>JAKMXP010000025.1:0-600000 GCA_022506055.1 Microbotryum violaceum | reverse complement strand
GGTACCAAAGCCGAGACCCGAAAAGCCTCTCTTGCACCTGCCCTTCGATTCGACTTTGTTTTGGCATTACAACGCATACCTACCGAGCGGCGAACACACCACCCGATTTCCCAACACTTGCCCATGGTCAAAATCTTCTCCAATCTATGGTTTCCCCTCCGCCTCCGCGAGGCGGCCCCGGCCCCCTCGCTCGGCCTCTCCACGAGCGCCGCCGCTGAGCGCCACGTCCAGGTCGACGCCGCTTTCGTTGACATCGACGATTTGGACCCCGAATTCCTCGGCCCGGACGGCAAGGAGGTGAGCCTGCCTTCGACGATCCTGTCGAGTGGGTATTCACGTCACATGTGTCGATGTGTTGCGTGCGATGGCTGTCAAACACGCCTCCCCCCCCCCCTCTCTGACGACTACTCGCCGAATCGCGACCAGTAGGCGTAGGCGCACTCGAGCCAAGCCTTCATTTCGAGCAGCGAGTCCCAGAGGGGAAGAGGGGCGACAGAGGGTGGTGCGCACGCAAGCGCTCTTGGGCCGGGGGCCCGGGAGGACAGCGAGCACTGAGGGCGCGCCGACGTGCCGATTGAGACCGCCGCGGCCGCAAAAGTCCCCGTATTGATGCGGATCGAGTAGTAGCTCCGCAAATTGTTTTACGAGCTGACCTGGTGACGAAATATTCCCCGAGAGCCCCAGCGTGTCATCCAAACGGCCCACGATTATTCGACCCGGTACGCACGGGCACGGCCGTTGAACATCCCTCGGGATCTCCGGTTGAGCTGAACTGACGCCTCGTCACGCGGTCCCTTTTCACAACTCACCCCCCAACGACAGCCTTATCTCGCTCGAGGATGATCAGACGCTGCCCGTCCACACGGTCCGCATGTGGACGATCGGTCTCGGACTGACGTGCTGTACGTCGTTCGGGTCGTGGCGGGTCCCCTCTCCGCCGAGTCTGTGTGCTCACGGAGCTTGCAGCGCTGACGCCAACTACCGGCATTTCGATGAACCCCTTCGCATTGTGATCGACCACAAAATTAAAAGTTGGCGCCATCTTGGGCGAAATTCTCACCTTTCGACCCCAGGTGTACGAAGTCTCGAGTCTGTTTCGTACGTGGTCGGCCTTCCCAGGCGGCTTCGCAGCACTTTTCAACTGATCCCGTGATCCCACCCCCGGTGCCGCACCTCCACGCAGTGCAAATCATTGCCTACAGTACGGGGACCAAGTCCCTATGTTGTTCACAGGTTGGTTGCTGGAAACACTGACGCGGAACCCCCACCTCACGTCGGGGTCTGGCCCCGTTCGAGCAGTTATCGGCACCGCGTGGCACCGGATCCTCCCCAAGGCCGAGCGGGGTCGCTTCTGGGCCGTGCTGAACCCGGGGCCGTTCAACATCAAAGAGCACGTCTGCATCACCGTCATGGCGTCGACGGGGAGCAGTGGTGCGCTCGCCATCTCGACCTTTGCCGTCGAAAAACTCTACTGTACGACTCGGTCAACTCGTTCCCAGGCGTCGCAGCTGAGCGCCGACGCCTTTCTCCTTTCGTAGACAACATCACCCCCAGCTACGGGATCGCGATCTCGACGCTCATGGGTGAGTGAGCCATGGGGCACATGCCCTTTGACTCCGAGATTGACCGAGAGGCCCCCCCCCCCCCCAACCCCCAACCCCTGCAGCGTCCCAGTTCTTTGGTTATGGCCTCGGTGGTCTGTACCGCTCCATCCTCGTCTACCCCACTTTTGCAGTTTGGCCCTCCCTCATCCCGTCCGTGAGCCTGCTCGAAACGTTGCAGTGAGTGCGCGTTCCTCCTCGGTTGTGTGATTTCAAGACGAACGGGCGAATTGTTACGCCCCCCCCCCCCCCCCCACGAGTCATTTTGCTGCAGTCGCGAAAAGGATCTGCGCTCGCAGCGGCGCCGCTACAAGTTCTTTTGGATCGTGAGCTCTTCCACGCATTTTTTCCCGGTTCATTATGCCCATAAGACTTTCTAAAGTCGATTCACTCTGCGCACTCTGTCAGGTGTTTGCGTGCATCTTCGTCTGGGAGTGGTTCCCCGAAATCATCGCCCCGACGGTGACGGGGATCAGCATCTTTTGGTGCGTGTTAGTTCGGCGTACTCTGGATCCATCATGCTTTCGGAGCTGAATCCCTCGCACTCATCGGGGCAGTCTCGTTGACCGCACGAACCCCGACTTCACGCGCATCTTTGGGGGCACCAACGCCAACGAAGGTCTCGGGCTCTTTTCGATCGGGTTCGACTGGCTGCAAATCACCTCGGGTGCGCCTGCGCTTTTTTTGGAATTTTTGGAAGTGCCGTCCGCGCGTGTAGCAACAACTGGAGCCATACTTTTTTCTCTCTTGACAGCCACGCTGTACCTCCCCTGGGCAACAATGGTCTCGCAGGGGATTGGGGTCGTGCTCTGTTTCACCATCGTCGTGTGGGGCTAGTGAGTCTCAGCGCCTCGTGCTGCGCAATTCGATGTGCCAGCAAGTGTCGCTGAGACCGTCGCCCAATACTCTCCTATTCGACAGCTTTGGCAACGTCTGGAACGCCAAAAGTTTTCCCTTCATGGGTCAGAGTCTTTTTTACGAGGTTAGAGACATCGCTAGCTCGGACGATCCTCCCGACCCAGCCGCCGCTCATGCCAAAAATTCTGACCTGCACCTTCCCTTCGTCCAGAACGGGAGCGTCTACAACGCGAGTTTGATCCTCGACTCAAAATTTGATCTCAACAGAACCGCGCTGGCCGAGCAAGGTAGGTGGTTGCCGCTCTCGGAGTGAATCTCGAACTCGCAACCGAAGAGCAACTGATCCGGTGTCGTGTCGACCACAACAGGTCGTCCCTCTTACGCTTGGAGCAACGCAGGCAAGTTTCCCTGACGATGTACGACAGTCGCCTCAACGATGTCCTGGATTCTTTTGCAGTGCTATACTTTGGACTCAACCTCAGCATCGGTGCTTCCTTCATGCACGTCTTTGTGTAAGTTGCACTAGCGAACTAGCGGAGTCAGTTGATAAAAACTGACTGCGATGATGAACCTCAGATGGTACCGCCAGGACCTCGTCGAGGCGTGGCACCAGTGGCGCAGCAAAATTCATGACGACCCGCACTACTTGAAGATGCAAACATGCAAGCAACCTCTTCCTGACAGCCTAGTCGAAGCCGTCCTCGAGCTGATGACAGACCCGTCGAGATCCACCAGATCCCGAGTGTCCGATGTGGGTCTACCTCGCCACCGCCGTAGGAGCATTTGTGATCGCTCTTGTG
The DNA here is from genome assembly GCA_022506055.1 of Microbotryum violaceum. Taxonomy (NCBI): domain Eukaryota; kingdom Fungi; phylum Basidiomycota; class Microbotryomycetes; order Microbotryales; family Microbotryaceae; genus Microbotryum; species Microbotryum violaceum. The sequence goes on along the minus strand of JAKMXP010000025.1, from coordinate 596,741 downwards.
ACGCTCTACGTCGGTCACTCGGGTATGCCTTGGTATGCACTGCTCATTGGGGTTCTATTTGCGCTCGTCGAGCTGCCCGGTGAGTCTCCTCGCAGTCATCGGATTTGAGAACCCCTGACTCTATTTGAACTTCGTGAGGGGCAGTGTTGTCCATCATGACCGCCGTCACCGGGTTTCATAGCTCAGGATCGACCTTGTGCCAAATGTGAGTGGATCGAATCAAACTCTTGACGGAGCCATTCTTGACCTTTGAATTCGCATGCCAAAATTTCGTCGTTTGATAGGCTCGGATCTGCGCTCGTGCCAGGCAACGCTCGTGCGAGTCTCTATTTCGGAGTGAGCGGGATCAATCAAATAGATTAGCCGATGATCGGTTTCTGAGTTTTGTTCCGTTATCGTAGCTTTATAGCAGCAACAGCGTGGCGCAGGGGTCTCTGATGGTCAAGGATCTCAAAGTGAGCTACTCTCCGATTGGTCACCAGGATAGCGGCGACTGACTAGATAGCTTCTATCGCGATTGCTTTTGCAGCTCGGCCAGGTAAGCACACCAAGCGTCTTCCTAGCGGGATTCACATTTATTTGAAACGTCTAACTACTCGGGGGTCATTGCGTTGACGCTCTCACAGTACACAAAGGTAAGCACGTGCTGCGCATCTCAGCTGCGAATTCTTCCGCACGCTGATGGGAAGATCACGTTCCGGTTTTGCGGCTACAGGTGCCACCGCGCGCAATGTTTGTGAGTGATCATACACGGCGGAGGAGCTTACCGTGAGCCAAAGGTGATCAACGTATTGGCTTTCCCGGTCGTCGCAGGCGGTTCAAACCGTCGGAACCCTTCTCGGATCGGTCCTCAATCTTGTCGTCGTCAGTCTCGCGTCCGTGTCGAGTTGCTCGATTTCACCGGCTGCGCTAAGAACAACGATTTCACACCGCAGATGAACTCGATCGTCAGCTCGCAGCATCAAGTTTTGCTCAACGTCGAAGGAACCAATTTATGGTCGGGTAATGTGGTACAGTCTTACAACACTCAGGTACGTCCGCTTCGACAATAGGTCACCCCGAAAGAGCGAGAAGCTGATCTCCCGCTTCGAGGCCTGTTGTTTTTCCTTGCTCAGGCCATCGCGTGAGTCCTTGCTTGGTTCGTAAGCTTGTTGATCTCAAACTGAAAGAGTCTCCGGAAATAGTTGGGGAGCTCTAGGCAAAGAGATGGTCAGTTAGACCTTGACTTGTATCAGCGCCGCTAGGTGGACATGAGCTCATCTTCGACTCCTCCAACCTCGTCACAGTATGGTCCCAGTAGGTAATCCTCGGCTACACCAGTGACCCCGAGAATGGATCTTGAAACACTTCTGCTTCTTGCCTTTAGACAGCAAATATTTCATCATACCCCTCGGAATTCGTAGGTCTCGCGGGTTTTTGAATCGTGTTGCTTGCGCTAACACATACCACCCTTTTCTGCAGTTCTGGGCCTGCTCGTCCCCCTCCCATTCTACATCGGCCACCACTTCTGGCCCAAGTTACGGCTCAACCAAATAGTCACACCCGAGATGTGCAGATGTCTAGGCTATCTCTCGGTGCGATCCGATTCCACAAAACACCACTCTCTACCCCCGTACTGAGAGGTGGTTTTTTGGGGGGTCAAACCCAGGTCGGTATCAATTCAAGCGTTTTCGTCTCGTTCCTCCTCGCAATCTACGCGCAGTTCTATCTCCGACGAAAACGCTCGACTTTCTTCCGCAAGTACAACTACTTGATGGCCGCTGCTCTGGATGTGAGTACCCCATCAATGATCAGTGTAACCCTCTAAGCTGCAGCGTTCGACTGATAGTTCGCCCCCCCCCCCCCCCCCCCCCCCATTATCATGACGATAGGGTGGAACGGATTTCATGATCTTCATCTCGACGTTCACCGTAAATGGCGGTGCGGGAAAGCAGTACACGTTCCCGAATTGGGCATTGAACCCAAAAGGTCACTACGATTGTAAGTGTTGCTATTTTCGTTTAGTCTGAAGCGGGTGCAGGAACTGATAATTCCTTGCGGACGCGGGTAGATTGCGCTCCTCTTCCCAAGTTCGAGTGAATGTTCTCTCTCTGAACGGGCTTGTAGATTTTGTGCAGTTTTTCATGTCGACCCCCCACACAGAGCTTCGTTCCCTTTTTCGTGTAAACACATGGTTGGAACCCGTTTTGTCAATAGAGCCGATCTTGAGTACCTTACCCTAAAGTAGTAAAAAAAAAGTGTCGATCCGCGACCCATGTACCTAATATTGCTGTTTTTGACTGTGTTGCGGCCCGGAGGGCCGCCTGTGGTGGATGTGGAACGTATCAGTATACTGTTGAGTCTGCCGCACCTGCCTGTGGTATCGGCGTCCCCACCAGAAGTCATGTACGACCCTTTCCGAGTTTTCTGGACCGTTAAACTCGAGCTACAGCCCGAGTACGATTTTTGTTGAATTTTGACGTGGTGCGGAACTATTGAGCAGTTTATTTAGGATTTAATATATAGCAAGGGCGTGGGTTTGCATGATACTTCTTCTACAGAGCTCGGGCGTGGTCCCGCTATCTTTGCGGGCGCGGCTTACGCTGCGCGATGCGCCGTCGATCGCATGACTTATTGTTTACATCGCGACACCGGTTTCAGGGGCTCAACAATAACATGAGAGTCCGGGGGCTGTAACTAGTCGCGCGCTACTCTCTAATTGTAGCAAGAGGGAGTGATTCACACCGCACTCCCTATCGACTTCAAGCTCGGCACGCCCGTTGGTCGCCTTTGGCAACCGGCCATCATCGCCCGCTTACGACATTCCTGGCGGCTTCGCCAGGGTCTTTGTTCAGCTTCCACCTCCCTCGCCCTCGCCCTCTGGGCTGACCCATAGGCATTCGTGGAAGTGCCATGTCCCCGATTCCGCAGCCATCGCCCAGCCACGATCTTCCCAAGTTCCATCTCCAGATCCTCGATCTTTCACATCCCGGTGAGTTGTTGTAGCCGCGTTCCGGGCGTGAGCGGCACCCGCCACATGTGGGGTGGGAATGGCGCGCGGCGCAGACCGGGTCGAATCGATCAAGCGGCACCAGCTGACCGGGGATTGTTCCGTCTGGTCTGGTTTGGCCAGGGACGGAGAAGTTTCTTTCACACTGTGGAACACCCCTCAAGCTCCTCGACTCGTCCGCATCCGCGGTGCTGAGGTGGCTGTATGCTTCAAGCGCGAGCTCCTTCAAAACACCTACCTCTGCAACGTCCTTGGCCGAACGAGAAACCGCCGACAATCAAGTGCCAGAAGCGCACCCTCCGTCCATCAGATCGGTCACCCTCCATATCAGATCCGTTGACGGTGTCGCGTACACCCAATCAATCCCTCTCGACTCTGAGCACAAGGAGGTTCACTTCTCGGCGGACTACGTGCACGGCATCGACTTGGCCAGGATAGGCGACGAAATCAGAGGGGTCATCGTGCACGAGCTGGTTCATGTGTTTCAGTACGATGGTAAGGTAAGTTCCAACTCCACTTGAAAAGCGAACACAAAAGCCCGAGACGGACTGACGCCTTGTGACGGACATGGCGGGGGTCAGGGCACTATGCCTGGAGGCTGCATCGAAGGAATCGCCGATTGGGTCCGAGTGAGTGTGATCTTGAGCTCACTGGCTTGGCGTGATGTCATGTCATCACTGAGTTCGTTTTCTCCGCTTGGACAGGCCAAGGAGCAGCTCGATCCCCCCCATTGGAGACAAGGCGAAGGCACCCGGTGGGATGGAGGATACCAGGCAAGTGCCTCTAATGCAGCTTTGGCGCTGCCGAACCACTGATGTGCAACGAACTCGCGTCCAGATTACCGCCTACTTTTTCTTGTGGCTCGAAAAGCGTTTTGACAATCCGTGGTTCGTGCCGCAGCTCAACGCGCTGATGGCCCAGCACGAGTGGGACGATGGCAAGTGGCTGCGAGAGCTGGTTCATGGCCAAGACATTGAAGAACTCTGGGCCAAGTACAAGCGCTCACTCGGAGAAAAAGGTCGCCAAAGTGACTCGACTGCATCGAAGCCGATACCGACACACGCGTGTTAAGAGAGTTCGAGTAGATTCTCGTATAGCAACTGACTCTGACGGCAAATCGTTACGAACCAGTAAAGATGAAGCAAGCACTCCTTTACCCCAGTGGAAAAAGAAAGCGAGGCACCACGCGCAGAACTTCTTCCATTGAAGCTCTGGTGAGGATGTGTGGGTGTCATGAATGGAAGTTCGCCACTCTCAACTTCGGCCTTCCAGCACCTTGGTCAACCTCTCGGCTATTTGTCAACTACAATCACGTGATCCTCGGCCTCACCTAGTATTACGTGATCCTTCTACTATTACGTGGTCCTCGGCCTCAACATTAATTACATAATACTCGAGCACGGCATGCTCTGACTAGCTTCCCCAGTTCCGTAGCTCGCTTCTCTCTTTCTCTTCTGCAACTCGAATCTCGTCGAAAAGTCACATCCTTGCTCTCGTCCCTCGTCCTCGTCCCTCTTGAGAAGTCCCTAGAACCTCTCTCAACTCGTCACTCGCCCCTTGTCCTCGTCTCGAGCCCCCACGTCCGGCTCACCTCTCCTATCTTTGCCCTTCGTGATAGTGGGTCGCTTATTCTCCGACCATGCCAATCTTGCCACTGCGCTTCATTCGTTCGGCTAGATCCATACCTCCAAACACGTGCTTCTCCTGCTCACGGAGGAACCTGGGCCCCACCCCTCCACTCTTCATGCGTTGCTCCATCTCCTTGTCTTGCTCGCGCTGATCGGCCTCGTCGTCTTGCTTGACTCGTGCGGCACGAGACGTCGACAATGACGCAGCGGAAGCTTGCATGACCGCCAAGCGTTCTTCGACGGCCTTTTTTCGAGCCATCTCAATTTCAGCAGACGACGTCTCGCCGCGATCATTCCAAAGCGGCGCAGGTTTGCGACCTGAGGTTTGAGCAGCGAGCGAGGCCCGGTGGTCATCATCATGGTGGTGAGGTCCGGAGGGTGCACGACTATCGACGTCGCGGCCACCATGCATCCGAGATGGTTTGACGTCATCGTGAAGACTTCGCATATCACCTCTTGTTTCACTCCTTGAGTGTGGTGAGCTTTCGCGACGACTGCAAGAACTTGGAGAGCGGTCCCTATTTGCTCGATCTCCTGATTGGAACGGCTTCACCAGATTATTACGAGAGTCCACTGGTCTCTCTGAACCGCGCCCATAACCACTGGCGTCGCTTCGATTTCGCTCTTCGCGTCGAATCCGGTCGTCATGTCGATCCCAGTCGTCATGCCTATCCCATTCGTCGCGTCGCTGTCGATCTCGATAGGCTTCATCATCATTCCGGCGCTCGCGGTGCCGAGTCGACAAAGGGGGTCCTTCGCCCTCATCGTTCGGCCGCTGACCCTTCGAGTGCGATCCACTATGTGTATCGTCTCTGTCATCATCACCACGTCTGCGTTCACTCCCTGCGTACCCTCTCAAAGTTCTCTTGCGACTGCCTTCATCCTGCTCATCCATCAAGCGCTTGCCTTCCTTGCGTGCTCTTCGTTCCTCCTTGGTCTCGTCCTTCTTGCTCTTTCTTTCCCCATGAGATGGACCAGGCGTGCGTGAGCCAAATTCGCGGTCGCGCAGCTCTTTGAGCCGTCTAGGATTCTTCAGCAGTTTCTCGTACTGCAGCTGCTCCTGACGCTTGATCGCGAGCAGAGGATCTTCTCTGATCTTGGCGGCGGTGTCGCGGGCCGTGTTGGCATTCTGTAGAGCGGTGAACGAACCACCGGGCGTATCTGCAGAAGGTGCCGCCATCAACTGTCGCAGCAGCCGAGAGAACGGCGAACGAAGGAGGAAAACGAAATCGAAGCAGATCAGAACGTGGCTTTTCGCTGATCGCGTCGAGGCCGTAAATCGGTAACGGACCCTTTCTTCATTGCCCTTGAGTAGCTTGTCGACGCGCTTCTTGCCCAACAAGTACGCCTCGAGCTCTTCGGCATTGGGCCCATTGCCCTCGGCGGGGGCGGCATACATCCAGTCGACGCGGTCGGCGCGCTTCTTACCCCCTGCCTCAGCCTGGAGGCGTTGCAGCTCTTGCACGGCACGCTCTTGCTCCAGCTCCTTCTGAAGCTCTTGGAGCTTTTTACGTTCCTCCAGAGCAGACTTCTCGTGCTTCCACACTCGTTCCTGCAGGCGCACAAGGAGGGAGCAGAGACTTGCAAGGGTTAGGCAAGATACCCGAATGACAGCGAGGCGCAACATTTCGGTCGAAGAGATCACTTGTCAGCCACCCACCTTGTTGGCAAAGGTACCCGTGTGCCACGACTTCTTCATGTTGAGATCTGTAGCAATTCCGTTCCCGAAGGTAGGCGTTCAGATGTTTCCCAAGTCAGCGCATAAGCTAGCGCTCATTCGACTGGTGGCTTTGTCGTGGGTATAAACAGGGGCGAAAACGCACCTCCACCTCCCATATTGAATGTTTATCTCGCTGTCGCGGTGTTGGAGGATCGATTGAGCGGGATCCGACGATGTCGTCGATGAGGGAAGAGGCCAACGAACGCTCGAGGTTGTGCGCGCCGTGGCCCTCGGAGCGGTCGCTCGAGCGCAGCTACCTTCCCCTCCCCAGCCCAATCCCGAGTATCGAAATCTGCTTGAAGGCTCGGATAGCGGCCAGTCGCTCCGTTGAACAACATTCGTCTGCAGTAGACCCACATGCTGAACTGTGCGACCCACCTACACAGAAGCTAAAGCATTCCGCGAGAATGCCCGGTCGTATAATGACGCACTGTCCTTTACTTCGCTCGCTGCCCATTGGGACCAAACTCAAGTGGGCACGCTAGGACCCCCCCGTGTTTCGCGTATTTGGTCGTCTTTACCATCGACTCGGCGCCCTGATCCCTGTCGTGAATCAACGCCCAGCCTTTGCTCAGACATGGCTGATCGACCCGGCCGAGGCCATCGACACTTGACTTGGACCTAACGGCGCAGACAGTCGCATACAAAGATCAACGCTGACCAAGCTCGAGTCCATGATGCGTATCGGGTCCCCAGACTGACATAGGATGCCTGAACATCTAGAACGAAGGTCAAGGAAAAGGGGGTTGAGGTGGATCAACCCGAGTCTCGCGTTCTCAATATCTGGCCTACTACTTGCACGAACGCGACACCTACTTCTCAATCCCACATGCCACCCAGCGTCTCTTCCTCGAGTTCGTGATCGACGCATACTCTCAAGTCGAGACCGATCGACTCCACTACGTCCGGCGGTTGCATCAAGAAAACCTCCGCCTCACCACGGCCCAAGCCATCACCGACGCTGTTGCCAACGGCTTGACCCCGGATCAAATTGGACGTTCGGGTGATTTTGGGCTCGACATTCAAGAATAGTCTGCGGGAGATCACGCAGCGCTATCAAGATGCGATGGCTTGCGTCGTTGGAAAGCCTTCGCTGTTAATCACGCATTTCATCCTCCCGTTAATTTAACGGGTTCCCTTCCCACTGGGTTTTCAAAGAAATCGTCGGAAAGAGCTCAAGAATTCGTTTTAACTGGACGCGATTCATTGATTTGCTGACGAAATGTGGGCCTGATTAGCTTTGAATTTCGGGTAGGTATTGGAAAGAGGGGAACGCTTTTGGTCTACAGAAAGGGAACAAAACACGACAGAAAAGAGACGACCCTGCCGAAAATCATGCCCTGCGAGTCCGCACAAACCACCCAAAGTCAGCACGCGCCTACTCACACCTCCTTTCCGACAAGCCAACGCCTGACGTAAATGACTCACATCCTGTATTCCCTTGTCTCGGAAGCGGGGTGAGCGTTGTCCAAATTGTAATCGACAACGATGTCGAGGTCGCGAGGGTTCTTGGCGTTGGGCGCGATCGAGATCGTTCCCTTGACGGCATCGTCTTCGCGTACGGTCAGGGTTTGGCCGAGGTAAAGTACGGTTTCTGACGGGAGTGGAATACGGAGTGTTTAGTTTGGGGATGAACGATAGTTGGTGATGGGAGGGGACCAACTCACGTTTCCAATGGGTGTACCTCGCATGCGGACCGGTCGAGAAGCCAATTTTGGTATGGCACGCTTTGAAAGCAACGTCGAACCAGCCCAAGATGGCATGAATGTAATCGTTCCTTGTCGCGACCAATTCGAACGGGGCGACGAACTTGAGGTCGTCCTTGGTGATCCTCAAGAGGTCGAAAGTGGCGATCTTGCACGGTTTGGTGACGACAGCTTTGAGGTCGACGGTATCGACCAAAGGTTCCTTGAGGGCGATCTCCTTGATGCAGGAGTAGTCAAAGCCGTAGACGTCGTCCCAGACTGCGCAGAAGCAGATGACAAAGCGTCAGACTGGTTCTTCTCGTCTTTCTGCGGCGTGACCTCCCAAACTGACAGCCAATCTTCTCCTCCTTGTACTCCTGGTCCTCGATACCCGCCAAGTACATGGTCGCCTCGTCAGGGAACATTAGTCCTCCCGGGTTGAGGTATCGGTCGCGGGCGTACAGGACCGAATCGAACATGGATTCGTACAAGAGGAAGTAACCCATCCATTCGGAGATGATGATGTCGACTTTGTCAACGGGGAGCACCACTTCTTCCATCTTGCCCTTGATCAAGGTGATGGCTGCGCGCGGCGGGTGGGTGGGTGTTTTGGAACAGAGCCATCAGGGGAAAGATTTGGTTTCAGATGAAGCGTTCGAATACTGACTATCGGAAAAGCCGTTGGCGGCGACGATCTTGTGTGCCTGGTCGATGATGTTGGACATGTCGACACCAATGACCTTCTTGGCGCCGGCTTGGGCGGCAAACATGCACAGGATACCGGTTCCACACCCGACGTCCAGCACGACCTTGTCCCTGTGGGCAAGTAGGGTTGCAATCAGCGACCAGGTCAGAACGGATTTCGGACGAAGCCGAGACTGACTTGAAGAGGTGCTTGTTCTGGGTCATCGAGTTGCGGTAGTTCAAGGTCCTGACCTCGTCCTTGAGCATCTCTTCGTGGATGCCGAAATGGGCGTACGAGTCCGAGTAGTAGTCGCTCGAAGTCATGCCGCCCTGTGGGATGAAGAAAGCAGGTCAATTTGACGGTCCTATCCCAGCAGAACCGAGTTAGTTTGAACCTACGTTGGCGGTAGAGGTGGAGGGCGTAGCACCCGAAGCGTTCGAGTCGAGATCCATCGACATGGTTGCGGTCGGTGTGGCTTGGAAGAGTAAGGAAGTGTGTGGCGGGAGCGAAGAGCGAATCAAGGGGGCTGTGAGAGGGTACGAATAATCAGCATTCAGTCTGGGGAGTCGGAGAGTCTCACCACGTCGGCAGATTCCCATGGCCCGCGGGTGGACGAGCACGACACCAACTGCGACGATGGCCACGGGAACGAGTATGTCCATGCTCCCACAGTCGATGTCGAGCCAAGGATCCTCTCCGAGCGCTCGTACGGGTGGCCCTGGACCATTTGCGAACGGAGCGAGTGCGAACCGGGACCCGCGCCCGAGCGACCTGGGCTCTCGAGGAGTCGCAAGCGTATGACGAGGCGACTCACGATGTACGACGGCTTTAGGAGGAAGCCTCGGAATCCAGGTTGGCGTTGGAATAGAAGGAGGTGCGAGGACAGCAAAGACAAGCCGGCGGCGAGGCGACGCGCTTCACCTTGGTGCGAATCAGAATCAGGTGGAATTGAGCCAGATTGAGCCGGCTGCGAAGTCGCGGCACAGGTCGGCGTGCGGTGCGGAGCAGTTGCGGAGCCGGACGAGGACGGACCAGGCCGGACGGGCAGCGACTGGCAGGCCGGACGACTCGACCGACGCACGCGGCCGAGGCGTGGCTCAGGGGAACAATTTGGCCTGATCGCGCGACAGAGGCAGACAGAGGCAGACAGAGGCAGACGCAGCTTCAGACGCAGCTTCATCCCAGCCCAGCACCCACAACGATCCCGATGCAGTCCCTTAGCTGGTTACGGCCTCTGGTCAGAACAGCAGCCACCTCGACTCGGATAACGACCGCAGCTGCTTCGCGACCGTTGTCCTCGTCCGCGTGCAGCTGCCAACACACCGAATCCACCCCCTCCTCCGCATCCTCATCTTCTTCCTCCGAGCTGACCGGCGAATCCCGGCCACGGCAACAACAGCTCCGCTTCGACCTGGGCACGCCGAACCTGCGCATGTTGCAGACGATGGACCGCGCCTCGTTGAGCTCGTTCGACCCGATGCTCGACATCCACCCGGCCAAGAAGCTCTTCATCCCGCAAGCCGAATCGGGCAACCCCTCGGACCTGGCCATCGTCCTCCACAACGACGACTCCACCAACCAGGGCTACCAACAACCCAAGCCCCGACCCGAACACCTCACTTCGACCCCCGGCGAAGACGATTCGGTCGGCCATCTGAGCGCAGTCACTCAGCTGACCCCGGTCGAGATCCGCAACCTGTACCGTTTCCCGCTCATCACCAAACGCGTCGTCAACATGAAATCCAAGGGCAAGCTCCCAGCGATGTACTCGCTCGTCGTCGTCGGCAACGGCAACGGGCTCGTTGGCGTCGGCGAGGGCAAGGACGATACCGCCAACAAGGCCGTCGGCAAGGCCTTCAACCAGGCCGTCAGGAGTATGGACTATGTCGAGCGCTACGAGGATAGGACCATTTGGGGTACGATCCAGAGCAACTTTGGCTCGTGCCAGATCCACATGAGGTCCAGGGCACCCGGTACGTTCCTCGAGAGCATCGCCTTGTCCCTCTTTCTCAACTCGCCCCTCTGACCGACCCAGTCCCGATCGCATCCTCCTCCAGGCTTTGGTCTCCGAGTGAACCACTACATCCACCAAGTAGCCAAGGCAGCAGGAATTTCGGACCTGAGCGCCAAAGTTCATGGATCGCGCAACGGGACGCGCGTCATCAAGTTGGCCGTCGCGATGTTGCACGGTGGTTCGACACCCGTCGGTCAGTCCAATTCCCCCTCTCTCTCTCTTCTTCCTCGCTGCGTCTTACTCGGAAATCTCACTTCCGTCCTATGACCCCCCGCAGACATGGGTGGGTTCGGCCAAACCAAGGGACAACGCAAAAACAAAAAGACGAGAGGGATGGCCACCGCGGACGAGGTCGCCAGGTTGAGGGGGAGGAAGGCCGTCGTGTTTTAGAAGCGTCCTAAAGGGGAACAGTGTGATATGTGTGTATGTAATGAACGAGAAGGACGAGATGGACGTCTTGTCGAGCAAAAGGTGTCGAGTTTGAGCTCTGAGAGCGGTTCTCGGGTCAAGTGAATCGAGTGAGATGATTAGACGTTTCGATCAACGGGGCAGACATGCAAGACAACACGGAGGCAAAGATACGGAAGACAAGGATGTCGGTCGTTGTCCAAGCGGCGGGGCCACATCGACAAGTGCTCTCGCTCGCGCAGCGACTCCTACCCAAGAACCTCGGTGAAATCACCTCCCACATTGGAGATCGACCTCCCTTGGATCTCGGCGAGGATCGAGACGCTGATCCTCGATCGCCCGGGTATTACCACCATCGCTAATAGTACTACCGCTGCGTCTACCATGACTTGCTCAAGCCAGCTCTCGTCTGCAAGGCATGGAGCGGACAGTGTCAACGACCACTCTTCGACCGTCTACGTCTGTGCCACCGGCCTAGCACGCAAAAGCTGCTGGATTCGGCGCTACCATACCCCTATCCAACGTAGCACTGTTTCCTCATTACGTCCGGTGGCTATTTCGACCCGGAGGCCTTTGGCAAGTGTGCGGACCTTTTTGCCCGGTTGCCTGGCATCGCTGCCCTTCGCTCTCTAGACGTTTCGATGTAGAGATGATCACTCCGACGATGGTGTTAAACTTCCCAGGCGCGCCGGAGTACACCGGAAGGCCAGGTTGAGTCGGAGGTCGCGCCAACATCATAGCTATTCGACCACTTTTGCTCAGTTCTCGCTCTGGGAATCCCTGCGGCGTTTCATAGGTCTGGTCACTTTGCGGATACGTGAATGCGCATAGTTGAAGCTAGAACGGCCCAACACGACCGAGCCTCAAGGAGCTTTCTCATTGTGGTGTCACATCTCCACACCCCTGCGCTATACGAGAGCTTCAACGCATCTCGTTTTGCTCGGAGGGCTACACCCACCGCGATGGACGAATGGACTTGGATGATGAGGCCCTCGACGCTGTGGTGGGTCCCACTCGTACGATCGAAGGGGGGGTTACTTACGGCTTTGGCACTATCGGATGGAAGAGTGTCAAGCCAAATTACGCCTCTGGTGTGGGCTCACTTGTACAACACCGCTGCGCCGTCGACGGGGCGCTCTGATGGTCGGCACCTGTGAAAGCGCTATGAGCCTATGGGCCACCTTTGCGGTTTGCAAATCTGGCACACCTTCGACAACTAAGACTGAAGCTACGGTGCGATCAGAAGATCCTCACGCACGAGCTGTGTGGTCCGGGCACGCTAATCCCAAATAGAGTTGGCGCAAATTCGGCTGCGCGGAGCCTCCATCTGCGATGGACTTCGACGAAGCTGACACCCACGACGATGATGCGATTCACGAGGAAGGTAGCGTCGACGAAAATGAGATCTCATCTGTCCCACTTTCGAGACCACCTACATCAGCGAAGCTTCTCTCTACGAGACCGTGCTGCACACGTTCGTGCTCTCCGTTTTCGAAACGCGAGGTCGGAGGACACATTGCGAAAGGATCCATGATCGTTTCGATCTTGACGTAAGCTTCTTGGACATTTAGGGTCAACGCTAGTTCGTCAAACGTGTGAAGATACAACTCGAACTCTAGCATCATCGCTTCGTTGCACAACAAAATAAAGGAGCGATTACGCGCGCGAGCTGCGGAAGTCGAACAAAGTAGAGGCACTGCGGAATGAGAAACACCCGATCGGCTTGAGGTCGCCCTTGTCTCGCTTCTCGACAGCACCTTTTCTCCAGACTTTCGGGTCGCTTGGTCGAGACTTGCGGTCGGATCGTGGAGAAGGAAGAGAACGCTGTGAATTCTCCCAAAGAAGCACGAACGATGCGTCAGGGAATCGTCCGAGGCCTTGGTCATCCTTTCGGTGCCGTACCCACGGCCTGTGGCTTGTGACTCGATCGTGGTGAAAAAGGGCGTTGATTGCCTGGACCAGTGCAAGGTCGACCTATGTTCCTAAAAGACTTGGTGTGCCCTGACGCTTTTGTGACAGCAACTTGCGCCTGCCGTTCAGACCAGTGGTCAGGATCGATTTCCTCTGGCCTGACGTTGGAGCGCGACCTCAAGCGTAGTCGATGGGAGATCGTGGAAGCCTAATCGTCGTTGGCAAACCCCTGAACTTGAAAGCCGGACATTGACTTGCGCGGGCAAAAGCCTCGGCGGTTCGGAATCGGAGGTCGGTCTTGTGCACGGTGTGGACGCGACCTTTGCTCCGATCGGCAGGAATGACCCGGGTGAAGATGGCGCAGATGTCGGAAACGAGGTAGTCAAATTCGGGCCCGAGCTTGGAGGGCTCAGGAATGGTGAAGAAGAATTTTGCATCGGGTTTGGCCGGGTCGTCGAAGTGGGTGATGAGCGCCCTTTCGACCTCGGCACGTGGGACCGACGGGTGATTCGCTGGCAGACGCAGCGTGATCCGGATAGAGTTGGGGTGGATCTTGTCACGGTGATCGGGTGTAGAGCCTCGCATCTTGTTCGATCGACGGGTCCAGAGGGTGGTGTCACCGTCACACCGTGGTGATGGTGGAAGCGTGGGCGGAGACGCGCCTGGGAGCGAGGTTGAGTCATCACAAGGGGACCGTGCGCGCGCAACGCCTCGAGTCACTTCCCTCGTCATCGCGCCCAAGTCGGCGCATCCTACGTCCACACTCGGACCTCTTCACTGCGGACCACGATGAACGTCCATGGAGGTACGATCACCTACGAGGCGACTTATGCCGTTCCTGCGCCCACAACAACGTGAGTCAGCCTGCCTGTGGTTGGATGAGCACGGCCAGGGTGCCAGGAGCTGCTAGATGCTGATGCTACACTTCGTTTTCCCATGTCACCAACACGCTCATTCGAAATGGATTCTTGCTCGCTCAATGTGCTGTTCATACGATGCCCTGCTCTGCATGCTGCGGAATAATCCCCAACCTGGCCGACGTCGACCCCCACTTGCGGACACGACCGCTCTCGTTCCCACTCATTGCAATGGCAAACAGCCGCGGTGTTTCGACCAAGCTCGGTGCCTCCGCGGATGGAAAGCAAATCTCGTACGGGTCCGGTCGATCCGCGATCGTGCGGTCGCTCGACCCCGGTGGCCCGACTCTCTCGCTCGGCCACGCCGCGCCCGTAAGGGTGACCAAGATCATCTCCCCTTATTATGCCGCTTCGGGTGATGCCTCGGGAGCGCTCAAAGTCTGGGACACGACCGGCAACTACTCGCTCAAACTCGAGGCCAAACCCATCAGTCGCATCAACGATATCGCCTTTGACGGCGAAGGAAAGCGACTCGTCGTCGTCGGTGAAGGGCGCTCGTCCTGGGGCGCTACCTTCTCCCTCGACACCGGTTCCTCGATCGGGGAAGTCGCCGGTCATTCCAAAGTCATCAACAGCGTCGCGATGCGTCCCCAACGACCTTTCCGAGCCGTGACGGGCTCGGACGATTTTTCCGTCGTGCTCATGAACGGCGTCCCCTTCAAATTCACCTCGCAATCGCGACGTCATCAACGCTTCGTCCAGTCGATGGACTATGCCCCCGACGGCAAGCTGTTTCTCTCCGCCGGTAGCGATGGGAGGGTATTCCTCTACGACGGAGCGACGGGTGAAGACAAGGGAGAGTTGATCGACGGCGAGGCGGCCCATGCATCGGGTGTGTATGCGGGAGCCTTTTCGAGAGATTCGAAGCAAATCGCGACGTCGGCGGCGGATGCGCAGGTCAAGTTGTGGGACGTCGAGACGAGCAACATTATCAAGTGAGTCACCACATTTAGGAGGGTGAAGGGTTGCATCGAGAACTGACGAGGGGTGTTCGATGGCAGGGCGTGGGACCTTGCTTCGTCCGGCAGCAGCCTGCAGCAGCAGCAAGTCGTGAGTCGCAGCGAAGGGAACAGAACAAGTCATTCGTGTATAACTAATCGACTCACGTCTCATACCACAGGGCAATGTCTGGGCCGGCTCGTCGATCGTCTCCCTCTCCTTCTCCGGCAACCTCAACGTCCTCGACCCGCGTTCTGACACCCCAATCTCGACACTGTACGGACACCAAAATCCGACCACCGCCGTCATCGCCGACCCTCAATCCTCTTCGACCTTCTTCAGCGGTGATTCGACGGGTCGGGTGCTACGCGTTCAAGCATCGGGTCAGACCGAACCGGTGGAGAATGCGCATTCGGGTTTGGTCATTGATTTCGTCGAGGACGGCAAGGGGACGATCTATTCGACAGGTTACGACGACACGATCAAGACTTTGTCGGGTGGGAAAGACTTTGAGTGAGTTGTGGAGAGTAGTCGGTAGCGAGAAAGTGGCCTTGCTAACGATCTCACACTCTAGCTCCAAAACGCTCGCTACCCCAGGCCAACCCAAGGGACTCGCAGTGTCGACCTCGGACGGGACGTTGTACGTCGCGACCTCCACCGAAGTCCAAGTCATCGTCGGCGGAAGCAAGGCTTCCTCGACCCCAGTTTCCTCAACTTGCATTGCCGCCTCCTCGGACGGTGCCTACATCGCCGTCGGCACCGAACAATCGACCGTCGTCCTTTTCTCGTCCAAAAACAAGTCCTCCCTCCAACTCCTCTCGACGATCGAACTTCGCGCTTCCGCTAGTTCCCTCGCCTTTTCCCCCGATTCGACTCACCTCGCCGTCGGTCTCTCGACGGGCAAGATCCCCTTGTACGAAGTCGCTACACAAAAACTCGTTCATTCGCGCTGGGCCGATTCGACGGCGCGGGTCCACGCCCTCGCATTCAATCGATCCGGAACGCACCTCGTCGCCGCGTCATTGGACGAGAGTATTCGGGTCTATTCACTCCAGAATCCTTCGATCGTTTTGGCGAGTAAGAATGCGCATAGAGGTGGGGTGAGTGGTGTGCTTTGGAATGGGAAGGAAGGGTTGGTTTCGGCCGGCGCGGATGGGGCCGTCAAGAAGTGGGGGGTCAAGTTTGCCTAGGTTGATGGAGATTGGTTGGCGGAGGTCTTGTATTGATGTGTAGAGCATCTTGGGAATGCGTTGGGCTGAAATTTGTAAGAGGTTTGAGCGAGTGTGATGATGTGCGCAAGTTTTTGCTCTCATGTTCAGAGTCGAGGATCCATACGCTTTCGAACTACATCGATTCAGAAAGAAGGAGAAGAGAAAGCCAAGGAAGAGGAGGAGGGCGAGGAGACTCACGACGGGAAAGGGAAGACCAAAGAAGTCGGAGAGAATCAAAGGAGGCGGGTGAATCATTCGGAGGAACTCGAGCCTGAGGACCGGGATGAGGAAAGCGAAGAGGGAGAGCTAGAGGGAGCAGGAGAAGTCAAAGAGAGAGAGGGAAAGGCGGATGGAGAACACGCGCTTCACGAGGGCGGCAAGGTATCAGAGAGAAGCAGGGTTCAAAGGCACTGCGAGCGGTCGCTTTCAAAGGGTCTGGCCGAGGAGGGGGAGGGGGGTTTCTCGTTTCCAAAAGGTTTTGAGACCAATCAGTAGATCTTCAACCACTACCTTGCGCACTTGCGACATCATCTGGCAACCTTAAAGCATTTCTTTCCTTCTTAGGTGCAAACACAATTCATTGTTAAATAAGCCCCGAGTCTTGATCGGTGTTGTTCCAGCGAGTTCCGAATGAATTCCTCGGATCAACGTTGACCGCGTTGGAAGTGAATGTCCCGTTCACTCCCTTACTGGCCCGGATTGAATGTGCCCTTTTTTTGCCACGAAGTACTCTTCTCGTTTACATGTCCGAAGGTTCTCCCTCAGCAATAATGTCTTGGTCTCCTGGAAGTTCGAGCATGTATGATCACAGTTAAAACCGAGAGTCGAAGTGACTCCGAGTCGTGGCCCTCGACGTACGTATTGCAAGCGTTATAATAACTTCGAGGGCAGGGTCCGATGAGCTGGCGTTCTTGGCGCGACCCAAATGATGCAGAAGCACACGCTGATCAGAAGGACACGTTTTGTTCGCCTCTTGTAGGAACTAATAGGAGGACCAACCACATGCAGCACCAGAGCGCGATGCTTGCAAAAGTTTGCGACTCGAACGCCGGCACGAAGCTCCGGCGACAACAGGCATGAAGACGCAGGTGATGGTGAAGAAACAGACTTGGAGCCGGTCTCGATGGGTGATTCCATCGGCTCGATCGCGACGACGCGGGAGATGGGTGGCGAGTGTGCTATGACGGCACGGAAAGACTCCTTCGTGCTCGTTGGCCCGCCATTCCGCTGCAAAGACCCGTGGAGTGAGAGCTTTTCCACTCTCAGCTGCCGGTGACGATCGCGATGGCACGCACCGGGGCCATGATATTCCCGGCGAAGCCGTGACTTTTGAGGCAGATCCCTTTCGTATCGCCTGTATAAGATTTCGAATGTTCGCGGTCCGTCGGCGACGCGCGGGGAGTCCATGCAGCCCGCAGTCCCCAGAGAACCGACTGACCCCAAACTACCCCATGCATGCGCTCGGTCAAGCCGCCGGGGAACTGACGGATCAGGCTTTGGTGGCGCTACGACGTGAACGGCGAGTGCCGTTTCTTGTTGTGAACAAGCCGCTTCATCTCAGATGATCCGATACCTGGTACATTGGCCATGGCCCATTCGATGTTGGAGACCCACGGCTTGTCGGGGCTCGACACGATGTGGGATGTGGGTAGACTGCTCTTGGTTGGGTAACCTAGTAGAATTGCGAAACGATGTATGTACGCGTAGCCAGTAGGGACCAGTACAACAATGGCGGTACAACGAGGAAGAAGAGGGCGGGGAAAAGCACAAATTGATCCACCAACGGCCCGAAAGCAAAAAAAAAAGCAGAGCGAACAGCAAGAGGGAGAAGCCTATCCGATTTGGCAGTGGTAAAACAGCCTACAATCTCCAGTGGTGCTCATGCATTATTCCGCCGCGGTGGTGGTCGCCGTTGTCGTCGTCGTGGTCGCCGCCGTCGTCGTCGTCTTCTTCCTCAAACTCAACGTCCGAATCACATCCCTACAATACTCGAGTTTGTCGATGATGAACCGCACCTTGTCCAATTTTTTCAGCCGCCTCGCTTCTTCCGTCGTCATCGCTGATCCTGGTGTCGTCGAGGTCGAAGGTCGATAGTGGCCCAGTTTGGACGCTTCGTCGAACAAGGCTCCGAGGGAATAGGTATGCAGTCGGAAGTCGCCGTCGATGAAGGAGACGACGGACCCGTGTTGCGTGATGAGGAGTTTGGTATGGTCGTAAAAGTTGAACTGCGCGGGTGGGGAAGCGTCAAAAAGTCATCAGCATCGAACTCAACCAACGACCGTCCTCAAGGCTCAGAACTGACCTGCAAGACCTCGTTGCTCAACTTGAACACGATTGCGTGCTTCATCCTGTAGTACTTGACGAGGAAGCACATGTTTTTGGTCCTCGTCGCGTCGACGAACGTCCATGCCACGTCGCGTGTTAACGTCTTGGCCATGTAGTCTTCAAAGTACTCCAACAGGTAGGCCTTGCGCTGAAGATCTTCGGGGTGTTCCGTCAGTGCATAGTGCCGCCGTGTGTAGACGTTGCCTTTGCGTTGGGCGATATAGTCGAAATGGCTGTGCGAGAGACGTACGCCGGATCAATACGGGTACCCGTACTCGGTAAGCTCGGGGATGACCTACTTCTTGTCCGGACTCAACACCATCGTCGTCGAATCATTAAAATACAACCCCGCCGTCCCGTCCGTCAACGAATAAGCCGTACCGTACTTGTGCGTATAGTCGACCCAAGAGGTGATAAACACCTTGGGGGCCGTCGAGTCGTCCGGTCGGGGCAAGGCTTCGAGGTCGGCAAGAGTTTCGATCGCCAGTGCGGAATGGAGGGTGCGCCAGGTTGTGTCGTACAATTCTCGCGCAGGGTGGCGGGCAGCTGCGCAGCAGATGTGAGACCGGGTCAGCCTTCCCATCACGTCAGTTTGGTAGCGCTGGACGGGAGATCTCACTGTCTACAGCTTTGACGACCGGTTTCGGTGCAACAAGAGAAATCGGCACCGCTGCGCTCGACCGCCGATTCGGCGACGAAGGCACAGGGACCGTCGATGTCGTCGATAAAGCCGATCTTCGATGTTTGCTCACGGTCGTCGCCCCACCAACCGGCTTCCCACCCCTCGCAGGCGAGTTTTCCTTATCCCCTGCACTGGGCTGACTCGGAGCCATGTTCTCCTTTATCGGTGCGTTCGCCGCGAGTCGAGCGGATAGAGTTGTCGCTCCGTTCGTTGAGGTCGGGTTGCTCGAAGTCGACCTTGCTTCGGCCGCCAAACGACGTTGTAACAATTCACGCGGTTCGGCATCGGGCGAGACCATGAGGGGTTTGCGGGCCGAACGCAATAGATCCGAAATGGGACTTTCGGGTGCCAGCACTTGTTGAACCTCTTGTTCGATCGCACGTGCATCGGCGGTGACGGTCGCGGACATTCGCTTCCTCGCCACGGGTGCGGCGGCTTGGACGACAGGTGCGGGTGCGGCCGATTCGTGAACGGTCGCGAGGACGGTGCGATGTGATGGCTTTTCAACGGCAGCGACTTCGACGGCATTAAACTCGAGCATCTCCGCTTCGACTTGCTCGGTCAATCCTGCTCGAGCCTTGACGGCCCTAAAGTTGCGATGCGCCGACCGAATGCTCATATGGCGATGGTCAGGGACCAAGGTGAGCGAAGCGGGGGTGACGGAGGCGGGGAACGGGCCGGTGACGAAAAAGTCGTGTTGGAGGATTTGGCCGAGCGTAGGTCGTTCGTTCGGTTTTGGGGTGAGGATGAGCGAGATGAGGTCGACGGCCTCGGCTGAGAGTTCGCACCCGGCGGGGAACTCGTAGTTCAACTCCTTGATCCGACTGTGGGACCAAGCAATATTAGCTCAACGAATACATGCAGCAAGTGAGCGCCATCCCAAAACGTACAGGTAGATGTTCTTGACCTCTTTGGTCTGGAAGGGGGGTTTCCCGACGAGGAGTGTGTACATGATGACGCCGAGTGACCAAATGTCGACCTCGAAGGAGTGGCCGTTGGTCGTGTCAAATAGGATCTCGGGGGCAATATAGTTGGGTGTCCCACAGATAGTCCTGTGCGAAGTCGAGCAGAAGACGATCAGCAGCAGAACCATCGAATCTTTTTCGCTGCGACTGGCTTTTTTCTCTCGCCGGGGAATTTGACCAGCGCGGCCAATCCAAAATCGCCGACACGGAGGTTCATCTCGGCGTCGAGCATGAGGTTGCCCAACTTGAGATCGCGATGAATGACCGAATGGGAATGCATGTAGTGGCATGCGCCGATGAGTTGCACGAGGTAGAAGCGGGTCTCGGGTTCGGTGTACCGTCTTCGTTTGCGCAGGAGGTCGAGGAGGGATCCGTTGGAGCATAGTTCGAGTTGCATGTAGACGTTGGCTTCGTCCTCGAAGCAATGTTCGAATGAGAGGATGTTGGTGTGTTTCATTGCCTGGTGGATCTTGATCTCACCAAAGAGCTGGTGGACGCGCAGATGGAGGGCTATGGTCAGTCTCGCCGGATGGACGGTCACGTGAGGAGCGGAGCCGTACTTTGCTCCTGTTCTTAGTCGATCGTAGCTGTTCTTTACAAATGACCTTGACGGCCTTGTTGGTGATTCCGTCCGGTTCTGTGATGAGGTATACGCGTGCGAATCCACCCTGCAAAGACGACGACGATGAAGCGACGAAAGTCAAGGCGCCGGGATGTTGAGTCAGTCATCTCCCATCTCGCATCTCCATCAAAAGAGAGGGCTCATGGCTGCTGTCGCCTCGCAGTTTGCCAAGTCTGATCCCGAGGCCGAGTAGTTGGCTCCAACACTGACCTCTCCCAATAGTTCCCCTCTGTGCAAATGTTCTCCATCGCGCCGAATGACGGCCGGCGGTGGCCCCCACTGCTCGGTCAATTTGGCTCGATCAGACGGCGCTCTGGTGGCCGTCGTGGCCTTTTGTGTCGTCGTCGTCGTTGGTGCAGTCGCAGATGTTGTGGTTGCTGGAAGTTCTGCCGCTCCTGAACGTGTGGTTTGTAGCCCAGTGGAAGTGGATGCCCGCATCTGAGCCGAGGCGGAAAGAGGTGGGCGCGTACGACCTGAAGCAGCGACAGCAGCTCCAACTGAAGAGGAGCTGGTCAGCGTAGGTAGATGTCGACTGGGAGGCGCAGCCGAACTCGAGGCACCGGCGAAAGGGTGGCGAGGTTGAGGTGGATGCACCAACATGACGCCCTGTGGTCTGACGTTGGGCTACGTCCGGAGCGAGGAAGCAAGTGTCGAGGCGGAGAGATGGAAACGTCGAGCTGAGGAGCGCAGCAAGTTGAACCACGATCCAACAAAATCGCGCGCGCCGTCGCCCGCGGGTTGTGAGAGCGATTCCTCGATCTCACCCTCCAAGTTTTGTAATGCCAGACCACCGAGAGTCAGTATCGCTACGCAACTCCGCAGTTTCGTAATCGGTATTGGTGTAGGCGAGCTGTCATGGGGTTATTTCCCCTCAAAATCAATGCTTCTATGTAATACGTCCTCTCAGCCCACCTTACTATATCGTCCGAGACACAGACACTGCAGTGGCTGAGATTGACGAAACCGGGCGATTTTCGAGCCAAACAAGTCCGTGGCACTGTTTCGGCTACGTACCGCGCAATTATCTAACACCCCCCGGTATAATTCAGCACTCTCGATCCAACAACCTAGGATGTGTGAGTGATGGACATACCTCGACGCCATCTGTGATAAATAAGCTCGGCTGCTGGGCAATCACTGCACTGTCTCTGGCTTGCGATTAGTACGACGTCATCGCTAAGTTGCACCGCGCGCCCGTAAGCTCGAACCTCTTTGGGTTTCCATCAGTGCTTCGCCTCCTTCGCCGAACCACCGGCGGCCTTCGTCCCACAGAGAGTTCCCTCGCCTTGAGTGACCCAAATGACGAGTCGGGGTCCGGCCTGGACCCGCGATCGAAAGAAGAACAAACACCCTGCATTCACACCACCCGTGTACGGTACGACGGGAGCCACGTCCAGTTCGACGTCGTTGCCTGAACCAGCACCACCTCAGGAAGCACCTTACCTCGCCCATGCGGTTCGACACCATGGTCAACTCACGCTCGTACCTCCGGACAATACGGGCAGACGAAGAGTGGCGGGCCAACTCGTTGCTGCGTCGACGTCGGCAAGTTCAATTGCGAGCACCTCCAATTTGAATCAGCACCACTCGTCATCCGTCGTCGAACCGTCTCGTGCGACCATGGGCCCCGCCGAGGAGATCTCCGCTCCGATCCCAGCGCCCGCCCCGACCAAGAAGAACGTCAAAAAAGCCAAAAAACCTGTCGCACCTGCCGTGCCCGACCCTGCAATACTCGACGCAGTCTTCAACGCTGGAAGGAGCGGCAGCAGTCCGTCGACCCCTCCCGTCGCCACGGCCAGCTCACGCTCAGCGCAGAGCAAGGAAAGAGACCGACAGCAGCGTAGTGGGGCGACGGCGGTTGGAGCTGACAGTGCATCAAGTCGTAGCATGACCCGATCCGGGAGCGCATGCAGCAGCTCGCTTGGCAGTGGTGTGGCTTCGAGCTCGAACGTTCGTGGGCCACGAGCGATCAGATTGACACCACCGCAACGAGGTAAGTGGTTCGGGTGTACTGGTCGCAGTCTAGGCTATGGATCTGATTCAAAGATATTATTGTTTGGAATCCACAGCCCTATCAGCTTCGAACGTGAACGAATACCCCTTCCCACCCGCTTCGACGAGTCGGACTTTGGCAAATCCTCCACCGAGTAATCATATCCCAACTCAGTGCTCGCCAGCACTGCCCTCCCCTTCGAACCCAAGAGGACCGATATCACAGCGCAGAGGGGCTTCTATAATTTTTGATACGCCCGTAGTCGACCCTCGAGCTTCTATCGCCGCTCCTCCACCCGCTTTCGAGTCACCGCCACCGGCCTACTTTCTCCCAGGATCTCGGCCACCGTCACCCCTGGACTTGACCGCCCAAAGAGCTACGGCCTCGAACTTGACAGCGATAGGTGGCGCAGAAGAGATTTCTCCCAACATACCTCGAGGTGCTGTGGCCGAGTCTGACCTCTCTGACGCCACCGACCTCGCAACTTCCGACGATCCACTCGTGCTCGCGTGGGAAGCTGATCGAGCGGCGGGGATGGAGCTCGAATTGAGGATACAGCGGGATATGCAGAGACGACGAGCCGCAGAAGCGGCAGCAACAGCAACAGCACCGATCGGACCGTTCGCGGAGGAAAATGGAGCCGAGGTCGTCACATCTGACCCGGTTGGAGACGCAACACCTCTTCGTGTTCCAACCCCACCCGCCCCCTCGACGGCAATGGGTCCAGCTCGGACCGTCGAAAGAGCTTCCACGGACCAGAGGATTAGGCCAACGGTATCAACATCTAAAGCTGCCCCAACTGAGCAGAATTCACCATCTGCTGAAGAGCGCGAAGAGATTGCCGCCGCAGAGGCGCAGAACGACGTTCCACGCATCGCTCGGGCCCTTTCGATCTACGCCAGTCGAAGATTCGCCGAGGCTGCTGAAAGGAGGATCGCACAAGCGCAAGCGCAGAAGAGTCCGTCTTCAGTAGTTCAATCCAGTGTCGTCTTGGAAGAACCCGAGGAACCTGTCGACAAACCTTTAAGTGGGGCTGCAGCTCCCCCACTCGCCCCGGTCGCCTCGACGTCGTCCAGCCTGCCTCCCCCGCCTTCCAGTCCCGCTCGCCCGATACCTTCGTCTTCCTCTCTCATTCCAACACATATACCACCGTCTGTAATCCCTCCTCTATCGACACCAGAGCCTACCGGTGCAACAGTTGAGTCGTCCGATTCGGAAGAGGAAGAGGAAGAGGCAGAAGAAGATCGCCCCGCTCGACTGGCTCGTGCTGTGACCCTTAATGCTCGACGACGCTTTGCCGAAGCCGCAGAACGACGAGTCGCCCTGGAGCGTGCTGCGAAAGAGCGAGAACAGAATGCGGCACAGCAGACGAGCGGATCAGGGATGCCACAGGTCCCGGAAGAGGAAGAGTCCACCGAGACGGCGGAGGAACCACCGGCCGAGGTCGCTGCATCGGAGCCACTGCAACGCATGAGTGCCTATGAGCAGCTCTTTCCCAATCGATCTCGGTTTGGGCAACCAGTATCGTCGAAGCCACCCTTGCCACCCGTAACATCCCTCCCGCAGCCCCCAGTGCCGCCACCACGACCACCACCTCCAGCGACAGTCGCCGCCCCACCGACCTCGCCGAGCAATCCCCCTCCCCGACCATTTCTCGATGACCCCACGGCGCCGCCGCTGCCAAGAAGACCCGACGACGTTGCAGCTGCGCGACCTTCGACGATTGAAGTTCTGCCCGACGTCCCTCTTTCCACCTTGTCTTGCTCGACCCCCGCACTTCCCCAACGCGCCTCGCTGGTCCGACGTGCGCCGCCAGTACCTTGTTCTCGACCCGGCAGCATGAACCGTCGATACCCTGTCTCCTCAACTTCGACCTCGGATCCGAACTATTCGCAGTCCACCCCACCTCCCGTCAGCGATATGAACCCCTCGCTCCTTTCGACGATCCCCAGTAGCGAGCGCTATTCGCTCCCTTCTCCTTTGGCACCGAGCTCGTTCGCCCCTCCGCCACCTCGACCTCGTCGACCGGCCCCTCTACCCCCACCACCAAAAGAACCGACATCCCCTTCGCCCATAGCGACGTTCGGAGTCACCGAAGGGACTCCCCGACCCAGTCGTCGTCCCCTACCTGTCCCGCCCGGTCCGACGGATCGAGTCGATGCATTCACGGTCATGCAGATGAGGGAGAATGCGCTCGCTTCGTTGGAGAATCGCGAACCTCGTTCGTCGGAGGAGTTGATGGAGAGTGATCGATTGGCTTTGGAGGCCTTACAAAGCGTTACTTCTGCTGCGGCTACTTCCTCTTCGAATGTGGGTTCACGAGCAGTAGGCAATCCTACGGGCGTTGGACAGGCTGTACAGTCGACGACGGCGGAACCGACCTCGGATTCGGCAGTTGAAGCAGCGAACAATCAGGACCTGTCAGCATATACGGAATTGGACCTATTGCTCGCTCGGCTGGACCATGAAGTCGGTGGGAATCAATACGATGTAAGCCAACCGCACTGTCAACTCTTTCACTCTTACATACTGACACCCTCTCCCCCCCCCCTCCTTTTCAGGATCTCACGACCCTAGGCGAAATGATGGGGTCCGCGCGCGAACTCGGTGCCTCCCAAGCCGAACTCGAGATGCTCGACGTTGCCGTCGTCGAACTCGAGCGTCGACGGATAGACAAACGTGGCAAAGTCAAACAGAAGCTCAGTGTCGTCGGCGTGAGATGCGTCGACTGTACGATTTGTTTGGCGAGGTTCAAGGTCGGAGAAAGGGCGGTTGTTTTGCCAGAGTGTTTGCATGCGTGAGTTACATTGATGGAGGGCTTCGAGGAAGAAGAAGAAGAAAAGGTGGGCTGAGGCTGACCGTCTTTTTCGTGATTTACAGTTTTCACGAAACGTGCATCGTGAGATGGTTGACCCGAAGTCGGACCTGCGCCCTCTGTCGCGCCAACATCTTCCCCGATCGACCCGTCATTGACATTTGAAAAGGCCGAAATTTCTATAATATAATCTTGCTCGAATACACTACCCGTCGAGACCGCCAGCTTTCAATTTTTCTTTTTGTACCAAAAGTTGTGTATTTATTTGCTTCTCTTCTTTTTTCGTTCGCACGCAATGACTCCTTTTGATCTCCGTCTGATGAGGGTTTAGCGTCGGTTTTTGCAAATCATGTTTTCTTTCGTAATCTCTATGTTGGCTTTGTTTCCCTTTCCGAGCCTCGGTCGATTTCGGGAGAATTGGACAATCGGGAAGTCGGGAGAATGGGGAAGGGCTCCCCCTACCTCTCTGGGCAGGGGCGGTGATAATCATACCTCGCCCGCATTCTTTCGGATTCCGTCGGAGAACAACGATTTCGAGCGAGTAGATGCTGAGATTACATTGTAGACCGGTTATCACCGTGATGATAGCTGCAGCGTTGCCCGAATCAGACGAGCCTCCGGTCCGGTCCCTCCCCTCAAAATACCCATAACCTCGCGACCGTATCCACCGGACCTTGCTCCACCTCCACCTCCACCTCTTCCTGATCCCCTTCATCCTCCAACAACGAACGCTTCACAACCTTTTTGACCACCTTCGTGGGCCTCTCAGTAGCTGGTGTGGAAGGGAAGAAGGAGTCGCCTATCGGTTGGCGTTGAGGAACGGGAGCTAAAGCGGGTGCGTTACGGATAAGACGCGTAGCCTCTGTTTCGAACATCTTTTTTGAAGCAGAACAAAAAAAAAACCCCAAAACACGATAAGTATTCTATCACCCCACTTTTGGAAAGGAGATCCCCCCCCCCCCCGACCCCGAATTAGAAGAAAGTTTGGAAAATACTGACCGTCGTGAACGAATGGTCCAAAAAATCCTCCATCCCATACCTCTCCTTGTTCATCACCTCTTTAAAAACCTTGGCCAAGCCGGCCACACTGGCCAAATAATGTTGCATCAAACTTTGCATCTCCCATAACGAACTTTCCAAAGCTCGGGTTAGGTTCGGATCTTTTTCTTCGGGGTCGAAAGGATCGGAATAAATCGTCGAATCGTCGGTTCGGGAACGGTCGTGGATGAGGATCATACATCCCGGATGGAGTTTGAGGAGGTTGTACACCAATGGAACGATAGTGACGATTGCTGAAGGAGAGGCCGAAAGCGCCAATCGGGAAAGTCGCTTGATGAAGCTCGCGACGAGGGAGGCGGAGATGTGCGTCGAGGAAAGAAAGATGATCAACAGACGGAAGAAACGTGGGCGGTAACGCGTGTGGAGGAGTGAGCGGGTTAGGAGCGAGTAGAGCGTCGAGTAGAAATTGGGGTATTCACTGGGCGGCGGATGCGAAAGTCAGCTCGAGGGAAGGATTCCATCACACGAACGGCGGGGAACGTACAGGTTATGTTTCTGCATCAGTGTGAACAGACCGTTCAAAGCCAAGATGGCGATCGTCCCGCCCTGGGTCGTACACTCGACCAACCAATCCATCAACCTCTTGGGGTCGGTCATGTGCGGCAACACCTGACGATGCAAGATGCTCAGAACCCTCTTGGATTGCGCTTCGTCCAACGGGAGGCTCAACAAGGCCAATACACATTCCTGGAAGACGCGACGGTGAGCAGAGAGGGATAAAAGAGGCGGCAAGAGTTTTTTGGAGTCCCTCGCGGACATCTTGGGGGCGTTCTCGTCCGATTCGGAGGACGAGGACGAGTCGAATATGCCTGTACTTGCATCATCTCTGGCCGATCCGGTCTCGGTCTTGCGCTTCTTGTTGCTGTTGTGACCGTTTGGCTTGAGCGCCAAGGGGGTCATACACCACCATTCGTTCAATTCCTTGGGTACGGTCGGCATCGACGTGAGCGATTCGAAGAGCGTGATCATGTTGGACACGAGATGGGTTGGGAGATGCTGGTTGGACGAAGCGTACGAGGAGAGGAGGATAGTGGCCTCCTTGAGAAAGTGGTACCGAATGTCGTCGCAAACGTTCCACCATTTCTGCCACTCGTCCTTGATCTCGGGAACGATGAGTCGCCCGTCATCTTGGGGTAGGAGAATCGCACGCACGATATGGACCAAGGTCGAGGAGGGGAATTGGGCTTGTCGCGAGTGGTGCAGGGAGGTGAGGAAGGTCGATTCGGTTCGGAGCAAGGACATGAGTGCGTTCAAGGCGGAGATCTGGTGAGCGCTCGCATGGGTCCGGGGGTCAGCTGGTACAGAGTCGACGGGATCGTGGTGAGCTCGCTTGCCGTACCCTGACACCGATGTCCCAATGGCCCTGTACGACCGTAGCGGTCTGTTTCAGGTAGTCGGCCCACCTGTGTTGCAGCCACTCTTTGACCTTTTGCGCGGAAGCGATTTCCACCGTCGGCTGTCCGATGGATGAGGACGCAGATGGCCCCTGTGCTTGCGCGATCTTGCGCTTGAGCACGCCGTGCAACCTCCCATGGTTGATGAGCGCCTCGAACGTCGCCTTGAGCGCATGCAACGACGTGTGCACGGCCTGTCGGTTGAGCTGGTACCATGAGGAGGTGGAGGGGGTGTCGGGTGGGGGTTGGCGGGGTAGGTTCTGGAAGAGGGCGATCAGGTCGATCAATGGATTCAGATCGGCGTGGGTGGGTGCGACGGGAGGTAACGAGGAGGACAGCGAGGTGATACGGTGTAGGACCGCGTCGGGTTCTTGCGGGGAGGATGAAGATGCGCTGGGGTGGTGGGTCGATGAAGTGGAGCGGCCCTTGGAAGGGAGCGAGGATGACGGTGGGGGTGCCATGGTCAACGCCTACGTGAGGTGGAAGTCGAGGCGGAGCGAGAGGGCCAGGAGAGCTGCTCGAGGTTGCGAAGGTGCTGGCGCGCGCCAAGAAATGCCGCGCAATTCCGCGTTAGAAAGACAAATGCATCACTATCGATTTTACCAACTCGCGCTTAACTCGCGCGCGCACCATGTTCGCCGCGGATTGCCTCTCCTCAAGTCACCCGGCTGCTACTCGACAACGAGGCTCTGTAGCACGATCTGACTCGCTGGTATGCCACGCTCGCCTTCGCCGACAGGCTCATCCTCGTCCGCTTCGAAACGACGACGATACGACGACGACTCGCACTACTACTCTTCCTCCTCGCGACGCGCATCCGGCACCTCCTCCCGCGATCTAGTTGATCGTCGTCGTGACCGAGACCGCGATCGTGAAAGGGATCGTCGGGTCAGTGATAGGGACAGGGACCGCGACTCCGAGTCCAGACGGAGCAGCGGGGGAGGACATCGTGATGAGGATCGACGTCGAGATGATCGAGATCGGGACAGGGACAGGGACAGGGCTAGGAACCCTACATCCTCGTCCTCGTCCTCGAGGTGTGACCGAAGGGATGCGCCCACCTCGTCGTCACGGTACAGCGACGACCATCGATCACCCCGTCACGACTACGATAGT
Source organism: Microbotryum violaceum (assembly GCA_022506055.1). NCBI lineage: Eukaryota > Fungi > Basidiomycota > Microbotryomycetes > Microbotryales > Microbotryaceae > Microbotryum > Microbotryum violaceum. The sequence goes on along the minus strand of JAKMXP010000025.1, from coordinate 567,663 downwards.
CCCCGGGACCGCGAAAGGGACAGAGGTCGAACACACGGCAGCATCAGCTCCAGTTCGCACCCACATCATGCACCTCCCTCATCAAGAACACCCGACGATCGCTCTCCCCTACGACCGTCCCACGCGTCCCAGGCCTCGCCAACGCGGCGTGCCTTTTCCCCGACGACCGAACCACGCAGCTCGACCCCCATCTCGACCTCGAACGGCCTCGGCCGATCAGGCGCAGCCAGTCCCGCCGCAGCCAGTCCCGCCGCAAGTGCTGAAACCAACTCGGCTTCAGCAGCAGAACAGGAGAAGCAGCGGCTCAAGCAAGAGCGATTGGCAGCGTGGAAGGCCAAAAAGGCGGCCGAGCAAGGTGGGGCCTCACCCGCCTCTGTGACAACCGCATCTGGTTCGGCTGTGGGCTCGACGTCCATTTCGATCAATGGTGCGGCAGCCAAGAATGGTCAGTCCATCTACCAGCATTACGAGGTTTTGACTCGTACACTCAGACCGAACCACTTTATCCACAGGCCTCCCCGCCAAGCCGACCGCTGCGCCCGTGGCCGACCCAGCTCAACTCGCTCTCGCAGCAGCAGCCGCCATCTCGTCCCGTCTCAACGTCGCTCCACCCTCCCTCAAGAACCCGATCTCTGCCTCCTTACCGCCCCGACCCGCCTTTGCCGTCAACCACAACGCGTCCTCGTCCTCTTTCCGTCCTAGCGGATTGAAGAACTCGCTCAAACTAGGCGAAGACGATGATGGGGAGAAGAAGATTGGCTTGATCAAGTTTGAAGGCGAAGTCGATCTTTCGCTTCAGGATGGTGGGGAAGACGATTTGGATGATGACGAGGATCTGGAAGGAAGTGTGGTGTTCAAAGGAAAGGTCGAGGAGGCGATGAGGAGGAGGGCCAAAGAGTTGGAATTGGAGGAGAGGGATGGTGATGGCATGGATGTGGATGTAAATGTGGATGCGGAGCAAGCGCAGGCGGGTTCCAAACACGTCCACGAGGTGGATCAGATCGATCAGGCTGGAGAGTCAAAGGTCGAAGCCGAGGAAGAGGAGGAAGTTGATGAACTGGACGCGTTCATGAATGGTGTCCAGGCCGAGGTCAAGAGCGTCGACAAACTTGATCGCGCCAAGTTGAAAGGCGCGAGTGGGCCGAGGGGGAGTGGACCGGGGGAGAATGAGGATGAGGACGACGATGAAGAAGAGCAGATCGTCGAGGATGATGAGGCGGAAAAGGTTGGCATGTCCGCGGCGGACATCCTTGCGTGAGTCTTTCGTGTTCTCGGGGTCACACTGCTTGATAAAACCCGTACTGATGATCGATCTTGGACATAGTCTGGCTGCCAAAAAGGTCAAAAAGGGCCGTGAACTCGCCCCCGTCGACCACGCCAAGGTCAACTATGAACCCTTTACCAAAGTATTTTATCACGAGCCTCCCGAAGTCGCCTCACTCACCCCAGAGGAAGTCGACGAACTCCGCCTCGAGCTCGACGACATCAAGATCCGAGGTGCCGACCCTCCCAAACCCGTCTCCAAATGGAGTTACTGCGGTCTTCCTGCGGCGTGCATCGACGTCATCAAGGGCCTGGAGTACACGGCCCCGACTTCGATTCAGGCGCAGGCTATCCCGGCCATCATGTCGGGTCGAGATATTATCGGTGTCGCCAAGACAGGCTCGGGCAAGACGATCGCTTTCCTCCTGCCCATGTTCCGCCACATCAAGGATCAACGACCTCTCCGAACGATGGAAGGCCCCATCGCGATGATCATGACCCCGACGCGAGAGCTGGCGACGCAGATCCACAAGGAATGCAAACCTTTCCTCAAGGCCCTAGGACTGCGAGCATCGTGCGCTTACGGCGGTACACCCCTCAAGGACAATATCGCGGACATGAAGCGAGGTTCCGAGTTGATCGTCTGCACCCCGGGACGCATGATCGAACTCTTGACGACCAATTCGGGCAAGCTGATCAACTTGCACCGCGTGACGTACCTCGTTTTGGATGAAGCCGATCGCATGTTCGACATGGGTTTCGAGCCGCAAGTGATGAAGATCATCTCGCAGATCCGACCCGATCGACAAACGGTCTTGTTTTCCGCCACGTTCCCGAGGCAAATGGAAGCTCTGGCACGCAAGATCCTCAAACGCCCTTTGGAAATCACGGTGGGTGGTCGATCCGTCGTCGCAGCCGAGATTGAACAGATCGTCGAGGTACGAGAGGAAGACACCAAATTCAACCGCATGCTCGAATTACTCGGCAACCTCTTCAACGACGATAGCGATTCGCGTGCGTTGATCTTTGTCGAACGCCAAGAGAGTGCGGACAAGTTGTTGACCGAGTTGTTGCGCAAGAATTACTCTTGCATGAGTTTGCACGGCGGGATGGACCAGGTTGATCGCGATCAGACTATTGCGGATTTCAAATCGGGCATTGTACCCGTCGTCATTGCGACTTCTGTGGCTGCGAGAGGGTTGGACGTCAAACAACTACGCATGGTCATTCAATACGATGCGCCGAACCATATGGAGGATTACGTGCATCGCGCTGGTCGGACGGGTCGGGCGGGCAATAAAGGAACGAGCGTGACGTTCCTCACGCCCGAACAGGATCGATACGCGCTCGACATCTTCAAGGCTTTACAAGCTTCGAACGCTCCTATTTCGGACGAGGTCAAGGCTTTGGCCGAACAATTCGCGGACAAGGTCAAGGCGGGTAAAGCATCGGCTGGATCAGGGTTCGGTGGAAAAGGTCTTGAACGACTTGAATCCGAACGCGATGAACAAATGAGGGCTCAACGTGCTGCACATGGTGAACCGGGCGCCGAGAAGGAGAAGGAGACGATCGATCCTGAGACAGGCGTCGTGACGACTTCGTCGACGGCGGCAACTACGAATCCCGCAGGGGACGAACTCAAGTCGACGGCGCAGAATGTAGCTGATTTGGAGGTCGAGATCCATCGTGGTCCGGCACCGGACACGAACAAGATGACGGGGGCCAGGCCCGTCGAAAAGAAAGAAGCCGTTGTCGAGTTGGAACCGACGGAAATTGCCGCTGAAGCAGCAAGAGTCGCCGATGCAGCTGCCAGGGCGGCAGGCAAGACCGAAGCAGAGGCTAAGGCGGCGGGTGTGGCGGCGAACTTCAATGCGTTGTTGAAGGCGAGGAAGACGCATAGGAGGGAGAGGGAACCGCAGGAAGCGGATCTGTCAACCGATGCGGCGAGGAGGAGGGATCCGGACGCAACGGACTATCACGTGAGATTTGGAGTCGGGTTAGGTGGTGGTGAAGAAAGAAGAATGGTGAACTGACCTCGCTTCGCGTCTCTTTCAGGCTATCATCTACATCAACGACTACCCTCAGAAGGCACGATGGAAGGTCACGAACAAGGAGACAATGGTCCATGTGAGTGTGAAGGCCAGCGAAACACTCCATCTCGACAGTCGAACCATTTGCTTATCTAAACGCCATATTTTACTTGATTAGCTCGTCGAATCTACCGGAGCGTCCATCACGAACAAAGGAACCTACTACGAGCCGGGCAAAGAGCCTGGACCGGGCGATCTGCCCAAGTTGCATTTCCTCATCGAGTCGAATGACGAGCACAGAGTGAGTGCTGACCACCTGTCTTCACTAAGGCAAATATCGTGCTGACGATATTGATACGTTTCCCGCTACTCTAGGTCAAGGCAGCTATCACGGAAATCAAACGAGCCCTCATCGAAGGCGCGACCTTGGCACTCGAGGCCGAACAACGTCTTCCCGCGGGGACCAACGCACCTGGGCGATACAACGTGGTATGACCTCTTCGCGCTTCCTTATGTCCTCATTTCGATCCCCTGCTTCTGGCTCTCTCACTTCAGATCGCTGGCGCGTTCACTTGTAATCCCACCCCCCTTATTTTCTTCCTTCAGCGCGTTCCACGCCCTCTTCGTCTCTAGATGAGCAGCGGATCTCGCGTCGCAATACCTCTCTCGCGCTTACCCTATTTTTTCTCCTCTCCTTTGAGTCTCAGCGTTGTGGATGCTCCAAACCCTCTGATCACTTCAATGATCGGTGAGCTGCAGTGATCTGAGCTTTAGACCGTAGCGGCTGATCATCGTTTGACTACACGAGTTGGGGCGAGAGGAGAGTGACTTGAGAGACTTATTCACAATCAATCGTAAGTCGCTAGCGTTGAATATCTGTGAAGTCAGAGTGTCGGAATGAATTGCACATATTGGTGTTGGAAACCCCTTCGCTTGCGGGACTCGCCCAACCATTCAATAACAGTCAGATTTATCAAGGCCTAGAAATCACTGGAAAAGTCAGAGGAGATGCATTCAAGCACACTGGCTAGGCCAATAATGCGTGGTGGCGGTTGGACGCGATCACAAACGAGGACGGAGTCATTACCTCGCCGTCAGGGCCTCGGAAGAGCGTCGGGTTCACGAAGAGTTGAATTCCGTGGCCCGCTGGGAAGAAGAGTACGTGGTTTGCCCATCTCTCGAGGTTCTGGGCAGAAGCAAGCTAGCCGAACCAGGCTTCGGCCTGAATCGCCTAGGTAGGTGCCTGTCAGTCGTTGTGAACCTTTTTCGGTGATATACTAAATCTACATCTACACAATAGAATGCACGACAAATTGCCCCTATGAGAAAATTTTCTCCTCCAAGGTCCACCACGAAACTGTAGTCAAGATCGTCGCCGTGCACCGCCTTCGGCCAAATAGCCCAAAGGGGCTTGGTCGCGACATGCCGAAGCTCCGCCCCACACCAAGAGAAAGTCTAGCTTTTGCAGGGCGGGAAGGAAGCCTTCGCGGGACTAGGTCTTCGCGTAGGTGAGGAAACGATTGGCTGGAAGAAGGTCTAGAAGAGGGAGAGACGCTCGGTGCTCTTTGGTTGTTCGACTAGCCAGGATAAGCTGTTGGATTCCTTCGAAAATTGGCGACTGCTCCGTAAATCGGAGGAACCGAGGACCCATCGGCGTGAACTCAAATCGCCGCCGGTCACCCTGGCTTGCGAGAATGGCCTTGGTGCCTGCTCTTCAATCACATGTAAGCTTCTCTGATGGCCCCTTTCTAGAGAATTTGATGCCCTGTCTAGCCTGTAAACCACCGAGTCTCTGAGCAGGACGGTCAGCGTAAAGGAGCTCTACTTCGGCAGGCGCCTCGGGATGCCCCCCGAAAGCCGACCCTTGCTCGCCCATCGTCTCTCGGCCAGTCTCTCAGTTGTTTCGGGAATGGCTGAGCAATCCAAGGATTTCCGGACAAAATTCGGCCCCTCGAATCTGCCAACAAACTTAAGCAGATCTGCGACATCTGATTCTCAACGGTCTGGACAATTGGAAGAGACTTTCGATAGCCGTGGTAAGCGCCGAGCGACTCGAAGACCTTGCACAGCTGGACCATTGTAATCAGCCTTGAGACGTATTCACTCTGTTCACCAGTCGAGGAGAGAGCCAATACTTCTTGGCGTGATCTACCGAAGGCGAGTCAAAGCCCGCAGGCGGCGATAACTGGTGACCACACTGAGCCCCGGTCGTCTGCTGCCGCGCTTCGACTTCGTCCATGCCGCGACTTTTTTGCATCTCATGAACCATCATTTGGAAGCCTTGCGAGAGCCCGGCTCCCCCAGACCGGGGTTGTTCCAGACTTGGGTTTATATGAGAGAGCTCCGCCGCCGTAATGGCAAGCTTTACTTTGATCGGGCCCATCCGGGTCGCGGCGGTCGCCGACTCGCCGCGCCTGGCTGTCCGGCACGATTAGACTTTGCGTGTGCCTGGATTCAATAAAGGCTCGTCAGCCGAGGCTGGATGAGAACCGGCGTCTCTGTCTTCATTCCCTTGGACCCATAATGCTCTTGGGAGTGGCGCTCTTATCCAACCCGTGCTCTCCAAATCTAAAAGTCTTGGTAACTTGACGGTGCAGCCCCATGTCTGTGCGCCTAGAAACCTGCGGGTCGGACGAAACTTCGGCTTCTTCGCGCCCAATTCCTTCGAGACTATGTCCACTAGCAAATTCGCTAGGGTCTTGGTAACAGGCTCAAAGGGGTGATAGTTTATTAGCGAAGCAGGAAAAAAATGATTTGGTCCCCAGACTAGCCGATGTATGATCAGGTTTGAAAGCTCATGTCATTATTAAGTGGGCGCAAGAAGGCAGAGTCGCCGCCCGCCCCCCACAACGCCGGCCAGCGCGAGCCCTGGGAAGAATACCGATTCGAATGGCTGATTGGCATCTGCACTCGCGCTAGTCTGCGGCGTTCGACACGCTGACGTCTGTGTTCGCCTTGTTTCCAGCCTTTCCGTTCTACTGCTCCACAATCACGGTTTCGCCCACCTCTCTGATCTCTTCTCTTCTATGCCCGTGTGAGACGACTACCAGTACCCGTCGATGCGTCACGATGGGATTGCTCAACTTTCCGCCGCCGCCGTCGTCGTCGCTCGATCCGTCTGCGGCCTCCGAGATCTCTAGGATCGCGATTGTGAGCGAGCTCAATTACGTGCTACAGCTCACGGTACCGCGAAGCGCAGCCGTGCGGTTCTATGTCTTGTTTGGGTTGATGGTATAGTACGTGTTTGCATCTCACTTGATTGACATCGCTTCGCATCAGTGCATCCAAAGTTCAACGCGAAGGCTCTTTCGCTCTCAGCTGAGGAGGCTGATTGCGATTGGGCTCGGCGCTGCGAATCAAGATTTTGATCAGAGCTAATGAGCCTCCTCTCGCTACCGGTCCTAAACAGTGGTGTGGTTTCGGGTCTCGCCTTTCTCATCATCACCTTTGTCGACTATCGACGACGAGCCAAACGGATATGGATATTTCGGTTCGTACATCGCCCCAAGGGGCGGTACATCGTTGGCAAGTAAGTTTTGGGGAGCACGGAGTAGGCGAAGGAGGTTGCGGTGCTGTCAGGGAACGAGTGACAGGGGTCTTCCTAGTTTTGCATGTGACTTCCGCTTATTCGGTTCATTGCGCTCCACAGTCAACACGTCGTGTTCACCTCGTTCAGTATCTTCAGCTGCCTCGTTTTGATAGGGTTTGCGGAGAGCTCCCGGAGAGCCCTGATCCTGCATCGAGGCATGGCCGAAGCATTCTTCTGGCGGACCCTGGTCTACATCCCCATCCTCGCGCACGGATGGGTTTCTTCGTTCTCAATCTTACAAGCGAGTATCTTGGGATCGGAGCGAGCACTCAACAAGCAGATCTTGTCGCCTGGGGTGGTCAATCTCGTCTACATCGTCGGAATTGTGGTCATATTGTCGGCGGCACTTGTGAGCTTTCCCACCTTCGATAATTATTTACGTGATCACGAATATGTACTCTCATTCCTTACTAGACACCCGACATCTTCATCGCCCGAGCTTGGTCCCAGGCATGGATCCAGTCCGAGGCATTACGTTCACTGCTTACGACTATAGGCACCAACTCGACAATCACCACCGCCTCCATCTTCGCTCGAACAGCCTCGATCCTGTCTAAGATCCGAACATTTGACCGAACGGAACGAGCCGTATGCTGTATTTACCTCCTTGGCGCGGTGTGCTGTATCTTCATCAATCTCGCGGGTCTTTCGTTGCTCTTGATTCTGCGACGACAAATACGATACAATTCGGTCAAGTTTGCCGGCGAAGCAAGAGAGGACGGTGATACCCAGGCACTAGCAATTCTAGTTCGGACCCCAACGAAAGAGGTCAACCTGTGTTACCCTCATCAGGATCGCAAGATGTCAAGTGCGAGTGGCCGGTCCAAGAACACGCAGACGACGAGCGACAGTGGCACGATCGAAGGCAGTGATCTTTCTCAGTGGTTCGACGGCAGCGAACAGCATCAACGCCCAATTCGCGCGTCGAGATTCGGGTGTGGGCCCTCCTTGCAAGCGGGCTGAATCCCATGCGCCTCCGCAATTTACCACACCGATGGACTCGCTGTCCAGTTCAAAGTTGTTCAACTTGGACCCCTTCTCTAGGGACAGCACCTCCCAATCGCCTCCCCTCACTCCTCGTCGAGACTCGAACGTCGACCCGCTCTCCCCGTCTTCTGATTCGGAACTCTCCTCGCAATCGGTGTATATAGATTCCCGTCGCGACTCGGCGTTGAGCAACTGCTCCACCTCAACTCTTCGACCCGGTATCGAGCGCCGCCAAAGCCTCTTCCATAAAGTCATCTTCGCCCTCGCCCCAAATGAAGAAGAAATGAAAGATGATCCCGAGGCGAAACAAGCCGAGAATGCGCAGGAAGAGGAGGCGATGAAGATGGCGACGACAGCGAGGTTGAGGGCCGAGGTGGAGAAGACGGAGCCAGAGGGTGCTGCGCAGCGCGAGTGGGCTAGGCAGTTGCTTGCGCTTAAGAGGGTCGAGTGGGATCTCAGTGTGGTGAGTGTCATCCCTTGAAACATCTTCTGAAAAATCCAAACTTATCACTGACTTGTTCCACGAAACCACCTCTTGCAGTTCATCGCTGCGATTGTGTCACTCGCTGTCGTGCTCTTCTGCGTGTCGCTGTGGACGGCCATCACCCCATCCAGCATCTATCGATCCGCCACCAGGTAGGCAGTGCACCACTAATTGTAGTTCTTTGTCCGAACAAACACTAATGCGATCCGTCTCCCCGGTCTTCGTAGAATCGAAATCTCCCTTTTCCTGTTCCCCTGGATATACCTCACCGTCGTCGCCATCGCCCATACCCCCTCCTCTACAACGCCTACATGAACCTCACCCCCATAACCTCACCCCTATGACGCCCATTTCCGTACCAGCCCACCACGTGTTCCTCCATCCCGCTCGTGCGCAACTCAAGAGGGAGAGTAGCGACTTATTGGACAATGAGTTTGATTTGGAATCATTGGCGGAATAGAAGGAGTTAAACAAGCAAGATCCATGCGGGAGGCGGTTTTGTCGATTTCAGGTGGGGGTAGGAGGTTCAGTAGTGCGAGTCAGTCAGGTCGAGGCGAGGATCAAATCTGCTTCTTCGGGGTAAATGAGAAGTACGAATGGTGGAGAAGAAGAAGGGGAGGATGAAGATGCTGTTGAGGTGTACGAGGGGTTTAAGGAGGTGGGTTAGAAGGTTGTCTTCCATGCCTTGAGCTGGGGTCTGGAAGGGTTTCGCGCTTGATTGGCATTTCGACCTTGTAGCCATAGTTTTGTTTCACTAAGCCTAAATCCATGTAGCCTTTGCTCATTCCCGACCAATTTCACTTTTCAAGCTTGTCCCGAGAGCGAGAGAGCGCGATCTCCCTCAAACCTCCCACATCCCTCCCAGAACAGCGCACACGTACTTATCGAAAGCACACACACATGATGAAGTTGCATTCTCAAATCGAAAGCGCTAAACGGACAAAAGCACCACCAGGCAAAAGAAAGAATAAAGACGAGAAAAGGCTAGATCGAACAAAGACACACGAATGCAAACCCGGATGAGAGTGGCGACAAGGTGAGATAGCTATTGAAATTTAGCTGGTTACACGAGAGAGGACACGAAGAGGTCGGAGATTCCTGTTAAGTGGATCAAGAGCGACAGAATAGGGGGTCAAGGCGAATATGGGCCTTGAGGTCGGTTGAAGAGTGTGTTTAAACGAGAACTATGAGAACGAAAGTGCAGGTAACGATCAGGGTCTGCATGAAACAAGTTTGAACTCAAGCTTTGACCGACTCACCAAGGTAGTTGGAAGGCACGATGCCGACCAGTCTGGAGCCTTGGCCGTCGACCTTGCGCGCCTGCCACCACTTGCCACTCGTGTCGGTGATGTCCAAGATCTCGCCCTTGGTGAAGGACAATTCGTTCGGGTCGTCCGGCGAGGCCGTGTCTATTTCAAAGTGAGATGGAGCAACTCGAGTCAGTCGCATGCACTCAAATCGAGAGAGTGTGGAGAACATACAGGAGTAAAGCGCCCTAGCCTTCTGAGCAAAATCGAGGCTCTGACCATCCAACAAACTCGGTGCCCCACCGAGACTAGGCGTCGCAGCATTATGCATATCCAGTCCATTAACTGAAAGCGAGCCATCACCAATCCTCGATCCACCGGCTTCGCCTTCCTCAGCTTGACCATGGTGCGACAAGTTGGCGTTGCTCATGTTACCGACGGGAGACTTGCCACCGTAGATGAAGGACGCCGCACCGCCGTTCACCGTAGCGGGGCTTTGGTGGTTGGTGGTGTTCCCACCGACGGAACGTTGGGCGATCGAGTTGCTTCGGTGGGCGGGGTTGGATCCACGAGGGCTAAGCACGCGCGAGGTCGAGTCGAAGATACGCAAGAAGACTGAGCCTTCTTCGGCGGAGAAGTACAAGAGCCAGACGATCTGGGCAAGGGCAAGGCCGAGCGTCAAAGGTTCAGCTTGGGTAGGCAGACGTGCACGGTAAGTTGTTTTCTGCTCACGTTGATCATTGTGAGCAAGATCCATCCTGCTCCGATCGCTCGTTGGAATGAGGTGGCGGTGAAGATGCCGAGGTTGGTGCCAAAGACGCCAAAGACGACTGCGATGGTGAGGAACGTCGAGAGCTATTCGAAACGAATAAGCCCTCAGCAGGTGAAAAGTTAGGGCATGGGTTCTATCGGAGCGCGCGCGAACGTACCTGGCCCCTATTTCGTTCGACCGAGTCGGAAGCAAGTGTAACGAAGATGGAGACAATGATGGCGAGTTCCAAAAAGATACCTACATGGAGGCGTAAAGCAAGGTTGAGGATGTGGTCAGTCACACATAACAACCCGAAGAACGCATCATTGTGCTTTGGGAAAGTCAAAATGAGGGAGCGTTCGCAGCTAGCAACACCCAGCCCTGCCTCAAACGCGTACACGTGACCTCAGGACTCACCGAACCAAGCTACACCACACGCCGACCCTTTCCCTTCCTGAGCTTGATCTGCGTCGCAAAGGGTGCAAGTATGCGAGCGAGTTAGCGGCCAAGCACGTAAGCTAAGCATGTGTGATCCGCACGTCGCGGTGCCCTGAGCGGAACGCGGAGCGGCCAGAGCTCTCCGGTCAAAAGGATGAATTCCGAGGCTTACATTTCTTTTCGAGGATGACCTCTGCAAAGGTGAAGGAAGATGGTGTCAGACTACATGCGTCACGGGGAGCAGCAGGAAAGCAACTCACGTCCGACAAAGGCCGAAAAGAAAGCGGCGATTGAGATGAACAGAGTGCAGAGGAACAGCGGTTGCCCGAGCCTAGTCGTGCGCGGTCGCCGATCAGGCAGGTGTGAACCCAGGTCAGGCAGGGGGGAGGCGTCAGTCTCGCAACCAGCTCAGCAGCAAGCGACTATCCAGCACGTACAATCCTCGGATGGGACTTGATCGAACCATGTCACGGACTGTTTGAAACTCGACCGGCGAGCGACGATGCAATCGAAACGAAGGAGCAACACGCTAGTTGAGTGGTGTGGCTAGAGGCCGGCTCTCTCTCGCGTGCGCGGTGGGCGGCTGACGACGGGCGCTGGTGGTGGGCAGCGGAAGGCTGGCAGGGTCCGCGGGCGGCGGTCTGGACCTGGCTGTTCGAGCACAAGACAGGGGGTGCAGGAATCCAAAGTGGCGGAGGGTTGATGAAGAAACGAGCGACAAGGTGGGCACGACTGCACCAGTAGGTGAGATCAAATGTAGTAGATGGGAAGAATGGGTCAGTGGGTCGAAAGCAAAGTGGGAAACCCATCAGCCCCAGACGTTCGGGTTCGTGGTGTGCTGCGGCGACGTAAGTAGTGAGACTTGCGCTTTCGAAACTGCTATTACAGGCGATTCTCGGAAGCGCGCGCCGCAGCTTTCACTTCCCAAACAGGGAATTCCGGAAGGACGAGCGCCGGACTTGTCTCGGGTTCTGGCTTCAATAACCTGGGCCGGACGGGTGTTGAGCACTTTGTAGCTGCGATGAGCCCGAGCATAATGGGTGACTGCCATCCGCAATTTACTAAGTTTCGTTTTTCTTACTCAGCGACGGGAAAATTCTTCTGCAAATTTGAGGAGAATCGATTGCAGTGGTCACAGCTGGCTGTCACTGGTCGGGCAGGGTCGGGCGGGCTGTCAGCTGCTCGGCGAGGTCACGCCCGAGGGACGGCGCTGATGTCTGGTCGCCACCACTCTGAGCGCATCCTTGAGACCGGTGAATGTCAAGGTCTGTCCACCGCCTTAGAGCTCCCTGCTGGCTGGCGAATCAGAACTAAAAGCATCTCTTCCTCCTGTCCAGCTTCCTGCAGCAAGCTTCACCCGTGACCCAGAAGTTGTCGAGCTCGTCCCACCCGGTGCAACGCACGCTCGCTCGCCTCGCCGACGACTTCAACGCCTGGCTCGTTGACCATCAGCTCTTTGTTGCCATTCAAGTAGTTGTACGTCTTGTGCACTTGATGGTATCAGAACTCGATCTTTCCATGTACTGACCTCGTATTCTCTTCCCCGCTTCGTTTCTCCTCTTCAACGTGTCGTTGCCCCCCTTGCCCCACTCCCCCCAGGTCCTCTCCGGCCTCTTCTTCTGGTACATCACCCTCCCCGTCGAACCTACCCCGATCCCCAACCTTTCTGACCTCGACCCAGGAACCAAGATGGCCGCCGCCGTCAAGCCGTTTTCCACCGATGACATCAAGCTCGATCCACCCAAGGATGACCCCATCACCGTTGAAGAGCTGAAACAGTACGATGGCACGAATACCGATAAGGGGATTTACGTGGCGATCAAGGGGACCGTGTTTGATGGTTAGTGTTTCTGACCTATGGACTGCCAAGAGCGGAGATGATGATCGGTAAAAGCTTGCTAATGTGGGGGCGAGGAGCGTTCACACAGTCTCGGCCAAAAAAGACATGTATGGCCCTGGGTGTGGCTACCATGTGGGTGATCCTGACTACTCGAGGGGTATCTTTCTGTGTGAACTGATCTGTTGATCGTGCCACGGTCTCGCGCTCCAGATTTTCACGGGTAAAGACGCGTCGTGCGCACTGGGCAAGTCGTCGCTCAAGATGGAGGATGCCAATCCGGATTACTCCAAGTTGAACGAGGAGGAGATGAAAGTGTTGGATGACTGGTTCAAGTACTTTGCCAAGGTCGGTCTTACTCTGGTGTTGGTATCTGCTCGTCGGAGTAAAGTCGCTGATCACTCGGCTCGGCTTCCCTTTTTATCCCTGAGCAGAGGTACAACATTGTCGGCAAGGTGGTGCAATAATTTGAGCTCGAATTTGTGTAGATGAGTTCCATGAACGTGAACAGATGCCTAGAACGTGGATGTTACCCTCGTTTTCGGAAATGATCAAGCCCGAGCTGAGACCGTGCTGGTCAGCCGGCCGTTCGGATACGGTTTTGGCTAGTTACGTATCACATCATTCACAGAACACCCACCAAGCACGCTCCACCACATCTCCCCCTCCTCCTCTCCTCTACCCCTCTATCTTCTTCTTCCCCATGGCTTTGAGAAGTCCAGGTGCCATAGGTGAGCCTACCCTTTTGACTGCTGCAGTATAGTCGATCGCTCGTGATGACTCGCCGGCAATCGTCGTTCGCCACTCGACGACGAACGCTACTCCGCGCCTCGGAGACGCCATCACCGCGCTCCATACACCATTGCAGACCCCATACTGACAACTCTAACACTCTATGCCAGGCGCCTCTTCGACACCAGGCCTGATCCATATCTCGAGTCTCCCGCGGACAAGCGTCTCGACGCCGCCGCGCAGCTCCCCTCGTCACAACACCCCCCGCAAGCACCAACACCAACAACACAACATTCACCCATCGGAGTTTCCCAAGCAAAACAACAAGACTACACCGCGGTCCAAGGCTACGACTAGCACGGCGGATGAGATGGCGACGACCGACGATGAGCCTTTGTTCGTCTCCCTCGCGACGGGGCCTCCGAGTGCTGGAACAAGATCGAGGACAAAAGCACAACGAATCCGACCCCAGCAAGAGGCTCAACAAGATGTACCGCCGTTGGACTACAACTTCGAACAGCCGTCGAGAGAGTACGACTCGGCTTCACCATCGCTCGTGTCCAGCTCGGCACCCCAGCCTTCCCATCACCATCTGGAGCAACACCATAATCGGAGCAACTCCCGCCGCAACACCAACAAGACTCGCACCAGTCGTCAAGCAGCGCAGCCTTCGTCATCCTCTGACGAATGGGATATGCCCACCCCCTCGAACGGTGACCCGACAACAAACGCGGCGTCTTCCCAGCCTCTCAGTTGGCAACAGGAGCTCCTGACCCAGTCCTCGTCTGAAAAGACCACGCGACCTAAGAAGAACAACTCCAACACGAGCCGAGGTCAACGCACAACGCCGACGAACGCGAACCACTCGGCCCACGAGACCTCTCCTCGCCCCGCAAAGGGCGGCGGTAACAAGCAACAAGGCCAGGGTGCTCGACCGGCATTGACAGCATCTCAATCGGAAGGAACATCAAGTGGGTTGACATGGCAACAACAACTTTTGCAGAGTTCCGGTGGAGGAGGTACGAACTCGATCTCGTCGATGCAGACGAATCAATCGGCAGGGAACGCGACACCGGCCAAGCTGCGTCGACAACAGCAAAAGGACAATGAAACCTTTGGGATCGGCACACTTTCGATCGATCAATCCGATTCCGACGCTGCGAACAGCTATCACCACCATCACACCAACGGGACGCATTCCCCTCGCACGCCCCAACGTCGATCGGATCGAACCTCGTCCAAGAAGGAAGCTTCGCAACCCATAGCCTTCTCCTCCGCCGAACCTCGATACGCCGGCCCGACGTTCCACAACTCGCCTTTACCGAGCAGTCTCCCTACGCCCAGTTTCATCCTGAGGAAGCAACAGCAACAACAGCAACAATTGCAGCAGCAGCAGCAGCAGCAATGATGTGGCCCTAGAATCATCGGGTGTGCGGTCGCCTATTTATCGTGCGACAAACGGATTCTACCTTCTTTTTTCGTATGCCAGTCATGATCGGGTTTGTTTTTGATTTCGTGCCTTGGATGGATCGTTTTCTTCGACATCGTCTGTATGATGTATCACCATTTCGCACGGGGCCGCCTTGGTCAACCTCGGTTCCCATTCCGATTTTCGACTCGACCGTGTACGGCAAATTTCTGCATGGAGCAACGCATTTTATGTATGTGACATCAAGTACGAACGACCGACACACAACGCGCAGTGACGCATTCTTTTCGGCGTATCATCCCCTCGAATCTTCGACTAAGCTCGAACATAGCTGGGTTCCTCGTCGGTCGACTTTCATCCCTCGCCTCGCCCAGCACTGTAATCGTACGTCATCCTCTTCTTCTTGCCCCAGCAATGTTCAATCACATCGCCCATCGAAACTCCCTCTTCTGCGACACGTGATCGACTGCGATCCGCACCCTCTGCCTCCATTTTCGTCCTTCGTCCTTCGTCCTTCGTCCTTTTCTTCCTTTCTCCACCCCACGATTTCCATACGATTTCCATCGTCCTGGTAACCACTTTCAAGACCTTCAACAGGCTTCTTCCCCGTGTTTCTTCCCATTCCTCTCTATAGTCGGATTTTCAACAGTCCCTTCGTTCTCTTTCTCCCGCGCTCCTACTTTGTCCTCTTCTAGCTTCTCGTATCGCTTCCGAATGAGGGGCTTTCAACAGCCCTTCTCTCCAGACCCAGGTGCCCTTTACTCTCGATCTTTCAACCCTGACTCCAGACTTTCACCCCATCCCAGCGTTTCATTTTTTTTTTTCCCTTCAGCGCCGCGAAAAGTTATGCAATCTGAACAGCATGTCCGGGGTTTCAAGAGTTCTGTCCACAGTTCAATTCAGCAATTGACATCATCATCATCATCACAATCCAAAGCCTCCTAGTCTACCTATAACCACCACTCTAACCTCTTTACACCCCATCTGATCTACCTCGTCAGCGCCTCCTCCACCTTCTTCAACACCACTTGCCTCCCCTTCAACCCGACACTAGGGTTCCTACTCAACAACCCGTTCGCATGCAACAAAACGCCCCGTTGTCGCTCCCCCAACGTCGTAGCCCCATCGGTCGTTTTAACGCCCAAATAGGCATCATAAGCTTTCGTAGCAGCCGAAGCCTTGGTCGTCTTGGTTAGAGCGGAAGTGGAGGAAGGTAAGGCGGAGAGGTCCAGAGTTGGAACTTGGACGTATTTGGGAATGACCAACGGAGGTAAAGGACGGGATCCTTCTTGGTTGAAAGGTTTCCTTTCGCGTGCGGAAGAGGAACGAGGAGAGGCGGGGGGTCGTCTAGAGGTGGGCGGGCGTGGAAGTCCTCCTCGGGCTTGGGAAGGAGGGCCGGATCGCGGTGGGCGCGGTCCGGATGAGGATGAGGAGGAAGGAAGTTGAAATTCTTTTCGTTCGCGAGGGGTGAAAGTGGAAGCGAAGGATGAATCGCCCGAGGACGATTGTAGACGTTCGAAACGACGTTCATTCGAGCCTGGCGAAGGCGAAGTTGCGCGCGGGAAACGAGCTGCACCACCCGGGTTCGATTGCCGTGCTGTAGGGCTAGGCGTTGAAGAAGCGAGCGCTCCAATTTCTTGTGCATCTTGATCGTACACAACACCTTGGGCTCTTCGTCGACGGCTCAAGAGACTGCCTAAACCACCTTCACCAATCAAAGCGGGGGGTTGACGAGCTTCTCGCGCGTGCTGAGTGGTTGTAGACGAAGGCGTGGCAGCCTCCCTCCTCCCTTTGGTCAACTCGATCGCTCGCAATGTCGCTGCCATGGTGGCACCTCCTGCATCGGCGACGTGGAGGATCGATTGCGGTTGTCGTTGGCGCGATTGTCGTTCGTGGATCGACGGGGTCGTCGAAGAGGAAGAAGACGGCGACGGTGCAGACGAAGGTGAAGCACCAGCGACTTGGCTGAGGATCCTCGTCGAGCTCGTCACCGACCGCACAAGGAGTCGTTGGGTCGCTGTAGTGGAGGAGACGACGACCATTTTGGTGGGTGTCGCGGGGTGGGTATTAGCTCGCACGAGGAAAACGGATCGGCGGAGTGAGCAAGGGCTGAGCGAGGACTGTCGGTAGAATGAGAGGCTTAGTACGGTTGAACAAAGCGACGCAGCTGTTGTAGTGCACTTACAGCGCCAATCCTAGCTTGCTGGGTGGGCTGGGAACGGTGCGATTGGGGCAGCGGCAACAGCAGGGCTGCGTGCGATGGCATCCCATCGGCACCCGACCGACATTACTGTATCATTAGCTAGTAATGATGGCGCATTACTAAATGCGCCAAGGCCCGAGCGCCTGCGCTTTCACGCTTTCACGCTTTCACGCCTCCACGCTCAACGGCGCCGAGTCGAGGACCTTCTCGCTCCATCCCCAGGCTCACTCGCCCTGACCCAGCCGACAAATTGCAAACCCTTGTAAACCTTATGAAAAGTATACCCCTATCAACCACTAGAACTGGGAACTATGAAACTCTTCCTCGCCTCGCTCGACCCAGCCGTTGTTCGCGGCGTTACCGTCCCGAGGTTGAACAGTGTCCAGAAAGTGAACGTCTTGATATCCGAAGAAGCCGACTTGGTTCCCCCACCCGTCCCAATCCCACCCTTGACGGGGGATTGGACGGGTGACCCGGGCGGTGCAGAAGTTGATTCCCCGTTGTGGTAGACGTAGGTGACGAGCATGTTGGCCTATCCGAGAGCCAAGAGTGCCATCAGTGAGCAGCACCACACGTCGATCCCATAGACCAGCCCAACTCACCCTAATAGGCCCAACCGTATCCCTCCCTACAGCGACCTCCATCGCCACCGTCGTCCTATTCATCTTCCTTTCGACGATCCCCATCGCCGCGTTCCTCGCCCTCCTACTCTTCGGCGCATCCGCTCCCTCCCCACCCCCTCCACCACCCGCACTCTCCTCGGAATCTTGGTCGTCCGAGTCCATCCTTTGGTCATCGTCTTCGAATTCCCATTCTTCCGCGTAAGCCGAGATGGGGAAGTAGCCCGAGGGTAGATTGACTGCGTAAGGAGGGGGAGCCGTAGCCACCGTCGAGGCACCTGAATCGGCCCCTATATCCGTCCTAGCCGCTCCCACTGCCTTGGTCGAAGCCGTCGGACGAGCAACAGCCAATCGAACTTGAATCGGTTCGTACAGCGGATTCGTGAACGACAATTCGAACGTATAGGTCCTCCCCGGTCTGAGCGGTTCCTCATCCATCTCCATCATCCCCTTCGGACCGCTAATCGAAGCTCCAATCCCACTCCCCCTCGGTCCAGCCCGACGTAACGAAGCCGTACCCGCCGCGATCGCGCTCAGTCGACTTCCGATCGTTGCGGGGGGTCGACGGTAGACGTCGATGGAAGGTAGGTAGTTGGAAGCGACGAGCTTGATCTTGAAGCGTGTCGAGGCGGCTTTCTGTTCAGGCTTGATCAGGATGTGCTTGCAGATCGGGCAGCGTTTGGATCTTTTGGCTTGAAGCAGCGTTCGCAAAGGTCGAAGCGAGCTGTGGAGTGGCGAGCCGTCGGGGAATGTGATATCAATACTTGTAGCCCCGCGTCCAGAGGTCAAAGCAACTCACTCAGCCATGACCCCTCTCAACTCCAACGCGTCCCAGCTATTCGTCCACCTCTTCTCAAGCGGAGCGACCTGCTCAAAGTCCTGCAAGCTCTCCATCTTGCGTACGAGTTCATCGTCCCTCTCTACTCCCTTCCCTTTCTCCACCGACCCTCTGGCAGGGACCAGAGCTTTATAAGGCTCCAATTCGTCCCTTGCTCCATTGACCGCTTCAGCACCTTTCCCACTCCTCGTCCCCATCCCACCAAGAAGATGAGCATAGCGATTCCCCAGTCCTGGAATATCCTTGAGGACTGAAGAAGCGATCGTCGACGAGGTCGAAGCAGGCATCGTGCTGGGGGCCAGAGCTCCGGTGGTGGTCGAGGCGGAGGCGTGGGCTTGTCCTCGTCGGATGTAGGGTTCAAAATGATCTTTGAGCCGGTCAAATTCGGTCAGCTCGGATGAACCGTCGTCGAGTTTCTGCAGTTGTTCTGATCGAGCCCGAGAATGACGATCTTCATATTCAGTGGGTCGCGGGCCCCGAGAGTTGACAGAGCCTACAGCACGATCCAATAAACTCACGCGCTAGACCGGTCGGCTTATCAAAGACGATTCCAACTGACTTTGAATCCCATCGGCAGACGGTGCACGCAAGGAAGTAAGGTGCTTCACCGATCGAGGCGGCAGCCGACGCGGGAGGGTGCGAAGGGTCTGGGTCGGACGGGACCGCCGAGAGGGAGTGCGAGCATTGTGGGCATTGAAAGCAGTTGCGAGCACATCTGATGCATCAAGGAGGATTATTCAGTCGATAGTTCGTGTGTTCTGGTCCTGAGGCGACGTCCCAAGTGAGCTCAAGCTCCACAAACCGACCTGTTCTTCTCCCCTCGCACCGAAGCAGACGGCACCTCGAACAAGCACGTGGGACAGTACCAACACGCAATCTCGAAAGCGACGCAGGTCGAGCATCGAATCGCATCGCATTCCTCGCAAAAGAGGAGGGACGATAGCTCGTGATGCCCGAACGTCGATAGGGGCGCTTCGGACGGAGGTGGTCGTTTGACGGAGACGGGCTCGCAGCAGGGGCAGTGGAAGAGGACCCGGTCAGACGACATGATTCATTGAGTCCCGTTGGTATATGGACGGTTGCGATTAGGATGCTGGGTGATGAAAGGAGGACGGCGACCTCTGTCGGTGGCCCCTGAGGCTTGAGCAGCCGGTGAGGGTAGGTGAGGGCGACAGAGGGCGACACGCTCTGACAGACGTTGACGCGCTTCAACCGTGTCGTCGCGCGTGCGTCGCATGAAACTCGCACAAAACTTCACGAGACGAAGATCGTCCAACTGGCGAATCGGCCCGACTTTGCGAAGCCAACCCAACAATCCTTCGCGCTGACAAGAAGTCCGGGAAGCGCAGGTGTAGCACTCTGACCCACCATGACTAACCGCCTCGTACAGCTGACTCATTTTGACCTCGTCATAAAATGGCACCCTTGATGGCACCCTCTTTACCGTCGCCTCAACGAGTCGCCACTCCGAATACCACGGACCGGCAACAGATTCCGATCCCGCTCGAGCCCGATTTGATCACATGTGTAACAGGCGCCGATTGACCCAAATGTCTGTACAAACATAATGAGCATGTGCCTTTGATAGTTAAGGAGACGCAAGCACTATCGCCAAAGATCACCATATGAACGAGCCCAGCGACGGCCAGGGGCTTGATTGGGCATAGGAGGGCATCGAATTTCGTCCGCATGCTCCTCAACAGTCGCCGTATTTCGCCCAACCCTCCTGAACCCTAGCATATCCACAATTTTCGCTCAAGTAAAAAATCCCGGCGACGCTCTTCCTCCACGCAGATGTCTTACCACGGAGGGACCCCGAGACCTCGTCTGACATATATATTTGGTCGTCCGTCATCGGCCGATTTTTGTACGGAGTCGGTGCCGGCCGATCAACGTGAGCCTTTTCTCAGGAAGCACCCATCGTGGCCGGAAAAGATTTTTGATTCTTGACATTTGGGTGATGTAACTATAATGATCATCGCGTAGAAATACTGGCACACCTGTGAACGTGCAGTTCCCCGATCATCGTGTGATGCGGGGCCACGTAGGAAGCTTGCCGGCGACGCCTTGCGGCCTGCGGGCCGTCGTCTCCGGACTCCGGAGCCCCGCTAGCACCTCGCTCATGGTGCAATTCCGCCGCTTCCACCAACTTTCAATGACCGGAACCGAGTACCGTAGCATCGGTAGCGCCAAATGAGCCCCGTTCCCAACTTCTGTAGTCCATTTGTGCACCTCTCCCTTGTTTCCGGGGGTCCTAAAATAGTCGCATGAGAAGGTGAGGTCGGGTGGACGGCCTTTCGCCACCTCCGTTTAGTGTGATTGGCGACCGTTTCCCTCCGTTTCCGGTGGGTCAGGCCATTCGAGCGGCAGGTGCTTAGTACGATCTCTTTCTCTTTCCTTCCGTCCACATTTCCACACCTCTTTGAGGCCTCGGGCTTTTTCTGGCTCGATACCTGAACCCCCACACACCACCGCCCCGACCTCGTTCTCAGCCGGCAATCGACCACGATGCTCCTTCCCGTCGCACCCTCCAGCTCGGCGCTACTCCTATTTACGAGCGCCGCCCTCTCGCTCCTCCCCTCGATCGCCGCCAAGCATCCCAACGACAAGCGTCTCGCATGCCAAGGCTTCACCAAGTGCTTTGATCCCAAGAACTCCCCCCCCCTCGGTACCCTCTATGTTTCCCCCACGGATTCTGAGGCTCACTTCAAGACCATCTCGGCCGCCATCGCGAGCTTGCCGAGCAATACCTCCGCGAGGACGATCGTCGTCGGCGCTGGCCACTACCAGGAACAACTCAATGTCACCCGTAACTTTTGCTTTCCCTAAGTAAACAGTGAAAGCAGACTCTAATGTGCGATTAACTCTTGCCGAATAGGTAAGGGCCCGTTGTACCTTTACGTGAGTTAAAGCTTCGGACCCCGCGCTCGGGAGCACATCACCATGGATACTGACGAACAAATCTCACGCCTGACCCAAAACAGGGTCAAACTCGAGGCTCCACCACGAATCAAGTCACTGTCTCCTTCTCCAAGGGCACCACCCAAGTCAACGTCGGAGGCGTCTTCCAATCCTCCAACATCGACAACGGCGCGACCGCCGTCCTCTGCGTCGCACCTTCATACAATGCCTCGCTCACCGGCGCGGGATACACCGGAGCTCCCCTCATCACGGATCCTTCTCAGTTCGGTTGTTCTGATTTCCGCATGTACAACATGGACCTCGACCAAGAGTGGGGACCTGTCAACACCGGGCCTGCCCTTGCCGTTTCGGTTTCTTACGCCAACGCCTCCTTCTACGGTGTCGGTGCCTTTGGTAGGTCGCAATTCCACGCTCAACCAGTCACCACAAATCGAATCCTTTCTTCATCTTCTGTAATTGATAGGCTACCAAGATACCGTCTACGCCGGTCACAACGCTTCCGTCCTGTTCTTGGACTCGGACATCCGGTCAGTTACTTCAAGCATGAGGGGTACCGGGGTCCTCAAGGAAGACTAAACTGAACTGAACTATGTGACTCGATGGGGGGTGAACAGGTTTCGGCTCTCTCTGGATCGAGAGCTCGACTTTAGGCAGCAGGGGTGCCGGTGGAGGAATTGTCGCGTGGAAGGGATCGGTGCAACCGGCAGGCAACCTCTACGGAGCGTCAGTCACGAAGCGAAGTGCAAGGGCTCAGAAGAACGTAATTGATTTTATCCCGTGCTTCTTTATATAGTTACATCTCCAATTCTCGCTTAATCCGAGTGAGTCATCACAGGTACCCATGTTCCACTGTTCCGGAACGGCACTAACACCCCAATCTACTCCATCGTTTTGACTGCGCAGGCTCCCGACTTCAACGCTACCCTTGACATCACCCACAAGGTGTGAGTCTCGAGAAAGAACTTCTCGCAATCTGGAACGTACGCGTCGTCTGACCATCGGTCGCTATCTCCACTTCTGCAGTGCCCTCGGTCGTCCCTGGAACAATGCTTCCCGCACCATCTACTTCGACACCTACATGGACGACCACATCCTCCCCGCCGGTTTCATCGAATGGGGCACCAGTGATCCCCGACTCAACTTCACCCTCTTCTACGCCGAATACAACTCGAGCGGCCCGGGTTACAACGCCACGGCCCGAGCCGCTCTCGCCGCGGGGACCCCTCTCACCGCCCCCGCGACCGACGCTCAGCACATCGAGCACATCTTGACTGCGCCTCAAGCGGATATGTTCAGCTTCAGCAGCATCTTTGGTAGCAAGCTCGGCTGGGTCGACTTCTTCTACGACGATGGGAGCTTTGCGGCTTCGGTCGGCGATCGTCAGCACCGCAGCCATGGCCACAAGAGGGACACCAGGAAGGTCAAGGAAGCACGTCGAGTGCTATTCTAAGTGAATGGACCAAAAGTCTACACCGCTCCAGTCGTGTTTGAAGTATCATGTTTTCAAGAGTCCAAAGTATTGCACAAAATTACAAAAAAGAATTACGTCCACGTCGGTCCCTCCTCCGGCGAACTCAGCGCTGAGCTTGATCCTTTCGAAAAGCTTCCAGAGAGAGAGACTTGCACTCGCTGTCGAACAGTTTCCGACATTCGCTTGAACAGAACAACCCCTCCGATAGCTCACAGATTCTCCGAGCTGCTTGGGGGCTGCGTACCATGCGCGAAGGGCCGAAGCGCACTCGGCATAATTTAACCCTCTTCCCCCCAAATGCCATATTCTGGATACATTGTCATCCCTGGCAATTGCTGACAAGTTGATGTTGTAATATCTTGCATCCCATAAGCAATCCAGCAGGAAAACATCGAGCTTTGCAGATGGTCACCGTTGCGGATTACAGCCACATGAATTCCGTGCGCTTGAGGGTTGCTCGCGTGTAGTAGGCCGTTGGCGCAACGCCGCCGCGCCAACGGCTAGTCTCACCTTCCTCTCGATCAGGGGTCTCGGCCGATTTTAGTCTCGTACCAGCTCGTAACCCGTGCAGTATGTTGGGATCGAGAGCTTTCTCCTTGGTCTTCTTCCTTTCCACCACATCTGTCCTTCACCCTACATATCCACCTCTCCCTACATAGTCACCTTTCCCTACATATCACTACACCGTCCGGTACGGTGTATCTCCACCCAGTCCATCATGAAGCTGCTCAACCTCGCGCCGTCCAGTGCGGGCCTGCTCCTGTTCGCCAGTGCGGCGCTCTCAGTCCTCCCCTCGATCACCGCTAAGCACGCTGAAGATCAGCGAAAGGCATGCCAGTCCTTCACCAAAGAGGTTGACCTCCAAAAGTGCCCCGAAAACACCATCTACGTCTCCGCCTCCGACCCCAAGGCTCAGTTTCAGTCGATTCAAAAGGCAATCGAGAGCTTGCCCAAAGACACGTCGCCGCAGACGATCCTCGTTGGCGCGGGTCGCTACCACGAACAAGTCAACGTCACTCGTAAGCCCGGAGCTCTACACTTTCTTCTGATACGAGCCTAACGAAATCGAATGTCTGTGTCACAGGCAAAGGCGCTCTGTCCATTTTTGTAAGTCATCATCTGTTGCCGAACGCGGCTCAGGGGCCAGCGACGTGGAGCGAGCACTGACGCTCGTCAGCGCGCCGGTTCCTCGGCTCGGCACAGGGTCAAACGGGAGGCTCGGACGCGAACCAAGTCACCGTGTTCTTTTCGCGAGGAACCACTCAAAACAACACCGGTGGGGTCTTCAAAGGGTCCAACTTTGACAATGCCATGACGGCCGTGCTTACCGTCGCTCCTTCGTACGAGGCCTCACTCACCGGCTCGGGATACAGCGGAGCTCCCCTCATCACCGACCCTTCTCAATTCGGTTGCGTCGATTTCCGCATGTACAACGTCAACCTCGACCAGCTGTGGGGTCCCGTCAACGTCGGTCCCGCCCTTGCCGTTTCGGTCTCTTATGCCAAGGCCTCCTTCTACGGCGTCGGTGCCTTCGGTAGGCCACCAGCCCTGAACACATGAAATTAGTGTGATGCTGATCCTCTCTTCTCTCCTCGCTGCTGCTGAACAGGCTACCAAGACACCGTCTACGCCGGTCACAATGCTTCCCTCTTGTTCTTGGACTCGGACATCCGCGGCTCGATCGACTTCCTTTACGGTCAGTTCTCACGCATGCTGTTTTTGGAACGTCTCTTTGAGGCCAATGGAACTGAAAACCTGCCAATTTGAATGAACAGGTCTTGGCACGCTCTGGATCGAGAGCTCGACTTTAGGCAGCAGGGGTGTCGGTTCAGTTGCCGCCTGGAAGGGATCGCTGGAGCCCGCCGGCAATCTATACGGAGCGTGCGTCTTTTGCACGAGTCGAATAGCAAATTGTTACTGAATGTCTACTCGATACAGATACATCTCCTACTCTCGCTTACTTCGCGTGAGCTTCTGCAAATTTGGGCATCCTGTTCATGGTCGACACTGACCCTGTACAATGTCAATTTGCGCAGTCGCCCGACCTCGTCAAAACTTCGGACATCAAGGGCCAAGTGTAAGTGCCGACCACAGCACACTAGCCTAGTCAAAGGATTTTACAGAATGATCGTTGATCGTAAGTGGTTTTCAAACGCTCTCATGTTCGCAGTGCTCTTGGACGCCCCTGGAACAACGCTGCCATTACCGACTATCGTAGCACCTACATGGATGATCATATCCGACCTGCTGGCTTTGTCGAATGGAGCGCTGGCGATCCTCGTCTCAACGGGTCCCTCTTCTATGCCGAGTTTAACTCCTCCGGTCCGGGCTATGTTCCCAGCGCCCGTGCGGCCTTCCCCGCCGGCACCCCTCTGACCGCTCGCGTGGACCCTGATCATCTCGAGCACATCTTGACTGCATCCCAAGCTGACATGTTCAGCTTCGATAAGGTTTTCGAACACAAACTCGACTGGGTCGACTTCTCCTACGACCCCGGCTTCGCGGCCCGCGTCGGTATCCATCAGCACCCCCGCAGCCACGGCCAACGGCATAAGCCAGACGGCGGCAAGATGGCCAAGCGTACCCGTCATTCGAAAAACTAGATTCCCCATCATAATCCCTTCTGGCTTCCCCTGTTTATGCTTTTTTATATCTTTGACTCACTCTACGGCACAGAGAATCCGTCCGATGGCGACTTGCAATTTGCATTGCTGTCTCTTCGAAGACTATTCCTGTCTTCAAAACCAGCGAAGGTCTTACATCGCCCAAGTGAGGTTCCAAGGACCCACACCAAACCAGACGGCGAACTCCCAAGTCGAGAGAGTGCATGCAATACCGGCCCAGCGCTGCCGCAGTCTTTCTTCCGGGAAGGCCAGGTGCAATCGGACACCATGAGGTTAGCGCCTCGGCTTTCTCGCCATGTGCAATGGCAGTCGGTGCGCCCTGCACTAGGCCCCTGCACAGGGAAATGCGCCGTCGATGCGTGGTGGCTGAACATCATCTGACTCGGGCTCCATGATCTCGGACTTTATCGGAGAGGAATCTCCACCGGTTGAGACATGTGTCCGAGTCAACACTAGTTCCTTATATTCCCCGACGCGGTGCTCAAGCATCACACAAAATTCAGGGAAAACAAAGTTGACACTCAGCGCTCGCTGAGTATGGTAGGTATCTGGGTATATATCTGGGCGGTGCTAGGGAGTCGAGGCGTCTTTACTCACCTATGCTCCAGGGAGCAGGGAGTTTTTGATGTTCAAAGCACCTGGCACTGCAGTAGCCGGTTGCGGGGGTCACCTGTCCGTGTCTCACGCCGCTCTGACCCCCCTTTCCTTCTAGCTCCTGTATAAATGCCTCTGTCTCACCCCCCCCCCCCAACCACCGCCCAGCACGCTTCCGAATAACTTCCGAAGCTCAGAGATCCTACACAAGTTCCACATGGTACTGAGTGCCCGCTCAGAACAGACATGTGCTGATGTGTATGTCACGGAGGTGTCTGACATACAGCTTCGGAGTATCAGACACCTACGGAGCACACCGGGTGTGCACGCACCCACGTACCCCGGCCACGTCCCACTCCCTCTTGATTCCCCTTTCCGGCTTTACACGTCTGCCCTACCTACTCTTTCACTCCGTTGTCCACATCGGTCTTCAGCCTCGACGTCTAGAGGCCGGCATCGAGCATGAAGCTGTTCCTCTTCATAGTCTGCGCCGACTTGGCCTTGTTCATGAGGGCCGTCGTCGCCGAATCGCTCTTGCCGAGTGAGCTGCGGATCCGATGCCAGGCCTGTGATCGCCCATTCGATGCGGCAAACTGTCCACCTGGGACGATCTTCGTTTCTGCCTCGGATCCGGCGGCCTCGTTCAGCTCGATTCAAGCCGCACTGAATAGCTTGCCGGACGATAAGTCGCCCCAGACGATTCTCATCGGGGGAGGCCAGTATCAAGAGCAGCTCAATATCATTCGTAAGTAGACAATCAGAACGCGCCTGAACAGAATGCCCGATTTTGATCTGATCTCTAATCCTGGCTCTCATCATATCTTCACAGACCAAGGCCCGCTTTACATGCTCGTAAGTCTCTCCTCGTCTCGCTCTCGCTCTGTCGTAATGAGGGCGCCAGTCAACTAAAAAGAAGCCGACGACTGCAAACCGGTGGGTCCGACGCAGGGTCAAAATGGAGCTGGGTGCACGAATCGCGCTACTATACATTATTCGATGGGTCGCAATGCAACAGCCCCCGCACCTACAGACCCAATTACGGGAGAAAGTATCCGTATTCACAACATTGAAACGGCTGTCGTCTTGGTCGCTCCTCGTCCCGGGCACAAAAACGTGTCGCAGCCTCCACCAGCGGATCATCGCGGGCGACGCCGGGCAGTTATCCTAACGCCGCCAACCGGGAAGGAGAAACGAACCGGCTCTTCCGATTTTCGCATGTACGATATCGACATCGATCAAAAGTTCGGACCGTATGGGGTCGCGCTCGCCCTCGCGGTCGTCAACAGTAAAGCGTCTTTTTACGGTAGCGGAGTATTCGGTGAGCAATCTCGAATCGCGAGGTGCAAGCCCTGCGACGCTGATCACTTCCTCCTGCGGTCCTACGGTTCCATTTTTTTTTCCTTGCGTTTTTTGTGCTCGACTTAGGTTTCCAAGACACGGTCTTCATCGGTCACAACGCCTTCGCCCTCTTCTTGAAATCGACGATCAAAGGCACTGTGGACTTCGTGTACGGTAAGCCCAGTTTATACCTCGTATCGGCGGGGTGGACGGTCCAAGGATCACGTTAGTTCTTTAGTGACTAACTTCTGTTTGCTCTCGTATTCAAACTTATAGGGCACGGTACCGCCGTCTTCTTCGACTGCACCTTGGCAAGCAGGGCCGCAGTCGGTTCGGGAGGGTCGATCACGGCATGGAAGAAGAGCAAGGTGACTGACAACGACTTCAGCGGGGCGTAAGTGACGACTTTGTGGAACTTTAGACGATTAGAAGGGAGCGCAAGCTCACACCGGCTCGCAAAAATGATCATCGTCGCAGTTACATCGCAAACTCGCGTCTCGTCCGGGTAGGCCGAACCCCCTAGTAGCCTCATTGCGTTCAGTGGTGACATCGCTGACAGCCTCTCTACCCGCCACCACTTGACTGCTCTTGTTGTGAAAGGCGGATGACGCCAACCCAGCCATTGATATTACTAATAGGGTGTGAGTCAATCAAAAGCAGTGTTGGCTTGGGCTTCCCTGGGAGGGTGCAACCACACGGCTTTCGGGGCCGACCGCTGAGCGGGCCGATTGTCTTGCCACCAACACAGATCACTTGGCAGGCCATGGGGTCACGCACGCACGGTTTACCTAAACACTTACATGGAGGAGCATATTCTCACTGTTGGATTCGCTCCATGGTCACCGGAAGAATCGCACCTTGGCGACATCTTTTACGCCGAATACAACTCGACTGGACCCGGCGCGACTATGACCGCTCGAAACGCGTTCCCGCCTGGTACTCCATTCGATACACCTGTGACGAACGTCAAGCAAATGGAGCACCTCATGGATTGGTATGAGGCTCAAGCGATCACCATCCCCTACGTGTTCGAAGGGGACATCGAGTGGGTCGATCGTGATTATGAGACCGTACTCGGCTGGGGCTTGCCACCCGAGGTCGACCCTGCCACGAACTAGACGACCAGGACCTAGCTCACGACTTAGCCCACGGGGAGGGCCATGAAGCTGCACACTGGAAACACCTGCTTTTTTCTCCTGTTCATCACTGTCGCTTTTTGATATACCTTCTAATGATAATATTTAACAATCCAATTTGAAATGACCGCAGCACTGATGCTGGGGATTGACTTTCGTTCACTGGACAGTAGACTAGTAGACCTCTCCCGTGCTGCCAATGTTGACGAGATCAGTGAACGTGTCAGAAGGGTCCCCCGATCCCAAGAGCTGGCTTCACCTCATTGAATCCATCACGCGGTGTCTATGACCTGAGTCACCTGACCCTACCGTGGTGCAGCCTGCAGGGGGTCAGTATGCGATTCAAATCGCCCCGACGCACTGACGGCCCGAAACGTCCACGCCGGGCCGACGGCCCGAAGCTTCCACTCCCCGAAGCCCGGAAGGCCGTACCACTGAAGAAGATTCCAAAATGTGTCCAACCGGTTTGAAGGAGACTTGTTCACGTTTACGCTCTTGAAGTACAGTCAGACCTGAGATTATATTTTCGGTGGACGGATTTTCCCATAAATTAAGACAGGTATAAGCTTGGAGAGTTTGGCTTGAGATCACTACATTATGACCTGAGACTACGTTTTTGAGCATCCTACACCAAATCAAGAATTTTCGTGCATTGTTTGAGTCGATACATTGACTTTTGAGGGAGAGGATATTCAGAAGGCCCGAATTACTGAATTGGAGCCAATGTACGGCCTCTACTGAGGCATGATGTCATCTGACAAGTTTTGAAAGCTCCAAGAAAAAATATGACCTACTGACGCTGGAAACAACGAAGTCATTGTCGTCTGAATCCTCGCGGTATCCTGCTCGGCAACAAGAGTCCTGCGAATCCTCCTAGCCTCGTCCTCAAAAGGAATCAGATCCGTTGGACCTGAGTACCCATTCATAGCTAACCTAAGGAAAACATCGAGCGCTGAGAAGGGATTTGCTTTGTTGGCGATTTTTTTGGAGGCGACGAGGTCAGGTACGTCAGGTCGAGCTCGGTGACCTCATTTGCGGCGGCCCGTGCGCCCGACTCCTCTCGGCAAGGCTTCCGAGGCGGCTGTGAAGGTGCCACAGACATCATCAGAAGGTCTGCAATGCAGCAAGCGATCAGTATGTAAATGAACACCTACCGGTGGGAGAGGTCCATTCCTTTCGAGTTCGACCAGGTGCTTGCAATACGCGTCCCATTTGGCGCGATAGGGGGAAAATAAGTTGAGGATCGGTGGTGAGTTGACCATGACGATCCTTAGATTCCGGGAAGGGGATGACACCATGATGATATGAAGAGGAATTTTTGATGAGGGCTTCTCGGAATGTGAATGTTCATTTCGGCGTTGTTGTCGGCGGAAGAGGAGAGAGAAGCACGCCGCGACTAGCCTGTCAACGTGTCAACCGCCGCGTTTGCTGTCCTGTGCTCGCTTCTTGGCTGCTTTGGGGCATTTCGGCCTCTTCCAGCAGGCGGCTCGTCAACGAGAACGCCGAAGGAGAGGCCAATTCCTGATCAATCGCTCATTTCCGGCTCTCTCTTATCTTATAATTTGACCTGTAAACCCATAAATTATAAGGTGTAAGATTGGACAGGTTTTGTCAGCCAAAAAAGTCGGGAGATTGAAAAGTCCATAAATTTTGACAGGTATAAGATTGGACGATATAAATTTTCTCAAGTCTGACTGTACGCCGAACTAATTCTGAGACATAATGATTTCGGGCCGAATGTCTATTTCGCCATCGATGGCCAAAAACACGAGCTTGGATCAATCCTTTCAGACTCCCTCGGAGGGACGTTAGTAGGGAGCAAACAGCCTTACATCGTGACCCCCAGGTGGACCTTACCGGTAGAGTGTGAATAGTAGGTCAAAGAGCTTGCCCTACTCGCGTCCGTGCTTCTCCAAGCTGATCCTTACCGATCCAACCCCCAATAGCTCCTATTCCCACCTCCCTCTCTTCTGCTTTCACCTTATGACAACCCAAAGACCCCTGTTTCAGTCCCGTCCTCTACGCCCGAATACGCCTCGACCGGTCCCGGCGCAGCGAACAAGTCGAGTCCCGAGCGGCTTCACGTTTGGGAAAGCGTTTAATCAAGGTCTGACTTGGGTCGATTCGGCATACAAGTTCATTGCTTTCTCGTACACAGTGCATTGGGTGAACACTTGGATTCTGCCCCGTTCAAGGGCACAATCTCCATCTCAAGCGCGTCAGTCACGTTCTATGTTGTGCGATTCAAAATCCTCTTCTCGAGTTTCATCGCACTACTACGTTCCCTCTTTCCCTTCCCCTTCCCCTTTCCCTTTCACCCCCTTCTTCCTCGGCCTCTCCTCCTCAATCCTCTTTGCCTCCTGCCTCGCCTCCTTATAAGCCTTCACCACCCCCTGAATCTTTTTTACCCCTTCCATATCTTCGACATTCCTAAACCTCAAAAACAACAACTTGACATCCTCCGCCAACAAATGAGGGGGGAGATCGTGCCTCGTGGCAGGATGAGTCGTTTCGGGGAATTGGAGGGAGGAGAGTTGAATCTTGTTTGGGTTGGGAGGGAGGGAGTGACGTTCGTGTGCTCTGGAACGCGCGGAGGCGACGAGGGCTAGGGGTGGGTAGGTCGATATGAAACGTTGTAAGAGGTCTAGACCTTCGACGTGCTTGAATGATCTAGGGTGATCGACACGGAATATTAGTGCATGACTCGAACGACCATTCTTGTCCGGTCATAAAAAAGCCTACCTCGCTAAAACACGAATCATACTCCCCCACATAAGGGAGATATTCCTCCCACTCAATCGCTCCTGATCCTCCTCGGACCAAACCTTCCATTCCTCCCACACCTTCCTCGCCATTTCCAATCCGACCTCTCTTTTCTTCGCCGTTTCGCAACGCTTGATCATTACTTCGAATGTATAGCCGTTCTTGTCGACGCCTGTGGAGGGTCCATAGGCCGAGTTGAAGAAGTCGATCGAGGCTGGGAGGGGAGCATGAGCTGTGAGCAGTTCAAGATACGAGTTGAGGAGGAACGCCGTCGGTCGAACATCGGGGAAGGACGAGGGTGTTGATCGAGGTGATGCAGAGATCCCGAGAACACTAGGCTCAACAATTTGGAGGAGCAGGTTCTGGGCCTCGAGAACGAGCTCGTCTGGCGTTGTCGGGATCGGGCCGGGGTAGAAGAGGGATGATTCGCCGAGGAGTTCGATCACGTTCGAGTCCTCGAGTGGTTGCTCTTCTGCTGCAGTTGCGATGGGTTGCGAGTCGACCTTGGGTGTCTCGTCGATCACTTCGTTCGGTCCAACGTCGGCACTGATGATATCCGCCTCCTTAGCCTTCTCCTCACCCACCGCCGCACCCCGCTTCGTTCCCCCAAAAGCAATGCCTCTCTTCTCCTTGACCTCGGGTTCATACCCTCTGTAACTCCTAAACACCAACGCCAACGTATCCGCGTTCGGCCTACACTCCCCCCCAATCTGCACCATCTTTACCAGCACCCATCGACTCCTCAACAAATCCCCCTGCCTCCTCGCCCCCTCCAAAATCGCATGGAACGTCGCTCGGTTAGGAAGCAAGTTGTCGTCCAACATCTGTTTGAGGTAGCGCAACGCTTCGAAATAAGATGATTGACTACCTTCTCTTGCGCAGGATCGGATGAGGGCGTTGTACGTCGTCGGTGTAGGAGCGATCGAGTTCGTTTCCGTCATCTCGAGGAAGAGGTCGACGGCGCGTTCAGGGGAGGGGTAAGCCCCTCGCGAACAAGCGGCGATCATGGTGTTGTAGAGATCGACGTCGGGGATGGGGTGAGCGACGAGTCGACAGTGGGCGTAGAGGTCCCATCCTCGTGCGATGAGATGGGGTGGTGAGATGGGTGAAAGGAGTCGGTGGATGAGGAGCGTGTATGTTGCGAGTAAGGGGGTGTAGTTGGAGGCTTCGAGCGAGTGGAGATGTTGGATTGCGAGCTCGGGGTGGGAGGGAGCAAGGGAGGCAAGTAGGTGGTGGTGCGACTCGAGTGAAAAGGGAAGGGAGTCTGTGCAGAGGAGATCATCAGTTCGTGGAGTAGGTGCAGGGTAGGTGAGATCGAATGACTCACGTTCTTTAGCGAAGTTTGCCAGTTCGAGGGCATCGCGCGGCCTACGCTCGGCGGCAAAGAGACTCATCAACTCGTTCATCGCTCGTGCGTCGTGTTGAGGTGCCATGCGTTGCATCAAGAGTAATCCTCGGTTGACGCTCTCGAGGTCTTGACTCTGCGCCTGTAAAACAACACGTCATGGGTTCAATCGGCTGCTCAATGTGGGGTCCGAGGGAGCACTCACGGCAGTGATGATCAGATCGGCCCATTCCGACTGGTGAATCAACCCTTTCGAAGGTTGGACATGGTCGAGATCTATGGCGGTGCTCGAGAGTGAAGCGACTTGGCCGACGTGCAGTAAAGCCTCCAGTCGATCGAGCAGGATTTGTGGGGCCGATTTTGGGACGTCGACGAGCTCCTGTGCTCCCTCTCGCGCGTTCTCCTCCGGTTCTCGCGGCAAGCCCACTGCACTGCGCTTTCGTCTGAGCTTCTCCGCCAAGTGCGAGGTTACTTTAGATGCAGGATCCTGTTCTCTTTCGGGCGCGTGCATCTCGTCGTCGGCCTCGAAGGCTTCCAACCTCTCGGCAAGGTTCAGCAACCCTTGGGCTCTATCCCTTGAAGGATCATACAAGAGCAATTGGGGTGGCTTGGGAGCGGCGATGGCCCGATTATTTTCCGGTGGGGGCAAGAGTTGTTCGGGTGTGGCTGTTATGAGACGTTGGTATATCGATTCGAGTTCAGCTTCTTCGAGTGGGGGCAGGTCGGATGTCCATTCCTGATGAGAGTCGAGGGGGGCGCGGCGGGGGAATGGGTCAGCCCTGGCTCGAGCTCTTGCGCAAAGTCGGTGTAAAAGTACGCACATCAAGCTGCACCCTCTTCTGCTCCCTCTCCTGCAACCTCTGGATCTCGTGCTCCCTGCGCTTGTTTTCCTTGTCGACGTGCACCAGACCACGCTTGGCCCTGATCGCTCGTTTCTGAGCAAGCTTGTCGCGTTGTTGCGTCGATTTCTTTTCGACCTTTTGCTTTTGCGAGGGCCGGGATGTTGAGAAAAGCTGGGAGGAGGGACCGATGGTGAGGCGTGGGGAGGGGGTGAGGCAACGACATGGAGATGATGCTACGGCTGCGGCTGCGGCTGCGGCTGCTCGAGTTGATGGACTCGTCGTCGTTGTCGTCGATGGGGTCGGACCGACGGCGTAGAGTAGACGTCGACATGTCCTCCACAGCATCGTGGAAAGTGAACGTCTCGAGAAAATATCCTGAACCGGGTGCGATCAAACAAGCGACGCGTGGAGCAGCAGGGATGACGCCGAACGACGGCCGCTTGATCCGAGTAGATCGTCGTGCGAAGCGCTTGCGAAGGACGGCCAGCGAGCAACCGATCCGATGCGCGCCTAATTCGCGCGGGATTTGCACCTCGCGCCGATTAGTGCTACTGTCGCTATTCGTTATTAGTACCGTCGTTCTTTATTAGTACTGTCGCCGAGCGCACCTTGTTATACTCGCCGTACCTGGAGCCTCGTGCCAGCTTCCCATCGACGATCGGGTGTAGTACACTCACTCGCTCACGCGCCTTCACCGAGGTGGGCCAACTCGGACCTTGACGACGACGGCAGTGCAGCTCCTCTTCCCACTGGTCACCTGTCGAGGGCCATCTGATCTGGGCTCTAGATCGCTGTTGGGAGCATACATCCAGCTCAGCTCGGGCCAGCCCCCGGTCAGTCCCACGTCGCACCGACCCCACTCGGCCTCCTGTACGCGGTCCATCCAGCTGTACTGACTCGGCGAGTGGTACACTGTCAGCATAGTCTGGCAGGGTGGTCCGGTCACCATGTCGGCGCTGGATCTCTTGTCGCAAGCCGCCTTTCTGCGCCAGGACGACGCCCCTGAGCCGGCACATCCCACCCTTGAAGCGCCTACATTACCGGCACACCACACCTCAAACACCCACGTACAACACGACCTTGTAGAATCCAACACCGGCGACAGCCCACTCGACCCAGCCCTGTTTGATGCGGTCACACGCACGGGCTCAGCTCACTCAGACCCCTCGGACTCGGACTCGTCGTCGCTGGCGTCGACCGTCCCTTCCAACGCCGCCCCAATACCACCATCTCAACTCCCACCCTTGCTTGACCACGTCGTGGCCGCACCTCAAGCCTCGACCTCGTCGGCAGCCACAGCCACATCGCAGCGCTCGTTCGACATCTGGGGCTTCCCTTCGAGTTCGAGCTCGAGCTCCCACCGCAGCTCTGCATTGCTTCCCCCCGACCCCCACCCACCCCAATCGACCCTAGGCAAACGATCTCGGGCACGCACCTCCACCGCATGCGACGCTTCCGACTCGCCCTTTGCCAACTCGTCCATCGGGCCCTCCGCCAGAAAACGGACCTTGTCCTCGTCCTTCGCTAGCTATGGACAAGCAGCCGTCGCTGCCTCCTCCTCTACAGGGATGCAACTCTTTACCGACAGTTCCGGACAGGCCAGCCTGACGTCCTTGTTGGGTGGTCCGATAGGAGCAAGTGCGACTTTGCCCATGTTGCCCCCGCTTCCGACGCTACCCCCGAGGAACCCGACCCCGCCGACAAACAAACTCTCCTCCAACAAGGTCGTCTTGCCCAACCCTGCTGCTCTCGGCGGCACCAAGCGGTCCAAACGACCCCCAAGCTGGGCCGTCAACGAAGACAGTGGCCGTCAGTCGTCACGCAGTCGCTCGAGACCGCTCCAGTCCAGCTAACGACCCCGCGCATTCGTGTGTGCCACAGTGATTCGTTGCGTCTGCCCGTACACCGCCGACGACGGCTTCACGATCCAGTGCGACACTTGCAACGTATGGCAACACGCCGCATGCGTCATCATTTCAATGGATGACGTTCCCGAAGAGTACCGATGCGAGCGATGCGACCCCCTCGGCGCTGAATCGAGAGGCGTCGATCGAGCCAAAGCCCAAGAAGGGATGAGGAAGCGATTGGAGACGTTGGAGAACGAGGGCCAGAACCCTTCGGCTGCTATTTCGAATGCACCTGCTGGGAGTGATGGAGTAGGCGGAGGTGGTCGAGGAAGGGGTGGACATCGAGGTGGAAGGAGGATCTCGATGGATCCTTCGAGAGCGCCATCGGGGATCAACGCCTTGTTGAACTCGTTGACGGCCATGACACCTAAAGAGCAAATCCTCGACGAGTTCTTTGGGTCCAAAGAGGCGTTGCCGCCTTTACCGGCGACGACAAAGGAGGAGGCGTCGAAACCGATTCTCGCGGTGGTCACATCAGCTGCAGCACCGACAGCGACAACGACTGGCGGTGGAGGAGGTGGACGAGGCAAGCCCCGAAGATCGGGAGGCTCAATTCATTCCATACCTCCCACACCAACTGGTACAAACGCAACGACAGATGCTTCGATGGGGTTGTACGAGCCCAACGCCGCTGCGTCCATGACCGACGGCACCTCTGCTCTCGCCGGCCCTTCGACCTCTCGACCACCCAGAGCAGCGGCCGTGGCTGCAGCTTCAGCGACGCCCTCGATCCCCAGCACCCCAGGGCAGGTGCCTCGCGATGCGATCGGTCGAAAACGCCGTCAGATGAAGCAATCCGGCGTGAACTCGGCATCGGGTACACCGATAGGCAGTTCGACGCGAGGACCCCGAGCCTCAGCAGGATCGACCCCGATCGTCTCGGCACCACCTACCCCAGGCGTCTTGTCCGGCCCGCATGGCGGTCATCTCGGCGAACCGTTTTCGTACTTTGATGGGAGTTCGATCGTCACTCCTCGACCCTCGACGGCAAGCGGAACCAAGACGCCGGCTGCTAATTCAGACGATGAAGATTTCCTTTCCTCGACGGGAGGTAAAGGAGAGCAGAACCGATACGAGGCATGGCGATACGAATACACGCCCATCGATAGGGATTTAATCAGGGACGATACGTTGGTGCAAAAGCTACAAGAGATCGTCGCTCTTGACGTCACGATGATGGATGGGTCCGAGGAACTTGAAACCGTTCCGGACGAGCTTCGGCCCCAATTGGAGATGTTGCGTGAAAGGCAAGAGGCGAGTCGACCGCGGCATGGACCTAACTCCAAAGACCCGCTTGTACCGTTGCTCTACGATCCGACCCCTTTCGTCGTCTTGGATGAACTGCCCGATCCGTCTTCCGTCGCCGTCAAGCTCTTACCTCCCAGCTCATTCCATCTTAATCCACCCGCCGTCGCAGCGTACGCTACCACCTCGTCGCAAACGCCGACATGTCCTTACCCACGCCCAACAATGCACGGCCTCTTCGCCGCCAATGCCATCTCGTCCGGCTCCTTCATCGCCCCCATCCGGGGCCAAATCGTTTCCCTCGATCAGTACCGCAGCGACCCCATCAATCAGTACGACATCTTGGGCGTACCGAAACAAGGTGTACGGTGCTTACCTTACCCTTGGAGTTTGGCCATCGACTCGAGGATGTTCGGCAACGAAATCCGCTTCGCGAGGAGTGGGTGTCATCCGAATGCGGTCGTACAAGCGATCAAGATCGTACCCGCACCCAATGCTGGTGAAGCGACGCGGCCTGGGTCGCCTTCAGCGACGACGACGAATGGCGATTCCAAAGCGGGACCCGAAGAAACCGCAGCAGCTTCGAACGGTATTGGTAGATCGACGCGAGCATCGACGCCTTGGACGGACCAAAAGAGATGTAGCGACCTCTCGACGACGCTCATCTTTGGTGTCTTCGCGACCGCCGACATTGGCCGACGTGAGGAGATCGTCCTCCCGTGGGATTGGGACGATTCGCATATCGTACACGCTCTACTACCTCTCATGTCAGCCCCTCCCCTCCCATCCGGATTGAACGAACGAGATCTAGAACCTCTCTCACGCAAGATGGTCCAAGTGACCAACACGATCTTGGGTACGACGCATTGCGCTTGCGAGAAGAAGCGTGATTGCGCTCTCCATTGGATGTGTCGAGGCGCAGCGGCGTCTTTACCTTTGAGTAAAGCGGCGTTGGCCAAACCGCGTGAACCGTTCGCTATGATACTGCTTAATGCTTTAGGGAGCGGGCAGGCATTTCAGCAACAACCGAATGGGAAATTCGCAGCGGTTGGGGCCGGTGGGGCAGGGTATGGTGCGAGTGCAGTAGGGGGGGACTTGGTGATTGGTCCAGGGAAGCCGGGACGAAGGATGAAGAAGCCCGATGTTGGACCTTTGTTAGGTCTCGTACGTGGATGGATCTTACGACCTGCTCACTATCCTACGACGAATCGACATGGTCGAGCCTCCTCGAGCAAGAGTTCCATCTCGGATTTCCCTCCACCACCTCCCATGCCTCAATCACTTATGGTGTACGAAGATGAGGATCAGGATGAAGAGAGGGATCTAGGAGGGAGGGAGTCGATCGAGGCTTTGTCGGATTTGACGCACGAGTCGGAATTGGAAAGTGGGACGGAACTGGAATTGAGCGCCGAGGAGGAGGATGGGGAGTGCGGGAGTGCGGGAGAGGAAGAGGACGAGGACGAGGATGCCGATGATGCGTTCTTTACGGCCCATAATCGTGAGTTCAACTGGTTGCTGCCGAGATGTTCTCTGAGTTAGCGGGTCGCTGAGACCCTCATCTTGTATTAACATAGGCCCGATGAATATTGACAATTCTCTTGCCTCATCCAAGCCGGAACCACTGGACGGCGATCTGACCGACGATTCTGACCTGACAGAACCTCTATCGAACCTTTCGTCCGATGGATCCAACAACGATCGCGACGATGATCAGGAGGAAGACGGAGAGGAAGACGAAGCGATCCGAGTACCCAGCCGCAAGACCAAATTCATCCACGAGAGCTGGCCGTCGAAGCCCGGGAAACGACGACCGGGGGGCAAACGCGTTGAGAAGCAGGAACTGGCCGATAAGCG
The DNA here is from genome assembly GCA_022506055.1 of Microbotryum violaceum. Classification (NCBI taxonomy): domain Eukaryota; kingdom Fungi; phylum Basidiomycota; class Microbotryomycetes; order Microbotryales; family Microbotryaceae; genus Microbotryum; species Microbotryum violaceum. The sequence goes on along the minus strand of JAKMXP010000025.1, from coordinate 529,174 downwards.
TGAAACCAAGAAGGGCGTCGACAAACCTTCGAAGAAAACCAAGCGCGGATCTGCAAACGAAGTCGAACGAAAGTCTCCAACTTCGAAAGAAGTCGAGCGCAAGAAGAAGGACGAGAAACGGGACAAGAAGGACAAGAAGCAAGGTCATCAGCTCTCGCCTTCGTTCCCTGACGAGCCTCGAGATAATGGCAAATCCGCCAAGGCTTCGGAGGCCTTGCCGTTGTTCGATCAAGATGTCGAGTTTTATTCAGCTCGGGATACAGCTTTACCGACGGAGCAAGGCCAGTCTTGTAAGCGCAATCAACTTCAGCCTTGTGCAGAGGTTACAGCATTGACTCTCACCCGTTCCTTATTGACTCCGCCCAGCTCGAGTACCGCCCCCGCCTCCACCACCAGCTCGCTGGTCTGGCACCTCAGATTCCGCTGATACGGCGATGCAGGTCGATCCGATCAAGGAAGCAACGCCTCCACCTCCTCCCAAGGAGCCTACGCCGCCGCCCAAGGAACCGACTCCGCCACCTCCCGTCCCCCGAGCGCGCTTGTCCCTCGCCGCGTATCGTCAGCGATTGGCACAGAAGCAGACCGAGCCAGTGACGCCTGTCGAGAATGCAGTCTCGACGCCTTCGACAGCCACGGTCCCACTGGTCGCGAGTCCGGCCGTAGAGACGGTCCCGTTGCTTTCCCCTGCCGTGGTGGCACGGCCGCTTCCCGAGGTTGGCGCCACGGTGCACGCTGCCGAGGAGGGGGAACTGAATTCAGGCATGAGCTCGACTACGGGTGTGCCCGCTGCGGTCGCTGCCGCGTTCAATTCCTCGCGTCGCTCTTCAGGAGCTGGGGAAGAGCAAGATGCGCCGATCCCGACGACGAGGTTACCACCACCACCTCCTGCTCCTGCTCCTTACTCAGCCGGCAACTCCGAGGTGGCAATCTCGAACGCGCCCACGCCCGTTTACTCGCCTCCGCTCCCAGGTGCAGAGCCGGCCATTGCCCCCGCTACCTCGGCCCCTGCTTCTCGACCCTCGTTCACGTCGGCAGAGGACATCCTCAAGAGCATCGGCGACTACTTTAGCAAACCGAACGTTCCTGCGCCTGCATTTGCATCGAGGCCACCTGCTTTGGTGGCACAGCACTCGCTTCCTCGAGTCGTGGCGGCTGTGTCCCCTTCGCCTCCCCCCCCACCACCAAGGCCTCTCGCTGTCCCGCCGTCACCGCCTGCTCCTCCGGCTCCATATGTGTCGCCTCCTCGTCGATCGCCCACACCAGAACGACCGATGCCGAGTTGGCGAACGAGTATTGGTGCGGCCTCGGCCGTTGATTCATCTTCACCCGTCGTAGGAGCCTCGGGTGGTGCAGCATTAGGATTCGACATTTCGACGCCTGCCTCGTTCGAACCATCGCGGTATACGCGCTTTGATGCACCATCGACGACGTCCCGCTGGGGACCTGCGACGGCGTCAAGCTCGACGCCAGGTCCTCCTCCACCACCTCCCCCGCCACCGCCTCCTTTGTCAAGTCATCGATCCCGACCAAGTATCACGACAGGTCCGCCATCGCCTCTGTCGCCGCCACAACGATCGCCGTCAACCTCTTTGAGTTTCCCGCTCTCGTCACGAGATGCTCCCAGTTCATCTCGCCCTGCTCCACCCACTCGTCCCTTCGACCTCGATTCCGTACCCACCGGTCCGCGAGCGATGAACAACAATGCCAGCTCCTCCCATCCGCGAGGTTGGTCCATTTCTCCTGCAGCGAGGGAAGCTCCTCTTCACTCTCCTCCCGTTTCAGGATCAGGATCAGGATCAGGATCAGGGTCAGGGTCAAGTGAAAGACGAGTCAATGGTCCGACCTGGGCAGCGACGTCGACTTCTTCGTCGACGGGGGATTCAGGAGCACCTTATGGTGGTGGGTATAGGGGACGAGGTGGAGGGGGTGGGGGTTTTAATAGTTCTCGTGGGGGATCGAGAGGTAGAGGTGGTCAGGGCTGGGTGCCGAGAGGGATGAGAGGGAGGGGAAGGGGGAGGGATTGAGAGGTGATGTAGTGCTTGTAGCATAATATATGCGATGACTTTTTGAGTTGCAGTACGACTGTGTGACTATGTTTGTGCTCGATGGCCGCAATCCGAGCGCCGAGACTGCAACCTGGGCCTGGGTCCGAGCTCAAGCGCAACGACGCGAGACGACGCGCGGCCCTCCAGACTGCCCCCCACTTTGCCCGCTGCCACATCCTAGTCTCTTGCACACCACCCTGCCGCTGTGCACTGCTCCGCACCTACATCGTAATGGTAAGCTCTTGGCCGTCTCGGTACAGCACATTGTGGCCCGCCAGCGCTGACAAGTACCCCACACCTCTTTGCGGCTGCCGCGTCATCAACTCCTTCTCATAACGTTCATGCTCGCCCACCGCACCTCTGTACCACCTCGCTCCAACTACTCTCCCCGACTCCGAACAGAACAAGTTCGTCGACCAATTCTCCCGCCTGCCCACGGCGACATCTCGAGCGGCGTCCACGTTGGAGCGGGAGACGTTGCCCGTCAACGGCGGCTACGCGTTGCCGTTGGGTCGAGGGATCGAGAAGATGCCTATGCCCTCGTTCGATCTGCCTACTTTGCAAGATGTGGGTTCTGGTCGCTTGAGGAGCTCAAAGTCTTGGAGAGAGCTGACGCGGCGTTGCTCCCTTTCCTTCTTGCCTCGCGCGACTGGTCATCTTCCCTCTCTCTCTTTGTGCTCTCAGCCAACCGCTTTCCTCCAATTACACACCGATGACTCGTCCGACCCTTCCTGCCGAATCAAGATCAACCACGGTACCACAACCTTGGCGTTCAGGTTCAAGGGTGGGATTATCGTTGCTGTTGATTCGAGGGCAACGGCTGGGTCTTACATCGGTCAGTTCTTGGCACATCTCTCGGCGACGGGGTATGCATCAATCTGAACAAGTTTCTCATTTGCACTCTTGACAGCTTCGGGAACGGTCAAGAAGGTGATCGAGATCAACCCTTACCTGTTGGGAACAATGGCCGGTGGTGCAGGTCAGTTCAATCGACAGCTAGCCCACAAGCCGTGTCGAATGCTGACGGAGCTTTCTCTCTCTCTCTCTCATCCCCTCTCCACCCCAGCCGACTGCCAATACTGGGAGACGTACCTTGGTATTCAATGCCGCCTGCACGAACTTCGTAATCGGGAACGTATCTCGGTTGCCGCCGCGAGCAAATACCTCAGCAACCTCGTCTACAGCTACAAAGGCATGGGCCTCAGCATGGTCAGTCGCACAACTTTTATGCACATTCCAAAAAAGTACTGGACTGCTCATGCAAAGGTTGTATATGGGCGTAGGGTACTATGATTTGTGGATGGGACAAGACCGGCCCGGCGTTGTTCTACGTCGATTCGGATGGGACAAGGTTGAAGGGCGATCTCTTCTCCGTCGGTTCCGGTTCTACATTCGCTTGTCAGTACCACTTGTTTTCTTTTAAAAAGTCCTTCACCAACCCACCCCCGATCGAAAAACTAATCCTCTTTTTTCAAACCAGACGGTGTACTCGACCAAGGTTATCACTATGAGCTCTCGGACGAAGACGCGCGCGAACTCGGCCTCCGTTCCATCTACGCCGCCGGTCATCGCGACGCCTTCTCAGGGAACACGGTGAACCTATTCCACGTCAAGGAGAACGGATGGGAGTTCGTGGAGAATGTCGATATCAATGAGTTGCATTATGAGAGGGGGTATGGTTATGGACCGAGGATTGAGAAAGAACGATTGGCCAAGGAGGAAAAGAAGCAGGCAGAGCTCACCGCGGTCGGCGCATAGCTGTCGGGTAGAAAAGGGTTCCGACATGATGTATTACGCTCGAATGCAGATTTTGCAGTTTGGTAAACATGCCCGAGAAAAACAGTCGGAGCGATGGATGATAATCGAGTACTAGTAAGCCTTAGAAGGATGCTGGAACTCGCTAGCTGAATCAGATTCGGATACTCCGACTGTCGAGAATGGACTGGATTGCTCGATTGCATGACGGGGCAGAATGACAGCGAGCTCTGTAAAGTAGGTTAGTATGAAGCTCGGCAAAGCTGTCCACTCGCGATCGAGCTCCTAAGCGCAGCAACGTCGCACCGGTGATAGTGGGATGAGAACAGCAAATTTTAGGCGCGTCGAGTCGACCAAGAAGATCACAAAACGATGAGACAAGTAAGGGATCGACCGCGCAAAACGATGCGTCAACACTAGCTACAAAGAAGGTACACGAAACGAATCTATTCAGGCCTCGCCTCTGTTCACACGATCCCCCTCCACCATCCTTTCCACAACACGAACGTGATCGCCAACGCCAACACCTCACTAACTCCGCTCAGTACAAAGATCTTCTCAAAGCATTCCCTACCCACGCACACAGCGATCCCTTCCTTCTCCCTCTGCAGATCCAATAACACCCCAAACAGGGACGTGAACAAGCTCGCACCGCAGGCCGAAAACAACGACAGCACGCCCCAGTTGCGTCCAAAATCCGAGATGGGGTAGACGGCTCGAACGATCGCCGGTGCGAGGGTGAAAACGAGTCCGTAGCACGAACCAACGGAGATGGTCAAGATCCATAGGCCCGAAGGTTCCGACAGCGACGAAGAGGCGTAGAAGAAGGACGAAGCGAGCACGATGCAGGATAGGACGAGGAAAAAGAGTCGCGAGACGCGAGGCGGTGGTCGGTCGTGGAACAGGAGCTGTATTCGACGCTTCCATGATCGGGGATGAATCGACGAAGCAGGTCGAGGGGAGCCGGGAGGCGAATCTTGGTCCGCTACGAGAGGCGCAGCGGCGTACGACAGCCAGTCCGACAAAAATCCAATCAAGAGCCGAGAGATGGTGTTGGCCGCCGACAAGATCTGGACGTGCAGTCTGCGCAACGCCAGGGCTCGAGTGTCGCTGGCACCCTTGAGTGCCGGAGACGAGACGAGCGCAACCAAGATTGTCGAAGCGTTGGAGCTCGAGCTCGACGACGACCCATCGCCAAGGGTGTGGACGCCCAGCAGCGACTCGACGATTCCGCCCAAGGACGCCATGACCATCTCACAAGGGCCCTGAAGGGTGGCTCTAATCGGATCAGTAAGGGTTCGACTTGAACAAGATATGAGTACTCGACTTACAGTTGCCAAGAATATGACAGCTCCAAAGAGCCAAAAGGTGGGTGTACTCAACAGAGTGCTGAACGACTGGCGCACGGGGGCTTTGTCGTCCTCGTCGTCCCTCACGAGATCTGCGACCGTCGACGGAAGCAATCGAGTACGTTCGCTCGGCGTATCGCCCGAGGCTCCTTCGATCGAGCCCGTCCCCGAGTCTTGCACGGCAAGATCGACTTCTTCTTCGCAGGGGATCTCCTTCAACGTGAAAGAACTGTAGAGGTTGACGAGGAAGAGGAAGCCAGCAAGAAAAAGCAGCCATTTGCCGGGATCGAGTTCTTCGTTGACGCCTTTGGCACGGGTCAGCTCGGAGGCTCGAGACGTGAAGTAAGGCGCCAGGGTCGAAAGAAAGAGAGGCGACAGTCCAAAGACCGAACACGGCAGTCCGATGGCTGTGTTGGAGAGGTCACGAGGTCAGTGCTGGCGCGAGGTGGAAAGGGACGACGTGTATGAACGGACCTAGACCGGAGTGCCGAGATGGAGTCGACTTGGTTGCCGCTATGATGGCCGAAAAGTAGGACGCTGCGGTTCCGGCTCCTGCCAAGAAGTAGTAAGCGCAAAGGAACTGCGCGCGGCGACAAAGGAGTGAGCAGGTCAAAGTCTGCGCAACTTTTCGGTAACTTTAGTCTCTCGAGTGAGGAAGGAAACGCACGATCCATTGGCCTTGGGGCAACTCGATCCCCTCTCTGGCCATCTTGGCCGAAACGAGGTATCTCGATCCCAATAATCCATAGCCCAAACCGAACAAGCACGCCGCGGCGAACGAGGTGGCGCCGGGGCCTTTCCGGTCCGTCAAGGCGCCAAAAACGCCGGCGCTGATGTATTCACCGAGGATCGAGGCTGATGCGAGCGCGTTCGTTTGGGCCCCTGTGAGACCCAAGGTACGTGCGAGGGGTGGGGCAAACAATGGGAAGGTGAAGATGGCTGTAAGGATGCAGATGAGCGCAGGGGGAGGGGTATACACGTTCGAGTTGCAAGTGGGGGGAGGGTCAGCTCGCGCCGCCCCGATCACCGATCCGATCGGGACGATGCTGAATAGATCGAGGACTGGACTTACATCCAGCAGTCAAGCAGTTGAGTATGACGGCAGTGGCACATAGGATCCGAGCCCGATGACGCGTCGCCTCGCTGGCCATCGTCGACGAGAACTTGCCCCTTTCAGTTCACCGGTTCACGTGACGACCCGGACCCAGAGCCTTATCGACGTTGCGGGTCGGGATCCCCAAAACCCGGGAACGCGTCACAGGCGCTCTGGATCAAGCTAGGTAGGGGTGGTGAACGTGACCACTCGTGTGGGAGAAGGAGTGTGACACCGAGTGGGCAGCGGCGTCCGAAGGCGGGCCAAGACGTGCCCAGGCGCGAAGATGACGCACGGGCGAGTCAAGGCGAGTCATGCCGGCGAGAATTGACCATCAGCAACAATTGGGAATCATCGCGGCCCGCGTGGGGGTTAGTCTAATAGGAATTGCCCAGACTTGCGCCGACTTCGCACGCGCGCAACGCCACTGCACTGCCAGCCTGGCGACTTGAGCTTCGCAGACGGTCGCAGACCAGACCACCGTCGGGTGTGGCGCGCGATCAAGTCGACCGCTCTGTCTCTTGTCTTGCTGTACCCAATCTCTTTCAGACATCATGGTCAGTAGCCGAGCATTCCGCTGCCTGTTAAATCGCGATCTGACTAGGAAACATGCTCCTCACTCCCCCAGGGTCGTCAAGCACGAACGAAGCAAGGCGACCCGACGCCTCTCGCAGGCTCTTCCGCTCATCCTCATTCCGGCGCGCACAAGGGAAAGCGCAAGGCCCTCTTGGAAGCCAAAGCAGCACGAGGTGAACCCACGTCGAGTAAGAGGGCCAAGGTCGACTCGCCTGCCAAAGTCGCAGCGAAGAAGAAGGCTTCGGCTGCTTCGGCTAACAAGAACCGCACCGGGGCGGGCAGGAACCAGCAACAACACGCTGGCGAGAGCGATGATGACGATGATGACATTAGGGGGATGCAGGACGAGGATGTCGAAGACGATGACGACGAGGAAGAGGACGTCGAGGAAGCCAAAGGGCTCGCAGCCGCTCGATCGTCAGTTTGCTGGCGTTGAGAGTGACTCTGCGAGATGAACCTCCTGAGAGCTGATCGGCCCCTTCGCGTGATCGGCCCCTTCGCGTTCTCACAGTGCCCTCTTCAACGACGAGGATTTGAACCAACCCGGTATGGAACTCGAAAAAGACGACGACGACAAAGAGTTCGATTCGGACCGAGCCGACGACACCGACGACGCCGAGGACGGAGCGATCGACGAGTTCGAACTCGGGTCGGACGAAGCCGACGAGGATCATGGCGAGGCTAACGGCGTCACGCTCGATGACTACCAGATGACCGCCGAAGAGTGAGTCTGGCGAATACCTCCGTTCTGGAACCGCCAAGGTGCTGACTCAAAGATGCTGCTCATTTCACTCAGGGCCGAGCAAATCGCACCGAGTGGCAAAAAAGCTCTCAAGCGAGCTCAGAAAGCCGCCGAATACAACTCGGACGACGAGACACCCATCGTCGAACCCGTTTACCGAACCGGGCCCAAGATCTCGGCACAGCGCCCTGCATCTGAGGGCGAGTTCGAGGATGATGCCGACGAGTTCGAGGATGAGGAGGACGAGGATGAGGATGGGCCTTCGGCACTCAAGGAAGGACCGTTGGAGGATCTGCGAGCGGTCGAGCGGAGGATGAGGAGTGCTGCTCGAGTGTTGGGCAATTGGAAAGAGTTGGGCAAGGCGACTGGAAAGTGAGTCGGTCTAATTTCTCCACAATGTTAGAACTCTGCTCTGAAGCTGTCTCCGAACGTCGAACAGGTCTCGGTCAGATTTGGTCGAGCAGATCATCGGCGACATTTGTCAGTACCACGGGTACACCCCTTACCTTGCTGAGAAGCTTTTCGAGATCTTTCCCGTCGACGAGGTAAGTCAAAGCGATTTCCACTTGTGCTCCTCGGTTTCCAGCTCACCAAGTTATGACACACCCCCTAGGCGCTCGAATTCTTCAACACTTCCGACACCCCTCGACCTCTGACGATCCGAGTCAACACCCTAAAGACCCGTCGACGTGATCTTGCCCAAGCCCTGATCAACCGCGGAGTTAACCTCGAGCCTCTCGAAGGCGGGTGGTCCAAAGTGGGTCTCCAAGTCTTCTCTGGCGGAGGAGTCCCCGTCGGAGCGACCCCCGAATACCTCTCGGGTCATTACATCCTCCAATCCGCTTCGTCCTTCCTCCCCGTCATCTCTCTCGATCCCCAACCCCACGAACGCGTGCTCGACATGTCTGCCGCACCGGGTGGTAAGACGACTTACATGTCCGCTTTCATGGGCAACACGGGAGAAGTCTGGGCCAATGATTCGAGTCGAGGTCGCATCAAGGGTCTGGGTGGTAATGTCGCTCGATTGGGTTGCCGCAACGTTGTGATCACCAACGTCGACGGTCGTGAATTCCCTCGCATCATTGGTGGATTCGATCGCGTTTTGCTCGATGCGCCTTGTTCGGGAACGGGTGTCATTTCCAAGGATCAATCGGTCAAGATCAACAAGACCGAAAGGGACTTTACGCTCTTGTCGCACCTCCAAAAACAACTCGTCTTGTGCGCGATCGATTCCGTTTCCCCCAACTCTGAAAAAGGCGGCTACGTCGTCTACTCAACTTGCTCCATCACGACGGAAGAGAACGAAGCTGTCGTTTCCTACGCGCTGCGTAAACGTCCCCACGTCAAATTGGTTGAAACAGGTCTCCAGTTCGGTAAAGAAGGCTTCAAGTCGTACAAGGGCAAAGTCTTTGGCAAGAACATGCACCTCACCCGAAGGTTCTACCCCCATGTCCACAACATGGATGGTTTCTACGTCGCCAAGTTCAAGATCGGGAAACCGGACAAGAAGGCGATCGCTTTGGCTGAACAGGAGGACAATGAAGTGAGCGAGTACAAGCCTTTGGGAGAAGAAGAGGGCGAGGATGAGGATGGCGAGGGAGAGCCCAAGTTCGATGATGAGCAGGACGAGGCTCTGATCAAGGAGTCGCAGAAGCGGTATTTAAAAAAGAAAGGGGTTAACCCCAAGGCTCGGAATGGGAAGCCGAGCAAGGCATGAGCTCGGTGTCCTATCTTCACACCTTTTGTTTTTTTGGGTTCAGTTGTAAGGATAAGCTTTCATGTACCAATCTGCGCGAGCATGAACAATGAACGGGAGGGGGTACAGCATAACATTATACACGAGATCCGAGCAAAACCAACGGCCAAAACAAGATCTAAGCAGATTCCTGCATGGCACGCAATCGTAATGTGACCGCCATCTTGTGCGCGTCCAACCCTTCTGCAGCGGCCAAGGTCTCGACAACGGGACCGAGCTTGGCCAATCCTTCGCGCGTTAGTTCCTGTGTGGTGATGTGCTTAAGGAACGAAAGCGTCGAAACACCAGAGTATTGCTTGGCCCTGTGAGGTGGATGCACTGCTGCGTCAGCGAATCGGTGACAGTGAAAGTGGTGCTTCTGCCTCGACTTACCATCCAGCGGTGGGAAGAGTGTGGTTCGTGCCAGAGGCATAGTCACCGCAACTGCAGAGCCAGCAACATATCAGTAAGGGGAGCCTTGGAAATGTACGTCGATCAGGGTCACGACTCACCTCTCGGGGCTGTAAGCACCGACAAAGACCGATCCAGCATTGTTGACCTTGTCAACGCACTGGTTCGGGTTCTCGATTTGCAAGATGAGATGCTCAGGAGCGTAGGCGTTGGAAAAGTTGAACGCCTCCTCCACATCGCGACACTTGATGATGAGCGAGTGAGCGATACTCTTGCGGATGATGTCCACGCGAGGGAGAGCCAACGCCTGCGCCTTGATCTCGCTCTCGATCGCAGCCAGCCCCGTGTCGTCGATATCGATGGCGAGGAGAATGACTTGCGAATCGGCACCGTGCTCGGCTTGTGACAAGAGGTCCGAAGCGACAAAGACGGGGTTGGCGTGCTTGTCGGCGATGACGAGCACCTCGGACGGGCCGGCGGGCATGTCGATCGCGCAGCAGGCTTCAGAGTCCATCGAGACCGACATCTTGGCCGCGGTGACGAACTGGTTGCCCGGTCCGAAGATCTTGTCCACCTTGGGGACGGACTCGGTGCCGTACGCCATCGAGGCGACAGCGTGGGCACCTCCGGCCTTGACGATGGCATCGACACCGGTCAATGAAGCGATGTAGACGATCTCGGGCGAGACGCTACCATCCGGTCGTGGCGGGGTCGCGATGACCGCGAGAGAGCAGTTCGCGACCTGAGCAGGTGTGGCCAGCATCAAAGCCGTCGAGGGCAAGATCGCCGTTCCACCGGGAACATAAAGACCAACGCGCTCGATTGGTCGAGCGAAGCGGGAGCAAACAATTCCAGGCATTGTCTCGACCTTGAGTGTCGGAGCCTCCTTATCCATCTGAGCTTGATGGAACGCCTTGATGTTGTGGTGGGCCTGGTCGATCGCAGACTTGACCTTGGGGTCGAGCTGCATCAATTCCTTGGCGAAGGGCGCCTTGAGCACGAGCGGGAAGGCCTTGTCCTCTGCCGGAGCGCATCGATCGAACTTGACGACGAGGGATCGCAAGCCGTCGTCGCCGCCCTTGCGGACCGTGTCGAGGATGGGGGCAACGAGCGAGAACATGTCGGCCGAAGAAGCAAGGGGTCGCTTGAGCAGCTTGTCCCTGCCCACTGCATCAACCTGCGCGAGGTCGAAGGTCTGACACCGCAAGTCCTCCTTCTCGGCGGTTGGCGCATCTCCGTCAAAGGCTTTGGGTACTCCGTTCGGGGCCGCCTTGGTTGCGGGCTCGACCGCTGCGGCAGCAACACCGCCATCGACGCCCTTGGCCTGCTTCCCGTCGAGACCGAGCTTGTCCACCCACTCCTTCTTCGCATCGCCCTTTCGCCGCGTGACCTTGAGACTCCTCTGGTCGAGCAGCTTGCTGATCTCCCGCAATCCAACACCAGCACCGACACACTTGGCCAGAGCAAAGTAGAGCAGATCCGCCGCCTCGGCCGCGATGTCCTCCTTAGACTCGGCGGCACACAGCTCGCCGGCTTCCTCCATGATTTTGGCCTTGAGCAAAGCCGGCTCGGCGAACAACCGGGCGGTATAGGACCCCTGCGGAGCATCCTTGACGCGGTTCTTGAGCGTCGCTTCGAGGCCGAACAGCCCGTTCGTCAACCCGAAACAGGAGGTTTGGTCGGGGATGTGGCAGAAGCCGTCCTTTTCGCCCGCGGGACCGGTTTCGAGCACCTGAAATTCGAGCGCGTCGGCGTCGCAGTCAAGTCGAATTCGCTCGACGATCTGCATCGCGCCCGAAGTCTCGCCCTTCTTCCACAGCCCCTGGCGAGATCGAGAGTAGTAGACGGCGTTGCCGGAGATGATGGTGTTGGCGATCGAGGCGGCCGAGGAGTAGACGAGACCCAAATTAGAAGGGACCGAGGCCGTCGAGACGGGGACGGTCGGGTAGAGCCCGTCCTCTCGGTCGGTACGCAGGAAGCTCGTGAAGAGGTTCGTAACGCTCAGTTTGCCATTCTCCGCTCGAGGTGCAGCGGTCGCGTTGAAAGTCGTCGAAAGCAGGTTCAGGGGAAGCACAGAGATGCCCTTGACGGTCTTGGACATGAGCTTGAGCGAGGCCGGTTCGTGCAGGATCGAGGTCGTGTCTCGGCCCATCGACAGGACAAATAGATCCTTGCGTCGCTGCTCCGAGTCGGCCTTGTCAAGTGCGGTACGGAAAGATTTGAGCAAATTCTCGTTGAAGGTCGTTGTATCAAGGAGAGCGCCCGAGATGCCGTTGAGGACGTTGCGATCGTTGAGGGAGAAGGCGGTCGCATGCTCGATGTGCAGCACGAAGCGGCTCGCGGGCACCTTGCCAAGCAGTTGCAGGTCCTTGGAGATGATCTTGCGCGCTCCAGCGTCGAGCAAGGCGTAGACTTCGTCGTCCGTGAGAGACTGGTCCTGCAGGACGTAGTACTCGGCCGAGGTCGGCAGCAGCGGCAGTGTTGACTCGAGTGCGGAGCTGACGATCAGGAAGGGGGCGATGCGAGCGATCGCCGCCAAGAGCGTCTGTTGCGTCGCCGCATCCGGAGTAGCCTCGACCAAAGGTAGAAAGGGAATTTGAGTGAACGACATCTGGTGGGTTGCGCGGTGGCGCTGAGGACGGGCAGGGTCAGCGATGCCCAGGGGACTCGAACCTGCGAAACGGAGCAACTCGTTCAGTCGTGTCACGGACAGGACCTTTGATTGCGGACCCTACAAAGAAAGCAGAGTCGCAATGGGGCAGGAGTGATGGCCATTCGAGCATACTCACAGTGTAGAGTGCTTTCAGCTGGCGCAGCGTCGAGGCACCTGGCTCTGAAGAGAGGGAATGGCCACAGAATGCCGCGGACGTCGATAGTGACGGAGCCGAAACCTGGCCGGCGCACGGACCCTCATGGGACTCGCTCGGAATTAGGCCACGGGGGTCTGTCAGCTCGAATGTTCGACGATTCTGGAAGGCTCATCGAATTGCAGTACACAAGATGTTAGGTATACAATCAAGTGGAAATCTACTGCCTATACAAGTCGTCATTCGTCATACTGCAAACCTGGGAAGATCCTCCGCTGAAGCCGTCTCCTATCAGTTGCATATCATTCAGATCCTTCCTGACTCAGACGTTGCGAGCGGCGTCCTGGTGGGCGGCCCTCTCGTCCACTTCCTTCATCTCCTTCTGTTGCAGTTCCATCTCGGCAACGTCCTCGACGATCGTCTCCGGCGTGGGCCCACTCGCATGCTCATGATCCGGGGCGTACTTGGAGTGTGCGCGGATACGGGCACCGTACCGTAGGAATACGAACGGAATCGGCGTGAGTAGAAGCGACAGGAACGCGACCAACGTCAAGGCCCAGTTCACGCCGAGCTTGTCAAACATTCCCTTGACAAACAGCGGGAACGTCGCACCGAGACAGCTTCGCAGGACCGCGTTCGCCGCCAAAGCGGACGCGCATAACCATAGATAGGAGTCGACAAGATACGACATCATTGAGAGGAACACGATGACCATGCCGAAGCCGAACGGCACCGAAGCAAGGCATGGCACGACCCAGTGGACCGAAGGTTGTGCCGTCCAAGCGAACCAGAACAAGCCGAGGGGAAGGGATACCCCGCCGAGACAGCACGCGGGAAGACGGGCCTCTGGCGGCAAGTGGCCACCAGCCGCGTCGAGGTCGCGGATGTATTTCGGGTTGATGTAGACGATGTTGAAGAGGATCCCGAGCAGCATACCTAGCCCGACGCCGATGAAGGGCAGACCCGCCTCTCCAAGATTCCAGCCCCGCTTCTCGACAAAGACGATGGGGAACGCGGGGAACATCAAGTAGAGCGTCGCGTAGATGATGGCAGCGTAGATCGCCATCGCGAGCACAATAGGTTCATAGACGAGGAAGATGAACGGCCTCGACACGTTGATTCGGAGCTTGTGCGCCAACGTTTCGTCCGCCTTGATGTTGAGGTCGTGCCTCGAGACATAGTGAGCGCGCGTTTCCTTGGACAGGCGAGCGGCCCGGCGACGCAGCAGCATGGGCGTGTACGTCTCGGGCACTGTGCAACTGATCCCGAGGAGTACTGCAGAGAACGCAAAGCAGAGCCAAAAGACTATCCGCCAGTCCTCGTTGATACCGAGGAAACCGCCGCAAATTGGGCCGAGCACCGGACCCGCGAAAGGGGCCAAGCTGTACCACGCCAAAGCAAGCGCGCGCGTCTTGTTGTCCCAGATGTCACTGACCACACCATCGGCGTTCGTGAGGGGGCTCGAGCCAAAGAAACCAGCGAGGAATCGCATGACCATTAACGTCTCATAGTTCCGCGCCAGCGCGCATCCGATGTGAAAGACGGTGAACAGGGTGTAGGTCGGCAAAAGGACGATACGCCGTCCGTACAGCTCGCTGAAGGGGGCCCAAAGCAAGGGGCCCATGCTGAACAGGGAGACAAAATGTTTCTTCAGCTCCTGTATTCTCTCTGAGCCAACATTGCTGAGCGAGATGCCGGGGTTGGGCGGGACGGAGTCGGCGACGCGCGAGCTCCCGGCTCCCTGGAAGCCAGCCGCTCCCTACTCGTTCCCCACAAGTCGACAAGGGGACTTACGCAAAGCCAAGAACATCTGAGAGGGTCACAAAATATTGACCGTATACTTCAGTCACTGAATTGAAGCAAGCGAAGGATGAATCGAACCACGCCGTTTCACTTACAAAAAGTCAACCCGAGCGTCAACAAGGTTTGTGTCTTGTCAAAGTACACGATCATCTGCGGAATCGCGCCCGCGTATATGCTCGACCCGAACGCAACGACAAGTGTTCCCATCGACTGGGGGCCCCATCATCGCCATGCACAAAAGCCAAAGAAGTCAGCCAGACTGTGATACGCAAGAGATTCGCGTGTTGCCACTACTCCCCGTCGGGGCCTCGCCGGCCGAATCAACCCGGCAAGCCAAATACCCGGCCCCTCGTCGCCGAAAGCAACTTCCACGCGTCCGAACGGAAACCCGGCGGAGGCGTCGTGCCACTTGGCGACGAAAGGGGTGCAGAACAACCGAGGGACCAAAGACTCACGACAACGCCTGTGATGTACCATCGCTTGAGCGTGGTCCATTCGAGTGGATTTTCAGGGTCGTCGACCCCGTAGTCGACGATGTAAGGCGAGGCGACCGTGCCGTGCCCCTCGTAGGCTTGGGCGTCACTTCCGGGAGGCCCCTGACGGACGCTTTTTGCAACGGTAGGGGGGCGTGGTCGAGTCTTGGACGCGTCCAGGTCTTCTTCGTCGTGTGCTGTTGAATTAGTTGAGACGTGGGATACTTTTGTAGGCGATGATGCCGAGGACTGTTTCACAAAGCGCGAACCATCGTCGGTCGGATTCCGCGGGCCCTGAGAGACATCGTCCATCAAGGCGCCGTCACGATCGTCGAGCGCCACAAGCGTCGGGGTGCGAGATGAGGAAGCAGACTCCAAGTCGTGTTGAGGTGGCAGCATCATTGTTGGTGGGCGGTAACAAGGACGAGTTCGACCACGGTCGTAATGCCCATGGGTCCAAGGTCGAAAGGAGTGGCAACCGTAGTAGGATGGAAGGTTTAGCGTCCGCAATAATGCCGGGTTCGTGCCTAAGCGCCGGACCCAACTCGATGCCGAGATCCGGCACAGATTGGCTTTGTCAGCTCATGAGCGAACGGAGCGCAATCATTAGTGTGACTTCTCCCACGATGTAGGCCATGAGAAAAACACTAGGGGCAGAGACTTGGTAGGTACTAAACGGTGTTCGTGCGTTACGTTGTATAAATAGTATGCAAAGTCAGAAGTAATCTCCAAATCATAGCTCATCCCTGGGCGTCCGCGAAGACTCGGAAGCCTGCTCGGCAGCCAGCCAGCCGGCAGCCCTTTTCCGTACCCTCAACTCGACGTGCCCCTCTGGGATCTCCTTGATCGTCTTTCCCGAAAACTTTTCGCCTCCTTCGACGTGGACAATTCCACGCTTCTCGATCTCAACCGATGACACGACCTTGTCATGAGCAAGGTCGGAGAAGGTCACGCTCGGTCGTAGTGGTTCCTGAGTCTTCTCGTCGAAAACCGGCGCCAGAGGAAATGCAACGCCGTACAAAGTCGACGCCACAGGCGAATTCGCCGTGATCGGGTATAGTCGTAGATTGGTGTGCTCCAGCTGACTGAGACTTTGTAAAAGCGGAACCCAGCGCTGCGAATGTGCGCTCAGGGGATCGAGGACAGCGTCGATATCCCACAGAGCGTCTTGAGGCAGACGTTGCACGACGGTGCGCCTGGGAACGGCAGAAGGAACAGATATCAGTTAACCGGCCAGTCGCAGGCACACAGCTGGTACTACTCACGGGTGATCGGAGGCAAAAGGGAGAGAAGCCTGGGCTCGAATAAGAGTTCCCGGCGGCATCAACGATGACGCAACTATCGACGACGCAGCATTATAGAGGTTTGCAACGGCCTGACGGTCCTCCTTGATCGTAGCGGGGATCGTCTCGTCGACCATAGCCACGACCGCGCTGATCCTGACCTCGTATTCGTACGTGACGATCTGCTGAAACTGGTTGGCGTTGAACTTGTTGGCCGGGAACACGACAACCCGACCGTTGATGACGATCGCCGAGGCACCCGGTTCGACCCCTACGCGCGCGGCAAACTCTTGCACGGCTTGCCAGTACTCCTTTGCCGCTTCGGCATCGGCTTCGTCGGCTCCCGAAGTGACGAAAGGGGTCATAGGGTTCTCCTCGTCCCAAATTTCGGGAATGGGAGTCTCCATCCCGTCCTTGGTAACTTCGTACGCAAGCCAGGTCAACAGCTCGGCGGGGAACACTTCTTGCATGTTTCCCGACTCAATGATGAGATACAGCAAGTTCGAGAAGGTGAACGCATGCTCTGCCACATCGACCGCCACCGGGTTGTGGACAAAGTTGATTCGGACTTCGGGAGTCGAGTCCTTGTGAGCAAGTTTGAACATTCATGGTCAGCTGCGTAGTTCTGAACGTCCACTGCGAGAGCCCCAAGACCAAGTGAAACCCACGATATAGATCAACGCTTCTTGAGCAATATCGAGCCCTTGTGGCGAGTCGAGATCCGTAATGACATAGATGGTCGTGGTCGCCGCCTTGTCCGGTGAAGCCTTCTGACCCTCCGGAACCTCATCCCCATCACGTTCAACTGTTGCAAGGTCGAGTTGCCCTTTCGGTCTTGTTTAGGATTTGAGATGCATTAGGCAGTCCACAGTATGACAGGTCAGAACTTGCCTGATTCCAGGAACGCATCATCGATGAATAGGGATGGGAGGTCGTACATCGCCTGTACGAGATTGACGACTTTGAGCGGATGGTCCTGGCTCGGCTTGATTACGTTCTTCGCCGATCGACCCGCCACCTCCTCGGCCGGCGAGACGCTGGAGCCGATGAGGATCTCGCGAGCGTGGGCAAATGTCAAGTCGTGGTGCAAGCTGACGATGTCAGCGAGGAATTCTCGTTCTCGGCGGAGAAAGTGGATGAGGTCGATAGGGTCGGCGTGGTCGATATCGAGGGAGAGCCCGTTGATGGTGATCGACTCCTCGTAGACGTCGTCACTAATCGGGCCGCTTGCTGCCGCATCATTTGTCCCTGACAGAGAAGGTCCAACGAGGGGTGACTGAGACACGGAAGATGCCAACGACTCGACACTGTTGGGGACCAGAACAGTATTGATGGCTCGGCGACGAACATCTGCGCAGCAAGATTTGAAAAGTCAGTGGGCCACTCCCGTTCCCCATGTCTACGCGAGGAAGCGCTTACCTGTTCTATGTTCTGCATCGAGGGCAGTCACGTCTTTCAATGACAGCTTGACCCCAAAGGCGCTCAGAGCTGCATCCCCAGCTTTCGAGGTGCGCGAGTCGGGCTTCCACCGAATCGTGAACTGGAGCCGGACCGCATCCTCGGCTTCCCCGCCCGCAAGTCGATTAAGCTCATCAAATAGCTTCGCAAATGTCTCGTCGTCGGTCGACCCGTACAGGACAAAGAAGGGGAGCGAATCGTCGGGCATCGGAGGTTCAAGTCGATCGAACGGTTCGGGAGCAAGGTTGTTGCTTCGATGGAGAAAGACGTCAACAGCATGTGTCAGTAGTTTCATGGTCCAGATATTCTCAAGCTGAAAACTCACCCAGCAGCTAGAATCTCTAATGGCTTGTCACCCTTGCTCTGCTTGGCGCCCACCAATTCCCATAACTGTTTCACCGAGCAAGCTCGGTGCCCTTGCACATCGATCCAGCTCTCGCACAGCTCTCCGCCTTTTGCGACAGGAACGATCCTTTCCCTCTTTTCCCACGCCTTGTACATCTCTTCCAATACTTCATCGGCTTGCCCATTCGCGATCGCCATATGCAACAACTCCTTTTCCCCACGCTCGTTCAGGAACCGACCCCTGAATCGATTCGACTCGAGCGTTCGCCAGCTCTCCAAAGGGCTCAGGTGGCGTGTGAACAGACGATTCGGCTCGCTCGACCGGGGTAGAAGCTCGGGTGCCTCATCCTCCGGGTTGAACTTCACATCTTGAAGAGAAGCGGTCTCGGGTCGGTTCGCCGTCAGCCACGAGATGAAGGGGTAGTACGCGGAGGGATCCTCGATGCCGAGGCATTCACTAAGATGCAAATCGAAGAACTAAGAGCATATTAGCTCCATTTGGGTATCATAATACCAGAATATCGCCTTTTGATGGACGCACATGTATCGTGCAACGAGCGAAGGCGGAGAGGAGTCAGATGACGACAGGGTCACTCTGAGATCGTAGGCCGACGTAGATCCGGCTACGACGAGCCTGGCCACAGCGGCGACGAGCCCATAGGCGGGGATTCGCATGGTGATACCAGGCGATACCGCTCCTTTATCGGAGTGAGGTGAAGGAGATGGAGGGTAACGAAAGACGGAAGAAAGGCGAGACGGGAGTGTGAGGACGCGTGAAACCGTCCGCAACGGGTACCCGATTGCGAACCGACCGACTCACTAAACTATAAGCTCGGGCCCTCCGCCGAGCACGCGAGGTCACGTGTCACCGGCGAGCATACAGACCGGACTCGTCGCAACTGTAGCTCTTCCTTTAAATCAGGTCGTTGCAACGCTTCCACCCAGACAGACTTGATACTTTTCCAAATTACCTGATCGGCCATCTCGGGCTGTACGCTCGACATTCGTGACAGTTGCTGTAGGGAGGTGCACGGAAGTGTGAAGGTACGTATTCAGCTCCAGGTGGGGGTAAGACACGGATGAGACACGGCTTGGGAAGCAGAGGTTTCGGAGTGGACCAGCACTGACCTGCTCGACCTCTCCGAATAGAGCCTTGTCGGCGATTGACATATTATTGTATCCTGGATGTGCTTGTACTAGTTTAGAGAACCTGTAGTCGAGAGAGAAGAGCCGAGTTAGTCGCCGTCGTCATGGTCCGAGTCGTGGTTGTGTGGGTCGTGATCGTCATCACATTGTGGATTCTCCGTCGAATATTAGGACGTCTTGTAAGAGAGTATCCACTCTTTTCAAACTATTCACGTAACGACCAGAGGGCTGGCCAGTTATTAATCGAATCGCTACAATCAACCCCACAGAAGCTAGCGAGCGAAATACTTGGTCGTGGAACATGTTGTAATCGACTAGGCTGCGTTGCTAGGCCACACGCACGGCGCGACTGTGAGGCCCGCACAGTGTCGACTGTGCTTACGAAGATACAGCCATGATGAGAGGCTCACGATAGGTATTCCTGATCGCATCCCGAGCAGCTCTTCAGACGCCTGCGATTCCACACTCCACGCCAGGCGGGAAGCCTAAGGAAGCAACATGGACGGAGCCGTAACGCTGCGCAATTCTTCAAAGTAGATAGAATTCGGCACCCCCAGATGGGTCACCACTGAATCTATTCGTCCTCTAAGGGACGAGGCAGCTTTCGAATGCAAAGTTATATACTGGGTCAGATCAATCTATGTTCCTCGAGGCTTGTAGTACAGCGACCATTGCGTCTGATGTTGGCATGGCAAACGACCCCCGGCCCCTATGCCTGTTCCGAATATGCGAGTCCTCAAGGCGCCAAAATAATGACCTTCTCAAAGATAAACACCTGGACCCCAATCATCATTCCTCCTCTGTCACAGGCTCATCATCCTCAGTGACCGGTCCCTCATCGTCCGTGACCGGCTCTTCATCGATCTCCTCCTCCTTCATCTCACCCTTGACCTCTTTCTCATCATCAACCACTACCATCTTCTCGTCCCTCTGCGACGTCTCTTCTTCCTTGACCTGCGTAAATTGCTTCTCCACTTTGCCCTCCCCCTCCACCTCCTCATCCGTCTCCATCGGTCCCGCACCAAACCCTTGAGGCACAGGCATCGCCAATGCCGAAGTCTTGTCCGTCCTCGATATACCCATCTCGACATCGTCGCCCTCGTCTGCGAATAGATCGTTCGGATTCGCACTGTGATCGTCTTGAACCGTCAAAGGCGCTTTGCCACGAGCGATGCGTTTCGGTTTAGGAGGTACTGCGAATTGGAAGCGCTAGGTAAGCGTCCTCTCCTTCTGCGGGCAAGCTAGACTAAGGAACCCAACTCACCAAGTTTGGTATCCATCACTTTCCCCAACTGTTTGATCAAATCCCGATTCGCCTCGACAAGATGGGTCGGAGGGTCGAGGTACTTTGTCAAAGCCGGATGGACGGGTGGCAACTCGCCTTCCGGGTTGGTCAATCGGAACATGAGCGTATTGTTGATATTGTGCGTCGCGGGCGAGTACGAGTCCTGGATGTTGAACCATGACTTGGGTTCGCTGACCGAAGAAACAGAGGGAAGAAAGGCGCCGGTGAGCGAAACGGCTCCGGCTCGGTTCATCACAGTCGCTGTTTTTGCGACTCACCCGTCCGGACCGGTACCTTCTTCCAGGTTCATCGAATCTACGAACTGATCCATCGTATCCTTTTGTTCCTGTGTCGCGAGGTACTTGTGCTCCTTGACGATCTTTCCTTTCTGGTTTCGAAACTCGGTCAAGGAGGGGAAGTAGAAGAGGCGCATGTCCTCGGCGAAAGGCATCTGTGTGCTCGGTGGATGTGTCGTCAGTATGTGGTACCAAAGTTTACGACGGGAAGAATAGAGACACGCACGCGGCACCAATAGCAGTATTCCAGCCCCTGCCTGATAACAGGCACCATCACGCCTATTTGCGGATCGGGAAAGATCATCTCTTGCGTCGTACTGTTCCTAGTCCCCCTCCCCACAAAGCGCACGATCGCGGCCGATTTGTTTTCGACCATGGCGT
The DNA here is from genome assembly GCA_022506055.1 of Microbotryum violaceum. Lineage (NCBI taxonomy): Eukaryota > Fungi > Basidiomycota > Microbotryomycetes > Microbotryales > Microbotryaceae > Microbotryum > Microbotryum violaceum. Next base: position 508,191 of record JAKMXP010000025.1, on the reverse strand, counting down.
TGATGAAGGCTGAAAACAACTTGCCTGAACCCGTTTGGCCAACTTGAGCGTGCACGTAGCGAACGTCCTCGAGGCGCCAGTCGTAGCGGATCTAGGTGGAGGGTACTGTGGCAATCAGAACCTTCTTTCGGACCGTTGTGGAGGGGTGTACACTCACCTGCTTCTGCTTCATGAAACCGACAATCTCCATACCCATCTCGAGATATTTAAGCTTCCCCCTCGCCTCATCCATCGATGTCACGGGTACAAGCGTACCACCGAACGCATACGCATCCGTCAAGTCGGCGTCCGTGGCATCCCGCAGCTCATCGAGCGAAGGTTGTCCTCCCCTTCCATAGACGAACTCCTTTGCCTTTCCCATAGCAGCTTGGTCGGCTTGCGAGATCTCGAGCGCTTCTTCGGGATTATCCTGCCTGAGGTAGTAGAATCGCTTCTCACGATTGACGCTGTGGCTCCCCGGATCGTCTTCCGCGGGAAGCTCGAGCCCTTCCTCTGAGAGGCACCTCTTCAACGACTTGCCCAAATCTCCCAGTCGATACTTGCTCGCTCCGCCGTTCGAGGTCGACGCTGTCGTTGACATGTCGACCGGGGGTCCCAATTTTGACGTCGAAGCAACCGGACTTGCGTTAGCGCTGGCATCGTATCCAAAAGGCGCCTTGGCCTTTGGAAACGACTTGATCGACATTTGCTTCATCGACGGCGTCTTGCCGGCCGTGATGGCTTTCTTGACGACGACATGCATACGGATCGACTCGTCGGCGTGCTCCTTGGTGTCTCCCAGTGTTAAGGTCATGTTGACGTCAACTGATCTCGTATCGGATACCGCAGGGCGAGAAAGAATCTCAAGGTAGCGCGAAAAGGAAATGAGGGTCGAAGGAGATACAGGATTTTTCGATTTGAAAGGAGTGTTAAGGTCGTCCACAATCTGGCGCCAGTGATTCTCATTTTCGGTCTATGGCGTTTCTTTCGAAGCCTTGGTCAGTTGCACGCAAGAAGCTATAGACGATTGTTTGCTTTCCTCACCTTCGTCGTGGACCGCGTGGCATTGGCCGGTACGAGGCTAGGATCATCGACTTGAAAGTTGAAGCCGCTGCAGAGCCAACTCGAAGGAAAGGTCAGCATGAGAAAATGGGGCTTTGTAATCTGATGATTCGATTTGCGGCAGTAGAATGACTGGGACTTGCATAACGTGCACGGCGATGCCCTCCTGTTGGAGTGTTTCGACCGTCTCGCGGCAGCGATCCCAGTCGGATGTCGACTCGCCATCAGTCAAGAAATAGATCTCGCGATGCGTGTAGGTCGCAAACTTGTCCATGCGTCGTACCTCCTCCAGAGCGAGGATGAGCGCCGAGTGTGCTAAAGGGTGAAGTGACAGGTTCGATCAGCGGTTCGAGTTTAAAGCTGGAGCCCCACACCGCTTCGGCCTGGTAGTCGGTTCGACTGGTTAACCTACCATCAGCCGGATAAGGATCCACCCCTTCCTCCGGTTGATCGCCTTGTAGTTGTTCAACGACGTCCAACAGTCCCAGGTGCATGTCGGCGGTGAAGGGCTGCTGTATGTACATGTGTCGATACAATGAAGCGCTCTTGTCAAAGTGGGTGCCGGCGTCTGCGGCCTTGGCCTTTTCTTGCGCAAAGAGGACGTTCTTGGTTTTTGGTGCCGCGTAGGCAAGGATTGAGATGGGAGTTGTTTTGAGTGTGCGCATGATCTGTGGGGGCAAGGCAGAGGATGAGTTGACGTGAACGTCGAGTGTGCATTGTGTTTCGAGGCGACGAATATGCCCGACGAAGCGATGCACGGTCACTTCAACGGAGCAGGACCTACACGCTGCACGATCTTGGCCTTGATGATCCTCTTGGCCAAGTCGAGCGGTACGAGCTGCAGAGGCGACGAGTTGGGCTCGAGCACCGTCGGCTGGGGGCTGGCCATGGTCGATGAACAATCGACGACGAACAACGCCGCCGATCTCGGGTTCTGCGCGTTTGAAAGGCAAGTCATATCAGGCATGGCGGACCGGGGTCACGGGGATGGGGGCACGGCGGTGGGAGGCACTTACGATGGTCATGGACATGGTGCCAAGTGGTGTGCAATGCGAGTGGACCGGCGGGTGAAGCAGAGCAGCGCGTGGGCTCGCGTGTCTCGCGTCGAGCGTGATGTCAACGGGAAGAGTCCTTACCAGTCCTGACCAGTTACGGGGAGCACAAACACGGCCAAAACTAAAATCGGACGGCCAGCGAAACGAAACGAGCCGGGTCAACTCGTTATCGCTACTTGACGTTCACTTCTTCACGGGGAAAAACACGCACCACCTCGTCGCACCAGACCTCTATTCTCAAGATGCGGGGTTTTCCTTCGATCCCGATGCCAGGCTTTGTCGGGTCCTTCTTTTCGCACTTCCCGCTCGTCGTGTACGATGCTCCACCGACCGCGACACCGGCACCGAGCAAGCCCACTCTTTGGCTTCTCGGGCCACCACCAGCGTCTTCCTCATCCTCATCAACCGAGCCCACCTCTCAACCTCAGTCACTGGACCCCTACAGTCGCTACGCTGCGACGTTGGCCCGTTTCTCGCAGCTCCACTCGGTCGAGGTCAGGTGGTGTTCGAGTCCCTTGGGAGCGCCACAAAGCCGACTACCCGCATTGCACCTCCCCAATGGCGATCTCCTATCACGGGATGAGATCCCCAACTGGGTTCGACAACGACAGCAAGAGCACAAGGCAAAGGACTCGCGCTCGTCTTCGCCCACTTCGAGCTCGAGCGCACCCAGCGGTGGTGACGTCGAAGCGAGCCGATTGGCGTACCTGTCTCTGATCCAATCGACCGTCTTGCCCGCCCTCCTATCATCTCTATACCTCTCCTCGAAGCCGGTCCCCCTCGTCCCTTCGATCCAAGCTCCGTACCTGACCTCGCTCGTCCAAAGCCTCTCGAGCCGCTCCGAAAGGACCGAACGGATCAAGCAGATCAAGGCATTGCAGGCACGTCATGACGTCGGCTTCGAGGCCGGCTTGGACGTTGAAAAGGTCGAGTTGGGCGCCAAGGAGACGATCGAAGCGGTCGAAGTCAAGATGGCGTCGATGAAGAAGACTGTGTGGTGGGATGGGAGCGAGTGAGTGTCTTTTTCTGGGAGGGTCTCCGAGGCGTAGAGCTCTGAATTTGTATGTTGATCTGATTTTACGCCACACTTTTCTGCTGCTTAGATCACCCACGGACCTCGACGCATGGCTGTACACGTGCATGTCGATCGTGTTGGACCTGCCGAGGAACGAGACGACGAGGTCGCTCAAGGACCAATTGGATCGAGCACCGACACTGATGAAATGGGTCCAAGAAAGGCGGGTATGATGGATAGATCTAGTCCATGTGCATCGAGAGTAGCAATGTAGTGCATGACAGCTCGGAAAACGTCTTGATGCAATGTGCTGTGTCCAAGACTGAGAGCCTCGACGATTCCATTCTTGGACTCGGAGGTCATAACGAGCCATGTCCCCGCTCACGCGACGAATGGCGATCTCGACTCTCTGATTCCGCTTCTCCCTTCACCCGTGTTCGGCTCTCCGACACCACACTCGACCAGGGTGAGTACGCGATCATCGTAGCATTGTAGCTTCCCTCAAGTCTTGTGCAGCATCCGACCGAATGAACGATCGAGCGACCGCCGACGCGTGTGTGAGGCTCCGCGTGTGCCGCCACCTGCACGATACTTGGCGCTAGCAGGGAAAGCTTGCAGTGGATAGCCTGTGCTCATCATCGGCTCCTGGATCACACGCTGGGCACGATGTCATAATTCGACTGCACGCTCGTCGCCGCTCGCCTCTCCTCGTCAGGGACATTGGCTCGTCCGGACAACCGCCCGTCACGAGCCAAGCCACCATCTACTGTTCGAACTTATGAGCGCTGACCATCAAGTTCATCTTTACGATCCTGCGCTGTACACAGGTCGGCATCGCCCCTCTCTCTCTTCCGTCGCACGCCGTGACCTCGATCGCCCAACCCCGAACTTCGTCGCCACCCCTTCACCAAAGCACAACCACCCGCATCTCCATCATGGCGGCGAACGGCATCTGCCAAATCCGTCTCCAAGAAGAACGAAAACAATGGCGCAAGGACCACCCCTACGTGCGTAGTCGATCCGCCGAATCCCTCGGTTTTGCTCCTGAGGCTCTCCTCTTTCCTGATGTCAAAAAAACTGACCTCATCGCCTCTCTGACTTGTGTTTTCCGGAGTACACAGGGTTTCTGGGCTCGTCCTCAAAAGAAAGGCAATGGATTGGACCTCATGACCTGGGACGTCGGAATTCCCGGCAAGGATGGCGTAAGTTACAGACCTTTACGTTTTCTGCGATCGACCCCTGACTCTCGTCGATGTTCCGGGCGCACAGACGATTTGGGCCGATGGCGTGTTCAAGCTGCAAATGATCTTTCCCGAAGGTGCGTGGCTTGCCGAGATTCCCGAATCAGTTCCGTATACAGGCACTGATTTTGGCTTGCGACCTAACCCCCAGACTACCCCTCCAAGCCTCCCAAGTGTTCGTCCCGGGCCAGCGCGATGTAATCACTCATACTGGCAAAACCCAGCCGTGGTGCTCATACCCAACATGTCATTCTCGATCATACAGGCAAATTCGTTCCCCCGCTCTTCCACCCCAACGTCTACCCCTCCGGAACCGTCTGTCGTACGTCTAGCCTGTTTTTCTCGCCCTCCCATCTCCTAACACTCACCGAACCCCCCATCTCAATCCTCACACTCACAGTCTCGATCCTCAACGAAGAAAAAGCCTGGAAGCCGGCTTTGACCGTCAAGCAGATCTTACTCGGAATCCAAGACTTGCTCGATGCGCCCAACGCTGATGACCCGGCCCAATTGGATGCGTATCAGTTATTCAAGTACGTAGAGCCCCAACACTTTGAATCCGAGGAATGGTGATTGGGAGCACTGACGCTTGTATTACTATGGTCTCGATGTACTTTAGGAAGGACCGAGCAGCCTATGAGTGAGTTAGAAAGCGATGCTTCGTCTCACTTAGGAAGAGCACGACTGATAGCTAACGCTTCACCCAATAGGAAACGCATTCGACAACAAGCGAGGGAGAACGTACCCAAATAAACGAATCGAACCTCGGGCATTTATTTCTTCCCCTCTTTCTTTCGGCTCAGTTCAAGTGGGTTCGGTTTTTCTTGTTTCCAACGAGAACGAGCATTCGTTTGAGGCGCAGCATAGGGGACGGTCTCATATTGTGATGGCTCTTTCGTGATCTACATCTTTAGCAGTTCTTTGGGAACCCGATACACTGTGAAAATGATGACACCGATAGAGAGATGGCGTGATTCGATTACAAACACAAAGTGGATTAGCCCGTGGTCCAGATCCAAGATAGCACCTCAAATGAACATTTCCCGGCGCAGTAATTGGAAACCGGGGCTCTACTTGGAGGGTATGGCCCCGTTCTCCCCTCAAGCTCTTTCGTCGAGGGTTCCCGCGACGAACGAGGATGAATCGTTGAGCATTCTAACCGTTCTCGCCCGAAGTGTGCTGACGTGATCTCCTCAAAGAAGCCTCTTCGGGCTCGACTCGAGGATGGTAAGATGGTCGGGCTTGACCAGCACTCCATAGTATCGGTGAAGCGTACATCACAATACTTCCCCGTACCTCTGATCCCCTCCCGTACTATTCCTATGGATGGCAGGGGTCGAGAAGAGGAGCTTCGGTGACGACTCACAGGCACAAATCGAACGCTGAGGACGATGATAAGAAGGACTTGAATCCCAAGTCATGTGAGTGATCCACTGATCAGGACGGTGAATAAAGTCTGTAATTTGAATCGAGCTGGGCATGCTCATTTACTCCTGAGAGTCTTGGACTAGGACCTCGCTGATGCGACTTGACGCGGGTTGTTCGATCGTCGTCGAGGGCGATGGGGAAGTGATGCTGGTGATCACAGGAAGCTCGCATGATATGAAGAACAAAGGTGACACACGAGGACCTCAAAGAGACAAGTTATGAGCCATCGAATAGGAGGTGGTGAGAGAGTGAGAGGCAAGAGGGAGAGAGAGCAGTGGATGACCGAGCTCGAGACAAGCCACTAAGAGTGGTGCGACCGAGGAGGACGAAATTTTCGCGGAGCAAGGGACCAGAAAGGTGCCCCAAATCCTGCATTGCAAGTAGAACAAACGAACACCAAATAAATTCAACTCATCGCCAATCTCACGGCTTCTACTGCCGAAGAGCCAAGTAAAGTATGTACGCCGACTTGTTGCCTTCGACGATCCGAGGGTCCACAGGCGTGACCTTGGAATCGCCGATATTGTGCCAGTCGCGGCCGCTGCGCACGTAGGCCGTGCTGTACGACCAAACAAGCCAACAAAAGATGGGTGAGCAACTTGTTTTCCTCGGCGTATGTTAAAGGCGAACGTGACTGACTAGTGACCCGAACTGAGGTTGCCATAATGGTTTGTCACGCCAAAGAGATCGTAGACGTAGTCTTTAGAAGGCAACTTGCTGCTCGAGGCGTTCGATCGCATTTCCATCAACGGCGGTGGGATGAAGGGGGTGAGGTCCAGTCCAGATAAGGGGTATTGCACAACGGTTTCGATCTGGACATCATTGCGGGATACGTCAGCTTGCTTTGCCTTCCTCCCTTACATTCAGCTCGGGTCACGAACCTTATCACTGAACGGCCCCTGGAACGAGAACCTCTTGAGGTGGATGACAAGGATCGGTGGTAACCTCGACAGCGACAGCTTCTTGGTCGCCTTGCGGTTCGTCTTGCAGCGTGGGCAGAACCATGCATCGTCCTTGTCGAGGATCTCTTCCCGTACGAAGCCTTGAATGCATTCATAGAGCGTCGTTTTGGTGACGCCCCGGCCGGAAGGGATCGGGATCGAGAGGGGCATAAAGGTCTGTAAAGAGCATGTTTGTAAGTAAAGAGGGATCGCCGTATGTTTCAAGCTGTGAGTTCAGTTCACATTATATGTCGTCGACGTCTTGCCACAGGTCAAGCACTTGAGCTGATTTCTAAACTGCCCCTGGAAGCACTGCACGACGAAACTATCGTTTCTCATCTTGTAAATGTCCCACTCGCGATCACTCATCAACTGCGGCGGCAGTGTCTCGAGATCGTGTTCCCGATCGGGGGTCATCTCGATCGGTGCGGGTTTGTTGGTCACGTAGTTGAGGTCCTCGTGTAAGCCGTCGAGGAGGAAACCAAGGAACTCTTGCGCGTCGTGCTGATCCGATCCTCGGAACTGGGGGGCGAACCGACAAATGTTCTCCCGGAAGGTGAGGGGGGCCAAGAATGAGTATTCCTGGGCCCAGATGGCGCTGATCAACTCCGACACCGCATCAGCCAGGGCGCCTCGGGTCCCTAATGGGTTCGTGTAGTTAATGTCGCGTTGGTAAGATCGGTCTCTGAAGTAGCGCGCAAAAGGGATCGCGGCCGAGAGGCACTGTATGGTCGAGTTCATGTAACACGTGTTGCCGAGATTCCTAAGCCCCGTGAGCCCGACCGCATTGTTGTCGAACGAGAAGTTGCTCGGGAAGTTGGAGTGATTCGACGAATACGAGTTGATCGAGACGCCCGTGTAGGACGAATTGGACCGTTGAGGGGCGGCGCGAACCGCAGGTGGCCGAGTCAAGGGCGCAGGGGGCAAGGCTGGAGCGGCAGAGGGTCGCATGCTACCCGTCGAAGGCGGAAGGCTAGGGAGCGCTCTCCTGTGCAATTGAGGATAGTCGATCGACCCTCGAGGGCTGAATAAGCTCGAGCTTTGCGAGTGTAGATCGCCGTAGCTGTCGAACGTTCGACTCATCGTTGGTGAACCATTCTGGGACGGAGTGGGGTAAGAAAGCGATTGTGAGGACGACATTCCGTTGAGGTAAGGTTGCGGAGGGTGAGGGGAGTAGGCCGTTGTCGACGAAGAGGGGTTGTAGCCCGAGCTGACGTATCCCGAGTCGAAAGAGGGCCGCACGGTCGACGGCTGCGCAGCCTGAGGTGGCATCGTCAATCGCGGTGACATGAGACCCGAGCCGAGAGCCCCTGCAGACGAAGGCATCGATGACGAGCTCGCAAAGCTCGACGACAACTGCGCTTTAAAGCCATTCGACGAGAAAGTCGGCGAGCCAGCGTCGGAACTCGGCGTTCCAGCCCCGTTCCTCATGACCGTCGTCCCCCCAAGGTTGGTGACGACGGATGTCTTGCGATTGGCCCTCTTCAGCTCGTCTCGAAGATTGCTTTCGCTCCCTGCGCTCCCTCTCCGCTCACTCGGCCCCGTTGCAGAGCGAAGTCCCTCCCTTTCTGCCTCTTTGCTGCTAACGTGCTTCTCCCAGGCTTTCCACCCACCCTTGAGCAACACCGGTTGCCGCTTGAGGCTCTTTTGGAACTCCCTCTCGTAGATCGCGGCGACGAGGTTCCACAGCACTCTCTCAGCTTCCGACGAGGTCGAATGCGGTGCAAGGGTCGGCAATGTCGTGGATGCTCGATCATAGATGATGACGACATCATAGCAGTTCCTTGCAGCAAACAGGCGTTGCTCGTGATCCGGCGACAGGGTCAGGGCCGACTCGAGGTCGCTCGACGAAATCCCGTTCCGTAAGATGATGGGTTCGAGACAAACGCTTTCGCCCATGATTCGACCGCGGGTGTACTCTTCCCGACTCCGAACGTCGAGGAGCAGAACCCGAGGACCTCGATCCGACTCGGCGAGCGCTTGGTGAAGGTAGTGATGCAGGGCCCTCGGTGTGACCTCGTTTGTGAAGGGAATGTCGAAATGCCGTGTCGAGCCCGATGACGGCGGAGGAGGAGGCGGTCGAGAGAGCAAGGTACTCGAGTCGGAAGAGCCGGAGTGAGCGCGCGAGCTCGGTTGTGAAGAGGATAAAGAAGATGGTAATGGAGGTGGTGGTGCCACTCTTCGACCCCCGGGGACGAGTGTGGAAGGTAGATCGGGTCGAGAAGGCGGTGTAGAGGGGTAGCCCGATGTGGATGCCGAGGTCGAGGGAGCGAAGAAGCTGCTGGGGACAACCGAACCCCCACCCGCTTTTGCCCTGGGTTCGAAGGACGGCACAGCCGGGAAAGAGTAGTTGGGAACGCTCAGCTTTTCGAAATCGTCGAGGCCTGGGAAGCGACTGTCGAACGTCAAACCCGTCGGGGACGGCGCCGCCTCATTGGACCGAGCGCTCGAGCTGGTCCCAAAGTCGTTTCCTGCTGCTACTTCATCATTGTAGAGCCCGTTCTGAGCGTTCAACTGTGAAATGACAGGTGGCGCGCTTCCCGTTCGCTCGACTGTTTGGTCCGAGACAAAGTCGCTTCTCCTCGGCGCCGAAGAGCACGGATCGAATACGTCGAGATCAGGAGTCTGCAGTGCTTTCGGTTCGGCAGCATGCCGCAGCGGCATTGGTAAAGGAACCAGATGTTTTAATGAGGTTTGACCGGCGCCATTCGTCGGCCTCGCGTTGTCCATGTCCATTCCAGATGCTCGCAATTTGGCCAGTCGCTCCGTGATGGAGATGACCGGAGCAGGGGTGGCCCCGGCTCCAGAGGATGATCTGCATCAGAACGTGACCTCGATGAGTCAGAAATCCGACAACTTGCTTATGCAGCCCAAATCCAGCCTTCCCTGCTCACCCGCTGGGGTGGATAGACGAGCAAATCGTATCGCGAGATGTCGAAGCTCTGGAGGTGCTCGCGGTCGCGTTGCTCCGATGCAACGTTCCCTGCCCCAGAGCCCCAAATCGATCGTTCCATTCCCGTTCCCTTTGTTCGAGCCATGCGACCATCTCGGGCCGTACGCGCGACATGCGTGACAGTTGCTGTAGGGAGGCGCGCGGAAGTGTGGAGGTGAACTCGTGTCAGCTCAAGGTGGGGGTGAGACGGTTTGGGAAGCAGGGGTTTCGGAGTGGACCAGCACTGACCTGCTCGACCTCTCCGAATAGAGCCTTGTCGGCGATTGACATATTTTTGTATCCTGGATGTGCTCGTACTAGGTTAGAGAACCTGTAGTCGAGGGAGAAGAGCCGAGTTAGTCGCCGTCGTCATGGTCGTGTTTGTGTGGGTCATCGACATCACATCGTGGATTCTCCGTCGAATACTAGGACGTCTTGCAAGAAAATTGGCACTCTGCAATCGCCTCGAACACAACCCTTATTTCATCCCCTGACCATCTTCCAAGAGGACCTCCTATTCCGACAGCAGATCCCAAAGCTGACCAAGACACTCACTCGGCTCCCATCCTGGCCGCGACATACGCCGCCTCAATTAGTCTCGCATCCGACCTGGGCGGTTTCCCCGCCATCCATTGCTGGTGACTCGCATTAAACGCCTCTTTTGCTTTCGTCAGCCACATGTTGATGGTGTGCGACCGCGAGGTGAAGGGCGTGACGTCGGCTTGTCGCTTCAAGGTCGCCAAGGGCGTCGGCGCTCGCGAACTGCTCGAGTCATCGGCCATGGTGCTTTGGCGTTTGAGGCGGACCCGGCCCACAGGAGGGATGAGGGTGTTTCCCCTGAAGAGGCGAACGTGCCTGCGCGCTCGCGCCGAGCGACAGAGTGGTGGATGGAGCGAGAGCCAGCCGGGCGATGGACGGCGTGGGATGTGGCCGAGCGTTACCGGCCCCCGTCATCACAAACGCTCGGCTCAATTTCCAAGCCTTCGCTCGGGCGACCCGCGAGCCTCGGCCGTCTCGCCGCGCTAGCGCACTGACCCCTCTCCACTCCCACACCGCGTTTTCGGGAAGATGCATTTCGCTTCAGTGCTTGTCACCATCCCTACGTTGGGACTGACTCGATCGAATTGATTAAAATGCAGTCTCACCATTCTTCTCTCACAGGGCAGGGTTTGCGTCTCATTCCGCCGAGCTGGTGCGACTCCGCCGAGCTGGAGTCGCACCAGCTCGGCTCATAACCTGCACTGCAATTGAGCCTGCGCATTCCAGCCATACGTGCTACAATAGCAACCCCAAGTTGCAATTCCTCCATCGACACCTGTGTAGTCTCATCCCTGCGCCTGCCTCTTCATTCTCTCCTCCGCAGCAATCCTGACCCTTTCCCTCCTCATCTCCACCTCCTCCTCCTCCAGCCACTTCAGATCCCTCACCCTCGACACCAAACTCTTCTCCGCCTCCTCTTCGTCCAACCTCCTCGCAGTCCGCTTGGGTTCCTCCTCCTCTTGTTGAGAAGGATCGGGTTCCCAGGCTCGTGAACGAGCGATTAGTCCTTCTGGCGTGATGAGGCCGTGTTGGGTCTCGTATTCGTTCAGATCGCGATTGAGTAGCGAATTGAGCTCTTTGAAATCATTGTCACTGAAGAGAGGGAAAGAACGAGTCAGTGCATTCATTGCCTGGGGAGGACAATCGAAAACGAGTGCAATTGCGTACTGAGGACCGAACCGGTTATGCGCTAGCTCGTGCAGCAACACTTTTCGAACATCCAGATAGGCCCGTGTACCTTTATAGAGTATAGTGGGAAACATTTCGTCAAGTTGTGCTCCTTCCCCATCTGCCCTCACACGAGACGACGAGGGGACTGGCACAGACCTGACAGGTCGTCGGTCAATAATCGCAAGCAAATCTCTTGTCCTGCGTTCTTGTTCAAGCCCAGGATAGTCGGATCCTTAAGGGGATGTAGCTCGGTACTGGTGGAGTTGTATGGCACCCTCTCAGTAGCCACGTCTTTGACCAAGCCTTGCACCGCAGCCTGCTCCATCTCGGTAATCATACTACTCACAGCGTTCCCACCACGAATCGATGCTGCTTCATCAACCACTTGACCCCCGGATCTTGATCCAACTTGTCCAACATCTTCTTTCTCGCGTCCTCCGACGGGACCTGCGGTGGGAAGGGTGCGATCCTATGGAACTTGAACATGTCCCCTTGATCCTCGATCGTGCCAAGACTGCCGAATTTTGCGGAACCCGTCTTGGCTACGGGAGGTGGTCTGTGGGCTTTGTGGTATTCGAATGCGGCTCGTTTTGATGCTTGAAGCTTGTCACGTTGTTGGAGTTGCTTGAGTGAGTCAGATTGAGGTCCAATCAAGAGCAACTTGATCGCTGACGAAGCTGAACTCGAGCTCGACGACGACGAAGAGGTGCCAATGAAGGTGCAGAATGGTACGTCTTGGTCCGTGGTATCCAACTTACGACCTTTCATTAAGAGCTTTTGAGCCGACATGGGTACGTTGAAGTGCTGTTCGAGTTCGGCTTGGAGCGAGGATAGGGTCGAGGATGTCGTCATCGTCACGAGGTGGGATTGACCCGAGTAAGAGATGCTCAGGGTGAGTTCTGGTGACGTTGACATGATTGCGTCCGTCTCTTCCATGCTCGAACACATGGCGATGTAGGTGGCCAAAACCGGTGTGAAAGGGGACTGTGAAAGAGAGAGCGCGCGACTCGAGGCTTCGTCAGCGCGCATTAACAGGCGGTGGATGTAGTTGGATGTTGATCTCCGACTCACCGAAGGCCGAACGCTCGATCCGGCCGAACAACGCTCAACTCCGAATGGCAGCATTTAATGACTGACCCGCTATGCAAAAATCACAGCGAGACATCCATACCCGTGTCATGTGCTTACACTCGCTCACGTGATACCGTCTTTTGTGAGGGGCTATGATGATTCATCGCATTCCACTCGATTTTCGCGCTACGAAAGGTACGTATACAACATTGCCGCAACAGTACAAGACAAGAACGAACCTGTCAAAAACAAAAATCTACCTCACAGGTGCTGCCCCACTCGGTTTGGACTCCTTCATACGATCAATCATGGAATCGACCCCCGTCTCTGCGCCGACGGTCATGCCCGAGTTCTCCTCTTTTTTGATCCGTCTCGACTCGCCCATAAAACCCAAGTAGTACAGCCTCGAGCTCTCCCCACCTCTCGTATTGGCAAAGTAGAGATCGATGGTAGAGACGTTGGAGAATCGTGCCAATCGGACGGGATATTCCAGCGAATCGTGCGATCCAGACGTCGATTCGAGCAGTTCAAACTCTTGCGAGGTCGCGGTCGAGCTGACGTCGGAAAAGGTGAGACCGTCGACTCGATTGACCCAGCATTTGAGGAGACGAGGTGCATTCGAAGCTCGCCCACCGCCGGTGCCTAGACATCGGGTGATCGGGATGAGTCAGCTCCTCGCCACGAAGCGATCGAGAGTGACGAATCCGAGCGAGCGAGGTCATAAGAAACTGACCAATGAGCATGGACTTGATCTTGACCAATTCAGTAAACTTGACATGGACCAAGAGTTCATCGTCGTCGTCCTGACTATCGATCGAGCCTCCCGTCCAGGGCCCCCCACTACTCGGGTTCAACGCATCGTCCGGTTCTCCCAGCTCGTCGTTCGCAGTACACACATCCTTGCTGTCCAATGGTCTCAGAACACGCGGTAGTGACTCGGGAAGAGCGAGGTTGGTACCGTAGCAGCCATGGTGGTCGATGAAGGGGTACAGCGAGATGGTCGAGGACGACGTCGCCGACGCGAGCGATTCCGTCACGACCGAATGATCCATGTCGAGCGAGGTGAGGTCATCCCGGCAGTCCATTTTGCTCTCGGGTCCTATCCTGGCTTGGTGCCACCACAATTGCCGGGATGGGCTACGGGTGCTTGGCAGGAGCTAGCGAAGCGCGTGGCCCACGGTGTGGCGCATCGACGTAGCGCCGCTCCACGTGGCGGCCGAGGAGGTCCGAGCGACGGCCCGCGATCGACTGCCTCTGCTCTTCCATCTCCGCTTCCCTTTTTACTCCTACCTCGTCGGAGCTGCAGTCCAGTCCACCCGCATCGTGCCTCTGCTGTTCCCTCCCCAGCTCGGCGTCGCACGCGTCGTCGACACGATCGTGTCCCGGTCGAAGCGACTCGTTGTCTATCTCGCTCTGCCGTTGCTCCTGGCCTACGGCCTCCGGCGCTACTACCGCTCTTCACCGGTCGTCTCGACCAAGGACGATATGAGTATCCCTCGACCCAATGGAAAGGTCAAGTGAGTATCTCTCAACCTCCGCTGTCCGCGTGTTTCCTTTGGCGACGTGCATCTGCCGCCCCACTTGACAGCAGCACCGCCTCGTCGGATTCCGCGGTGCGACCGATTCGAGTGGACTGACCTGAAATGAATGTACCCGCATTGACAGTGTCGGCTATTTCACCGCATGGGGGATCTACGCAAGGGGTTACAAGCCGTTCCCCCACGTCGTGCCCGTCGAGTCCTTGACTCACATACTGTACGCCTTCGCCAAGATCGACTCGGACGGTTCGGTCACTCTGAGCGATCCTTGGGCGGATGAACAGGCGAGTTGACGGGCTTGTTCTGTGTTGCTGTGGAGCATCCAAGCTAATCGATCCCGTTTTAAGATCCACTTTGATGGTGACGACTGGAACGAGCCGGGCAATAACCTATGTCAGTCTCCTCATTCGTCACGGCTTGACCCCTATTCCCTTGGAACTCACCACTCAATTTGCCTCCTCCCCCTGAGCGCAGACGGCAACCTCAAGCAACTCTACCTCCTGAAAAAGAGGAACCGTCACCTCAAAACCCTACTCTCAATCGGTGGATGGACCTACTCCCCTTCTTTCGCTGAGCCGTGTTCGACCCCACATGGACGAAAGAAATTCGTCGAAACGAGCGTCAAACTGTTGGAGGATTATGGATTGGATGGGCTGGACATTGATTGGTCGGTTGTTTAATAGTTGTATGCGCTCGGATTGAGGCTGATGCCTTACAGGTTGGGTACATCAGGGAATACCCCAAGGACGACTCGCAAGCACGTGATTACGTTGCGCTACTGCGAGAGCTCCGCTTCGCCTTGGACGCCCATGCCCAACGTAAACGGTTGCAGCCGCACCAGAGATATGAGCTGAGTATCGCCGCGGTACGCACCTCATTCGCAAAAGACCGTGCTCCACATCGTTTGATGCTGACTACTTCCCCAAATACGCAGCCATGCGGACCTGAGCATTTCGAAAAGCTACGAATCCGCGAGATGGACCTTTACCTCTCCTTCTGGAACCTAATGGCCTACGATTACTCCGGTTCATGGGACACCAACGCTGCACACCAGGCGAATCTATTCAATCGCGACCCACAAGGGTTGTCGACTGATCGAGCGCTTCGGCATTATACGAGTCAGGGCGTCAGTGTCGGCAAGCTGGTGATGGGGATCCCATTGTATGGCCGGAGTTTCTGCAATACCGATGGTCGTGAGTCATAGCAAGGCTTATTACAGGTCACTGAAATGACTTTACTTACTGCCGGCGGTTCTGCATGGATAGCCGGCTGCCCGTACAACGGTGTGGGCGAAGGATCGTGGGAGAAAGGTGGGTCTCATTCTCGCCAATCAGCACCATTCTGGACGGTTGCTCATCCAAACCCACTTTCGCCAATAGGCACATACGACTATAAATCTCTCCCTCTCCCCTCCTCAAGCGAGACCTTCGATCCCCACCTCGTGACCGCACACTGCTACTCCCCTTCAAAACGCGAGTTCGTAACCTACGACAACGCCGCCTCAGCGCAAGCCAAAGCCGAATTTATCAACACCAATGGTCTCGCCGGAGCGATGTACTGGGAATTGTCGGGTGATCGGGAGAAAGGATCACCGGGGAATTTGGTCGAGTTGGTAGGGAGGACGATGGGCCACTTGGATACGAGGCAGAATTGCTTGCTTTATAGCGAGAGCAAGTGGGATAATGTGCGGAAGGGTTTCTGAATCCTTGTGGCGGTTCTAGTGCCATTAAATTAAAGAGGAGTGAATATGGATCCGGCGCTGCTCTACCCCTTCCCGGCGCGGCGCGGCGGTCCCCGCGGGCGTTCAGTCGGGCCGAAGCACAGCAGGAAGTGAGCCCTTGTGTATTAGACTCGATCCAGGCTGTTATACAGTTCAGTTGCTCTTTTCACTTGACTAAGTGGGCAGAGTGTGAGGAAAAGGCAAAAAAGGGGGCTTATCATGTTGTCGATGATGAAAGAGGAAAACGTCGTCTCCGTGCGTGGGACTGTGCGCGCTGCGCAGTAGGCCATGTCTCAGGTTGGGCGCACTGACCCCTGAAGGGTTTGAGCACGGTTCGCGCTTGGGTGCTAGCTGCCTTGACCTTCGTGCCAGCACCGAACCCTGCCAATTCCTTAGCTTTCGTACTTTCAACAAACCGCACGGGCTGTTTCAAACAAAGTCGCCCAGGTTCACTCGGCTAATTGCTGGTGATGCATCCTTTACCGCCTGCGGTCTACCACCGCCCCAACGCGCCAAACACGCCCCAACCTGGCGCATCGAGCACTTCCAAGTCCAGCACGATGCTCAGCAGTGCTCGGAATAGCACCCTCTTCTCCCCGAGTCGCCGTGGAAAGACGACAGCCGACGGCTACTCACAAGCTTCGCCGGCCTCGCATGCGAACGACTCGGCGTCGAAGTCGTGGCTTTCATCGACGGGGGCTACGTCTACGACCTCGTCGATGAACCTGGCGCAAATGCTTGGCTTAGGTCAACAGAGGGATTCGATCACTTTACCTCGCAAACAACACTCTTCAGGATCGCAGCCTCACACGCTGTCGAGAACGGACGAGCGCGAGCTTGGGGGCGCGAGCCTCGTTGAAGCAGGGGCCTCCTTCGAGCATTCCACATCGGGACTCGGACAACGTGCCATCGTCGCACCATCGGGAGCGAGTGATCGATCTTGGAATAACGACGACTCTCACGTGCTGAAGAAGAAGGGATGGTTTGAAGAAGTTTATGTCAAGGGGGCTTTAACACCGCAAAAATACTGCGCGGTCGAACATGATGAGGCGGCGTATTGGCCCGGTTATTCGTTGCAGGCGAGGGATAAGTGAGTTCCCGCTTCGAGGCCGCACCGACTCGCCCTGGTCAACCGAGCTGATTAATCTTGTGGGTGGCTCTTGAAACCAGAGAAATGTTCCTGAACGCCATTCTGAACTCGGGCCATGGATCGATCGAGGGTACCTGGGCCCACACCCCCAAACCGCCGAACTCGACGACGGGTGCTGCTCAAGGGGCCCTACCACCGCCGAAGAAGGCCTTGGATCTCGGCTGTGGACCCTTGTCGATCTGGAGCGTCAGCACAGCTAAAAAACCTGGCTGGGAAGCTACGGAATTTGTTGGTCAGTCCATCTTGTAGGTAATTGAGAGAAGGGCGCTGGAAATCTGAAGCTTCTTGGTCAGGTCTCGACATCGTCCCCTCGCAACTGCCGCTGCAGTACCTTCCCTCCGATATCGCCGATCGATTGACCTACGTGCAGCACAACTATTTCACCCCACTTCCCTTCGAGGATGGAGAATTTGACTTAGTCAGGCTCTGTGACCTTGGAGCTAATATGCCCGAACATCAGTGGGACTTTGTCATCGAGGAGGCCACCCGGGTTTTGGCCGTAGATGGCGAGTTCCCCTCTACTATTCTACACCTCTGCGAAATGTTGACCACTCATCTTGATATTTCGGTTCTATATACAAAGGGGTGGTCGAGATCGTGGACCGATCATTCCCTGTGCTTGGAAAACACATTGAAAGGGCAAACTCAAGTTCAGATCCCGAATACTCGATAAAACAGGACCCCTTTGCGCGCGTGCAGGCGTGCATCGAATCAGTCTTTGACCGGCGCTTCGTCAATCCTTGTAAGAGTGCCCAAACAAGGACCTAAAGCTTAGTCTTGTTGACTCACCGCGAGGGGGTGCGAATTATCGACAGACAACCTTGGTATCATCCCGACATCCGTGTGCCTTCACTTGCATGACGTTCAATCCACGGGTGTGTTAATGATCGAGGTCCCCTTCGAGCGGCCGCCTCCTGGCAGCAGCCATGCCCCGAGTCCATCCATCCAACCCTCAAACAGTGCTAACGACGAAGAAGAGACGCCTATCATCCAACCGTCTGCCTCCTGCCCCCCACTGTACGACTTTTCGAGCATTCATCTGGGCAAGACAACCAAGATGCAAGCACCGAACCTGGACGCGATAGTCATGGCGATTGAAGCGGACCGATTGACGGCATGCTCTTTTCGGCTTGCACACGAAGTGCGTTTCTAGGTGTTCTCGGCTACAACTTGTAAAATCGATGTGGGAGCTGAACGCCTTTCCTGTGTTCAGGGTGCACTAGTCCAAATGCGCGAAGAGGACGGAAAGGAAGGACCTCGCCCGAAAAGTGCGAGCGAATCGCTCCGATTCGCAAAGCTGCGTTCCGAGCTCGTCTCTACGATCCATGCCCACTGCGCAACGTTACGTCAACACGCCGATTTGGCTCGACTCTTGTCCAACCAGAGTACAGGGTTGGGTTGGACCTGCAAGATGGACGAGGAAGCCCTGGCTCTACAATTGAGCAATCAGCCCGTATTGGAGGAGCGCATCGCCGAATGCGTGAGAATGCTCGATCAGGCAGTACGACGAGAGGCGAGTCAAGGGATGACGAGAGATGATGTCGAGGCGGGCCTCGATACTGCGACGATGGAGATGCGCTTGGCGCATGCCCGCTTCGCAAAAAGGGAAGCCGAGCAAGAGGTGCGCGCGCTCGAGAGTCGGCTCGGGATCGACAAGAATAAGGTGTTGAAGCCGGGCGAACTCGGGACTGCGACCGTGTGCTGCTGGGTCGCGACCAAGAAAGCTCCCGTGGCAACGCGGCCATAGAGTACTTGTATAGGCTGTAACACTTTGCAAGGAACTACACTACATGTCCACAATGGGCCTGAATATCTCCTAATGTGGGCTCAGTGAATCAGGGCCGGAGCAGCGATGCTCAACACTGCGCAATGAGACTCTCGGCTGTCAACCACCCACGCACCCTAGCTTTACCGGTGCCTTCACTTGCATAACTCTTTCTATAGGCTCTAAAACTATAAACCCACCTACAATGGAACCCTTAAAGCGGCCCGTCGTGCCAGAGCTCTTCGGTGGAGGGAAGGGACAGACAAGGCAACGGGAAGTGAGATTTCACATGCTTCATATCATCATAGTACACCCTAAGCGACAGCACAAAGTACACATAAAAATCTAGATTTATACATTAGCGAATGACGACCTAGATCGTGTAGTAGAACTCGGGCGCGCGGTCACCCATGTCACGCAACTCCTGGACGGTGAAGACCTTGCGCTGGTGCTCAGGCAAGGCGTTTTGTTCGGCGTGCCATCGGTCCTTAGCCGCGTTCGAGCGCTTGAGTAAGAAGGCATACACGCACGAAGCGATGATGCCCATGACCGAGGTGGCGATCAAGACACCATGGCCCAAAAGGTACTCGGGGGCGTCCACCGATCGGTAGACGTTCGACGAGATGATGCCACCCAACGAGCCGATACCGAGAGTGAGACCGGTGCCAACAGCGCGCTTGGTCGTACCACTGAGGTTAGTCGAGAGCCACGAGATCATCGAAGGGACACCTCCGTAAGCACCGGCGGCGCAGAGAAACAAACCAAAGAACTTGACGCCGACGGGGGCCGTGGGGATGATGTTGATCGTGAAACCGATGAGGCAGAGGACTTGAGCCGCAAGGAGGAAAGGAAAACGGGTGCGGTATCGATCGGCGTAGACGGACGTGATGAGGACGTAGGCGCAGGCGAAAACATACATCGGGACCGTAAGAAGCTGAACTTCGGCCCGAGTCCACTTGCCGAAACTGTTGATCAAGGTAGGGGCGAACAAGCCGACACTGTGGTGGAGAAAAAGCCACGTCAGTTTTCACAAGGCGACGCAGCAAGATCTACAGCTTACCTGTACAAGGGTACGAGGATGGAGATATAGAAAAATAGCGCGACCCAGCAGTGGTAGTCCGTGAAGGCGCTCTTAATTTGGGCGACGTGGAGACCTTCGGCTTCGCCGACACTCGAACCGTCGGAGGCCTTGCGCCAGACTAGCCATGCTCTGTAGTGAGTCAGACAAGATCATTTTCAGCTTCTTGTATTACCTTGAGTTGGCTCAATCACTTAATGCAACTCACCGCTCGTCCGCGGTGAGCCACTTCGCCTTCGCTGGAATATCGCTAACGCAGAAGAAGGCGAGGCCCCCGGCAAGGACGGTGAGGAGACCCATGATAATGACTATAGGAAGTAAGAATCGTCTGGTTCAGTTCTATTGGATCGATTGATGCTTCGGAACTAACATGCACAACTCACAAATCCAAGCCCATCCGCCGAGGCCGGCAGTACCGGCCATGAACGAGATGCCATACGCCAATAAACCTGCGAAGGCACCGCTGCATAGATGAAAAACGGCCAATCAGCTTCGCCCTTAATAGTAAAAAGTATTTTTGATTACTCATCCTACTCACGCCATAGCTGAGAGCGTGTGCAAGGAGAGCAATAGTCAGCGGAGGCACATTAGGATACGTCGAGGCGGTGGGGGTGCCAAAACTTACTAGCTGCCGAGAAGAAGATCGCAAGACGGCGCTGGTAGATGAAGCGAGGGTAGAAGAACGAAAGGTAGAGGGAAACGCCGGGGAACACACCTATACGACAATCAAGTGCGCCAATCAGTGCCTACGAGAGTTTTCAATTGCGCGCTGATCGTGACTCACCAGCTTCGAAAGCGCCAAGGATGGTGCGGCAGATCGCGAGCCCAGCGTAGTTCTTCACGATACCGGACAGCGTCATGGCAATACCCCATCCGAAGGTGATGAAGGCGAGCCAGTAGCGTGGGCGGACCTTGGTGAGGGCCAGGTTGGACGGGATCTCGAACTAGAGGGGGGGAGAGCAAGGGGCGGGGGGGAGGGAAGAGGCAGAACGCGACGAGTTAGTTCGTACACTTCTCAGACATGTATAGAGAGATAGGAGCGGACCAAAAAATAAGTGACAAAAAACAGTGAAAGGCAGGTTGCATATTCTTGTGCAGAGAGTCCAAGATCACGTTCCAGGCCGCTACAAACGTTTGAAAGGGGTTGACAGTGGCGCGGGCGTCAGTTCGTGGGCATACGCAACATTTGTTCCGGGATGGTTATGACGTACCTCAATCGAGCATTTCCAATGGCTCCTCGATCCATAAACGACAATAAGTATAACAGCGCAAGAATGGGCAAGATCTGAGGGGGAAGCGCGGCGCGAAAGTGACGTGGACGTGTTCGCGGGTGCCATGTGTGTGTGCAGTGTGTGTGTGTGTGTGTCAGTCTTTTGGCTGCGCACGCTCATCGCACCGCTGCACGGGAGATAAGGGGACTGGTCGACTCACCCTCCAGTCAACCTTTCGGTACAGCTTGGCCTCTTCCTCGGGGGTGAATCTGACATCAGGCTCGCGAAGACGACCTTTGGGGATGTTGGCATCCTCGACCATCTCCTGCTCGAGCTTGAACTCGTCGAACTTTTCTTCATGCGTAGTTTGTTGCTTCATCTTGGGCGGTCTGTAGAGTAGTGTCCGGTGACGAGGGGCCAAGTTGACCCAGGATGAGGAGTGACAAAGGGGAGAAGGAAAAGTAGTTCAGGGAAGGTGTGGACTAGAAGGGAACTCTTGTACCCCACGTCCGAGACGACGATCGGCAACCGCGCCGGTCAGCCTGGTCGATGGGGCGAAGCATTGGCGAGTTTGCGGGGCGCCGCCCTCGAGGGGCGGGGGAATGCAGGAGCCTGGGGATGCCTCCGACTAGTCCCGATTTTCTCCATCTCTCTCCGTATCACTTACGGCATGGCATGGCGGCAGATCCGCCAGGGCCCCGCTCCTCCGATCAGACAAAACGCCAAGCCAAACTCATGTGGCGATCACTTGGTTGCGGACGCGACTCCCCATCGGCACGCGGGACCCCAGCATCATCGCGCACGACCCAACTTTGTGGCTGCATCGAGTGCAAGGAAAGCTGGGCAATGTGATTTTTTTAATTTGGAGTGCTGTTATGATTGCCCAAAGAACGCTGACCACAACAAGGTCAGGCAGAGCCCGCAACAATTCCTCGCGTTGCGGCCGCGAATGAGAAAGTTTGACAGCGTCGTGAGTCGACAGAGCCAACGTTGGACAATCTGCCACTCGGGAGCGCTCGACCAGCTAACGCCGAACCTTCACCACGGGCGTCGGCAACCCGTCACGAGCGGCGTTGACGCCGGCGGTCATGATCATTTGTTGGAAGTGGTCAAAGTTTGCCGTTTGATGCAGCATACAAAGCACTGATTACATGTTCCGCTACGAGTAGGTTTTATCCTGGTAGATCTAATCTACCTAGTAACTCGACTTAATGAAATTCGCAGTGAAGGGATCGCGACTGCCTGGGCAGACTCATCGCCGCGGTCTACTGAATCCCCACTGCAGCCAAAGCGGCTTGAGGATTCCGGATACCCTGGATCACAAAGTAACGGGGTTAGGTGGATCTCTTAGAAGCCTAATAAGAGTCTAGGTGCTTGTGCAAGGTGCGCTGAATCCTGATTCGTCAAACCGCCAAGGCTGCGCCGTCGAGGGGAGACGCCGATATTCTCGAGCGCCAAGCGACTTCCGGAAGGGGCCCCCTTTGCCCCGCGCGGTTCTTCCCGACGAGGTCGTTTTCTTCGAGGTAAAATAAAGACTGCACTACTGTGGGGAACTCCTGCCGGAGGGCTTAGAGGGCCAATGCAGCCATTAGCAAGTCCACCTCAGCACGAGTGGGGCCCCGGGGCTGCAGTGAAGGGAGAAAGCGGGACGCCATTCTCGAGAGTGCCAAATTATCCGAACGAGTCTCTGCTTCGGACTCGCTCTACGGAGCCCGCTTCCACATTTCCGACCCCATGCAATCTGATGGCTGTGTGGCATGTACGTGTTGACTTCCCCAGGTGCTTTGAGAGAGCGGGGTCCTATCACTCGGTAGCAGCCCGATACGGTGACCTGGATGCGGGGCAGATCCCCACGCTCCATTCTTTCGATTCATGTTTGACCAAGTTTTATGCAGGTACGTAGATACCTCGCTTCCTAGACAGAGAATTTTGCTGTGTCGCTCCACGCAACATCGTAGAATTAAATCCTCAGAGAACTTCGGAGTGAGGCCGAGGAGACTTCACTCCGGTCCGCCGAATCTGTGCAACAAATGAAGCTGTATTGCATGCTGCAAGTACATTGTTGTTCGGCTACTGCCGAAAAACAAACGTGCACCATCAGAAGGTTCGGTGCCCACGTCCCATGATCACCGTCCGATCAAGCCCTCGAAGCGAACTGGTTCGGGTCGTTGAACTCGGCCTTCCTTCCCTCGAGAGTCGCGTCTCTCTCCTTGAGCACGTTCAAAGGCCTGTTCACGCCCTGACGCGAGCCGACGACCGATCTCCTCTGCTGCACACCCTTCCTCAACGTATCCAAGACCTGAACGGTCGTTTGCCAATCGATGCACGCGTCCGTGACCGATTGCCCGTAGGTGAGCCCGACCGGCCCTTCGGCGGGGATCGATTGTTTGCCAGCGACGAGGTGCGATTCGATCATGACGCCGATGATGTTGGATGCTGTTCGGTTGTTCCCGAGTTGTTCGGCGATGGAGTCCGCCACGATCACTTGGCGTTCATGCTTCTTTTCAGAGTTGCCGTGCGAGCTGCAATCGCGATGAGACGGATATGCGTGAGCACCAGCTAGGGATACGTGGTGATAATTTCTACCGGCGCTTACCAGTCGATCATGACACGAGGGGCCAACTTGGCCTTAGTCAATGATGCAGCGCACTTCTCAACGTGGTCAGCAGAGTAGTTGGGGCCGGAGTTGGCGCCTCGGAGAATGACGTGGCACGAGGGGTTGCCGTCGGTCTCAACGACTGTGGGTGACAAACACTATACGTCAATCCTTGTTTTACAGGGTGGGTGATGGCTGTGTCTGCACGTACTTGCAGAAATGCCCTGCTTGGTTACGGACAAGAAGCTGTGTGACGAGGCGGCGGCTCCAATCGCGTCGATGGCGATTTGCAACGAGCCGTCAGTGCCGTTCTTGAAACCAACTGCAGTGCGCGAGATGAGTGTTGAGCAAACAGTCTGAACATGCTGTGAGTTCTGGCCAGCCGCACTAACTTGGGACGGAAAGACCGGAGGCTGTGAAGGTGGAAAGAGGCCGAGACTGGTTAGCTGTGCTATTCTGCAACTAAGTGAAACTTAAAGCACGGACCCAGCTCTCGGTGAACCTGCGACTCGGTTGCTGTTGTGTCAAGGAGAGCCGTTGTCAATACGGGCTTTTTCGCTCAGAGTTGTCCGTCTGGCGAGACTGACTTCGCGCGCCAATAGCACCCCAAGAGACGAGATCACCAGTGTACTGCGGCGAGATGGTATCCAAGAACTCGCACCCGGCAGGAAGGCCCATTTCGGCCTACGGGATGGAGGAAAGAGACAGTAAGTGAACAGTCAAGCAGGAAGACTTGGCCGGTCGCCGCCGCTTACGATCTCGAGCAAGAGACCGCGCGCGAGTCGGAGACCCTTGTTGATTTGGAACGAGCCATTAAGTTGAGGGTCGTTGATCAGTCCTTTCCATCCAGTGATGGATCGAGGCTATGTGGACCACGGTAGATCAAGTCAGCGGTCAGCATAGAGAATCGGTGACATTCCGCCGCCGAAATCTTGACGAGCGCACCTTTTCAAAGTAGACGCGCATGAGAATGTGCAAATCCTCTGCAGCTTCATCCGCGTAGGCCTTGAGAAGCTTGGCGTATTCGAGAGCAGCTTGAACATCATGGACAGAGCAGGGTCCGACGACCTAGCGGGAGAGTCGGGAGCCAAAGGTTTGGATCAGCGGCTGAGACACAACGTTCGGCGACTTGCTTCGCTCGTCGATCTGGTCCTCGAAACTCACAACCAAGAGGCGATCGTCATGGCCGACAACGATCTCCTCGCACCCTTTACGGCCTTCAAGAACGGTAGCGGCAGCTGTAATAAAACCGAGGTCCGTTCGTGTTAGTCATCAGATCGATCTCGGCACGTGCGCATCGTTTAGGAGCAAGCAGACGGGGGTTAAAGGGGAGGGGGGGGGGGGGGGGGGGGGGATGGCGGCACATCCCGTGCGTATGTTTAGACTACACAGAAGGATAGAGTCGAGATGCGGACGACGGACCTTTCATGGTCAAGGGGTAGTCCTCCATCAGGATCTGAGGCGGGATCAGGGGTCGAATCGATTTAATGCGCTTGTCGTCGAGGTCATTGAGGCCTGCAGCGAAGAAAGAAGATGAAACGTCAGATATGCGGATCGGTTCATAATGTCCACAAGTAGCTCCGATGTGCATTGTGTCGATCGTTGGATGCCACAAGACCGTGCGGCCTGGCATGGGAAGAGCGAGCAACGACATACTTCTCGTCTAAGCGAGTGAACGGCTCGATTCGCTGGTGAATACAGCTACCGCGGAAGGGGAAAGTCTATACGGAAAGCAACTGTACCTTCTCGGACCGTTCGTGCAGGCGTAGAGAATCCATTTGAGCGAGCCATCTTGAGTGAAGTGGTGGAGTGTGCGTGTGGGCACGAGAAAGAGCGTTCGCGGGTCGTTCGAGTCAACGAGGGGCCCGAAAAAAAGTCTCGGTTTCCGGTCTTCCGTCCGCGGGAAGCTGTCTGGTACCTATCAATTCCGGGGCGGTACCGGTGCTGGGGGGTGCGCTTGCGCTAACTCGCGCGCGCCAAATTGAGTTGGCGCAATTGAGTTAGCGCGCATTTGGCGCGCGCGAGTTGACGCAATTGAGTTAGCGCACTTGAGTTGGCGCAATCGCGCGCCCGAGTTAGCGCACTTGAGTTAGCGCACCGAGTTAAGCTCAACTAAGCCCTCCCTCTGGGAGGGGCTTACGAGTTATCGGCGCGCTTGGCCCAGATGCCCTCCGAAATTTCAGGGCCATTTTGGGGTGGTTTTCTGTAACTTGGCAAATACTTACATTCATGCAAAAGTGAGGGACCCTAATTTTCTTTATGCTCTAAAAATGACATACCCCAAGTGGCGAGAGCTTTCATAAGCTGTGGGTGGAGCTACAGCGATCCGAAGTCTGCGATTTCGGTCGATCGGGCCCCAGATGGTCCGAGCGCATCGTGTAATTGGCGCTCTCATCGGCGAGCCTGCTCCGTTCGGCTTGATCACCTTGCGTACGCTTCGCTGTTCTCCTCTTTTCACGATCACCGTCGTCCACGTCAAGCGCGACAATATTTAAAACCAAAAATGACCCGAACAAGCAGACACCATACCTCGTCAACTCGCCAGAACACCCGCCGCGAGGCGGATCTATTCGCTGAATTTCGTAGCCGCGATCTTTCGCTGTGTCATCCGGCTGATCCGGCTGAGCGATTTCTCGTCGCAATGGTTCAATTCCATGACGGCAAGGGTTTGCTTGAACGCACGATGTCGACTTTTTTTCCTTTGGGGACTAGGTTCGGCGGCATGCCTTGTACGCGCTCCAACACGCCTTGAGGAATTCGAGCTCGTGGGGTTGCCTTGCGAGCGCCGGGCACCGATGCGGAAGTCGGATACAGGCGCACTTGTCCGGTAGTGGGGCCTGCAGATTGTTGATTTAATGCTGAGGCGGAGCTGGATTGGGATTGGGATACTGGCCATGCGCAGACTGATTGGACGTCGAAAGGCCAGGCATCGCGTTGACGGTTGAGACGGGACTGAATAAGAAATCCATCGTGTTGTCCATGGAAGATGAAATTCTCAGAAGCTGGGAAGAGATCAGGTCCGAGAGTAATCAGTCGATACCCCCAGCAGGAGCAATCGCAGCCAGGGTCGGTCGATTGTCGTATACAACTAGTCACGTGGGCTGAGCTGGGCAAGAACGACGCGGCGTACGTGTATTTTGGACCGGTATCGAACGGAGATCAGATGCCCAGAAAGGTGATATCGCAACAGAGGTGGAATAAAGAAGCCTAAAGATAAGTACTATGGCTTTGGGTGGTCAGGCGTTACGCTTTCTGCCAGCATGCAAGCCAGTTCAGCTGGGACTCTGGGAGGTGAGGTGAGCTAGCCAGTGACTGTCAACGCCCAAGTCGCAGGGGAGGCGGAGGCGGCGCGGCAGCAAGCATAGACCTCTGGACTCACTGATGTGTTTTGGGCAGCTCTTGTACAACGCTGATCGAAAAGTGCGCGCACAACCAGGAGAAAAGAGGTAGGGGCGAACACTGGGGCATCTTGGACGCGCTATGGCGAGGCTCCGAAGAGGCTGGACTGCGCTGGGGCGCGGCCGACACGTGACGTGTGCTTAAGCTAGCTCAGGCCACGGCCACTGTCTGCCAAAAAGTTTGCGCGGTTACGTTGAGATGTCCCGAATCACCACTGTTCCACATTAATTTAAAATTGGGAAACATCAGACCTTTTGAGTACTGGTTATAGCTTGATCAACCAAGTCATGTTGGTCCGAATTATGCATCTGCCGCTGTTGACCGCCCGGGATGGGGGGGAGTCCTGGCTATCCGGGTATTGGGCGACCATTCCTAGTGTGAAACTCGCTGAGGATCGAGGTTTTTGGCGCGCTCGCGCGCGCGGTCTACACTGTATCTTTGAAGGTACGCCTGAGGTGCCGTCGGGCGCAAGGGCGAGCGTCGTTGGCGCGCGAGGGCGAGTCGACGTCAAGCCGCGCGAATCCCGGAGGGCGAGCGAGATCGTGAGCGCGCGGCTCGAGGGCGAGCGAGAAGTGCAGCTTTTCGCCGGTTTAAGCGCAAAAGCTCACTTTTTCGCTTCGCACGCTCTCCGTCTCGCTCGCCCTCACGCCTTTCCGCTCTAGGCGGCCGCACGGCCCTAAAGTGGGTGCTGGTGAAAGGCACGCGACTGGTCGGCCGAGCGGGCCAGGGTACTCAAGCCCCAGTTCACAGAAGGACTAATTAGAAACCCATGGAAAAGCAAAGCACCTAATATAATAGGGCAATTGTGCTCGTAGTAGGTAGCAGAACTTGATTGATGTCATTGATGTATGGGATATGATGTCACAATGTGTTTGCTACAATGTGTTTGCTACATTACTATATGGCTATGTTTGCTATCAAGTTGCTAGCTACCAAAGACCGTGCCCGTGTGTTCGTTAGTATTACAAACCCGAGGCAGACGAAAGGACAGCTCTGGCGACTTAGGCTAGGGACAAGGCCCCTGAACCCACCGTGAAGGGAGCTCAGACGTCGGCCTCCGAGCTCTTGCGCTTCTTTGCATTGGGCCGTTTTGGGGCATCTGCATCGTTCGTTAACACCTTCGTCACAAACTGATTGATCGACATCTTTGCGTTTTGAAATTGGAGTACTGGCTGTTGCTGAGCTTCGGAGCGAGCGACTGCATTGACTTCTGGTCGACCGGCTCGGTGCGCGATCTCATGGGCCTTGTATTCACGCGCGCGGATGATTGTAATAAACTTCGCCCACAACTTTGTCGAACCTCCCAATACGATGTCGGACTCCTACATGAGGTGGAGCGATAGGACAGCAACAAGCAGGGTATTTTGTTGGGGGTAGCATGACCCGACCGAAGCATCAAGAAGAAACTGACCTTTCTCCAACTCTCCTTCACAGCGGCCTCTTGTGATGAACGTGTACTTCTTGGTGGCGACGAGGGCACGAGATTGTTCTTGACCTTGTAGTAGTTTTCTACGACTCGCATCTCCGTCTCGAATTGCGGGAACAGTTCGTCGAGCATCGAAAGCGGTGGCAGCTTCTGGTTCCCGACCAAGCGCTCCGCTTCCCAATCGTCCACGATTTCTTGAATCGTCTTGTACGCCGCCATATCCTTGGGTCGATAAACGAGCCAGAGTTTCTTCGGAGAAACGACGTTGTTCAATAGCTTTCGCCAATCGAAAGAACCCGAGGGGGCCTTTGCAAGTTCCATGATCTCTGGGACACTGATCGCCCGGCCACTAATGTCCCTGCAAAACGCGTCAGGCGGGGGGAGTCGATACTCTTGACTCGCTGAGGGTGCTTCGACACCATTTGCGCCCGAAGGTGTTGAAGGCATCGTGATCGAAGCGCTTGGGGTGGGCTGCACAACACCTGCCAAGGGACCCGACGTAGAAGCGGCTTCCCCGCTTGACGACGATGGGCCCGAGAATGGCCCCCCGGCCAGTGCTTTAAGCACCGTGTCAAGCTTGGTATCAATGGATTACATGTGCATCTTGACGTCGGCCTTGATTTCCTCCCGATCAGCACGACGCTCAACAGCTGCGTGATATTGAGTCTCTTGCATTTGAGTAGCGACATCCCGGCGGAGCTTTGCCTCCTTTTGATCTGCGGCGTGCTTGAGCACTTGAGGATCTTTTTTTACCAGACTAAGAGCTTCCTTGAGTAAGGTCGGATATTCGTCGCAGATCCATGCGAGCGCCTCCGTGCCGCCCTCGTTCCTGAAGAGCGGGAGCTCCACGAACAAAGGGGATTCAGGCGCGTGGCGGTAAACCTCGGCGAGATGCTGCGCGTGTGGGATAGTGAAAGGATGCGCGATGTAGTGAGTTTTTGTCCATGTGAGAGGCACAACCACTTCGAGACACGAACTGACCAGTAAAAGGAATGATCTGAGCTTGCGGAGTCCAAGAAGGTGCGCTGCTGTGTCTTTCGAGATGTTGCGACCATCCGGCGCGACGTGCCTCTCGTGATCTAGCGCGGCGGCAAGGTTTGGCTCATCGAGCCACGGAAAATTAAGACGCTGCAAATCTTCGGGAGGGCGAATGCTTAAATGAGGAACGATGTAAGGCTCCCCTGGGCTGAACCCCGCAATAGCTAGTACGGCCTGGGAAATCATTTCACGCGGACTCGAGTCAGCGCCACTTGAACTCGTGTCATCAACAAGGTGAGCCACTGGAGGAGTAACTGACTTTGGCGGGAGTTTTGCACAGGTAAACCACGTCGCAGGTTTCGACGACCCAATGGCCGATTCGTTTGATGTCGGCGGCCGGGCAACTAAAGTTAAGTTCGGAAAGGCGCGGGAAAAAAAATAGTCAATTTGAAAATTCGAGCGAGTGAATGAACCGGGAACGAACCCCAATTCTTGCTCCAGGATTCGTGTCTGAGCGGAACGAGCGTAGTGCATTACTTTCGACGAGAATAGTAGCCCAACCCACTTGTAAACGACGAAGCCTGCACGAGCGACCGCGTGTGAAGGGGGCACGACGGTGTTGCTCTCGCCTGACGAACAGAGTCGAGTCTACGCGCGACCAAACGCCCAGGGGACATCAGTACATGTTATGGGCGATGAGGTCCTTTGCAACATGGATGGCTCCAACATACGACTCACTTGGCGTAGCGTGGAATCGTCAAACCAATCAATAGGCTGAACCCCCACCTCCCTGCCAAGCTTGGTGTTCATCTCGGCGATCGCTCGAGTGAAGAACGTCGGCTTGACGTGCGAGTTCCTTCGCTGGTCGTATTCGTCATATTGCCAGTGCATGTAGATGGCTAAAGCACCAATAGTACACTGTCCAGCGTATTTGTGAGGTAATATGCCATTCACATCCTTGCCTCCCTGTGACAAAAAACAACAACATCCAATTAACATTAATCGGAAATTCGGGAGATAACGACCCAAGCCAGCTCGATGGACTAACCTCCTTCCGATCTGTCCCGCTTAGCACCTTGCCTGCCGTCGCAATTACCATGATGCCCCATTGCTCACGAGCAGTCGGAGCCGCGGTTGGGTTGAGATCGTCGTAGACGGTCTCCGTGAACAGCGGTGACATGCTCACACTCCACAGAACAACGTGACATAGTCGAATATTGACCACCGTGTTCCCTCGTGCCAGAGTTCCAAAACACAATAGAACGATAGCGTATTGCCTCAGCCAAGATCCGACTGTCATAGAAATAAAGCGCGGATCCTCGTCAGTGGTGGATGACTCGCTCCGGCGCGGCGCAACAGAACGCGATCATCGGAGCAAGTTGACTCACAGCACCGCCTGTTGGGTTGAGTCTCGTCCACCTCAACCGCTCTTTCTCCGACCTTTTCTCCACCTGTTCCCTTTCCTCTAACCATTGCCTTTTCGTACATCACCTTCCGCCTCAAGAACTTGTAGGTGGCTTTGTTATGGTCCCAAGCATGGTGGGAACCCTCGTCCAATCCAGTGTTCGCAAGGACGCCGTAACTCGGATTACTAAGAGAGGAGGGGGGCACGCGAAGTCAGCAGCTGGAACGTGCAGACTGTCCAAGAGAGGTGAAGCACGGCACGACTAACTCGTGTCCTGCCTGCGCGGCCCCCCTGTAAAGGTCGCTGACGTATTTTTGTACGCGGGCGAGCGTCATGCCGCGGTCGTTGGACTTGCCACGCGCGGCCTCTTGACGAAGCTTGAATCGGTTGGCCATCGTCCATTGGCCCTTGGGCGTGTTCTGTTCGCGTCGTTGATCTTGGTCAGCGTCTCTCGGTGTTTGAGACCGCGTGCGCAATTAAGTGATCTCACAGCGGATAGGAGCGTGCCCTTGCCTTTGACCTTTGACAGGGCGACCCATTGCATGTACTCGAACAAGCGGCCCAGATCGATCGTGTCGGCGTGTCGGCCCGATCAGGATCGTCCAATGGTTGAGTTGCCATCCAAAACTGAAATGAAGTGGCAAGGCGTGGGGTTGGGTTGGTTCAATAACGAGGAAGTTCGTTTGCTGCTTGCTGCAAATTCGGTTAATTCGGTGTGGGTCGAGCTAGTCGCACTCACACAAAACCTTTTGTAGGCGGTAGTCTCTGTCCCCCGGGCGGCTTTGCTCCTCGAGTTGAAAGCGTCGCGCTCGGCTTTGATTCTCACATCGCGCATCCCGTCATCGTCGACAGCTTAAGGTCGCGACGCAACCCAAAGAGGACCGAGCCATGTTTTAGCATAGCAGGCAGACACAAATTCATTCGGAGAAAAGCTGTACTCACAGCCCGGTATCGGCTCAAAGAAGGTGTCGAGAAGACCACGGGCGATCTCGAGCAAACGCAATCGCTCTTCGTCCGAGACAGGCGTCCCGTCCGGACCTGGCTCGTTGACGTTCTCGAGGTCCGGGTCGTCGGCGTTTTCATCGAAGTCGGGATCAACATTGAGCTCGGTGTCAAGCTCGTTCGGATCCGCTCCTCCTCCCTCTGTGACAGAGGCTCCTTGCGTGATAGATTTTTGCTGTACGAGGGTGGAGCATTTCGAGAGTGTCAGTGCTTGAGCTGGGGCTTAAGCGCTTAAGCTCCGACGCGACGCGACGAACGCGATCTGTGCCTGCTCGACTCATCCGACTGACCTTGTTCGGCTGCTCCTTTCGCGCTCGCGCCGAGTTGGACCCATCCTTCTTCTTCACCTCGCACATCCTCCAGATACAGTCGATCATCGATTTGCGGGTATCTGCATACCACTTCTCCTGTTCCCAGACCAACTTCTTGTCCGTCGGCAGCCTCCGCGACGCCGCCTCGACGTTCAGATTCGTCGCCAAGCGCCTTACGTCCACATTCGAAAGGCTAGAGATAGTTCTGCGCTTACCTCCGTGGTCCTTCATACGCTGCACCCACGCAAGCGCATCCCCTCTTGTCGTTCCCATCATCGATAATCGATGGGGATCCTTCTCCAAGAACGTCTCGACGGCGGCCCGTTGTTGCACGAAGGTGCGCCTTGGTGCACGTGACTCGACCGCAACTCGCCCCGATGGCTCAAGGATGGGAGGCTGCTGGAGTCGCAAAAGAGACCACGCAGAGTGGGATCGAGATTGGCTTCGGCTCCTCGATACACCCGTCCGCCAGCAGAATTGGCGGCGAGGCCTCCGACAGCGCCCAAGACTTCCTCGTCATCGCCTAGTGGCGGCGCGTCCCCTTGGGCGTAGAGATCAGCCATCGGAAGCGCCGAGATGCGTGCTTGGTGCTCGCTCTGCTGGGTAGAATGGGGCGACGACGAATGCTAAAGGTTCGAGTCGAAGGTGGTCGATATTGAGGATGGTCCGCGTGCATGCGCATGCACCACTCTGTCTCTGCCACTCAGCCCGCACTCTGCGGCGACTCGCGCGGGACGCCGAAGAGTGCAGAAAACACACGCCTTGGAGGTGGTTCGTGGATTCCTGCTCGGCCGCGCTCGCCCTCTGCGCTCGCACTCGCCTCAGGGCGAGCAAGCCGCGGGGAATCGACTCGCCCGCGCGCGGAGCGAAAAACATCGAAATTCATAGGTACGCCGTGCGCGGCCGCGCTGCGGTTCTTCAAACGGCTCATGGCGTTTGTGGGCGGGCTTAAGTCGAGAGTTCCAGATCGGAAACCCGGAATGTGGATTCATCTTTCGATATCCATCGAAGTTGGAGCAAAACCGTCAATTCGCCTTAAGGTGACTTGAGCCGCAAGCCGGGGGTTGACGTCATTGGTCTCCAGATGTCCAAAGCCCGTCGTCCTCCTTTCACCCCATCCAAGCTCAAGTGAGCTCAGTCTAAGGACCACCCACTCGTTCGAAATATGCAGGTGTCAGCGAAAAAAATTGGTAATGGTCATGTGACACTGAATACCGTGCTATTCGCAGAGTTTGTTATCAAGCTCTTCTCAGATCAACTTCAAATCGCCTTGAACGGACGACGAGGCGCCGGTGCAGGGTTCGGACATCCGATCCGAAACCCAAACTTGAAAGCTCAAACTTTCGACTTGGTGACGACCCGAACACGGAAAACCTACACTAGGGCTCCATCTCCCCTCCTTTGTTCTGTTACTCGAAATACCAAGTGACCCCTCCGTAGCGCAACAGCCTAGCTCCGGAGCGAGCATATTCCGTTTGCAACTCGCTGGTCCACGCCATTCTTACCTACAAGCCACACCTGCAATATGAACATATTGCTCAGCTCCAGTCTTGTGCTAGAACAAAGGGGTATAGCGTGTCGGAACGTTCTTTTCCTCCGCAGAGGCTCGCCTTGGAAGATGAGACAAGGGAAATTTTGAATTGCAGGAGATGAGTATAGAAGTCATATACTGAGTAGATGAAAAGTTCCTTTACCCTTTCTTTCTCTTCTTTTTCGCCAACTTGAATCTTCTTCCCAAGACGGGCCCGCCTACACAATCAAGTGGCCCGGGATCGTTTCTAGCTAGACGTTGTCGACGCTTGGACCTCCTCTCGGCCATTGGTTTCATGGCTAGCTTTCGAGGAGAGCTTCCATCATTTTCCAAGAGCCACGGATGATGATCATAGAGCAACCGCGAGAGAAGACGGTCACTAAATCTAGGCTAATACGGCATCCACACAGACTACCTACCCAGCATGTGACGACTGCTGCAGCCGAACTCGGCATGCATCCCGGCACCCGGCGGGCGGATTTTCGGAGTTGTGAATATGGGAGGACACGGCGAACTCGGGCGCACCTCGCCATCCTCCCTCCCTCTTGACCCATCGTCGACCCCTCTTCACCTACGTTACGCACAGCCCATCGTGGCTTCTTGCATCTCCTCCAGATTCGCCTTCTCCGTCCGTGCCGCCTCTATCCACAGTAGCAGCATCAGCAGGAGTACTATCCGCCGCAGGCTCCCGATCACTCTCCGGTGCACCCTGACCCAACTTCCTCCGCTATCGACTCGCTCCTACTCCTCGCAAGCCAACATGGCCTCCCTTTCGACCTCACCCCCACCCCCAGGTGGAAAATGGAAGATCGCCATCATCGGTCAGTCCCACACTCGGGGCTTCAGAAAGGGTTCTCTATCGGCTTTCCCGGCGCTGGCTGATCGTTTACGCAATCTCCCAACTCGAACAGGTTCGGGCAATTGGGGCAGCGCGATTGCGAGGCTGATCGGCATAAACGTACAGGCCAAGCCCCATCTGTTTGAGCCCGAGGTCAAGATGTGGGTCTTTGAGGAACAGGCAAGTTTATCTCCGCGCTTAGGAAGGTAAAAACCTCCCACCCCTGTGGCCCGAATCATTCCATCCCCGGTCCCAACCGCATCCCCGAGTCCACCGGGGAGCTTTCACGGTGGCTCCTGAGAGGCTGAGCTGCCTGGTCCATCGTTACTGATCCTGCTCCGACACTTCCCGATCCAGTTCAAGGGTCGATCACTGGTGCAACAATTCAATGAATCACACGAGAACGTCAAGTACCTGCCCGGTATCAAGATCCCGCACTGCGTCGTCGCCGAAGCCGACCTCGTCCGCTCGGTGCAAGGCGCCAACGCGCTCGTCTTTGTCACCCCTCACGCCTTTGTCCCCGGTATCTGCAAGCAACTCAGAGGCAAGATCGACCCCAACTGTCGAGCTTTGTCGCTCGTCAAGGGTGTGGAGGTCTCGGCCGAGAATATCTCCATCTTCGCCGAGGTGATCGAGGAGCAGCTCGGGATCCCATGTGGAGCGCTTTCGGGTGCCAACATCGCCGATGAGGTCGCGAGGGATGCGTTCGGAGAAACGACGATCGCATGCAAGGACCAACAAGAGGGTCAAAGGTGGTACGAGGCGTTCCACACACCAACATTCCACGTCCAAATCACCGATGACGTCGTTGGCGTCTCATTGGCCGGAGCGCTCAAGAACGTCGTCGCTATCGCTGCGGGGACTTGTGATGGGTTGGGATGGGGCAACAATGCCAAGGCGGCTATCATGAGGTATGTTAATAGTGTTCTGCTCGAATTTCGAAGAGTTTTGTCGACTGACACCCCCCGTTTCCGTGCAGGATCGGTCTTCTCGAAATGCGAAAATTCGCTCTCGAATTCTTCGATACCGCCCGACCAGAGACATTCGTTCATTCTTCAGCTGGGATAGCCGACTTGATCACGTCTTGTCTTGGTGGGAGGAACCGCAAGTGCGGAGAAGCGTTCGTCAAGACTGGCAAGGTGAGCATTGTATGGTTCGCTTTCGGGGTGCTCGAGCAAACAGAGGCCCGATTGGGACTAAAACAGAGCTTACCTTTGCGGTTGACAGTCTTTCGATGTACTGGAACGAGAGATGCTGAATGGACAAAAGCTTCAAGGCGTTCAGACGGCGAAAGAGGTCCACGGTGAGTCCAGGCAGTCGCACAACCTTACCTAGTCGAGCCAACGAGTGCACAACGATTCTTCACAGAATTCCTCAAGGCGCGAGGGAGAGTCGACAGCTACCCTCTCTTCCACGCTGTGGTGAGTTACGATGAGGAAACACACCTCCCCAGCCCTCGAGGGAGCCAACCTGACTCTGCTTGTACGAAAATTCTGAGCTCACAGTACAATATCGCATACGAAGGGCTCCCGCCGGCAAAGTTGACTGCCCATCTCTGATCCCGGCTCCTTTCTTTTCTCGGACGGAAGGATACAATATCATAGATGGCAGGATGCCATTTGCCTCTGGTTCACGGGCCTTCCTGGCTACGACCCCACTTTCGTACACTTCTGCTTTCACGACCTCGCCTGTTCCCTCTCTTGCAGCTATAGAAACGTTCTCAGCTAGTAATGTTTCCGCAGATACCAGAACAGATCCTATCCGGTCCCAATCCTATACCAAATCTCCAAACAGCCTCCTCGTATTCTCCGTCGTGATCCTCGCCACCTCCTCCAAACTAACTCCCTTCAACTGCGCTACGACCCAAGCGACTTGGCCTGTCGAACTAGGTTCGCTACGCCCTTTGACGCCTTTACCTTCGACCCAACGTTCTTTCTTCATTTGTTGTGGGATGTAGAGCGTTTTAAGGTTGGGGGGAAGGGAGGATAGGTAAGGATGGGAGGCGTGGGAGGGTCGGATCTGAAGAGGTAGTCGAATAAACAACAGGGTTCAGTAAGATTCCGTCGAGAGGTGACGATTCAATCCTTGGGGTAGAATCCTTACCTCGCACCATGGACAGTCGGATTCGACCATGAGTTTTTCTAGTGGTAATGCTCTCACACATTCGACGTTGTCTTCTGTTTTCAGCGAGCATCTGGGAGGGGAGAAACGGTGAGGTGTCAGCCCGAGTGGTCATGATCGATTTTTCGCGCATCGAGAGTATGACTCGAAGCATACCCACTGTCACGAAGAAAAGACGATTGTTGGACAAGCCAAGATGTGCGCTGTCAGTATCCGTCAGGGCGTCCAGGCCATCACACGCCACTAAGAACTGACTTTATCCCGATAAAATACCCTAACTCGATACAATCCAACGCCTCTTGCAAGCTTCCTGAATGAGAATGCACCACACCTCTCAACCCTTGGCCATTTTCCTTCAAGATTCGGATGAAGTCCTCGTGCGCTGCTCTTGAGTGAAGGAATAGGGGTAGGTCGAATTTTCGCGCGAGGGTGAGTTGAGGTGGGAAGTGCCGCAGTTGGACGTCGCGTGGGCAGAGATTGAGTCGGTCGTAGTCTAGGCCACATTCACCGACTGTTATTCGTATAGCATGCGAAGAGAGACCAACCAGGAAGAACGGTCAGCAGTGAGAGTTTCAACTCGGCGCCTGATGACGGCAAGGTTGCTTTGAAGCGCGAACCTGCTTTGACCTTGTCCCGGTTAGTTTCAATCAACCGGCTCAACGTTTCCACGTATGCTTCGGGTCCTTCCTCGTTTTGATCGAACTCGTACGCTCGACACGGGTGACATCCGACGGTCGCATAAAGGCCATCTGCTCCAACGAAGTCCCAAGCAGCTCTCGACTCGGTCGTCTACTCCTCCCCTCAATCGCTTCCAGAACTGACCATATTTTTTAGTCAACTCAATCACCTCCTGAGCTCCCTTCACACAATCCCCAGTCAACAATTGCGCCTTGACGCCGGCCAGACGAGCTCGTGAGAGAATGGCGAGGAAGTCCGAAGGGTGGTGTTGCTTGCCATGGTACGATCCTTGGAATACGGGGTCGCCTAGATTGGAGCCGATGTCTGTAAAACTTGGAAGAGGTCTGAATTCCATGTTAGTAGGTCGGAGGAGGCAGAAGCTCGTCTAGACTGACCGACCAAGACGGGTGGTGGGGGTGAAACATTTTGAGAGCTCGCAGTCACAACTGCAGCTGCTGTGTTCAGGACGGTCGACATTCGTCGCAAGTGACGAATGCCTGAGAGGAGAGTGAGAGCCTTACGAGACGTCTTGCTTCGAACTGGGCGAGACGGAACTCGAGATTCGATCAAGAGCAGCGTGAGCACGAGAGCGAACCCCCCCCACCACACTGCGAACCATCGTCATTTCTCGCGCTCGCCCGGTCTGGCCCGTTTGGGCCAGTTTATTCCGGACTTTGTTCATTATCTTCCGTCAGGACGATCCAGCAAATCTGGTTGAAGGTTTACGGTGATCGGTGGACAACCGTCCAAGCCGATTTACTCAGGAGGACCAAGCATTCGTTGATCAGAGTTCGGAGTTTGCACCTTCCAAAGCATTCAAATTCCACAGCTCATCCTGTATACTTCTACAACACTCGTAATATTCCCACGGAAACTCCCTTATCTACCAACCTCCACCGACGTCCCCCATATGGTTGATCGTAAACTGCATACCACTGTCCCACGGCCTTTGATTCTGAGGCACCACACCAGCCGTCGACGTCGAACCGAAAGTCGGTAATCCGCCTTGCGTTCCCATAGAAGGAGGCGCGTCCCAAAACCCACCCCCGTTGACCCCTAAACTGTCACCTATGCTGCCGTCCAATCCCATCGCTGAAGAGAGATCCAACTCTTGAAAGAACTGCGCAGAGAGATCATCCTCAGCCGCACCATACCCGGTTGGGAAGGGCCAAGGATTAGTCTCGAACGCCGAGACCGTCGGTGTAGCGGGTGCGTGGTAATGTTGCCCACCGCCCATGTATTGGTTTCCTCCCACCGGTCCAGCTCCGCTCCCAGCGCCACCGAGCACCATCGGAAGCGGAGAAGTCGAATCGGGATTGAGTGGGAATGCCGCTGGAAGAGGTGTACCCGGCGATTGAGAGAAGCCTCCCGAGGCACCCGGGAGCGCGCTATAGTGATTCGTCGACGAAGGTACGAGTCCTCCAGGAAGATGACCCGACTTCTTGGGGATGTTTCGTGTCGGAGGGGGCGTTCCTCGATGAGGTGCGGACTGGGTGTTGAGCGAGCGAGAGATGCGACGAAGTACGTCGGCGAAGGATTCGACGGGCGTGTCGTCTTGCTCCCCATCGAGAGCGGCGTCGCCACCGGATGCGGCGAGAAGAGCTTGGGCCGCTCGTCCGGTTCGACGAGACCTGTACGAGACGCACTAAATCAGCATGACGACGACGACAAGCGTTAGGAGCTATGTACTGAGAGCAGACTCACTCTTCGGCTCTGAACAGACCGTTCATTATCTTAGCACCCTGCTGAACAACGACTTGCAGGCTAGGCGAGCAAATATTCCCCGAGCCTTTGGTGAAGATCTCGAGCGCCAACAGTAAAGCCTTCCTCTTCGAATCGATCTCTGAATCCGAGGCATCCTGATCGATCGACATGAACAGATCATTAAAGAGGACCAAGGCCGCGCCCATGACGTGGCTGTACGAGTACCAAATGTCTCGTGTGGCATCGGCTATGTTGTGCGTAGAGATGATGACGATCCGCGCCGATTTGAGGCACGCATCGGTCGAGGGTCGATATTTGGCTTCGGAGTAGCCTCGAGTCGAGAAGGGGCGATGGAGGCGAAAGATACGGTTGTGGATCCCTTCGATAACGAAATGGCGCTGGAAGCGGAGCATCGGTTGCTCGTTGCCGCTCATCGAGCTTTCGAGCGTCCACTGATCGGGCAGACTTTCCAGGCTGCGGGAAACGTTGATGAAGGGAAGCCCACTCAGCCAAATGCACGTGAAAAGAGAACACCGGAACGAAATAGGACTCACATCGTCTTGTAGCCCCGATCGAGTTCCAACACTTTCTCGTACGAGTACGACCTCATCAACACGATCTCGTCAAAGTTCTTGCGCACCTGCCGAGCCATGGCAACCCTAACGCGATCCGACGACGAGTCTGTCAACACCGAATCCGGCGGCGGGTTGACTTTCCAATCGATCGAGCTCAAGTCGCTATCATTGAGATTCAGAGGGTCGTCCGTGTCAAAGTGGAGGGGCGAAATTTGGTAGCAGCGGTTCTTGGATGTTGCCCCGAGCCAGTCTTGGTAGACGAGCACGGCCCACAATCGCTTCGCGGTCTCGCGCTTGATCGAGCATTTGCCAGGTGGGAACGCTGGATCGTCAGGAGGCATACTGCACGCCCGAGGATGCCAACCATCGCATCAGCCCCATCTTCCGAATTAGATGCTTGGTTTGCCGCACGTACATCTCGGGGTTTGATCCAAGCAAGTGCAAGCCCATAGCCTGAGCGAGCCGGATCGAGGCGGAGAGCCAAACCGCCATCTGACTCGGTTGTCCTCGGGTCGACGAGCACAACTGCAAGTACTGCGTGTACAGCACAATTGTCTACATAAGTGTGGAACCTTGATCAGCGTTGGTCCCTGGACGACGACTTTCGTTGATGTTGGCTTACCTGAATAGAGCGGATCCTCGGGATGGTTTCCCATTCGGCGAGTCGCAATGCGCGCTGGGAGGCGGCGAACCATCTTTCTGGCAGCACTTGAATCTCCTGTGGTGTGAAGAACTCGAGCGGACTTGGTTGGTCCGCTTGAGGTGGATCGAGCGATAGCGGGGATCGCGAAGCACGTGCGCTGTCTAGAGCGACACAGATGACCTGCAAGATTTGTGTCACCCCAAGTCACAAATCCCAGTGTGCTCGGGCTCAGTCCACTTACACTCAGCAGCAGTCCCAACCAGCATGGATCAACTTCGTCCTCTCGCCCCTCGTCGCACAATCGCCAGAACGCATCAAGTTCGATTAAGAACGTCGGTGCGTGAAGGTGATGGAACAGCCATGCGACACTGCCAAAGTACAGCTCGACGAGGTAATCGGTGCAGGCTCTTTCGTTAGGGAGAGCTCGAATGAGCTGGTGAAGTTCCTCTGACCGCGCCTTGTCAATTTCGGACGAAGTGGCATCGAACTCGACGTTGAGGTGGGCTCGGGAAAGCGCCTCCGAAGGCCGCTCGGTTGCGACGATGGTCGTCAAGGCTTTGGTCAATTCAAAAGAAGAAGCACCGAATCGAGATGCGGTCGCTGTCGTTTGTGGACGGTGCGAACCCGCCGGTATCGGTCCTCGCTGGGGCCTGCCCCCCGCTGACGGGTTCGACAGCAGAGGGGGTCGAGTCCCCGCTGCGATTGCCGGCGTTGTGGTCGAGGTAGAGGCCACGGCTTTACGATCACTGCTACCATCCTTGGGTGTCGCACCAAAGACGCCGTTCTCCAAGTTCAGCGCGGCCTGTTCGACTTCCCAAAATGCCTCCTCTTGGCCACCCGGTGCCGGCTCGCCTAAATTGCCGACCTGGCCGGCACCTGAGCGGGGTGGGCCTTCCTCCTCGAGCTGCTGCAGCGCTACCCCAGCGGCTCGGTCGCGGGAGGAGTAAGGTCTGAACACAGCCAGATTCGGGGGCAACGCTCGCTTTAGAAAGTGTTCGATATGTTCGATGCGGGCCAGGGCTCGATCGAGATCGCTCGATTTGGCGATGGACGGGGGCAGTATTCCATCCTGTGCGCCCGTCAGGCCGGAGAAGATGTCCCAGGTACATGCTTCGGGTTGTTTCCGTTCTGTGCGAGTTCAAAAGGAGAAGTTTGGATGAGTTTCCTTGGCGCCATGCGGTTGCTGTGGTCGACGGCAGCCCTGCGTCGTGGAAGCGGACCCAAGGCTGAAAAGCTGCTAGGATGACGTACTGTCGCAAGGTCCACATATCGGCATCTGTCGGTCACACTTGATCTTTCTCCTCTGTTCGACAAAACCGATGCATAAGAAGGATGTAGGATTGTATCAGCTTTGACTGCTCAGCCCCTTGTCTTCCCCTCTTACCCCACTTGGTTTTGACTGCCCAATGTCACTCCACATGGACCGTCCCCTCACGAACGTACCTTGCATTCCTTACAACTGACGCTCACTCTGGCCCTCTTGGCCTTCCTCCCTTCGCCCGCCTGACCCCCCTCCCTCCCATACCCATTACTCCGTCTGCTGTCGTCGTCGTCGGATTCGTCATCGTCTTCCGAGGCCGAGGCCGGACTGTGGGGGGCACTCGTCGACGGTAATCGCTTGCGGAGCTGCTGAACGACGACCTGTTTACCCGCACCACGACTCGTCCCAGTCGAGGCTGATCCGCGGTTCATCGTCGACGTCGAGGGGAAGTCGGAGGTGGAAGCTACCGTTCCGGCTGCCGTACTGGTTCGTGAAGGTCCATCGTCGAGAAGCGAGGTGTTCATACAAGCAACGAGTCACGACGACGACGGGGAGAGCAGAAAAGGGATAAAAGCTCCCTCTTTCCCCCGCCGCCGCCAGACGGCGCTCCCCCGCTTACTCTCAGTCTCTCACTTCTTGCGCCGCTGACCGAGTCACGAGATAAGTAAAGAACAGGATAAAATAATGAATTTATCGTCTCTTTTTACCCGTTCACTTGTATTGACTGATTCTCAGGTTTTACTTCAGGAGGACCCGGTGATCACGGAGTCATATTGACACCCTCCGAGGGGAATTACCTCCGAGGGGAATTTACCCGAGGTCTCGTCTGGTTTTTACGAAAGTGGTCGGTCTATGCAGCGTAGACCCGAGAGGGCAGCAAATCAGGCTTGAGAATGTAGGAATGAATGTGAGTACGCACCATCCGCTTGAAGATCATAGGGGCTACCCGGGCACACAACTGGCGTGCCACAAATTGCGCAACTCGCAATACATCGCTGATGCCTGGACCCTGCAGCTTCCGCTTGTCACTTTGCCGTCCACATAGACAGTGCTTGCGCATCCGACTCCCCGTTCGCACTCGAAGCTTGGCTTGACATCAACGAAGATGAAGTTTGCGTTCTATCCCCCATGGCTTGCATTAATGAACTCTGTGTCTCTGGCATGCGCCTTATCTCCACCCGCTTGCATTGTTGATGCTTCCTCAGGTTCGGTAAACTGATGGGATACGAGAAGCGAGGAAATCGCGAACAAGCCATTTGCAAGGCAGCATCCGCACACGCATCCGCACACACATCTGCGAAAAGTCACAAAGAAAGGGTCAACTAATTTGATGGGGTGCAGGTGTATTCATGAACAGGCTTCTTACAATGATTCACTGCTTCGTACGGGAGACGATGAGCCTTACTTGCAGCACGCTCGCCTGTTTGATTGAGCCTCTCCATGGCAAAGGACCAAGTCATGGCAGGTGGTCCATGTCATTCGATGAAGTCTGCTGTATGAAGCACGGCGTGGATTGAGTGTGGTAGATTGTTCAAGCGAGCTGACTTCCCGCAGTTGTATAACCTGTGCCGGGGCGAACGATTGGGGGTCAGTGAAGATTCGGTTCGGTTCAGATGAATACCATGATTAGGGAAACGATGGTACGAAACTTACGATTCAAACTCGGTATACCAATTGGCGATGTCACGTCGGAGCGCT
Organism: Microbotryum violaceum; assembly: GCA_022506055.1. Lineage (NCBI taxonomy): Eukaryota > Fungi > Basidiomycota > Microbotryomycetes > Microbotryales > Microbotryaceae > Microbotryum > Microbotryum violaceum. The sequence continues at coordinate 465,129 of JAKMXP010000025.1, read as the reverse complement.
CCATTCTTAGCTACATCCTCCTTCTTGATCGTCATTGCCATACAATCTTCAACCAATCTCCGGAGCGCCAAGAAGTGGGTGAAATATTTGGCAGGCAGTCGATCATGAGAAACACAGGGGCCGATGTAGAGAATTCAATCTGACCAATCCTCTGCTGTCATTGACCCGGTCTGCATGTTGGGCATCTTGCGAGCAAACAAGTGCGGTATAGTCTTTGAGGCGCTGACAATCTCTTGTCCGATGGCCTCCCAAGTTTTGTTTGGTATCATCCAGTCAGGAGGCTCCCAACCAAGCAAGTTGTCTAGGGCGGCAGAGGAGACTGTCGTGATTGCACCGCTCCCGGGTCCCGCCTGACCTTGCGTTACGGTGCTCCTCTGAGTTTGCAATGCCCGCTTGTTGCGTCCCTTTGCTTTCAGACCCGTTGGTTCACTGTGCCACATGTTGAAGAGTCTCCGAGCAACTTTTTCGAAGACAGTGTGCATGAAATCCGATGCTCCGTCCTGATGAAGCGAGAATCCAGGAAGGTGCGCTGCCGAGCTCAGCTTGCCAAGACCGAATGTTGGGTTCTTTGAAGAGGCGGCTTGGCGAATGGTTGCGTGCGAACGCATGGGAAGGTCTAAAGGTTCCAGATCTAATTGGTGGGTATGCGAGGAGTCGAGAGGCATCTTCAGTGGATAGTAATTGTGATCGTGGCTAGCAGCGCCAAGAACGCCTTGGATAAGGCAGATCCGGCTTGAAGGCCATTTAGCAGTGGGGCTCTTAAAAGCGAGCATCTTTGAAAGTGGTCTGGCCGGATGTGCCTTATCCAAGGCGTTCTTTGCGCTGCTGGCCACAATCACAACTACTATCCACTAAAGATGCCTCTCGACTCCTCGCACACCCACCGATTTGATCTGGACCCTTTAGACCTTTCCATGCGTTCGGACGCAACCATTCGCCAAGCCGCCTCTTCGAAGAACCCAATGCCAAATGGTCTCGACGGATTTGCCTTATCCAAGACGTTCCTTGCGCTGTGCATGATTGGACCTCAGGAGCAAGCATTGTTGGAGGTTACGATGGCTGCCGCGATAACTCGAGGATAGCAGTTGCGTCGGCTCTGGAAGAGTCAACAGATTGTAGGCGTTTGTGGCGGTAGAACGTCGCTCTTGATACCATTGCACCGTTGCACAACGAACAATGACATAGGCGAGAAGACTGGTTGCGTGTCATGGTGGCGCAATTGAATGGTTGATTACGGTGAGACGTGAGATTTGAGAGCAACGAACGACGCCTAGCCCGGCAGGCGATCCGGGACATTCGGGCTACGGTAATGCGCAATACGAGCAGCGATTAGGCAGATCTGATTATGTGCGAGATCCTCTCCCTGAAGAATGGCGCCACGCGTCCGCGCGCGTCTTTCCTTCTTTCGTCTTCGATCCATTTGTGCCCACGTCGAAACTCAACCCTCCCCGCCTACGTCTTCCTACCATGACACGAACATCATCGACCACGGCAAGACGTACAACAAGGAAGGACAAGGAGAACGAGCCACCACATGAGCGACGCCCACGTGTGTACAGATCGAGAGCCACCACATGAGCGACGCCCACGTGTGTACAGATCGAGAGCTGAAAGTCGATGATGTTCGTGTCATGGTAGGAAGACGTAGGCGGGGAGGGTTGAGTTTCGACGTGGGCACAAATGGATCGAAGACGAAAGAAGGAAAGACGCGCGCGGACGCGTGGCGCCATTCTTCAGGGAGAGGATCTCGCACATAATCAGATCTGCCTAATCGCTGCTCGTATTGCGCATTACCGTAGCCCGAATGTCCCGGATCGCCTGCCGGGCTAGGCGTCGTTCGTTGCTCTCAAATCTCACGTCTCACCGTAATCAACCATTCAATTGCGCCACCATGACACGCAACCAGTCTTCTCGCCTATGTCATTGTTCGTTGTGCAACGGTGCAATGGTATCAAGAGCGACGTTCTACCGCCACAAACGCCTACAATCTGTTGACTCTTCCAGAGCCGACGCAACTGCTATCCTCGAGTTATCGCGGCAGCCATCGTAACCTCCAACAATGCTTGCTCCTGAGGTCCAATCATGCACAGCGCAAGGAACGTCTTGGATAAGGCAAATCCGTCGAGACCATTTGGCATTGGGTTCTTCGAAGAGGCGGCTTGGCGAATGGTTGCGTCCGAACGCATGGAAAGGTCTAAAGGGTCCAGATCAAATCGGTGGGTGTGCGAGGAGTCGAGAGGCATCTTTAGTGGATAGTAGTTGTGATTGTGGCCAGCAGCGCAAAGAACGCCTTGGATAAGGCACATCCGGCCAGACCACTTTCAAAGATGCTCGCTTTTAAGAGCCCCACTGCTAAATGGCCTTCAAGCCGGATCTGCCTTATCCAAGGCGTTCTTGGCGCTGCTAGCCACGATCACAATTACTATCCACTGAAGATGCCTCTCGACTCCTCGCATACCCACCAATTAGATCTGGAACCTTTAGACCTTCCCATGCGTTCGCACGCAACCATTCGCCAAGCCGCCTCTTCAAAGAACCCAACATTCGGTCTTGGCAAGCTGAGCTCGGCAGCGCACCTTCCTGGATTCTCGCTTCATCAGGACGGAGCATCGGATTTCATGCACTACGTCGGCACCGCCGCAGTTGAGGGAATTTGCTGACACGTTTTTTTTTTTCAACCCCGCCGCCGTCCTTCACCGGCTTCACCATCGGCCCACTGCGGCTATCTGCCTTCTTATCTTCATCCTATTCCTTCAGCCAGAAAATACGTTGATGGTGATGGTCTTTTCGTACGAAAAGACAAGGGTTCTATGAGCCTGCGCGAGTATACTTGTCTCCGCGGGCGAATCAACAAAATATACTGGGTTCGCGTGAGTACCGGCGGCTCAACGATCGGGGCGCGACGCCATCTCGTCGATCTGACGCCTCAGTACTCACTGTCTGTGTGATGTCCTTCAATCAGTCGGTTGTGCATACACTAGTAAAGGCAGGAATCACCACACCTGACTCCATCAACCTTATAGTCGGCATGCCGAGGTCAACCAGACGTGGACTGCAGAGTACCACACGCCTAAGGACTCGTTCAACCTCAAGGACACGTTCAGGCTCATTTAAGCCAAAACGCAAAGCAACACTACTGTGTGGGTTCAGATTCGTGCGCGCACGGCTTCCTCAGGTGTCACATTGGGCGACTGGCTTCGTGAAGAACTTGTTTTCTTTTCGATGTGTTGGCGAATGTCCGAGGGGCGTATAGACTGCAGTACGACCGACAGGTCTCACGGTCGTATTGCAGTCGATACGCGGCTCGGACATTCTCCAACGCATCGATAACTAGTTCTTCATAGAGCCAGTCGCCCGATGTGACCCTTGAGAAAGCCGTGCGCTCACGAATCTGAACGAGAGTGACGAGTGAGTGCTCGAGCAAGCGCACGCTCCGTACATATGTGACAATATCTCGTTGTTTTGCAGGTCCAAGACGCCCCCACACAGTAGTGTTGCTTTGCGTTTTGGCTTGAATGAGCCTGAACACGTCCTTGAGGCAGTCACATGCTGATGGCCGCTGCAGATGACTACCTGCCAGTGTCTTTTCTCCCACCAAAACCTCCCTGAAAATGACGAGTCGGGCTATTACCAGCGCTATTCTAAGCACCTGACACCTTCTAATCCGAATTCGCTCCCGCCCAACGCCCCGCGACAAGCTTCGCAGCGCCTCCCCCCCCCCCCCCTCGCGCGCTTCTTTTCCTTCTTCTTTCTTCTTTAGAAATCACCCTCCACTCAACACATCACCGTCTAGTTGCATCCGGGAGGCCTCGATACCAGAAAAGAACGCTTTCCTCTTTCGAGAGATTGTGTAGCCCTGTCTGGATCTTGGTGCTCCTTCGAGAACCGTTGATCTTGCTTAGTAGGAGGAGATCGAACCACACAGACTTCCTTTAATCACTCGTGCTCGCCCGAACACCACGTTTCGGCGTGTGTTCCCTACGCGGCTTGAGTTTCAATGAGTAGTTACATTCCCTTGTTGTTTTTGCAATCTCTTTTTTTGGTAGATTTCATGATGTTCCCCTGGTTCGTTGATGTTACGCTAGTTCATTTCGTTGCCACGACAACTTCGATGCACCTGGAGAGCCGTCTGGCGTGGTACACCTTACTGAAACATCACTCGTACCAAGAGTTTGAGCGATCACCAACGTCAATCGATATTCATCATCTCACAACAACTACACCACTTCTCCCATTTCCTCCAGCGGCGTATCAGCCTCAGCCTCAGCCCCATCCCCCTCAAGTTTCCCCTTCTTCACCTCCTCCCCCTTCCTCTCCCCATCCTCAACCTTCCTCTTTTTCCCCACCTTTACTTTATGACTATTCGCCTCCGGATTATCAAACACCCTCGTCGTAGTCAACAAGAACCCACCATGACCTAGGCCGTTCATTTCGGGATGACATCGACCGGGCAGGACTTGATATTTCCTCAGCCAAGGTTCGGAGAGGGTAGGGGAGAGGAAATGAGGCGAAGTGCGCAGGGATTGATAGGTCTCGGAGAGGGTCTGAGGGAGAAGGGTGGAAAGAGGGTGTGGTTAGGACTACTTGGGAGAGGTAGGGTGGGTTTGGGGGTGGGGGCTTAGCACGTACGGCTTGGTGCGGTGAATAGATAACGATGGGTGCGGATCCGGCGATGTAAGGTAATAACCGATCCAACACGCCCAAAGGTTCATACGGAGTCGCCAAGATGACCCTGTCTCATATCGAAGATACCCACGGAGATCAGCATTGATTCGCCCCACCCCCCCCCCCCCTAAAGTGAAGAACCCTATCGAACGGACCCATCGAAGCCGCCCGCAAAAAAGTTCTTCCTCGTGTTCTCCATCAGCTCGAACGCCGCTTTCCTCCTTTTGATCTTGGCGATATCCCTCGAGTTCTTGGTCTTTTCCAATACCGCTTGACTGACTTCCAGGGGGAGGTCGGCGGGAACCCAAGATGGTTCGGTCATGCCCCAGTGTAAGGAACCGATGGGTTCAAGGGAACAAGGGGAAAAGTTGAAGGATTCGGTAATGTGGATGTCGGGTGGGGAGTCGAAATCGTTGATGATGATGAGTCGACCTTGGCCTGAAGGAGCCGAGGTTTGGATTAGGTTCCCATTCACTTATCCCAACCACACGCGATATGCTCACCTCCCATCCGCTCAACGCAAGCCGAAACGACCATCCCATGCACATCCTCGACGACGAGCAACCTCGCGCCCGGTCGTACGTTGGCCATGTTCATCATATTGCTCAACGTGTCGGGGCGCAATTCACGGATCTTGGCCGATTGTTTCTCAAAGTTGTATTCGCAAATGTTGTGCACGGTCGGTTCGATCGGGGTGAAGACTCGTAGGTATCTGGGAGCACATGGGGTGTCACGGAATTCTTCGCGAGGGAAGAAATGAACGAGGGTGGGAAAAGCTTACTTTGCCTCCTTGCGTTTCATGTACTTGTCCTTTGAGTACTCTGTCTTTTTGTCAAAGTTGGCATGTTGCTGAATCTGCTTTTCGATGATTTGCTGTAGGACGCCAAGTTGGATGGGTGAGTCTTGAGAAACCCGTAGCGTCCGATGCAGATTTTTATTTGGCTCGACTGACCCTCCCTGACAATCCTTCGGACCTGAAAGCGTTGATGTCGTCATAGGTCAAGGACTGTGCTCCCGTCGCAGTGATTTCTTGGTTGTTTGCCTCGGTTTCCTCTGCGAAAGTCGCGGCCCACATCAGACCAACGTCACTTTGAGACTCTTGCATGACGAGTTTGAATTACCAATCTCGGCGACGACCTGCCGCGGAACCAATTTGAGCGATCCATCATCGAGGATCTCGTACGTCGGTCCATAAGGTAATCCCACGAGATGACTGGCTTTGAAAGAGCCGTATTTACCCAGTGAGATCGTTCTGTGCGTCACAGGACCAGACAGAATGAGCTCAGAGTAACCGAGAGTGAGACGGACTTGGGGGAGGGGTTGGAGCTGGACTGACCCGCTGGGAGTGACTTTGACGGTCTTGACGACGGTCGACGGGAGACGCAGGAGGACATTGTCGCCTTGTCGGATGAGATGCCGTGGTAAGATGGGCGCAGGGGCGGTCTCCGGTTCATCGTTGCCGGCATGACGAGGGGCTGAGGTCGAGGTCGAGGTCGAGGTCGAAGCGGAAGCGGTTGCCGAGATCGGAGCTGAGGTCGATGTGGAGGCTGTAGCTTCGAGAGTAGATGTCGACGGTGGAGTTGATGCCATTACGGTGTCCATTGTTGCGCTGCTGAGGACGGAACCAGCTCACAAAGTCCAGAGCGCAAGCCGTCTGCGAGCCCTTGTGAGGCTGCGAGACGGAAGCGCGACTCGACAAGCCGAGACGAGACGGGCCACATCTTCCGCTTCTTGCCTCTTTTCCCGTCTACACTTGCTCATTCTTGATCATGGTAAGCCAGACTATAGCTTGCCCAACATGGCAGCGGTTACTCACCCACTCGGCGCTCGCTGCTCTGCCCCAGGCCCACATCACGACCACCTCCAGCACGGTCGAGCGCGACCTCACAAAGATGGAGCGCATCGGTACGGCCAGCTAGCCACTACAGCCCATTCCATTCCCCATTCCCCAGCCTTCATCGTACTCATACACACCCAGCCGTCCCACAGGCGCGCACTCGCACATCCGGGGCCTCGGACTGGACCCGACCACGCTCGAACCGCTCGGCAACGCGCAAGGCATGGTCGGACAGGCCAAGGCAAGGAAAGCCGCCGGCGTCATCATCAAGATGGTGCAACAGGCTAGGATCGCTGGTCGCGCGGTGCTCATGGCCGGGCCTCCGGGCAGTGGAAAGACGGCGATTGCGATGGGTTAGTTTCAATCTGCCGCTGCGGTCAGACCAGACTGAGCTGGGCTCACCCTTACCCCCGTCTTCGCCACAGGCATGGCACAATCGCTCGGTTCAGACGTCCCCTTCACCATGATCTCGGCCTCGGAGATCTTTTCGCTCGAAATGAGCAAGACCGAAGCTTTGACCCAGGCGTTCCGACGTAGCATCGGCGTCAGGATCAAGGAAGAATCCGAGATCATCGAGGGTGAAGTCGTCGAGATTCAAGTCGATCGAAGTTTGACGGGGGTGAGACCATCTTTGTCAGAGTTGAAACACTCTGGATATCTGATCTAACCTCGAAAGTTTGTCGTCCTCTCGCAGGCCTCGAAAACGGGCAAGGTCACGATGAAGACGACCGACATGGAGACCGTCTACGACCTCGGCAACAAGATGATCGATGCTTTGACTAAAGAAAAGATCATTGCAGGCGATGTCATCGTCATTGACAAATCCACGGGCAAGATCTCCAAGTTGGGGAGGTCCTTCACCCGGGCCAGGGACTACGATGCCATGGGAGCTGATGTGGGTTTCTTGCGCGAAACAAAGCCCGAGATCAAAGCTTTGAATCCAAACTGATCCTAAGCATGTACTTTGCGTCGCACAGGTCAAGTTCGTGCAATGCCCCGAGGGCGAGTTGCAAGTCAGGAAGGAGGTCGTTCATACCGTTTCGCTGCACGAGATTGACGTCATCAACTCGAGGACCCAGGGTTTCTTGGCGCTCTTTGCTGGTCAGTCGGGCATCCTTCTCAAAAGGCCGTGAATGTACCCCAAGTTCAGCATTTTCTGAAAGATTTGCCGTCTCGACAGGTGACACGGGGGAGATCAAATCCGAATTGCGCGACCAGATCAACACCAAAGTCTCGGACTGGAGGGAAGAGGGCAAGGCCGAGATCGTACCTGGGGTCCTCTTTATCGACGAGGTGCGTCTTTGACATCGCAGACGGCGAACGGATCCTCTCATCTAATGCCATCTACCCTACAGGTGCACATGCTCGACATTGAATGCTTCTCCTTCCTCAACCGCGCGCTCGAGACCGAACTCGCGCCGATCGTGATCATGGCTTCCAACCGAGGCATGACTCGGATACGTGGAACAAAGTACAAGAGCCCCCATGGAATTCCCGTCGATCTGTTGGACCGCGCTTTGATCATTTCGACGCAACCCTACAAGCCTGAAGATATCAAGGAGATCTTGTCGATTCGGTGGGTCTCGGTCTACGATGGAGTTACGGCTTCACTGGGTCTGAGGCCACGTTACTGACCTGATCAAATGGGTGTTTGATCTCACCAGAGCACAAGAGGAGGATGTCAATCTGTCGGCGGCCGCGATCGAGATTCTGACCAAGATTGGGACAGAAACTTCGCTGCGTAAGCCACCTCTACGAAGAGTATGTGTGCTGCAGACCTCGATTCAACTTGCTGAACGGGATCATCTTCCCATCTATTAGGTTACGTGATTCAACTGATTACGCTGTCGAACCTGGTCGCCCGACGAAGAAAAGCAACGACGGTGGATGTGCCCGACGTGCGACGAGTCTACACATTGTACGTCGTGCTGTATCTTCCCACTCGAACTCACTTTTTTCGAGATCTGAAATCGCTTCGTGCCGTCGATGTACAGATTCTTGGACGAGAAGCGATCGGTCGAATTCCTCAAAGCTTCGAATGCGCTGATCGGGGAAGATGGTCAGGTCGAGCAAGTCTACGCTGCTGCAGGGGATGCGATGGAGACCTGAGATGTAGGGAGGAAGCGCTGAAAAGAAATGTGCGGGGGAAATGAAGGCTTTCTCCTTGTTTTGCTGTACTATGAATGAGAAGATGTCGATTAAAACCTCGAAGTCATGCGGGACGTAAAGGATTCTTCGTGAGAGCGTTTGGTTGGAGCATGATGTAAGGAGCCCAGATTACTCAGCGGGTAAGCGTAAGTAAAAGCGGGTTTATCGATGGTACTCTCGAGTGTGCTTGAACGAAAAGACAGTCCCAAAACCAGTCAGTCGTCAAGTGAGGAGAGTGGGGTCCAGTGAAGGATGAGAAAAGAGGAAAAGAGAGAAGAGAGCTAGGGATCGCTATTGAAGGAGATCTAGCAAAAATGAAATTGGGAGAGATGTAGACAATGTGGTTCTTTGTGGTGACCTAGGACAATGAAGACAGATGAGATAAAAATAGGAAAGGATGACAAGGGGATGCACAATGGTTGTCAGTCAAAGGCAGGGAAAATGAAAGGTCAGGCAAGTCGGTCCGTCGGTCCGAGGTTTGAGCTTGGACCTACCGAGAGCCTGCCGAACCTTACATCCTCCCCCACTGTGCAAGTAGTACTGCACTACATGCGGGGAACGGATGAGTCGATAGCCGTTCGCTTGAAATTGTCAGTCGCTCCGCTCTCGGATTGGTCATCAGACCAAACAGATTTGAACTGTTTAACAACATGGTGCCCACTGGGAATCCTCTTCTTTCATCCGACACGATCGTCACCACTGCACTTGACGAATTCACGAAGGAGGATGAGAACGGCGACCATACTCTTCTACTGCTTGCTCGGAGGTTTTGCAGCACACAAAGTACTACTGCTTGCTCGGAGGTGTTGCAGCACACAGAGTACGAAGTGGGGAGGTCGTAGGTACGGTGGACTCTCATCAGCAGCAGCCCATCTACGATCGAGGCGACGTTCGGCACGACGTAGCACTGCCACTGCCACCAATCTTCGTGAAAGGGACCAACACCTCAGCCTCTTCCTCGCCGACAATTACGCCTCGTGTTTTGGGCTTCCACAAACGACAGGCTCAGACGAATGCTTCGATTACGGCTGTGTTGAACACGACGACGACGACGATGACCACAAGTAGTGTTTCGATTCCTGCGACCGCGGCGTGAGTTTCTCGGTCTTGCGATCTCGGCGAACGGAACAGACGGACTCCGAGCGCAGTGAGGAAGAAAGGGGGACCAGGCGGGTCTCTCGCTCGCCCTTGTGGAGGAGCTCGCCCAGACCGGTGTGTTGTGCTGCTTGTGCAAGTCCCGTGAAATCGATTAGTTCTCCGGTCGTTCGGAGGATTGAAGCCTTGTACTCGGCTAGTTCGGCTAGTAAGTTGTCCAAGCTTTTCGCGAGTGGTCTACATGGCGGCTTGTTGGCGCACCGCTCTGGGCGAGCTCCTCCACAAGGGCGAGCGAGAGACCCGCCTAATCGGTGGGGACCATGTTGTTAAACAGTTCAAGTCTGTTTGGTGCCATGAAGACCACTCGCGAAAAGCTTGGACAACTAGCCGAACTAGCCGAGTACAAGACTTCAATCCTCCGAACGACCGGAGAACTAATCGATTTCACGGGACTTGCACAAGCAGCACAACACACCGGTCTGGGCGAGCTCCTCCACAAGGGCAAGCGAGAGACCCGCGTAGTGGGCAGCATGTCGTTAATCAGTTCAAGTCTGTTTGGTCTGATGACCAATCCGAGAGCCGGAGCGACTGACAACTTCGAGCGAATGGCTATCGACTCATCCGTTCCCCGCATGTAGTGCACGTAAGTAAAAGCGGGTTCCTCGATGGTACTCTCGAGTGTGCTTGAACGAAAAGACAGTCCCAAAACCAGTCAGTCGCCAAGTGAGGAGAGTGGGGTCCAGTGAAGGATGAGAAAAGAGGAAAAGAGAGAAGAGAGCTAGGGATCGCTATTGAAGGAGATCTAGCAAAAATGAAATTGGGAGAGATGTAGACAATGTGGTTCTCTGTGGTGACCTAGGACAATAGAGACAGATGAGATAAAAATAGGAAAGGATGACAAGGGGATGCACAATGGTTGTCAGTCAAAGGCAGGGAAAATGAAAGGTCAGGCAAGTCGGTCCGTCGGTCCGAGGTTTGAGCTTGGACCTACCAAGAGGCTGCCGAACCTGGCGAAAGTCGTGACTCTCGGACCTACATCGTCGTTCGGGTCGTTCTTGCAATTGCGTTCAACAAGCTCTTCCTTGCTCGATGGCATCAGCACAAGGATCAAATTCCCCTACCAACCCCGTACTTTCTTACTCGCGAAGTCCGCTCGCATCTCAAATTCCGACTTCGACGTCTGCCAGACGGCGAGCTTCTGGACCACATGATGTGACTTGACGTTCTCATGAGTACGGAGTTTCTGAGTTTTCTCTCCTGATTTTCCTCCCCTCTCTAACACTTTTGGTGGTTTCAGGAGTGTGGGGGCTGCATGGATCTAGTGGCTATGACTTTACATAAGTCCAACCCCCTTTTCAAGAAACAGTGATTTTGCCAGTGATTTTGCGTAGAAAACCGAATACGTTAAGTCTAATCAGGCTTGATACAAAAAAAAAACTTACAGATGATCCCTCTCAGTTGCTCGGCCCCGCGGTGGCATCCGGCCGAAGCGCGGTGCCAGATTGGGGAACCGACGAGATCGCAAGAAATGGACTAGATTGATCCCACAACTCCATCCCCGCTTTCTTGCTTCTTCCCCACTTACTACGTACCAGACCTCCGTGCATGCCTTCGCTGTTTTCTTCGAACCACACCAACGACGACGCGACTCGGATCCGTCGCAAGTCGATCCAGCGCCGCTCCAACAGCACCTCACCGAGCTCATTTGGGAGTAGTGCGACTCGGAGACAATCGAGCGCTTTGAACAGCAACGGCGGCGGCGGTGCTATTGCTCGAGCTACGTCTCCGCGCTCGTCACCTGCCCTCTTCGAGTACGACTTGAACGGCGGGCACCCTTCGACAGCGCCTGTTTTACCTCTCGTCTCGACGCTTTCGTTCCGTCACCCTTCGCCTCAACAATCGGTGCATTCGAACCACAGCGCGAACCTCGAGAGCAGCAGCTCGCGACCGCCCGGGTCGTACTCGCCCTCGCCTTCGACGATGTCATATCCCAATGCCGGCGGTGGTGGTGCTGCTGCCGACCAGATGCTCTACGCTCAGGAGCAACGCACGGGCGCGTCATATTCGCACCAGGTGAACCAACCTTCGAGGCAACAGTATCAACCACAGCATCAGTCGAGTCGACCTAGTTCAGAGCACTACGACCAGCAGCAGGTGCAACAGCAGCAGCGGTCCCAGCAGCAGCATACGCGTCACGGCTCAGCACCGCCCCCGCAAGAAGGCCCTTCGTACGCAGCGCCGAGCCATCACTACGACGACGCCAGCCTCAATTCGTCGCAGCGAACCTACACCTCGCCACAACAACACCAGCAAGGCCCCAACACGGGTGGCATGACGCGTTCCGGCAGCGACTTCATCGCCGGTCCGCCGTACGGTTCCCAGCAGCAGCAGCACGGCGGCGGTCCGTCCATGTCGTCCTTGTCCTCGTCGATGAGGGACCCCTCGCAGTCTCGCGAGCTACAGCAGTCGACGCCACCCCAGTCGTTCGGTCCTGGATCGACCCGATCGACCCCACGCAACCATTCGCCTGCACCTTCGTCACCGGCTACGAATGGTCCGCAGCAGCAGCATCCCGTGGTAGGGCGTGACTTTGTCCCGCCAGCGGTCGGAGCTTCCAACTCGAGCATGGGTCCCGGCACAGCAACCGCATCGGCGGCGAACATCTCGTCCCCTTTGATGAACTCTGTCTCGGGTAGCGATCGCGTCAACAATAGGCTCAGTCAGCTCGTGTCCAACAACTCGGTCAGCGGGAGGTCGATGCGAGATGCTCCGGCGGCGGCTCCGCCGACGATCGCGGGAGAACCCTTGCATGATCTTGGTCGCGCCGTTGCTTTATTGAGGTCGAGCAAGTTCTACGCCGAGGGTGAGTCTTGGAAAGCCGTTTGTTTCAGGAGACGGGACTAGACTGATGAGAAACAACGTTTCTTTCACAGGCTTCTTGATGAAGCGAGTCGACATCGGTCCGGATGGGAAACCCCACTCGGGTCAGGGTGACGCCGTCTGGGCCAAATGGTTCGTTCAACTCTCCGGTACGATCATGTCGACCTGGAACGCCGCCGAGATGGAGCAAGCCGCACGACAGAACCGCACGGTCCCACCTCAGTACCTCAACCTCGCCGACGTATTCGTTTACGCTCTCCCTCCCCACCCTTCGGCTCCTCCTGCACCAACGACATTCCAATTCGCGATCAACTCTGCAGGTTTGAACCGTGTCTTGTTCTGTGCTCCCAATGAAGGAAGTATGATGATGTGGATCAACGCGATCCGACTCGCGGCGTGGGAACGTTCGAGGACGAACGAAATCTACACGGGCACGTTGTTGGGATTGCGTGAACCCAAACCCGCAGGATGGATCGGCTTCGATGCTGGTCTCACCCCACCTGGAGCACCGGCGAACGCTACCGGAGGCAAATTCGAGGGTTACTTGAAAGCGAGGTTACCTGGAGAGACGGAATGGAGAAAGACGTGGACCGTCTTGATCAAATCTAAAAAACAAGAACCGGGGGCCTTGTCCGCTTCGGTGACCAAGAAGAAGGACCGAAGAAGTAGTTTGCTGGGGGCGTTCGGCAAAAAACCCGTCGATCTGACGGATATCGATGATTTGCCGGGCGGTGGGGCGTTCGCGACGATAGCGTTCTACGCGAGCAAACCGACCAAGAAGGAGGCGCCATTGTGTGTTGTGCAGCATGGTGAGTGCAGCGTAAAATTTTCATCGTCGCAACCGGTCCCTGGCGCTGATCTTGCATACTTTTCGCTCAAACGCAGTCTTTTACGCCTCGGCTATCTACCCCGAATCGGAAAAGCTCATCGACCGATCGGGGCTGTTCAAGATCGAGGGTACGTTCCTGAGCCCGCACGACAGCTACAAGTTGGGATGGGGGGTTGGGGGGCGAGCGGAGAGGCAAGGGTATGCTTTGTTGATGGTTGAAGAGGGAGCGGCGGCGGCGATGCTGCAGTGGATCGTTGGGATCTCGGATGTGTTCAAGGTCAGTTGGTCCGGAAGTTCATCAGTGACCGAGTTGTTTTATCACCTCAATTTTGCTCTCACCCCTGCAGCTGTACGGTCGACCCCGGGCTTTCTCATTCGACCCTCGCGACCCGTCGTCGCTGTTCTTTGCTCTGCCGATCGGGCCCCACCGCGACCGCCAATTTTTGGACCGGGAACTCGTTGATGCCCTCGAAGTCAACGAACTGAGGCCTCGCGCAATTCGTGCCGTGTTCCACAACATCTTGTTTGATCGCATGCGGGGAGTGCGCTCGTCCGTGCTCCCACCGCCTCAGGCCGTCGTACCCACGAACGCGCCCCAGCTCGAGCCGGTCTCTCGTACGCCGCCCATACAAATCCGGGAAGAGGACGAGGACGACCAAGAGACGGCAGCGGAGGCTGAGCAACGGGTTAACGAGGAGTATGGTCTGGGTGGTACGCGCGACGCGACGCAGTTGTCGACGATTGGCGAGTCCGAATCCCCACCTGCCGGCTCACTCTTCGCTCCTGCTGTGGCTGGACCATCGTCATCGATTTACCATAGCGCCGGCGACAACGCCGAAGAACCCGTCGTCAACTATGCCAACTTCACGTCCTCGCAGCCAGCGAAACGTGGCGAGACGCCTTCCCCTCCCCCCGGTGTCACGACGACGAACCACTTAACCCCTCGGCAGGCTTTGCCCAACATAGTTACCGGAGCCGAGCCCAAAGCTGCTGTTGCTTCGACTTATGCAACCCAGCAACAGACGGGGTCGGCGCTGAACTTTTCGAGACCGACCGTCGCTCCTTCCCAGCAAAGTGCGAATACGGAGCCTGGATCGGGTTCCCGGGACGCTGACGAGCCTCTGGCTCCTCCTCCCGTCCCTGTCGGGACGAATGGGCACGGACACGAGAGCACCTACAATCTACCCGCCCTCGGCGCTGTTGCGCGTGAAGGGAAGACCAACAAGGACTCGGCGCCCATGCCCGTGAGCTCCGTCACCGTCAACCCGGTCATGGACGTTGCACCCGCCCCCGTTATGACTCCACCTTTGGCTAGCACGAGCCCGCCTGTGCCGACCAAATCCCCCGAACGCGTTCTCAAACCCCTTTCGTCGTCTTCTCAGCCCGACAAGGCCCACTTCGATGACGTACCGGCCAAGCCATCGGCATTGCATCCCATTGCGCAAGTGCCCGCCGCCGAGCGATCACTCGAGGCCGAACCGGTCACGCCCGGTGGTGCGAGCTCGGACATCCATTCCGACCTGCTCGCGGCACTTCAATTCGTCGATCGCTCCGAATCGCCTCCCCCACTCAGTTCGCTCGCGCCGACGCCGTCGACGGTCTACGATCACGGCTCGCCCGAGATCGAGCAGAGGTACCATGTTGGACCTCCTCGTCGTCCGAGTCATAGTATGTTCGATCCGGGATCGCCTGTCGACCTTCGTCAGGGGCTGGCGCAGTTCACTACAGATCTGAACGAGGTCGACGAGTACCAAGCGGAGGAGATTAGTACGCCTCGCATGAATGATCAACGCGTTGGAACGGTCGGCGGGGTGGCTTCTTCCTCTTCGTCGACGAAGGGGGTCGATGCGTCCCCTGCCCAACCTACAGTGCCGTTCCCTTCGTCATTCGCACCCAACAAACGAGCGGAGGAACGAGCGGCCGCCGCTGTCCTCGCACAGCAAGCTCTGGAAGCGCAGCAGATTGCCAAGAGTCGACCCGGTCGTGCGAGCATGGTCCCTTCGGCTTCGGCCAACTTAGTCAACCGCAAGCCTCGTGCATGGGTTGACAGCGACGAGGAGGACGAGGAAGAGGAAGAGGATGAGGATGAGGAAGAGGATGAGAGCGAGGGTGAAGGTGAAGGTCGCGACAATCGACAGTCTACCCTGCCATCTCCGGCGGAACCGCTGGTGATGACGAACCGCGATGCCCAATCGAGCGGGATGAACCACCTCGGATCGCAGGATCGCAACTCTCGAGGACCCAACATGTCGTCGTCGCTTTCCCGTGGCGATTTCCAAGTCATCCATCTCGACTCGCCTCAAAACCCTGTCCAGCCTCTCAAGCCTTTGGTCAACCCCCATGGTTTGTTGCATGCCGGGATCATCGACAAGGAGGAACGATCGGCGAAGGCGCTCGAAGCTGCGGCCAGAGATACGGGTGGACCTTTGGTCTCGATCCCGAGCAAACCGCCACCACCTCAGACGGGCCTGGTCGGTGCCATCACGTCGCTCGAGAGGGAAAAGGAGAGGACTGGCGGTGTGGGAAGGGCGTTGACGGAGCAGCAGAAGGAGAGGAAGTTGGCTGAGCAGGTGAGCTCATCGTTATTGGCTGGCCTGGCTGTGTGTCAATGACTGATGCCTATCGCTTCTCCTTTGAAACAGCGTCAACGCCAACTCGACGACCTGCAACGCCAGCAACTCGCGCAACAGCAATTCCAGATGCAGGCGCAGTATCAGCAGATGCAGATGATGCAAGCCTACGGCGGGATGCCACCCTACGGTGGTGGACCCGCACCCTGGATGATGGGAGGCTATCCTGCATACCCGCCCATGATGCCTCCTGCTTCGCAAATGGGTCCAGCGGCATCGTCGAGTCAGGTTGGATCACCGGTGATAATGCCCCATCTTGTTGGTGGTGGTCGACCATCGTCGCCTCCGATGCAACAGAACGGCGCTACGAGCCCACCCCTCGATTCGGTACGTTCTGATCAGCTGTACGAGAAAAAAAGTCTTATCACTTTTTTGACAAAATCATTCGATGTACTGTCCCACAGCAATATCAGCAACAGCAACAACACCATCTCGCGGCTCAACAAGCCGCGCAAGCCGCTGCAGCCGCAACCTACCAAGCCGCAATGGCGCAATTCTCCCAACCTCCTACATCGCCGCCCCTAGCCTCTGAAGTCGGCGCAACCGGATCCCCCGCTCTTCACGCCTCAAATTCGATGTCGTCCTTCCCTCCCGCTGGAGTTTACGGTCCCCCCATGGGCGCTTACCCGAATCCTTATGCCGGTGGATACGGTGGATACGGTGGCCCTCCCATGATGGGTCAACATCCTTGGATGCAAGGGTATTCTCAACAACATTCGTTGTCGCATGGTGCGGAAGGAGGCGACGAAGGTACGCCGACTGCGACTGTGACTGCGTCGGCGCAGGATTTGGATCGTACGATGAGTCCGATGCAGTTGCCTCAGTAAGGGGAGAGGTTCTTTGTTTCACGTCCTTGAGCTTGACATAGTCATATGCATGTCTTCTCTTCTACATTTCTTGTTCAGTTTGGTTTCACTTTCTAATATCTGCTTCTCGAGTTCTTTTCTTGTTTTCCTGCAACGAGACTCATGGACTTTTCTCTCGATACAAGTATGGTCCCCAATTCGGGCAAAAATATCCGCGTGCCTCGCGCATCGGTAAGACTACAACAACAACAACACACACACATCGCAAAGTCAATAATAAACCTTCAACCACAACCTCTTCCTCGTCTTCTCACCCCTACGCTTGACCACGAACACCAACTCATTCAACCTCCTCCCCCTCTCCAACTCGATCGACGTCGTCCTAGCAGGATGATTCCTCATCCCCAACTTGACCAAATCGAGCCATTGTCGATCCCATGCGATGCGGTGCAAGGCGTCGAGTTCAAGTTCGGGTATATAGCTTAGGTCTAGGGATTGTAAGGTTGGGGTCGCTTCGACTAGACGGGGGAGGAAACGTGGGGCCGAAGCAAGACGGTTGAAGAAGCCTTCGAGGTGCGCGCGGGTCAGAGCGTCGTCTTCTTCTTCTTCTTCTTGGTGGAGAGGAGGGTAAAGGGACTTTCCAGCCAGGGAAAGGGATCTCAAAGAGATAAGGGAGGAAATGAGATTGAAGAATGCTTCGACGAAGTAGAGGTTAGGAGTTGCGGCTAGGTTGAGGTGGGATAGATGAGGGAAGAGAGGGAGCGAGCGAGGGGAAAGGAGCAAGGACCGTAGAAAGGGGAGCTTGAGGGGACTGAAGGCGAGGTTCAGCGAAGTGAGTGATTGGTATGGGAATCTTGGGGAGGAGAGGGATCGCCTGAGAGGGGTGGAGTCGCCTTCAAGTAGCGGGTCTTTGTCCGAGTCTGAGCAGTCGTCCCATTCGTTCGAGCTCGTAGAAGATTCGGTATACGCGGCAGATTCTTTCTCCTCTCCGTCGCCATTATCGAGGTAGGGTAGCAGTAATTGATGTATCGCGCGTTCTTCAAGCGCATAGCCACTCGTCGTGGTCCAATCAAAGAGGTTGAGGCGAAGATGATCCGGCAAGATGGGCAGAAAGGGGAGTACCAAGTGGCGCTGGGCTGGTTCGACGAGGACGGCGCCGATGAGGTGCGCGCAGGTGAGCAGCAATGAAGGGAACGGAGGGGGATCCGAGACTAGGGGCAAATAAGTTGATGGGGCGAGGGGTTGTAGTATGTGATTCCTGTGCAGTTGAGCTGCTGCGGATGCTTCTCGTCGCGCCATGAGGGATACGCGTGGAGGTGCTTTGGCCGTCCTCGATGACGAAGGTCCACTCTGACTTGAGCCTGGACCCGATCCACGTCCAAGCTGTGGCCCCCAACTCGGTGGTGCAGGTGGACCCGCAGCCAAAGTCGTTTGGTTCGCATTCCTCCCCCTTGCTCTTGTCGCTCGCGTGTCCCATTCAGCACCAAAACTGTTGGCCAACGCGGTCGCCGAAGCCGACAAGGACGACGAGCTGCGAGTGCCGGAAGCGCATCGTCGGTTTGCCGAAGAGGAGGCGCTGCGTTGTTCGGATCTAAGACGGGCCAGTCGATCGGGGATGGATTCGGTACAAGGTGGTGCAGGCGGGGCACGGTACGGGATCATCCGTTGTGCTCACGGGGTGGGCCCTGCGGAGGGTCGTGAGATGAGAGTGGGGGCGAAAGGTGGGTGCAATTGCCGATTAGCCCATAATCCCGAAGCCGAATTGCGCGCTATTGCACGCCCGCACGCGATCTCGAGATCCCACGCGCGGAGCTTCGAGCCGCTTGCCTTCGCACCATTCGCACACGCTGCTCGTGCTCTGTCGACGATGGGCCAGCGACGTCCGCACATGGCTTCGACACGAATACAACATCAGCAGGGGTTCCCGGAGTGATATGGGTGTCCTCACTTGTCACCGTACACCTCCCTTTCGTGCTTGCGCTCCCGTGCGACTCCCGGCTGCGACTTTTACCTGTACACGCCGCCCCTTTTTCCTCACGCTCTTGCCCCTCGTCGTCGTCGCATCGTCATTGCCCTGCCCTACTGTGGCCATGCCGTGCAGACCCTTCTCAGCAGTCAAGTGAGTACCTTTCATTTCAACCTCCTGGCAGTTTTCCTCCCTTCCCCTCTTCCCTTTCGCCAAGATGAGAACCTTTTTAATCGTATCAAACTAGAGTCTCATAGTCGTGGGTGGGCCCAAGTTGGCAGCCCATGGCACTGACTGATCACGGAATAATCTTCTCTCTGAGCACCACATCCTTCCTTGTCGCATCCTGCTTTGTACTTTGGGTGCTACTTTTTTTTCCCCGCTGAGGGTTGAACGAGCAGACGGGCTGACCTACCCATGGCACGTCTTCGTGTCGGTGTCGCCTTTCTAGGTCTGCAGATTCCACTGTTGTGGTAGCGCATCGCGCGAATCTCACGCGCGTTTGCATCTGTAAGTCGGCAGCAAACACGTCACTTGAATCGAACAAGCTCGTGATGATTAGCGAATTACCGCCTGCGAAACGACCTTCGTTAGCCCTCGTGCTTCCGACCCTTTTTGCCGTTCTTGATCCGATCTGGTCACTCGTTACCCGAGTGCTTGCGTGAGGGCAACGGGGCGACCAAACTGGGTTCGAGGGTGCGGTGTGGGGCTCGGAGCACTTGGGCAGGGTCGTCTTCTATGATGTTACTACGCGGCAAATTTTGGCTGAGGCTTATTATACGAAAAACATGATCAAAACCGAATACACTATGTGCATACACTATGTGCTTCGTTCTGACTTGTGATGACTGAACTCGATACCAGAACTGACTAGGACAGCTGCCTCCTATTCCACTCCGCCGTACCCCAGTTGGCTTTTGCGTGAGTCCTCTCCTCCTCCCCTCTCCCCAACTAGTCACCTCCGCCACCACTATTCCTTTCCGTGGGAGACGATGAGCCATTATCAATTTTATCACGACGGTCTGCATGGCACCCCCGCTTCCTCTCGGGAGTTGAGGGGGGTAATCATGAAATCGCTCGCCTTCTAAACCTTTTTCGAGCATACTCTGATCCCCCTTTATCCGAGATCGAACCTTCTTCATACCATTGCTTTGTGTCTTGTTTGGTGGGATCGAGAAACTGACGCTGGCAGTCAATCGCCATAGATCTCCACAAGCAGGGAACGTGCTCTCAGGGTCAATGTTGGGCCGCATGGGTCCCAATCGTGTGAGTCCTTCCCACCGAGTCACATCTCTTCTTATGGTCCATTTGTAATTATTATCGTGACCTTTCCCCCGTGCAAAACTTTTGGCCTATACCACGAATGAGCGGATGAAGTGAAGACATGCGGCCCTGCGGACATCTACTGCGCACGAAGCATCGTCAACCCGTTTCGTGACATTGAATCAAAGGGATGTGACCTCCGCAATTTATCTGGTAACTCCGGTGCAATTCCGAGGAAACATACCTGTGTGGCCCCTCGGACACATATTGAGAGCCCTGGGATCAAAGGCTCTAAATTCCAACTCTTCCAAGGGAGCCGAGTGTCGTGTCGGGCAGTCCGCTACTCAACGACGGTCACCTCGAGAGTAGGCCCCGGTGCGGACAGGGTACTACAGGTGATATAAGGCTCTTATGGGCGTCTCTGATGGCTCTATCATGCTCTAATAGACTCCAAATGTATGCATACGCCAAGGCAAGACGATACATGCAGATTAGCGGAAGCTGTAGCAATCTCAGTTTTTTCGGGGCGGACCGCACATTTGTTGGCGCTCCGCCTAATGGGGCGCACTTGATCCAGCGCAATGTATACACTCTGACAGACACCGTTCGTTCCAATGACACGGATGCACAATCTCCCAGCAGATAAAGCAGATACAAGTCGATGCAGTGGTCACAAGTCAAAGCTGTGAGCACCGCGCATGCACAGAGAGAGGCCGGCCTGACTTGACGTTAATATATGTGATGTAGCAATCGCAAGCCTCTCAGAGAGTACCTAGCTTCGGCTTTAAGTTCTGTTTCCTTAGCCGTGACAGAGAAGTCAACTGTCGCAACTTAACTCAGGGTACTTGAATTTGCCGGGCGGCCCGACTAATTTTGGCCCGACAAATGACACCTGTCAATACGTCAGTGCTGCACCCAGCCATCTGCGCGTCTGCGGGCCTGCGACGGGCGGTGCGTGCTTTCCTTCGAGTCGATCGACCACACAGCCCACCACCGATGGCTCGCGGAAAACGAAACAAACGGACCCCAAAGGCCCATGCACCACCTCCGATATCCGAGCGAGAAGCAAGACTTCAATCTCGTCGCACGCGTCTCCAAGTCCTCGACGACCTGACCGGTGCCGCTCCGTCGCCGCCGTCGTTCCCAGAGACTTCTCCCTCGGCGCAAGCACACACACCAGAATCGAACTCAAAACTTCGTCTGAGATCGAATCTCGACGACGTGTATGAGGATCTTGAGCCCGCGGGGTCATCCCAGCAAAGCTTGTCCGCCGACTCTGGTGACGCGACCGTTTCACGCTCGCCCGTCAGACTGCGAAGGGTGCGTACTGCCTCAGTCACCAGACCATGTCGTTACTTACTCCTATCTGATACATTGCTTCTAGTCCATCAATGAAGTGGAGCTGTCCCCTGGATCGGAGAAAAAGCTTCATGAGCCACAGATTCGCCAACGAGTAGACTACAGCTTGGTGAGCAGACCATGAGTCCATGGTGGCGGCTGCCAATTCATGATCCGTTGTCATGGGCATTTCTGAACTGGCGTGATGGCCCATTCCACCCAAATCGATCATTTGGGCGCTCTAGTTACAATCGGGGAGGTCAATGACTTCGCTCCAAGAGGACATTCCGAAGTCGTTGGAACCGCCTGTGTGCCCCGAGCCGCGAACGTCCGACGAGACGAGCGATTGCGGTCCCCTTGTAAGCTTTGCTGGGGGTGGGCCAGGGTCCACCAGCGTTGAGCTTAGAGACAGCAAGATTGATCATGGTCACGCTCGAACGGACAGCAAGGTTTCCAACGCGGAATTCGACCAAACCGCGCGAGTTCGCAACTCGCCTTCGTCGCGTCAATTCAGCGTCGCGTCATCGATCTGTTCTTCGGAAGGATCAAACACACACGATTCTGATGGCCTCTTGAGCTACAACGATAGTGCCCCAAATATGGAAGGTGAGCGGGTCTTCAGTGCGCAATTGCGATACCAGCTCGCTCATGCTCGGAAGTCCCATCAGAAATCTCCCTCGGCCAAATTGACCTCAATTTCGACAATGTGACATCATCCGTGACCGAGCGCGTATCACTACGCCCCTTCAAGTCTCTTGTGCTAGGTACGTTACAAAAAATGCATTACAAAGGGAGGAGCAGGTAGTCCATGCTTACGTGTTGGCCCAACGACCCTGCGTTTGTTACAGTGCATCGCTGTGAGGTTCCAACTGTCTGGCCATCGCCAAGCAAATTCGAGCACGCCACATGTGGTGTAACCGCTTACGAATACAACAGCGATTTGTTTCTTTCGCTTTGAGACGTATTCACCGCATCCCTCAATATGAGTCTTTGGGAGGACACACACCCACGTCAGTCAACTGTCTCGCCATTTGCGAGTCGACAGCAAAACTGACACTGAGTTAACCTTTGACTGCAGTGGGTGTCCATAGCTGATGATGCCTGCGGACGCTACTCCCTTGGCGCGTTCTCTGTATCTGGATCAAAAGATACGATTCACACTACGGCAGTATTCAAAAGGCTAGAGGCTAGCCCTGCGGCCAGTATGGTCCTGAGACACCCAGTTTATTCGAGTGATCAACGGCACAGCAGCTTCGGATCCTCCACCCCTCTGGATACAGGTACATCGTCATTCCCTTGTTGGTTCTTTCCTGGAGGTACTTTTCACAAGAATTGCATCAATTCACTTTGGTCTCGTGTGAGACAGATGTTCTCCACCGAAGCTCAACGGAGAGGTGCTTGGCGCCTTGTTGCCCATCACCGTCGATCCTACGCCAATCGGTCGCAAAAACCCTGTCGTCCCGCGCGCATCTACAACCAACCCCAAGCGAGGCACGTTGCTCACTCCTCAAAGCGACGACGTGTTGGAACCAAACAGCTGCCCAAATTCCGACCCTTCGATTGGATCTACCGCGCCGGCACCGCACGCAGCTAAAGGGCAAGATACCCCGGACGACCCCGCAACTCTGCCCTTCTGCATGCGCCTTGATGCTTCAGGCACCCCCCTCTTTGATTTCTTTCTCTCGGAATTAAAGCCCGAAGAAATTCGGAACGCCTACGTCCCCAATGGAACATGGACGACCCCAATTCGCGTCGAGCGTCATGGATTGAACACCAGCCCGATCATTCAGCCCATCTTCGCTTACAGTAAACAGTCTGGCTCGAGGTACCGCAAGCGTCCTCACCACAACAAGTACCCTCATCTCTCAACAAAGGTCAAGGCCATCAAGTCGAAATGCTTGGGAGCGTATATGTGTGCAAATTCCGACTGCTTTGGTATCGACCGACCCAAGGGCACGTCGTCAGTCGGATCGCGTTCCAACACCGTTCCGGCTGGAGAGGGACCCAAGCGACACACGCATTCGACTTGTACGGCTCACTCACTTCGACGAGAATGTGACATATGCCACGGTCCGTTGATCCACAAAACATGCGAAGCGTACACTCTCGTCGCGCAACTGGACGATTCGGATCTCACGGAAGCAGAGCTTGCGGATCCTAAGTGAGTATCGCCTTCTTCACGGCCCCAACAGCCCCACATGTCGTTAGCTCGTGATCACCTCATGCTGCAGCTTCGATAGATCCAAGTTTCGAAACCTGTGGCATGTCGGCAACCATGGTCATGTGAGCTGGCTGACCGGCATTCCCCACTTGTCACTCTTCACCAGTTGCAGGTTCCCACCGAGGCAATACTGAAGAAGACTTGGGGCACGAATGCTAGTTTGGTGAAGACATTCATCAAAGACACCAGAAAGACTCTCAGACATCTGAACATAGGCAAGTGACCCAAAGCCGGTCTGCGCAGTCAAACCATCAGGCTGATCTCTCCTCCAAGCTCTTTTGCACATGGAACATAGCCGCCTCATTTTCCAATGCAAAGAAGATGGCGGCGGAACGGTACGCCGAGAACGATAGCGATGAGGATGGCCCTGTGAGACATCACTACTGCTCCACATTGCAGGCGTGGTATTTACTTGCATTGCTCTTTGTGCAGATTATCCAATCTGAACCAGAAGAAGCCACTGGGTGGGCATACAGCCTCCTGTAGAACCATAGCAGCTGTCTAAACTCCACCCCTGTATTGTTTCATGTATCATGGTTCTTTTGCGCTGTATCCGATGCTTTACTCAGGAGGCTTGCGATTGCTACATCACATATATTAACGTCAAGTCATGCCGGCCTCTCTCTGTGCATGCGCGGTGCTCACAGCTTTGACTTGTGACCATCAACTTGTATCTGCTTCATTTGCTGGGAGATTGTGCATCCGTGTCATTGGAACGAACGGTGACTGTCAGAGTGTATACATTGCGCTGTAGCAGTAAAGAACCCGATCCAAAGTTTTGGGGCGTACATGTGCGGATTTACGTACGCCCCGGGCGTACTAGCCTTGGATCAAGTGCGCCCCATTAGGCGGAGCTACGCGGTTTAGGGCCTACTCTCCGCCAACAAATGTGCGGTCCGCCCCGAAAAAATTGAAATTGCTACAGCTTCCGCTAATCTGCATGTATCGTCTTGCCTTGGCGTATGTATACATTTGGAGTCTATTAGAGCATGATAGAGCCATCAGAGACGCCCATAAGAGCCTTATATCACCTGTAGTACCCTGTCCGCACCGGGGCCTACTCTCGACCGTACCCACTCAACGAACCCCCAGTGTGCGAAGTCGTCCCATGATGACCAAGTGCCGCGCGATGTCCTGCTACGCGAGGACCGGTCCTTGTGTCTGATCGACTGAAATGTCGCCCCACACTCGACTTTGATCCGCGGTCGCGGCGGCCCAGACGGCGGTTTTGATAAAACATAGTTGCAACGGGTTTCTAGTTCGAATACGCCATTGAGATGATCACGCTTTCTGTAGAACCGGTCGCCCAACTCGGAGGGCTGACCCCGCGAGGAGATCCAAGTCCGAAAAACGCCTTAAACGCCTTAGTCGAGGGCTTTGGTGCTGCGCATAATTCGAGACCGCCTCGGTCAACCGGCGACGTCGGCGGGCGCGATTCCCTGGACACTATGTGCGACCTACCTTTTTTTTGAAGCTCTTGAGTGGATCTGGACTGTTCAGCTGCACCTTGGTACATAGACAAACATCCTCCCAGCGATACGATCCCTAGTCTGTTACGGCGCTTCTGGGCGAAGGGCGTCTACCCTCCCCAAGTGCGATCGATTGCAACCCCTTTACGCGCCAAGCTATTCAAACAATGAGAACCTACCACCTCAAACATCCCCTTCGATCCTCTCCCCTTCCGGTGTCGGACTGCGACTGATATACCTCCCCTCATCCTCACTCCCCGCACTTGGGCTCTTACTAATGAATCTACCAGTTTTGCCTTCCTCCCCCTCTTCCTCCTCCTCACTCCCCTCAGTCCAATACTCCGGTTCGGCCTCCTCCACTTCAGGGGACATACTCATACTAGGCGAGCGGGACAAATATCTCCCTTCCTCGCCCTCGTCCTCCTCATCACTCCCCTCGTCACCCTCCCTCTTCTGAGCCTCTGCAGCACTGACCACTCCCAATGCTCTACCTAGTTTCGATTTGCGAGGTGCGAGACCTTCAGTTTCTTCCAATACGCGACGTTGGGTTAGACGGGGTAGTTGTATTTCGCATACGCGTTCTTCCGAGAGGAGTTGGTCGCAGAATTCGTCGATGGTGGTGATGGAGTAGGCGCCGTCTGCATAGTCGGGGGGCGTTGGGATCGAGACAAGCGTCAAATCACGCTTCGCCCGGTGAGTTGTACAAGATCTCTCACGTACCCATTCCTCGTGTGCGTAGTTTGCGATAATCGTCAAAGAGTGGCTCGAGTACCTCATAAACGTTGACAGGGTCGAACGTCAACCTCACATAAAACGCCGCCAGTGCTCTTAAATATCTGCTCGAAAAATATCAGAAACCCTAAACCATCAATCAGGACCTGCACTTCCACCCTCTGCACACCCCTCGTCTAAGAAACGCACTTGAATTCTTCGGCCCTCAGGTACTCCAATATGATCTCGCGTTCCGGTTGGAGTTGCAACAGTTTGAGGATGAGGCACATGAATTCGGTAGGTCGGGTATTGGCGTACGTCCCGCCTAGGTATTGCAGTTTCAGGGCTTCGTCGATGACGGTTGCGGCGTCGAGCGCGAAACAATGTTCCTCTGTGGGGGCGGGTTCGGAGGAGGGTGGGGTGGTTAGTTGGGGGATGAGCGAGTGAGAGGAGGGGGAGGGCTCAAGTGGGGTCGTCGAGGCGAGGGTGGAAGAGAGGGAAGGGTAGAAGTGCCGAGAGAAAGGGCGGGGGTAGCTTGGACGGACTCCAATATAATGAATCGTATATCCTCGCTCGGATGACTTTCTCGATAAGGTACTGGGGTCAAGTTGAGCGAGCACGATGGTGAGCTCCAGGGTGCTCAGAGCAGCCGGTCGAGTTTAGGTTGCAAGAGGTGGGTGGGTGTCGTACCTGTGGATTTGTGCCATGGATCGAAAGGGCTCCTCGGATGGTGGTGTTTGCCTAGAGGGGAAGGATGACGAGGTCGAGGATCAGCAGCAGCATGCGCAAGGTCAGGTCAGGTGGGAGACGAGGTCGAGTCAGCTGACCATTGGTCGTGTGCGCTTAGCTCAGCTGTGGGGTGGTGGACTACTGTGGAGCACTGAGTGTAGTTGCGAGTATGGTGGTGCGGCGTGGTGTGGTCAGCGATGTCAACCGAGGAAGGCCCGCGCGCGCCGACTGAGCTCGCCTCGATCTCGCACGTTCTCAGACCACGCTCTCGAGGTCCGAGCGCAAGACCGCCGCCAGCTCAACGCCAGCTTCGACAGGCTTCAACCACGCTTCCTCCTCCGTCCAGGACACTTGCATCCCGACTCGCGCTCATCCCACCCTTCTGGATCGTGTGGAACACTCTCCGGTACTCACCTCGCCATGTTCCGGTCCCTCCTCTCCTCACTCGTGCGACCGACCCTCTCTCCACTCCCGTCGACCTCCGTGATCCGGTCCAGTTTCATCGATACGCCTTTACCAGGTACGCAGCCACACCACCTAGCGCAGCGCACAGCCCGAACCATACGTACATAGCACATCTAAACCTTTGACATTCTGACAGGTCTCATTCAAGTCCGAACCGCTACCAAGCGTGGTGGTGGGTCGTCCAAGAACGGACGTAACTCGATCGGTAAACGTTTGGGCGTCAAGCGGTATGCAGGTCCGTCCCAAACTAGATTACCTACAATTTCCAATTCGATCTGACACTCTTTCCCTCCCTTCCCCTTCTCAGGCCAACTCGTCACAGCCGGCTCCATCCTCGTCCGTCAACGAGGTACGACCTTCCACCCAGGTCAACACGTCGCAAAGGGCAAAGACCACACCTTATTTGCCCTCGTCCCCGGTTTCGTTCATTACTACGCCGACCTAGTTCGGGGTAAACAGAGAAGGTTGATTGGTATTTGCACGGAGGGGAGGAAGGAAAAGTTGCCGAGGAATCTCAACGAGAGGGGCAGGAGTCGGTACTTTGGATTGGTCAATGTCGAGAGGCCTAGAGGGGATTGGGAAGACAGAGTCGAAGAGGATAAGGATCTACAGGGTTTGATGCAGCAGGCGGTCGCGATGGGGTTGGCCGGCGAGCAGAGTACGGGCACGACGGAGGGCACAGTGCAGGCTTGATCGGCCCTTAACGGTAGAGAGAGGGGATATGATGAGAAATACTCTCGACACCTTGACATATGCACAGACGCTGGTATTGAGCCAGAGAACAGCTTGAACACAGGTGCAACCCGTAATTTTTGAGACAAAAGTGTATTCAAGAATCCGCGAACAAGATCATAGTCCTGATCCTTCGACGCGCGCATTACGCATTGACGTGGCAGGGAGGTAGTCAGCTCCGGAGTAAAACCCAGGACCACCTCGAGTGGCGTCTTCCCCGTCGATCGGTTCACGCTGGAGTTGATCACAAACTCCACGGTCGCGAGATGCTTGGACTAGTCGTTCTGTTTGCGGTTGACCAGCGTGCGCAGGACTTGAATCACCGTCCGATTTGTTCGCTTGCTGCGCCCATCCGTGCGGGTGAAAAGCTGTCGACATCGCCAATTTCCCGGCCAACGTACGCATTCCAAAGATCACTGGTGAAGAGCTTGTAACGGTCCGATACCAGCACTCGCGGCATGCCAACTTAGAAACGGTGCCAGCCCTGGAAGAAACGATCAGCCGTGGTCGCTGCGTCGTCCGTCGTTTGGCAGGGTATGCGGCGCAGATATCCAAAGAGGCGATCTGTGACCGTAAAGCAGTGCGTCATTACCGTTGCTAGGTACAAGCGGCCCAACAAAGTCTAGGCCGACTTCCCGCATTGGCCGGTCAGGCACATTCAAGTTGTGGATCCGACCGGCAAAACCGGGCCATGCATCTTCATTGTCGGGCAGACCGCACAGGACTCAACATATTGTTCACACGCCCCCTTCGTCCTGGACCAAATCGACAGAGAGGCGTTCGTACGTCTTGTGGACTCCAAAGTGACCTGCCGCGTCGTGCGCGTCGTACAAAGCGTTTTCCCGGAAGTCGCCTGTCTTGGTCAATACGATCCGTCCCTCGAAACGCACGAGGCCGTCCTCTAGTGAATACCCTGGCGTTAAGTCGATGTTCCTGATGGCCTGCCTGCAGAGTGGGTCGTTCTCGTAACCGACCTTGATGGCCTGTAGTAGGGTGGGGTCAAGCGTGATCTCCATCAGTGCGTTACTAGCTGCGTCGTTTTCAGGGAAGGAGTAGCAGCTCAAGGCATCAGCCACGGTATTCTCTGGCCCCCGCACGTACGAGATGTCGAAGTCGTAGTCGGCCAGTCGCTCCGTCCACCGCGCCTGTCGTCGCGAGAGATTAGACTGTTTCATGAACGCTGCCAGGGCGTGGTGATCTGTCAGAATTTTGAACCGCACCCCCAAGAGATCCGCCCGCCAATGATGCAGCGCATCGACGATTGCTAGTAACTCCATCTCGTGTGCCGCGTAGTTGGCTTCCGCAGGGTTGTATTGCCGTGACCAGTACCCCACTGGCATCGCCGTCCGCCAGTCCTTGCCTTGACTCAGGGCCGCGCCAATTCCGCGATTGCTCGCATCCGTCACCAGCCACAGTGGGTCGCCCTGGTCCGAGTGATCGATGGGGTACAGGGCCGGTAAATCGCCTACCACCGCATTGATCGCTTTGAAGGCTTTCTCGTGCTCGGTCGTCCACCCTCCTTCGACATGCGCCCCTCTTCGCGTCAGCGCCACCAAGATTGCCGTCAGACGGATCCACCAGTTATCGCTGAACTTGCGAAGATACTGCACCAACCCCAGAAAGCCCCGCAGTTGCTTGACAGTCGTCGGACGAGGCCACTGCTGGATCCGCTGTACCTTCTCTGGGTCGACTTTGATACCCTCTCTGGAACTCTGATGGCCAAGGAAAAAACACTCGGTAGCAAACAGTTGGGTTTTCTTCGCCGAAACATACAAGTCGGCTTTTCGCAACGCTTCCAGGACAAAGCGGACCCGCTGTTCGTGTTCGTCCAAGTTGTCGGAAAAGATGGTGATGTCGTCCAGGTAGACGAAGCACACGCTTCCCATCAAGTCTCCCAACGCTTCATTGACGCGCCGCTGGTGTGTTGCCGGCGCGTTGCAGAGGCCCATTGGCATAACCGTCCATTCGCACAGTCCTCAGGGCGTGCTGACGGCCGTCTTTGCAATATCGTCTTCGGCCATCTTGGTCTGGAAGAAGGAGTCGGTCATATCGATCTTCCCCCAGAACCTGGCCTTGGACCACACCGATAGGATTTAGTCCGGCAACGGCAGGGGCGCCCGGTCGCGTGCCGTGGCCGCATTGAGCACCCGGTAGTCGTTGACCCATCGCAACATAATTGAAGGGCCCTTCTCCATGCCATTCTTCGGAATGATGAACGCCGGCGACTGGTACGCGGACGATAACTTGCGCAGACGTCCCGCGGCGAGGTGTTGGTCGAGTAAGCGCTTCCGGGCCGGTCGATAACGGTGTGCCGCCCGATAGCCCTTCAAGTTCGGCTTAGTTGCTCTGGTTGAAGTTTAACTTCGTGGCGAACGGGCGATTCGTACGTGGCTACGGGAGGAATGTCAGCCGGGAATGGATGTGCGAATTCTGTTCCGAGTTTGGTTTCCCGGCGTCGCAGTTCGGCGGCTTCCACTTCCCCTTGTTGGACCCGGTCAATGTACGCTAAGACAGCGCTCCAGTGAATCCGTTCCTTTCGCTACGACGAGCCCCCCTGCATGGTCGGGTCGGCGGCCCGAACACCGGCGCCAGGAGATCGATGGTCACATTCGGTAACGCGGGGTGTGGAGTAAGGAGGCGGCGATGTTCATATAGTAATCAATGGTGATCTTGTCGTTCGCAAGCTTAAGCGCACTGAGCTTCAAGCCTTTGGGCATCATCATCATCGTGGTTGCCTGTTCCTGTTCCGGACTCGATTCGTCTTCCCCTTCTGCCTGTGGTGGCGGTAGCTGCTTCTTGCGTGCCATGTTCTGTCGTTGGTTTTCGTCGGGGTTTCGTTCGGTCGTGGGGTGTCGCAGGGCGCACCGTGGTGGCAGTGCGCGTCTTTGATCCAGCATATCCTCAAGATTGAACCACCAAGCGCTTCCGTTATCAACAGTCTGTTTAACAATGTACCCTTCAACGGAGGTGTTCAAGACCACCACCACTCTTCTTCGCGGAGACGCTCCTGTTCCGATGATACTTTGTCTAGGCGTGGGAAGTCTTTGAGCGAGGCCGCGGCGAAGTCGTCAAACTCTTGCTGCATGTTTAAGTCGATCAAAAGTGCGAGAAGAGCGTTGGCCAGGCGCGCCAGCACACAGGCACTGAGTAGGACCCTTGTCGGCCGGGAAGACAGTTGCGTGGCCTCGTTGTGGGTTAGCCCTTTGAACTTGGTCGTCAATCTCGAGGTCCCCGACAGCAAGAATTCGAGAAGATCAGGATCGAAGTCAAGCTCGTACGCATCCTCAGGAAGTTGGGATCCATTGAGCAAATCAAAGGTGAGACGACCGTTCATGGCTCGCCAGTGCAAAGAAACGAGTGCGCACCCAATGAAGCAGAGCGGCTTGGATGAGCGAGTAGTAGGGTGTTCGCGGTGTAAAAGTAAGCTGAGGGCAGGAAGGAGCGTGGTGGTAGGCGAACACGAATGGTCCAGAGCTGAAACTCGGGCGAGAAGACTAGAAGCTTCCCCTCAATCGAAAGGAGAGTCGGGCGCGCTCGAATGGTCCACTCGGACATCACTCGGAATCTCTTTGACGACCGATCTTCGCGTGTGATCGCCGCCAGCCACGACGAGCTCAAGAAGCAGTGTCGCTTCAGTTCAGACCCTCTGTCAGATCAATCAAGACGCTTGTTTAAATGAACGGTCAACCGGAGCAAGTTCCGAGTCGGCATGGATTAGTCCCTCGTCCAAGCAAGATGATAAACCTCAAATGGATAGAAAGCCTTGCCCCTTGCGCCGATCCCCTCGGATCATGTGAACAGGGGCATTGCCGCACGCCGGATGCAACTACATGCACACATTAAAGAGGAAACATAACAACGATCACATGACAAAATGTCAAGATGCTCATAATCACCCGGGCGGGATTGAGCGAACAGGGTGATGTCAGTCATGTAATCAACAGGGCTTTCGCTGGAGAAGTTAACGCGGGTCGCGGCGGAGCACAAGCGTCACTTGGGGAAGAACGTGACTCTATACAGCGATTCGGACCATGCGGTGGAGAAGTCTGGGCGACGCTCAATCTCGGGGTACGCATTTATGATGGCGGGATCTGCTATCGAGTCACATGAGCATCCGAGCGTCAGGTATCGGTCGCTACATCTTCCATCCGAGCCTAGTACCAGGCTCTCTCGGCTGCTGCCCGAAAGACACTATGGGACCGCTCTCTCCTAACCTCGCTCGAATTCCCCCCCATCGTCACCGACTCACCGACCGTCATACATCGCGAGAGTCAACTGGGGCGATCGCGCTCGCCGACCACCCAACCTCGTATGCGAGCACCAAACACATTGCAACCCACTATCACTCCACTCGGGAACTAGTCTCCAACGGCATTCTCGAGCTTCGTTGGGTCGGCACTAAAGACATGGTCGCAGACGCATTCATATGGGGGACTATCGCCCAAGCCGCACGAGTGGTTCGTTCGCATGCTTGGAATGATGGACGCTCCTTGCCAGGAGGCTTGTTGGAAGGAATGCGCGAGCACTGATGGCTGGGAGCGTCTGTGGAGCTTTGGGTAGATTTAGCCAATTTGGCCAGGAAGACGACTGCGTCGACGGCGGTGCGGAGTCCGACTGATTGGTTTCTCGCCCATCATTGACTCTGCTACCGACTGTTGACTGAACGTAGTGTTCACGCACTATGGGGAAAAGATTGCCTCGCACCTGAAATGGCATCTCATCAGTCAGAGTTCGAATGCGAGGAGTGAGGATTAGGGGAGGTATATGAGCCGTAGTTCGACACCGGAAGGGGAGAAGATCGAAGGGGATGTTTTAGATCGACAGCTTCTCTCATCATTGCATTGAATAGTTGACCGGGAAAAGGATGCAAAGGATCGTATTGCGTCGGAGCCACCCCCTTTGCCCTCTTGCCCTCCCGCCTCCTCCTCACTCACTTCAGTCCGAAAGTCCGGTTCTTTCTCCTCCATCTCAGGGGATATACTCATACTAGACGATGATGACAAGTACCTCCCTTATTCACCTTCCTCATCACTACCCACCTCGCTTTCCTCTCCACCTCTCCTCTCAGCCTCCGAACACTCAAGCGAATCTGAAGAACAGACTTGATCTTATCGACCCACAGATACATGATCTCGCGTTGCGATTGGAGTTGCAACAATTTGAGGGCGAGGCTCATGAATTGCTTAGGCCGGGTATTGGCGTAAGTCCCGCCTAGGTATTGCAGTTTCAGGGCTTCGTCGATGACGGTTGCGGCGTCGAGGGCGAGACAATGTTCCTCTGTGGGAGGTCGGAGGAGGGTGGGGTCGTTAGTTGGAGATGAGCGAGTGAGAGGAGGGGGGAAGGGTTTAAGTGGGGTCGAGGCGTAGGTCGAAGAGAGGGAGGGGTAGAAGTGCCGAGAGAAAGAGTGGGGGTAGCTTGGACGCACTCCAATATAACGATTCGTATATCCTCGCTTGATGACTTTGTCAATGAGGGACTGTGGCAGCGTTGAGCGTTTTTGGGGGACGGGGACGTTGGACGTTGCATTGATGAGGGTCTTGGAAACCGTGCACTCCGATGGTTCAGACCGCGTCCATCCCATCCGATTCCATCGAAACACCAGTCCTACACATCCCAATCATTCCGTATACCCCACCGTACGAACATTGAAGTTGATCCTCGCGCCCGTTTCCAAGAACTCGCCAAACAACTTCCAGTCGTCCTCCTCTTGTCCTTCCTCCTGTCTGAGGTCCAAGGTACTGGATAGGTAGGGTGGCAACGTGTCGGAGAGAATTCGCGGAACACCTGTTGGGTACCATTTCGTAGGCGAGGAAGCGGGGAATGTTGTCAGCGTCCGCAAATAGGAGGTTCTTTTTCGTGCGCATCGCCACCCAGACTGACCGTGGAAAACCCTCCGTCCTCTCTGACCGGACATGATCAACCCGTCCCCTGAACGAAGCTCGATCGCAAGGGGTGTGATATCCCTTGTCGGTCCACCGATGAGGAAGATGGCAGAATGGCCGATGCTGTGCAAGGCAAGACAAAGGGGAGTGGGGGTGAGCTACTGGAGCCCACGTCTTCGGGTTGTAGCACACTTTTGGGGGTGGACTGCGCACCTGAATGAAACGAGGGGTTGGACGGCGTCCAATTCGGAATGATCGATGTGGGCGGTCAAGGTGTCCCTCAATTGGTACTGTATGGCCGCCGCTCATCAGCTCCACCATACAGATAATAAGCCCAAACTTCCACAAGACTGACAAAGTTGACGATTCCCGCATCCGGTTCATACTCCTCTCTCCACGTATCCCAGACCTTCCCACTCCCCTCATGCAAATCCTCCTCACCCGTCCCCATGAAAACCTGATCCCATTCAACGCGTCGTACAGCTTCCTTGCAACACCGATGGATCAAAGGGGGTAGATTCGAATGTGGTAGAAAAAAATTGTAGACTTTGGAGGTCCAATCGTAGTTCCAGCCTATGGTCGTCCAACGTAATTTGGTGAGGAGGTCGTGGACCGTATAGTCCGCTGCAGCTGCCGAGGTCGCTGCGTCGGTGGGGATCCCGAGTTCCTTCTTGGGCAGCGGAGGGGGAACGACGACGATGTTCTCTTTGTCCTTGTCCTTCTCCCCCCTGCCAATCTCGTCCTTCCAATTCCC
This sequence comes from Microbotryum violaceum, assembly GCA_022506055.1. Classification (NCBI taxonomy): domain Eukaryota; kingdom Fungi; phylum Basidiomycota; class Microbotryomycetes; order Microbotryales; family Microbotryaceae; genus Microbotryum; species Microbotryum violaceum. Next base: position 430,709 of record JAKMXP010000025.1, on the reverse strand, counting down.
CTTCGTAACAGGCTCGAAACTGACCTGATCCCTCCCAATAGTTCCATCACTCTTGGGTGAGATCCTCTTACAAAGTCTTCCCCCCTGACCGGCTTCAAAGGCGTTCCAGATCCCTTCGAGGGGTAGATCGTAGTGCGGAGAAAGGGAGGTGAGGTTCGGGGAGACGGAGTGCCGGAGCGATTCACGGACTAGGGACCGTTGGAGTGCGGGTGGGAGAATGGAGGGGAAGAGTATGATGCCTGAGGAGGAGCAGAGCGAGGTTGAGCACCGTAAAGTGGGGGGGAGGGGTGAATTGATTTGGTGGCTAACCTGGCATGCTAAGGATGATGACCGCGTAATCACAGGTATCCCCTCTCTCTTCCTTCTCCACCTGTTTCCCCTTGCACCTGTTGTGACCCAGCACACCCTCCTTGTCGGGCCTCAGCCGAATCCTAAAACACTCCAAGCTCAACCCCTGTCCATCCTCCCAAACACCACGCACTCGCTCCTCCTCCCCTTTGCGATCCTGATCCCACCGTATCCTCTCATAAGACAACGCCCTCCCAAAGTCCAAAGGTTGCGATCGATTCTTCCAATACCTCTCGGAGGTGCGAAAGGCCGATTCGTTCGAAGGCGCGGTCGTTTGCGGTACTTGGCGTCGACGACGTTGTTTCGAGGTGAGGGTGGGTGGTGGAGGGGTGAACGAACTCGACGCTACGGGAGTAGACTCGGTCATGTTGGGCGAAATCCACACTGTGAGGTGTGGTCGACGGGTAGGTCGGCAGACGAGCTGACAAGGTGAGCGTCGGAAGCTGGGGTCGCGTCGGCCGACATGGCGCGGTTATCGGGGTGAAATGAGGCATGTCGACTCGACAACACGGCCAAAAAATTACGGTTGGATTGACGAGCTTAACTGGAGATACAATGGAAAAATGAGTGTATCTGCTGGCACCAACCTACGAACCCATTTCGGCTCGGAAGTTGGGAAATTCCCGATCGGGTGCGGCCGGGGGTTGCCGGCTGCCGGGGTGGGCGAGGCCTCTGGCGAGTTTCAGGCCCCCTTTCGCGTCCCGACCTCTCTCGTACCCCACACCACGCACAGTCATGTCTCTCCAAAACACATCCCGTAAGTAGCGGAATTGGGCTTAGGCTGCGTCGGAGGATGTAGCTCTCTACGGGAGCATGTGTGCAGTAGTCCGATCGCTGACCCGCGGCCTGCACCCCACTGCCGCACACCTCGACTCGTTGCAACAGGTATGGTCCTCCAAAGGGGTCTCTTGCGACCTGCGACCATCGTAGCGAGCCGGTAAGTCTCTCCTCCGAATCCCACATCCCCAGCCACCCAGCACTACTAGCTCACGTAAGCCTCCCCTCCTCCACCCGCGCCGCCGTTCCTCGACCCAGACCCGTCTCGACGCAATCGCTCACCTCGGAACAGAACCTCGACCTGCTCAACAAGCAACGAGCCCTGCGACCCAACTCGCCTTGGCACATCTACCAACCCCAATTGACGTCCATGTCCTCGATCGCGAACCGTGCGACCGGCGTCGGCTTGACTACTGGTACGCTGAAGCTTCAAGCTCGCCTTAGACTTGGGCGAGACTGGCGGGGGGTGGCCCATCGCGTCGATGCTCATTGGTCCGCGCTGGCAACAAGAGACGGGGGGAGAGCAACCACGGCGCTCCCCCACTTTGTCAAACTCTGGCCTGGCAAACTCCACTCATCAAAGGGTTATCGCCAAAGACGTAACCAACTAAACTGGTCCAGTTCATCACACAGTCTTCTACGCCGCGTTCCTGTCGCACCTCGCCGGCCTCGACTCGGCGACGATGGTCCAGTTCGTCGCCGACCTGCCCGAGTGGTTCAAATTGACGACCAAGACCGCCTTGGGCGGCGCCATGTCGTACCACACCATCAACGGCTTGAGACACTTGTCGTGGGATAGTGGGAAATGTGAGTAGTGGGGTGTGTGACGGATGTTCGAGGGTCCCGAGTGAGAAGCTCGCGAACGTGCGGGGTCATCCGATTCATCATTACGCCGGGGGCTGACGCGTTGAAACTTGTTGCTCGATTCAGTGCTCGACCTCAAAACCTCCTACGCCGCCGGTTACGCCGTGATTGGTGCCTCCGTCGCTTCGACCTTGGCTCTTCTTGCTCTCTGAGCACTTTGACCGCAGCGAACGATAGGGGAAGGAGAGAACATTGCAGAGAACGGAGAGGGACGGAGCAGTTAACGTACAACAGTTTTTGTAAGACCATGAGGTTGAGTGCGGGGGCGAGGGAGGGCGAGGAATGATATCGATCTCGTTCACCCTGTTACCGTTCACCATCGAAGAGATTTCAGAGGGAATTGCGAAACGGCACGAGACGAACGAGAGTATAGAGGACCGGGTGTGACGCAAAATGGGTGCGCCCGTATTGACAAACAACCGGGCGGGACAGCCCTATTTGTTCGTCCCGCCCGCCCGCATATCAGACTCGTAATGTGAGGCTCATTACAGTAAGGGGCCTCCTTATGCGTTCTCCGGTGGGAAGGGCTCACGACCGTTGTCTGGTTCTACTCCGGCGCGCGTCACATCAATCGTCGTCGCCGGCACTGTGCCAGTCACCCCTGAATGGCACAACCGCCTCCTCGGCGGGAGGATCACCCACTCCACGTTTTCAAGCGGTTTCCTGGCGCTCCTTTCATGTGACTTCGCTTCATTCACCTCGAACTTCTATATCGGACGTCCCGCACGCGCATTCTCGCCAAATTCATGGACTCTGGGGTAGTTTTTCAGAGGTTCGATCACTTCAAGCATGTTTTCCCATCAGTTGTCATCCGTCTAACGCCAACGAGGGGTCATTTCCTTTCGAATTGTTCTTCTCTCCACCACTTGAGTCGCGTCTTTGCCTCTTCTTCCTCACTCACTCATTCGCTCGCCCCTGCCGCCAAGTCCCAGCGTTGTGTCTCCCGTCTCTAATCGGGGTGACCTTCCGTTTGCGGTATTCCTCTCTTGCTTACGATGGCTGTGAGGGTCTTCTATCACCTACCTCGGTCGCCTGACAAGCTTCATCGTCCCGGTTCTGGGGTCCGTCTCAGGTAGCCTCCCGTTCTAGTAAATCGTCTCTGGTGCTCCTTAGTACGTGATTCATGAGACCTCCAAGTTAGTGGCTGCGGATACTCCCATACAATACCGTAGTGGTCGTTCATGCCTCCTTGAGGAGCAGCGGGAAGCGGACACCTATACGCCAACGGTGACTCGATTGGACCGGGCTCGAAGGCCATGTCGTCGCGTGACTTGACTCTATCAGTAAGTTGGCCCCATTGGTCATTGGATGGTCACACCGTCGCATCTATAAGCATAATGGCTTTCGTATGACTCATTTTTGCGGTTGGTGGTTGGCTTTGCTGGTCGCTCGAAGAAGCTCACTCCTGATCGACTTGGTGCTCTCAGCTCGTTGCGCAGTCCGACGGCGTCGGATGCGCGCGGTGAACGTAGGTTCAAAACCCTTCAACAACCGCGATCGTCCCCGTTACGCTCTACTGGTCGGAACAAAGCGAGCCTAGCCAGACCGCACTCGCACATGCTGAGCCAAATTTCACGGCATCTCCGTGCCAATGTGGGAGTTGTCCTGACTCTTTTGACTGCGCTAAGCGATCCCCACCGAAGCATCGAAGTTACGGTGATCCCGTGCTTGCACCGTCTTGGGGAGCGCTACATCTATTCCCTAGAAATAGCAGTTGATCTTCTGAATGAAGGTTTGCTTTCCGGCCCCGTTCTGTTTGGCATTGTCAAGGTGCCCGCCAAGAGACTGAGAAGATCTTTATTAACCAACCGCGTTGTTTCCATCGAAACATGCCGCACCGCCAAGATCGCCGATTACTAGTCGTAAGCCCTTACATGCTGCATACCTGCACCGAAGTCTATGCTCGAGGATGCGCATGTCGATGAGCCCACCGCGACCAGAGGCTGGCGAGGGAGACATTCCCTCGTCAACGTTCGGAACTGCCTCGTGTTCGTAGAGGAGCTCAAGCTTTTCAATAGAGTTCAATGTTGATCCACCGCACACTCACAACTGAGCTTATGCTCCGACTAATCCTTAGCGGCTGGTGATCGACGTTCCTCACGCACACCGTTTCTCTTTCTCCAATTGCGCAGCCCGGGCCGCGCGCCGTCCAGGTGGCAACGGGGGTGAAAGTTTTATTAGTTTATTCATGCTCGAGCGTAACGTAGCGCACCGTGAGCGATCCGTCTTCGGTAACGTCTTCGGTAAGACAGAGACTGCAATGAGAATTCGACTTGTCGCACACTTCTTAAGGTGTAATTAGCCTTTCCGCTCGCGAGCCTGTGCATATCGTGACACTCAAGCGGGGTTGTGGGATCGAATCATGGACTACCACTGCTGCAGGCTGGGGCGCCGATGCTGTGAATAATCTGTAAACAACGCGTTCCTGTTTCGGTACTGTGTCAATTCTGCAAGTTGTAGTGGGGTTGAGCGATGGAGTTCGTGAGCTATGCCATGAACTCGTTTGCTTGCACTTCGTTGTCAAGCTCCGGATGACGGTGTTCTCTGTCAGGGGTTCAGGTACACGCGCGACCCTCAACCGCACGGGGTTCATGTGGCTATGATCTTCAACAGGCCATATAGTTGACCATCTGCAAGACTCAATATTCTCCTGCTGTAGTCGACATTACAACATCGATTCGTCTCTTGGATGACTGTCCCTCACGCTGACTCTCCTAGCCCACCTCTTGGGCTCAAGCTGAGCGACTCATCTTAAGACCGCAGATTATACAAGCCATAACGCATCACACAGCAGACCGTGTGTTGCTAATCAGCCTCCTGCCACTTCTTCGACCGGCTCGAACTCAGCTTCACCCACTCCGAAATTTATCATTTGCGCCACGAAGCGCCTCGATTCGGCGCAGTGTCGCCAAAGCTCGAGCTTCATATCCTCTGCTGTCGTATCACGCAACTCACTTGACTCATGCTACAAGCGTCTCGCGGCGGATTGTGATAGGAGCTTCCTCCTCCATAGACCCATGACTTGGTGGTCGGTTGGCTCTCTCTTCAGCGCTTCGACTCTGACGTCGGGTTCGGCTGCCGCTTAGCTCCATCTACGGAGCACTCTGCTTTAACTCCGGCTACGGCTTCGAGTTCTACAGCTGCGATTCCGAGTCTCGAAGAAAATAGATCCTGCTAGGTATGCCGGCGACGCTCACCTACCACAGGGGTCACGGTGGAAACTATACCGTCAAGGCTGACGCGAACAGGTACACGCGGACGGTTCCCAGCTGGTGGTGCAATGTTCTCGTTTCGCCATCCCCTCCTTCGTCGATAACTTGACTCCGCAGAATATCCTGAATTGTAAGGTCATGTGCGAACATGTGCTGACTTCCTCCGTCCGCCTGGTTAGGGGTTCAAGCACTCCTCGCCGCCCCACGATTTGTCAATGCAAACAGAAGCTCGTGTGGGTGATATGTCTCACCCGTTGACGCGTCGCCCAAGTCCCCTCACGAGAAGGCGGCCGGCGGCCGCTGGCGAACACTTCCGGAGTCGCTCGAAATTTCGTGGCCCATTCATTTCAGAACGTGTATTCGTCACGTTAGAGATAACAGACGACAATATTCTTTGAGGCAGTTGAATGACAAGCCTGCTAGGCGAAGAAAGGAACGCACTGAGGATAACTCCCAAGACGTCAGGAGTCCGTAAACCTAGGTACAACTCCCACACAAATTCGAGCATCGACTTCTACAGCTCCGGCCGCCAGAACCCAGTGTGATTGATACATCCCCGTGGACAGATTCATTGCCGTCTCAAAGCTGCGGGGAGGCTCGAAGTTTCTTGCCCTCGGTGACAAGGGAGGACACTCGGTTAGCCCGTCAGGACCCCAAATTTGAGGCATGTCACTTGCGGGTAGGCGCCCGGATCGCCCGGAGGCGCCCAGAGCTGTGGAGCCTCATCGGAACCGTGGAGCGGATGAGCGCAACCGAGCGCCCAAGAAAGCATCTTCGAATCGCTGCCCATCTTAAGTTCCCCGGGCTAATGCCCGTGTTCGATCATGTCCCGAGTCGTAAGTTTCATGATGACGTCAGTCCAACACTTTCTACGTGCCAACTGTTCGAACTACTTTCACATTCGGGCCTCCTGCTGGCGCTTACGAAAATTGGCTGCCATCGGCACTACATACCAGGCGCGCTCGGCGGCTCACGCATCGGCTGGCGATCGCCAAATGCATACGTTCATATTAGGGGAATCACCCAGGAGTCTTACTGTAGCGACATATCCATAAAACAGTGCACAGCGATGATACCCGAGGAAAGACTTTGTGTGCTGGGAAAGGCAAAAAACAACAGGGGAGATCTTATAAGTTAGTCTTGTTTTTCTTTGAGTCGTGTGAGGAACTGAAGCTGCCAGTGCCAAGCGGAGACGCGTCGTCGGCACCAGCGCCTGCCAGTCTTCACGGCTGCAGACGGCCTGCCAGAGCCTGCCGCAGCGGCAGGCAGCGGCGCGTCTTAAGGACTGCGTGAGGGCCGTTGTCGCTCAGTCTCCCACCTTTCGACATTCCCTCGACCTTGCACTGCATCACGTCTTGTCGAACCCACTCGACCTTGACGCACTCCTCGCGACGATCAACACATCCATACGTCAAAGTCATCGATTGGTCTGCCCCTCTACACAGCCAGCCTTCCCGGCCGCGTGTGCCGCAGCTCGTTTCAAAGTCGTGAGTGAGCTCTCTCAGCGGCGCAGGGCCCCCCACACCGAGCGCGCGTCGGTTTCGCGTCCACGGCGCCGAGGATGAACCGTGGACGTGCGGCATCACGCGCTGGGACGCAAGACAGGTGCTTCGAGGACGTGTGGGTGGCATCCATGTGCACCTGGCGTGCCTGGGAACGTGTCGGGTCACTAGGTGTCGGCGTGTTGGTTGAGCGTGAATGGCGAGGGAATACTTTAGATCCGATCTGCGATCGAGCGTAGGCCCGTTGGTCGCCAGTCGCGGTTGTGTCGCTCAACGTCGCCTCCGCTCCGCGCCTCACCCTCGTCGCCCCTTTTGCCGCGGGCTGCCTTGCCACGCCGTCCCGGCGATTTGAGTGATTGCAGACAGCGCCATGCACACGATACACCGCTCATACACTATGCGTGTCTCTCGGTCGAGCATTGTCACTGACCATGTCATTCCTATGCACTTCTTTTCCTGACATGCGCGCTTTCAGGCTCGACCCGCGCTAAATTGAGAAAATATTCTGATCGGGCGATCACCATCAACGATCGAGATTCTCAGGAGGTCGATCGAACCCCTTGCGCTTGATCTTCGACCCGGCACACCCTCGACGTCGCTTGATCGAGTGGACCCTTCGTCTATCTAACAGGGTACTCGTCCCCTCTTGACCTACGTTCGGCGCGCTCGACATAGTCAGTGCAGAGTATTGTCATTGGATCGGGCCCCGAGCGCGCGCCATCACCTAGCTAGGTTGCTTTCCGGCTAGCGGCGCCCGCTCGTTGAGTTCCGGACCAATCGCCGTGATAGCAGCCCACTTATCCTGCGTCTTTTTGGGCTTGTTCCACTTTTGGGCTCACCCAGGCTTACCAGATGCAACAACAATCGACGTCGCGGCTTTTGCCAGCTTTCGATCCGGTACCGACCACCACTGAGCTGGACCCCTCGTCAAGCTTGCCAGGGGGACCGGCCTCACCGGCTTTGAGCTACGCCTCTCGTTCGACGCTTTCGACTTCGTCGTCAAGCTCGAATTCGACGCCGACCTCGTTGAAATCCACCACCTTAGGTCCTCAGGCTCGCTCATCGTCTCTTTCCGCGGGTGTGACTCACCCCGTCTCGTCGGCAAGGATCGTGGCGGATCCTTCCCATGGGGCCGAGCACACGAACTTGGGGCAGGACACGCCGAGACGGTCGGTCGATGAGTTTGGCCCTACGAACTCGACGATTGAGGACTGGCTCTACCCACCAATCCAGTCAGTGTGCGTGCCGTACCACTCGAAACAGGACCGACATTGCTATTATGCGTGCCGCGTGGTACCCGTACCCGACCCCTCAGCCAATAACGCTTGCTCGCCCGTCTCCTGCAATGCTTCCTTCTCGCCTGCTTCATCTTTCTCGTCCAACGGTCGCCCACCTTCGGTGACTACGGGCAAGATGGCGATGGCAAATGCCAGGGAGCCCCATACTGTGTTTCGACGCTGGAGCGAATTCGTAGATTTTCGCGCAAGGTACGCACTGTCCTTTCTTTTTCCACGTGATTGATCACCCGAGCCGTTGCGCTTGAGCCTTCCCCATCTCATTAACTGACGACCCACTTTGGGATTCACCCAGGCTGGCATCTGCCTTCCCAATGGTCAACCAGCCCTTCCCGAGATCGACTGGCTTTCCGTCCGAGCAGGGTAGTGCGGTCGCGATCCCACGCCTCTCGTCGAAAAAATCTGTGTTCTTCGGTCGCCAGACGATCCTCGACGAGCGACTCAGCGAACTCGACCTGTTCACGCGGTCCCTGTTTGACTTCCCCCCACATGTCAAGAACAGCGTGTTGGTCCGCGACTTTTTCCGCCTGCGCGAGAGCGACGTCCACAGCGGAAGTTCGAGCCCCTCGCCGTCGAGCATCTCGACGCCGCTTGCGAGATCTGACTCGCCGTGGGGTGACACTCCCAACGATGGCGGCGATTCGTTCGCGCAGTTCCTCGCCGCCGCGGCCGCCAAGGACGAAGAGAACATTTCACCCAACGCGACGATCCGCGCCTTCCCGCCGGGTAGAGCCCAGAAGGCTCGACCTCGGCTGCCTCTGCATGCCTCGTCGACGAATCTCCGCGTCGCCGCTTCGTCAAATGACTTGCGCAGCCAATTCGGTCATCTTCGACCCGCGCAGATGGATCGATCTGCTTCGTTCGACCCTGCGTCAGTCGCTTCGCGATCGAGTGGGTACGCCGAGTCAACGACCTCGACCATTACGCCCGTTTCGATCTCCAAGGCCCAGGCGTTGCAGCGCGTCGCGTCGCCTCTGACGACGACGGCGACGGGCAGCTCGAGCTCGAAGGTTTTGACCCACTCCAAGGACGACAAGAAGCGACCCGGACTTTTGCGCACGTTCCGATCGCTCGGTGATTTGCGATCGTCGGCCAACAGCCAGATTGCCCCTGCCCTTCCCTCCGAGCCCGTACCGCAGCTCTCGGCGTCGAGGATGCTCCGCGCGGTCACGCAGCCGATGCCGAGCCTCGTCTCCCTAGTGGCACCGGCTTCCGCTGGCCTCGCCTCGAGCGCATCAATGCAGTCGTCGAGCCCGGCCCAAAAATCGTCGCCTTTCGCATTCCCGCCGTCGAGCAACGGCTCCAGCTGCAGCCTGATGCCTCAGCCCTTGTACGCGCCAGCAATGACGCGCCATCGATCGGCCAACTCCAAGTCTTCGTCGACGTCTTCATTCGAGGACGTGTGGGGCAGCTCGCAGCCCCACCACGCCCAGCCAATGGCCGATCCCTCTGCGGCGTTCCGACGTCACCCCTCTTCGGGTCGCGTGGATCGCATCCCCTCGACGGATTTGCGACCTCGACGGCCTTCGATGCCGACGCGCGGTTCGGGCAGCAATGGTTCGCTCAAGCCGATCCCGGGCCATACTTCGCAGTCGGCTTCGCTCTCGAGTCTCGAATCGAAGCGCAGTTCGCGTTCGTCCGTCATGAGTCGATCGCTAAGCGAGCAAAGTGCCGACGGCCGATGGACGCGACGCAACTCGACCGACTACTCGTTCTCGGATCTGAGCACACCCTCGACCCCGCAGAGCGAGCTCGGCGCATCGAAGCACCACCAGCAGCAAAAGGACCTTGAGCTGGCGTTGTCGAACAAGGTCCCCTTGCCCATGTTTTTCCCCGTTCCCCCCAAGGCAGCATCGACCTTGCCGGCTTCGACTCGCATGGAGGCGTTCTACTCGCAAGACGGGACACCCCACACCCCCTCTGGCCGACGCCCCTCCCACGAATTCCGACCTCGAGCGACCTCGTCGTCGTCTTCTTCGTCGCTGTCGTCATCGCGGCGCTTGCCGCTCGACACCATTCTCGCTTCTCCGAGGGCCGAGTCGGGGATCGCTTCGCCGGCATCCGCGACCTCGACGGGTTCCGCCGCATCCTTCTGGTCGCCCTCGTCGGCGGGCGTCAACGGCTCGCTGCCACCGCACGAGCGATCTCACGTCACGTTTAAGCTTCTGCACCCCAAGTCGAACATCGTCGTACGCGTCAACCGCTCGAGCTTGACCCGTACGGCTCTTCTTGAACAGGCATACGCCAAGTTCGCAACCGTGGGCGTGCACCTCGAAGGTGACTGGGGTCTGTTGTACCACGTTCGCTCGAGCTCGACGGCATCGTCCTCTCAAGCGCCGGTGCTCATCGTCTCAGATGAGGATCTCAGTTGGGTCCTTGCGCGCAGTGCGATGGTCGAGAAAATCAATCTCCACGTCATGGCTTGAGAGATCGAAAGACCCCCCAAAAAACGCATTTATGCATTTCCCCCTCACCATCAAACATCATGTATCTTTTACTTTGTTCTTCCACCCTGTTTCACTACGACTTTGGCACCATTCACCTTCCCCTCCCCTCCCCTCCCCCCCCCCCCTGTGTCTTGCTTTGCCACTTCCATCTCTTGCCACCGCCTGCCCGCATCGCTTATTACTTTGACTCTGTTGTATCACCCTCGCACCGCCCCCGCTTTCGTCTTTGACCGCCCTCGTTGGTTTATTCCTCATGCCGTCGTACACGATCTGTGTCGGTCCCTGTGTTAAGCTGTATCCCTCTTGTCCGTTCTATCGTGTATTGCAAACTTTCATCACGAACTTCCCTCAGATGCAAGCTGTTGAAACTTAGAAGAATATGCTCAATTGAGTATATGATCAGCAGATGCGAGAAAAGAGTGAGAAATTGGAACTAATCGGATGGCTTGGGAAACGCGATGGTGCATTACGACAGCTCACGACATCTTACGACGCAGCTCGCCGATGGTCGACGCGATTGAGCCTAGCTCTGGTCTGGCTCTCCTTTTGAGCACGACAGTGCCGGCGCGCGACTCCCACTTCCCCACTTTGACGCGTCAGTGCAACACACCTACAAGCCTTGTGCGCGTTCAGAGCTTGGAAGCTGCATCTGAATCACGCAATTCACAGAGTTGCGTGGAGGACGCAGCTCGGCCGTCTTCGTCATCGTCATCGTGGCGCTCCCACTTGGCCTCGCGGCGTGTTCGCGATGCGTATTTCGATGCTGCAAGCGCATGGAGCGCAATGCCGATAGGTTGACAAGGAAAGGTAAGCCATCAAGATTCATTGCTCGGTGGTGCCCTCCGCTGACCCGCTTCCTGCTCGCTCGTCGCAGTCGGTCCATTGTTCATCACCGTGGCGATCATCATCATCACCATCTGCGTGTGGACATTCTTCGAGGTAGGCGCCCTTGCATAGGCACAGGGAAGAAGACTCTGTGAGCTGATGCGCATCGGAATGGGCGTTCTGCAGGTAGTTCATCCCAGCAAATTCCGTGGACCGAACGTCTCTTGGCCGAGCTTCCTGCTCGGCACCTTTCTGTTGCCTTATCTCGTCGTCATGATGTGTTTCAATGTGAGTGTCACTTTCCGTACCTGAATTGATACAACGAGGAAAATGGACTCGAACTCTTTTTCCAACAGTACTATCAAGCCATCACCGTCCCCCCTGGAACCCCTTTCGATCCTCAAGGAGCAAACCTTGTCGATTCGAGACCTCTGCTCGCATGGCTCGAATGCACCCCTCTAGCATTCCTTGTCCGGTCTCCAAAATACACCAGGACAAACAAACATACTACAAGAGTGGTCAGGGAGATCAATCTCGCTAGAGAACGCGCTGCGACGACGAGTAAGGTCGGTCGGATGGGCGATAACTCGGAGACCGAGGAGCAAGGGCCTAGGCCGGATAGAGGCCATTGGGGTGCAGTGGCGAGGGTGTGCACGAAATGTCCTTTGAGGGAGGATGGACACCGGCCGATCAAACCAGGTTAGTCGCAGTGTATCCTATCCTGATGGAGAGGCCTAGAAGCTGACTCCTCCACCGTCCGGTTGAAACCTCAACAGAGCGGACTCACCACTGCTCCGTATGCAAAAGGTGCATCCTGTGCTATGACCATCACTGTCCTTGGATCAATAGTAAGTATCGATCTGATTGAACTATTGAAACTTAACTGACGAGTGAATTTCTCTGGCGGTAGATTGCGTCGGCCTCAACAATCAGCGCTACTTCGTTCTCTTCCTATGCAATGCCTCCGCTACGTGCGCGTTCATGTCGTACCACAGCTGGGGTTCAATGTGGATGGCGCTCGCTTCTATAGACTCGGTTAGTTGCTGGGAGTATGCGCATCTCGAAGCCCTTGGCAAATGTAGGACTGACGTTTGACGGCCCGTTGCGATAAACAGGACTGGCCTTATTGGGCGCCGACTTACTTTGTGCTGCTGCTGTGGATCATGACCCTCGTCCTCGCCATGGCGCTGACTGTCATGACGGCACAGTGCGTTCACCAATCGGCGCGTTTGCTTCAAATCGCCAGCAGCTGACAAGTCTTGCGATCCGTGGCGCAGGCAATTCTGGCAGGTTATGGTTGCAGAAACGACGGTGGAATCGTACGACAACAAGCACTACGCCACCATCATGGCCGTCCGCGGTCAAAAGTTTCTCAACCCTTATCACCTAGGATGGAAGCGCAACTTGCAGGTCTTCTTTAACCTCAGACCCGAGGGGCGATATCATTGGTTGACTGTTCTCTTGCCGATACCGATCGGACCGAATGGGGATGGATGGAGTTGGAAAAAGAGAGAGGGTTGGAGAGAAGGATCTATCGCTATCGAAGAGGAAATGACGGATGAGGAAGAAACTTCGGACGGGGAGGAAGTTCAGTAAATTATGTCGGATCGGATCGAATTGAAAATACCAAGCTACAGCAGTAAAAAGCCTCATTGCATCCCCTGCTATGGACTAAGCGCTCCTGATCCCGGACCGATCCCTCCATTCCTCGTACCCCTGAACGACCTCGCTCGTGATCCTCCTCCGAATGCTCTTGGCCGCCTCGACCAAATGTCTCCTTCCCACAGCCTTGATTTCAATATCCTCATTCATCGCATTCAAAGCCGCGTCCTGACAGATACCCGCGATTTCTGCGCCTGAACATCCATCGGTCATGGAAGCGAGTTCTTGGATGTTGACGTCGGAGGAAATGGACATGCGATTGAAGGCGAGTTGGAAGATTTCGATGCGGGAGGGGAGGTCGGGTGGAGCGACGTAGAGGATGCGGTCGAGTCGACCGGGGCGCATGAGAGCGGGATCCTATCGAATGATGATGGTGTGAGAGAGAGCGCGTTAGTTGCGACCTTCTCTTTGAGAGGGAGGATGCGCAGTCCTGAAAGGACTTACTATCACGTCGGGTCGGTTCGTCGCGGCGAGAACGATGACGCCGATCAACTCTTCGATTCCGTCCATCTCGGTCAACAACGACATGAGGACTCTATCCCCCGTCGGACCGGACGAGCCATCCGATCCACGCGCGGGTGCGAGCGCATCAATCTCATCCTTTACAGAAGCAAATTGAGGTTAGCCAATTTCTTGGGGACGAGTAGCTAAACAGCGATTGACGTACGAGGAAAACGATCGAAGGTGCGGCGGCCCTAGCCTTGCGGAAGATCTCCCTGATCCCCTTTTCCGACTCCCCAACATACTTGTTGAACACCTCCGGCCCTTTGACAGCAATGAAATTCAACCCTCCTTCATTCGCCAGAGCCTTCGCGATCAACGTCTTACTGCACCCTGGAGGACCATACAACAGAACACCTCGTGGTGGACGAACACCTAATCTCTTGAACGTCTCAGGATGTAAGAGAGGCCATTCGACGCATTCCCTTAGGCGGGCTTTAACGTGAGCTTGACCACCGATGTCGGACCATCTCACTTTGGGCGTCTCGAGGAATACTTCGCGCATTGCTGAGGGACGCGTTGAGAGGAGGGCGGTTTCGAGATCCGAGGCGAGAATTTTTTGGTCGGAGAGGTCAGCTGGGGTAGGTGAAGTGTTGATCGAATTGAAAGAACGCTTGATCGCGTTCAGACCAGCAGTATGGACCAAGGAGGACAGGTCTGCGCCGACGAAGCCGTGGGTTCGCGCAGCGGCGGAAGCGAGGGTCGCCTCGTCCAGAGCGTGTGGCGTCCTTCGAAGGAGCACACGCAAGATCGATAATCGCGACGCAGCATCGGGAACACCAATCTCGATTTCTTTGTCGAACCTCCCCGGTCTTCGAAGTGCAGGATCGATCGCGTTTGGTCGGTTCGTAGCGGCGATCACAACGACCCTCGGTCGTTCCTCATTCGGTCCATCCACATTTGCTTCCTCACCCAATTCAGAGTCAACGACCGCATCCTTCTCCTCCAAACCGTCCATAAGCGTCAAAAGCGTAGCCACGACCCTTCTTTCAACCTCGCCCCCTTCCTCCCGATTAGGTGCCAAAGCGTCCACTTCATCAATGACGATCACGGCGGGAGACTTGCGCTTGGCTTCGGCAAAGATGTCCCTCAGTCGAGCTTCGGTCTCGCCATGGTATGCGGACGATAGAGAGGGGCCGTTGATGGTTAGGAGGGTCGAGCGTGTCGATTGGGCGATCGAGTAGGCGAGTAGGGTTTTGCCCGTTCCTGGGGGGCCGTAGAGCAAGATTCCTCTCGGTGGTCGGAGACCTGGTTTCAGAATAGACGACGTCATTAGTCACGATAACACAAGACATGTTAGTACTTAGCCTACGGCGTACCGAAATGATTAAACACCTCGGGCCGAGTCAGAGGCCACTCGACCATTTCGCGAATTTGTTCAATCTGAGCCTGCATCCCACCGATCGCTTCGTATCCAGGCATGTCCCCTGTCCTAGCGATCGACTTCGAACCTGATGCGCCAGCTGAAGTCGTTACTGCGGTCCTTCTCTTGGGTAAGGGTGCGATTGGGGGTTTGAAGGTGACGGATGTGGATCGGGAAACGACGAATACTTGGTTCGGAGCTACTTTGAAAGGAGGCGAGGTTGGGGCCGGTCGTGCCGAAGAGACCAGTAGGCGACGCAGTACGCCGTTGAAGGTCAGCTCAACGAACTGATGGAGGGCGACGTATTTGATGTCGACTGCAGGGAGGCCCCAAGGGAGGATGGTCAGTGGGGTTCTGCCGTGGACTCGACGGAGAGATCTCCTTGCTGACCGAGAACTTCTTTGGCGTAGGCTTCAAAGAAGCTATCCTTTGCGGCTTTGCCCTTGGAGTCGTAGATGAGAGTGACGGTCTCGGCTTCAAAGAGGGACAGGCCTGAGTCGGTGAGGGTGTTGAGCATCGAGTCTTCTCCCAGTGTCAGACCCGAATTGGCGAGCAAGAGCGACGAGACTGCGACTGCCGAGTCGGAGGCTGAGGCGAGTTCGGAGTCGAGAAGGACCATGTCAGCTCGTACGCATGAATTTATCGAGGCAATTGCGATCCGTACCTGATGCGGACAGAGTGAACGAGGGCCATGCTACACCGACAGCGAACTTGGGGGGCTCCATCGACGCTGGAGCATGCGAGGGCGGTAGCTCGGTCTAGCGGCGGACAACGTCCCGGACGATTAACTGGGGCGCACGTCTTGGGAGACTGTCTCGCACTGACTTTGTTCATACTGAGTGCACTGATGCCATCCTCCAACGTCGAAGGAGCCGCAGCGGGGCGTGGACGGATCACGAGCGCATCGCCGGCGCAGATCTTCCTCGCCTTGAGAACCTCTGCAGCGACGTGGATACGCTTGAGCTGTCGTGCGGGCGCCGTGACGGAAGAGGACGGCGTGGGAGCCAAGGTGACCTTGAAGGGCCGTCGACTGAGCGCGTTGTCCATTACGAGGGGTTGAGAGGGTCGTCTCGTCACCTGGGTCTGCGGAGGTGGTCGTGCGAACGTAACCGAGGAGCAGCACGTGACGTGACCGGCGCCAAACGCCAGACTGCCGGAGATTTTAGCGCATTTATCGAGGTAGGCCAATTCCGCATGGCGCCGGAGCAGGATGGGTAGATATTTTTGAATCGTATTCATTGAGTCAAGCAGCCTGTACCGACCTTCACCGTCACTCGGGTGTTATAACTGCATTTTGCAACAAAGTCTCAGGCATCCCACGTCGGCCTCGATCGTCGATCGCTGAAACGACCGATCGAGCGACTTCGATCTGGGCGGTCGCCGGGCGCTCCTGATGATCTCGCACCGCTCCCGCACGTCTCGGGGCTCCAACACCGTCCAGCACGACCTCTTGACCGGTAGTCCACACTCGTAGGGATCTTGAGTCACCGTCAAGCCGTTGTAGCTGGCCGTATCAGCGAGCAAGGAGCTCTCATCTTCCCTGGCGTCCTCGTGGTTGTCGTCACCCCCACACTCCCTCTGCCAGCTGCATACACACGTTCATTCTCGCAACACGTCGCCATCCGCCAAACGTCACAAAATGGATTTTCTTTCCCGATTCACGACGACCTCGTCAACGGCGAAATATTACTGCAACCGTTTCAACGTTCCCCGCCTCGCGGAAGGACCCAACCTCGCGCTCGCCCTATTTGGCTGTAGCTTCTTCTTCGCCGCACAGGTCGTATCCCGCTACTGTTCGCCCAAATTGTTCCCCAAGGGCTTCAAATCGCTTGATGAGAAGACGAGGAACGATTGGGATCTGCACTTTGTACATCGCCCGGCTGAGCGCATGCAGCCCAGCCTCGGTGACGGTTGAGCCCCACTTCTGCTAGAGAGCTGACACCCAAAGCGGGCTCTTCGACGATCCCACAGACGGGCTGGGTCCATGCTCTCATCTCGGCCCCTTTAGCGCTCTACCTCATCTGGAATCCTTCGCCTCAACTCGTGCGTGACCCCATCTTTGGCTACGCCCCCCTCGAAGGCGCCGTCTTCGCCTTCTCTGGTGGCTACTTTCTGTACGACCTCCTCGTTTCGCTCGTGTTCGTCAAAACGCATGGGATTCCCTTTGTTGTTCATGCCACGTCATGTTGCTTCATCTTCTTCAAGGTACCAGGAGGTGATCTCTTTGTGGCGAGCGAAGGGTAGCTCATCTATCTCCTTCTGTGCGCAGGCTTTTACCCCTTTTCTGAACGGCATTGGTCCTACGTTCCTCATTGTGAGTCGAGGCGAGCATCAGCCGGAATGACTATTCATATCCGTCATATACTGAATTGTGTGCGGGCTTGCAGTGGGAACTTTCCACAATGTGAGTGCTGCGCCGTGACTACTGAAATTTCTCTCCCTGCCGATACGCCGAAAGTTCTGAGTTGAGGTGATCTCTTACCTCTTGCAGCTTTCTTCACCCCCACTGGTGGCTCGACAAGCTCAACATGACCGGTTCTACGCTTCAACTAGCCAATGGAATCGCACTCCTTTCCGCGTAAGCAATCACACATCCTGGCTCACCTATCCGACCCCGAAAATTCAAACTCACCTCCACCGAGCTGCCCCCCTGTAGTTTCTTCGGCGCCCGCATCGTCTACGGTGGTCGGATGACCTACCGCCTGTGGAACCTCCTCGACGCGCCCAACATCAACCCTAAACTACGATGGGGCTTTAGAGCGGCGAATTTGGCTTTGAACAGTGAGTTGCAGTGCTGTCGAAGCCTGCTCGGCTCGAACCCCCCACCCTTCGAGCAAGTCACTGACATAGATTATCTTCTCGATTTACACGGCTTACAGTGTTGAACTGGTCTTGGTTCAGATTGATGATCCTTTCTGTGTACAAGCGCTTGGGGGTGCGGAAAGGAGATGGGAAAGGGGGCAAGGGGAAGAAGACGGTTCAGGGTAAGAAGGTGGACTAGCGGGGTCGAATCTTAGATGGAGAGTTGGTGTGTTTAGCTATTTTAGAGCTCAGGAGGCTGAACTGATATACCACTTGTTTTCCACGCGTCCGAGTCGGACGAGCTGAAAGGTACATTTGGACTGCAGACCTTTACAAAGCTAACACAGGAGCGATCTGACAAAACTAGGAAGACGCCAGGGATAATCCCCCAAACTCGCTCTATCCCACTCCCTCGACCCCACGAAGCTCAAACCCCCTTCATTCCACCTTTACCTTCTTAGCGCCCCGATTGACTGCGCTTCCTTCCAGCAATTGCAAACGTTCCCCTCTCCCAGTATCTTCACCCCCGCGCTTCTTCCGGCAGGCAACGAACCCTTCGTACCCAGGCTTCAACTCCTTCAAGCCGTTTCTCAGTATGGCTTGGGGTGGTAGGACCGAGGTGTAATGGTGGAGGAAGGTGACAAGGGGGATCCTCGGAGGCGTTGCGGGTGAAATTGAAATGGGATCGAATAGGGGTGAGGGAGGGGTAAGGAGCGGCGTAGTACTTCGTGGTGCTTCGTCCAGCGTGACTTGTTGAAGTCGTTCGCCTTCCAGTTCGGAGTCGTGGAAGAAGGGTTTGGAGTCCGGGGACTCGGATTTGACTTGCGCACGGGCCTCTGCGGGCGAGAAAGGCGCGAGCGAAGGACCACCCCCTTCTCCTCCCTCTCGGTGGAGGAAGAGCGAGTTCTCCACGGACTCGGAGGAATCGCTGAATAGGATCGAGGAATACTCAGGGGACTCATGGCGGGCTGAGTTCGAATGTTCGGACTCCGCGGTCGGACTCGAAAAGCGAATCAGTTCGCCAGTAGCGAATGAGATCAAAGGTGAGGCAGGAGAGAACCTGAAGTCAAGATCGGAGGGTCGAGGATGCTTTGGAGGGGACGGAGTCTCTTTGGTGTGTGATGATTTGGGTTCCGGAAACATGAAGGAGCGACTGGGGGTCTTGAATGAAGTTGGATCGCCGTGTGGGGCCGACGAACCCAGACTTGGCGGGCCAGGAGAGGGGTGATTGTTCTCCTCGGACTGCACAGTTTCTTCATCCGGATCGGGTGGGGTCATCACCCTCTGCTGAATCACGTCCAGTTTGGATGGTGCAGACGACTCGTTTTCCTTCAATGGACGAGGTGGTACGAGATACGGTTCGAGCGAGAGTACCCTTTGGTGACCGAGGCAATCCCAGACGTAGCGTTGGTCGTGGAGCTCTAGGCCGAGCGCTTCGAGTCTGTGCAATGAGATGGTCGATGAAATGGTGGTCTGTCAGCTTTCGTTATTCTCAAGACTTGTTTGCACACTCCTCACGCGAGAAGCGAGTATCTAGCTTGCTCCGAGGCTCTTTCGTGGAGAGGACTAACCGTATCTCGCGATCCGATGGTCTACTCTCAACGACAAAGAAGAGATGGATCGGGATACCCTTGGGCACTTGTTCGGCTCGAGCCAAGGTGCCACCATGATGAACCCAAGCTGCACGAGTTGAAAATGAACAAGAGGTGGAGAAGAAGGCGCAGAGACCGGCGAATAATGGTCCGGCTGTTGGAACGGTAGCGGTGGCACTATAAGTGGGGGTCCGAACGTCATGTGGGGTGCCACCTGCTGCAGTGGGCCGGCCGCGAGTGAGGAATCTGATGAAGGGCAGAGGCATGGCGTGTGTCAAACTCAGTCTGCGATGGGGGGATGGGAATTTGGAAGACACCAAAAAGACCCAACCTCGCGAAGACTTGACAGAATGCCAGGGGGTCCAAGCGTCGTCCCCGCCCTCTTCCGTCATCGATTCATCGAAGCGCGCCTTCCTTCGCGCTCTCTCCTCTTTCGCCCCTCTCCATCTTGGCGCCTAGTGACTCGCCCTCGCTTGTTCGCTGCTCGCCTGGTGCGACCCCCATCTCTGACTTTGCCACCGTCTTGTCAATCGAGTCTGAACAAGATGTCGACTGTGTTGATCTTGGGTGGACTGGGTCAGTTGCACTGTGCACTGTGTCGTTTCGGGGTCGTCGACTGACTGCTGACACGTCCGTGCGACCCACCACCTCCGCTGCCCCACACGTCACCGTTTCGCCCGGCCATGCCACGCGATCGATCCCGCGCAGGAGGCGATGGCGCACGACACCTCATATCCTACCTCACAAACTCAACAACCAAAGATAGCAAGATCCAACCCAAATTGATCCGCGTCGTCGACAAGTACCTCGTGATCCCTCAGGCCGAGGCCTTCACGTGCTACGTCGACGCCGACACTCGACAGGCGCTCAAGCAGGTCGATCGGGTCGAGTACATGCAGGGAAACTTGTTGACAAGTGGTGAGTACACAGTAAGGGATATATAGAAGACTCGGGCGGAAACTGTGCGAGGTGAGATGCCGGATGTAGACGATGATGCTGTGCCTGAGACGAGGCTCGTGCACGCTAGTTGCGAAACATCTGCTTTCGCCTCGTCGCAGCTGAGGTGGGGGTGACGTAACAGGCTGCTCGCGGGCAAAGTGATGCCGTTGCTCTTCGGATCCATTTTCCAGCCCAACACGTATAAGAGAGCATGTACCAATGACCATTGCTTCTGTTCTCTCCTCGCCTTTCGTGCCGCTGCTTCCCCCACGTGCCTCGTGGTCAGCGATGCGCACAAGAGCCATGACCTTGCCGGAAGCCCACGGCGGACCCTCGAAAGGTTTCGACTATGTGTTTGATTTCACTGGCGAAGCCGACTTTAGCCTCCCTGATTCGGTGCGTCATTCCAGGCCACGAGCAATGCCACTGCGGAGCTGTTCAAGCAGATCGCTCGCTGTTCGGCGGCCCCACCGACTCGCGAGCTGAAACCTCCGTCGTAATTTGGTTTTCTGAATCGCGCACAGGTCCAGGTCGAGCGGACACTTGCACTGGCTTTGGCTCTTGGCCAATCCGCAGTCGACCATAAAGTAGGCGTCTATGTCCGTTTGCTCGCGACGCAATACAAGGTCGTCGGCGACAAGAAGGCCAAGGTCGGAGAGGAGGGTTCGATTGCCGAGCCTTGGGGTGTAAGGGCGGCATGGTTCCATGAGGCGGCGAGGGGTTTGGCTTTGATCAAAGGGTGGGTTGATTGAGCAGACTGATCAAGCGGTACAGGAAACTCTGACCGACCTCAATTCGTCTGAAACAGTCTCAATCTCGTCCTCGTCCGACCGGCACTCTTCTATGGTCCATTCACTGTGACGGGCTGTGAGTCATGAGACCGCCTCATATCACGAGCCACGCCAGACTCTGATTTCGGTTAGCTTTCCGAATCCCTAGTGACGCCTCGAATGCTCATTGGGGAAGTCTATCGGTTCCTCGGTGAAAAGCTAGAATTTCTGTGAGCTGTCCTCAGGCCCGCAGCCCCCCAATCTAGCAGAGGTGCTAAGTGTTGTGTATGGCTCGACGGGATCACAGCTGGAAGGAATCACTACCCCTCAATACCATATCGATCGAAGATTTCTGTTCCGCGACGGTTGCCATCGCGGCATGGGCATTGTCGCAGGGCTCGGAGCAATCACTCGCTCTCGCAGGCGAAGATCTACCCACGACGTTGACGTCGGACGACATCATCCAAACGGTGCAAGGGGCAGCCAAGAAAGGCGAAAAGGTCAAGGCCGCGGTTTTCACGCTCGCTGATGATGGTGATACGGTTCAGGCCGACATTGCCAAGCTCATTAGCGAGACGATCGGGGTCGAGGCCGGGTTCCACGGGAGCATCATCTCATCGTTCGCCAAGCTCAACATGGGGGACGTGCTCGAGGACGTCAACGAGAAGGTTAGCACTTGATCAGGTTACATGGTCAAATGTTTCACTTCCAAGCTGAACCTCATTGCTTCTTTGGGGTTTCAAACTCGCAGCATCTCGAAGGGTGGAGTGAGCTTTTGCAAGCCTCCAAACCTCCTATCTCGTCAACGGTGCCGATCTCACCCTACGTAGTAAGCTGACCTTAATCTATACATCTGAGTCCTCTACTTGTCGTCTGAATCAATCACCCTGCCCCATCTACAGCCCGCCGACCTCCTCGAACCGCACCCCATCCACTTCTCGAACACCAAGCTCGTCAAGCTTATCGGACGGACTCCAACCCAAAAACTCGACTCAGTCGTCCTGCGCGATACGGTACAGAAATTCCTCGAGGAACACAATTGGCCCAACGCAGAACCCAAGTCGAAGTCGAAGAAGCGATGATCTTGGACCGAAGCAAGTCGATCATGAGAAGCTCTTCCACTAGCCCCTCACCGAGGCTTCAAGCTTCTCATTCCCCTCCCGCGTCATTCTGCATCTTCGCAACTTCCGACTCCGTCACTACGATACCCCATTTTATCCCTTCTAATTGTGACCAGCATTCGCAGCTTCTCTTTCGCTTCACACGCCACAGCATGCACTTTTACAGGCCTCTCGAAAACTGTGTCTCGGCACGCTACAGCATTCTGGCAATTCATACTCTCAGTCTGAGAAAAACCTTCCTTCGGCGGGACCTTAGCGTTGTTTCGAGTTTGATAATTAAGACTGATGTCATGTCGCTTCAGGCTGATTAATATTTGGGGAAAGTCATGCCCACTCAGGAAGAGTTTGCCCTGCGAAATCGGCGTACAACACTTTGCGAGGCTCCTTCGTGGTTTATCTTCCCCTTGCACCCCACCGTACACCTCCTATCGTCTAAGCCTACGCCTCCTCCCTCCCAAGCCAGATTCATTCCCTCTTCGCCCCTCTCTTCTTCTCCGCCGCCGCCGCCTCCGCCGACCCCGACGACAACTTGCCATTGATCTCGATCCTCTCATGCCTTGCGCCCGGCTCGGCCTTGACGAACCTCTTCCTGAGCGCGAGCACCATAGCTCGGAACCAGAAGAAGTTGAGGCTATTCATGAGGAGGTTAAGGCCGCAGTAGACTATCACGCCGGAGGATGGGAGGAGTAAGTTAATTGGGGGTGATGTAGTGGATCGTGATGTAGTGGATCGTGATGTAGTGGATCGTGATGTAGTGGATCGTGATGTGGGTTTGGGGAAGGACTTACGATAACGAACGTTCCCTGCTCGAGGATCGGCTTTGGGTCCGAAGAAGAGCATCCAAAGTTGGTACGAGTTGTAGGTCCCCCAAATTAAGCGAGCTCCGACGTATGAGCCACTGGGAAGTAGAAGGAAGAGGAATGGAGTCGGTTACTTGTCAGGAAAAGTGAAAAGTTTGCAGGCGCGCGGGTTCTTACACAAGGAAAATGCCGTTGACGAGTTGGAGCGTCGAGCCGGTCAGGCCGAACTTGTCGAGGTACCAATGAGCATTGAGGAAGCTGAGAATCGGGGAAGAACGGAATGGTTGAGTACGGGGATCATTGCGGGGAGGGGTGATGCGCCGAAGTGGATTCGTCGTTTCTCACATGCTCGAGAGTTCCCAGATCAAGAAATTAGGACCGCAGAAGAGTAAGAAGGGTTGCAAGGTGAAGAGGAATGCGAGCATGCACCCGAAACCGTGCAAGAAGAAGCCTGTGCGAGAGAGGAGCAATGGAGATGTAAGAAGGCAGAGTGTAGTAGGAACGAGTCATTTGGGTCCGAGATCAATTTACCGAGCCCTTGAGTGCTAATGTGCTGGGCTGAAACGATCGCGTCCTAGTCCGAGTAGACGAGAAGAACATATCAGCACTTTGTCTCCAATATGTAATACCTAGGAGATAGCTCACCCAAATAAAGTATCCGGTCGCGAACGCGTTGAGCCGAGCCTCGGCAATTCCGAAGCCGTAGGCGCGGTCGAGTACGATCGCAGCCGAAGGGTGGCGAATCAGGTCGAACGCAAAGGGAGTGGCGATGAGAGCAAAGACCCATCCGACCTGTGAGATGGGATGCATTCGGTGCCAGTATGACAGAGTTCGCGAAGGTAGAAGTCGGGGTGTGTTTGGCGGTCACGGAGCCGGATGCCGGAAGCCAGAGATGTGACGGAATGCATTCCGCGTAAAGGTAACGTATTCGAATACTGAATGAGGACAGCAATACGATACAGTGTCGAGACGAGCCAGCTTGACACTCACAACATGGAGATCCCAATCATCCTGCTTCCTTTTGATCTTGGGATAAGTGTTGGGGAACAGGTGTGGGCCGAGCACGTGAGAGATGCGCTGCAGCAAGAAGGACGCCGCGCACGACAAGATGCTGAAGTGCATCTGCCCGGCCCATTTGGGCACGCCGAGCGCGTTGGCCACGGGTTGGAAAGCCTTCTCGAGCCCTGCGGGGCCTTGCAGCGAGGCCGACTCGAGCAGCCGCGACATGTTGAGCGGTGATCCCTCGGTTGTGATGGGTGGTGGGGTGGGTGGGAAGAAGCAAGGTCACAACGAGCAAACCGAGAGCGCTCGCTGCTCGGCATTCGGGCAGCGTCACTTTCCGACCCACCCGAAAGTCAAGCTAAAGATGAGGGCGATCGAATGTCTCTGGCCGAGCACGGCGAGTACTATCCATGGAAAGTGGATGCAATATAACAGGTTGGGGCCTTGTGTACGACTTTTTGTGGGCAAGCAAAAGCTTTCACCAGACCATAAAGGTCTCCTCTCCAAAAATGAGGTGGGACCTACCGTCACGGCGGTAGATATTTTCGCTTCATTCCACCCAGCTCCGCCGCAGAAATCAAGCGCGTCATCACGCCAGCAGCCGGCAGTCCCACTTTGGGCTGGCTCACACTTGAGTTTTGCCTCTGCACGATCGCACCACCTGCTCTCATCGACCTGCTTTCGACTAGACTCACCTCAATCGTAGTCTTGACTTTGTTCCGACGTCGCATCCCATCTGATTCGAGAGCAATTCATCCCCTCCCGCCGTTGCTCACCACTCGGTCGCACCGTACGCCCGATCCGGCCACCCACTCGCCCCACCCCGACCACCCCAGCCCCTTTCCGTCTCGGCCCGCATCCCTCCCAGTCTCCCCCACCTCGCATACAACCAGCCGCACCTCATTCCCAAACTCGACCGAGAACCAAGCAGGATGACCAACGCTACTTCGCCGATCCTGTCCTGCCACCCGGGCAGCCTCAATGCGTTTGCGCTCAAGCTCAAGACGGGCGACTCGGTGCAGTCGATCCGAGCCAGGGCCGCACGCAAGTTGGCCCTCCACGGCGATGGGTCCGACATTGGGTTGCAGTACCTGTGGTGTGATGTGTACTACACCCTCGAAGATGGTCAGTTGGGAGTGATCGGGGTCTGGACCGGATGACGGGGCGATCGTCTCGGCCTTGTCGTGAACGGCGCGTACCATGCGAATGTCAGGAACTGACCCATGCTCCATCATCTTCCTACAGAGGATGACTGGGAAGTCTTTACTGACCGTCACGCCAACTCGGCCGAGGTGACCGTGCTCTTGACCGGACCCTCGATCCCGACCTCGACGCCTTCGATCGCGTCCATGTCGTCGCTCCCCCCATCGACCTCGGGCTCGCAACCCAACGATGGTTCTTCCGTCTACTCGGGCCACTCCTACGGCCGTGGTGTCGTCCGCGATGTCCGTGAGGGAACGAGCATGCATCTCCTCAGCTCGAGTGCGAGTTCCAAAGCCCCGAGCGTGGCCCGATCGGCGGCGCATCATAGCCAGGATGACGGCGACCAGGACACGATCGGCGGCAAGAGCAAGCGCACGGCCAAGAGCATCGCTCCGAGTGTGCCCGAGCACAAGATCAAATTTGAAGAGTTCCACAACCAGGTCAGTCGTCGGTGTGGGGTCTAGGCGCTTTGGAAGGCTGCTTCGAGCCCTGAGCCTCGAGCCGCCAGGGACAAGAGATTGCTGAATACCTTTCTTGACTTCAAACAGCTAGGCGTCCGCACCTTTATTGGATCCATTGGTCCCGTCGAGAACGTCCGCATGATGGTCAGCTGCCTCATCCCCTCAAGCTCCAGTTTGTGCAGCTTCATGAGACTGACCCGCTCCATCCTCCGGATTGTAACAGATGAAAGCCGGCCACCGAGCATGCTACATGTCGCGTGCGTTTGCTCAACAACACGCCTTCATCCCGAAAGACGCTGCACCGGGCTTCTACGGCTTTTCTGGGATCACGAATCTCGGCAGCTGGCCTATCAAGGTGTGTAAGAGCAGGGGTTGTCGCTGGCCATGCACGACTCAGAAGCTGACATTCCTGAGCTGGTACCACTTTCTCAAAAATCAGGTCGGCAAGAAGACGGTGGAGCAACAAGTGATGCTGGTCGAGAACTCGTACTTCCCTGTCATTCTCGGCAGGTGAGTTATCAACGAAGAACCTCGTGTGGCTGCAACTCTTGAGGAGACTGATGGGATCGGCTTCTCGCCTTCTTTTGCGCAGGTCGTTCATGGAACGACGAGGTGTGCGCACCGATCCGTTAGATCAAACCTCGGTCGTCTTCATGGACACAGGAGAGGTGATCCCGACCGATCTGGTGATCGTCAAAGACGCCGCCGGTCACGTCATTCCGATCTCATAGATACCCCTCGCCCTCTGGATTGTGATCGTCATTTTGCCTCCTCGACATATCACGTCCTTCTAATTATTGTGTACATGCTACTGCGGCTCAACTGCATGCTACATGCTGCTACTGCTTTTTCTGCTCTCGACCCGTATGGACCTTTCGACTAGTGCTCTTGCAAACGGCTGTGGTGTCTGAAGTAGTGTTAGATCATCGCTCGTCGTCTCTCTTCGTGTGTGCGGGGTAGTCTCACAAGTGCTTTGTAATAAGACGGACTGGACATACCCTATCGTTTTTCACAGGCTCGAGAGTGAACTCCGATTCCAAGTCAGCTCGATCACGTGATGTCACTCCTCGAGATGACGTTCGTCGTGCGCCTCTCGATGGAGATTCACTTTGTGTGTGAGATCGATATGAGATCCGAGTCGCTAATTTGTACAACATAAATAACCACCAGCATGGAAGATGATGAGCACAACCGTCAGATTGATGCGTTGTAGCTAGTAAAACAGATCAATCCGTTACACTCACCGGCGAGTTGATACTAGCAAACACCGCTCAGTTCACTGCAAATTCAAGTTGGGCGCCACACCAGAGATGCCGTGACGATGGCTGCCCGAACTCCTTGCGCGATATCGATTCTTCATCGAGTCTCGAGACACCTGACCGTGCCGTGTTATCATGTTGCGCTCCGTCTACGGTTGTGCACGCCTTTTCCTCGAGCGTACCGTGAATGAGGCTGAGATTCCAGAAAAGTGACTTGATACAGATCTCCAAGCGTCGAGTCCCTCGCGCGACAGGAGACGCGACAGCCGAGACGTCCCCTCCTACCACAGGGCAATCAACATTTCGGGTACACGGATTCGGATTCCATCTCAATGCGATGATCAGCTTGTCCGAGACCCCCATGCCCAAATCCGATCCGGAAGCCTATAGCGAGTGAAGTCAGCACCCACCGTCGTCGTGACGTAAGTTAGGCCGCTCGAACTGCGGCGCAAACTTCCCTCGATCTATCGCAAGACCTTCGTCCGGCCCCCTGCCCACGAGACCGCTCTGATGGACTGACCACTGCACCCTTCCCTATCGTGGGGTGGACTCGTAGCCAAGAGCATATGGGCATCCGATTGAAATGGACCGGACCTACATGCCACAATCGACGAGACGACGTGGTGGGCTGTGCGGTTGACTAAGCCACTTATTCGCCGATCTGCGACGATTAATGACGATCAACCCGATCCACCGTCCCGAACTCCAGGAAGAAGTTTCAAAGAGAACTCTTCTACGAATTACGGAAACGGCAGTAAAGCAGAAGGAGGAAGGAGGATGAAGTACTTCCGAGGAGCCCTGACTGCTTGGCATTCGCGCTGACTCGAGGATCTAGTCAAATCTGTAAAAGTGTCTCGAGATCAAGGGTGTTGGTGCCGTTGACGTTGGGGGGCGAGAGCGGCTCCTGATCCGACCTCTGAATCTATTTACAGTGTAGAATAGGCTTGACTACAACAATGAGTGGACAAACATTGAATACATGCAGACGGAAGGAAATACTGCTGCGGAGGGTAGGTAACAAATAAGATAGGCGCGAGGAAGCCAGTGGTGCTACCATATCCAGCAGAGGGCTAGGGGTGAAACATCGCAGCCCTGACGCGAACCGCGGTTTGTAAACGGTACACCGATCCTCTAGTCACTACAAGTCTTCTGCGAGCCATGCGAGCG
Source organism: Microbotryum violaceum (assembly GCA_022506055.1). NCBI lineage: Eukaryota > Fungi > Basidiomycota > Microbotryomycetes > Microbotryales > Microbotryaceae > Microbotryum > Microbotryum violaceum. The sequence continues at coordinate 402,797 of JAKMXP010000025.1, read as the reverse complement.
GCTATCCGCCTCTTGCGAGCCGTGCGAGCTGCCATCTGTCTCTTGGGACTCGCTTTCGGGACCAGTAGGGAGGAAAGCCGCAATCCCTAGGATCTCGTCGTCCTTTGGCCAAAAATCTGACCTCACATCAAGTACAACTTCAAAGTCGGTGGGATCGTCTTTACCGTCGAAGCGAATGCCACCGCGTCCTGTTTATGTACACGTTCAGGGTGAGGGCGCACAGCGGCCCGGGTTTAGTCGGATGTTTCCCCAAGGGCGACCGGTAAGAATCCAGAGACCTACTCTTGAGATGGTCCAGCTCGCCCTCGACGAATCCCGAGGGTCCAGGCGTTACGTCAAAGCCTTTGAAGTAGACCACACGATCCTGCCGAAACGACGGGAGCTCTCCGAGACGATGGACGAGATTGTCGGATCGTCGAAGAGGAGGGTCGAGCTCGGGGTGCTTGGCGTTATATTCGGAGATGAATCTGTCGCGTAGGGTATTTATGACTTGTGCGATCGCAAGTGAATGGGTCTAAGTCCGAGTCCGAACGAGTTGCAGCTGTGGAGGTCACGAGGACACACAGAAGTACTTACGGTAGCCAGAGTAACTGAGGACCCTCCAGTAATCGTCGCAGAGGCCACGATCCCTGTGATAGAACTTATGCGACTCTATCCAGGCCGCCCGTACCTCTGCGGAGAAGATGTTCCAGCTGACCGTTGCTTGAGACGAGTCGCAATCTGCATGCAGTAGAGTCCGAGTGCCTCGCTGTAGGCGTTGAGCTCTTGCCAGGTCTTGTCGGAGACGGCCTGCCAGATGACCTCGGCTTCCTTGTAAAAGCGGGCTTCCGGCCGGCGGACGGCGACCTTGAAGATTCAAAACATCATCTCGGGAAGGAAGTGCTCTCTTCGGTCGATCAGTACTCGCAGTGGGATGCCCTTGGAGTGAATTGGAGCTGGCGGTTCGGGCATGGTCATGCTGGTGGGAACGGTGGCTGCCCGGCTGGAGTAACGATCTGAGGTCAAAAGTCGGAGCGACGGGCCCAGTGAGCAAACGCGCCGGCGGCTAGCGGCGAGGGAGCGCGAGGGAGCGCAGGCTAAGCGCACGGGAGCGGCCTGGGAGCGCGAGGGCGGCACACCTCCCAAGCCAACTTGAAGATGAGCGAGCGCCCTCTTTGCTCAGCTACCACAAGGCCCGCATCACCCTACACCAAGCGCAGGCACCTCATGTGACCTACCTACATCAAAACAGAGACTATGGGCCACCGTCCTGTGATCGCTCTCTCGCGTGTACATCGTCTCCTTCGTCAACTCGGAGCCGCTTTGGCCAACCTCGCGCTCGATCTCGCTAACCTCCATCTCAAGCAACGAGAGCTATCCTTTCAAGCTGCTCAAGCCGCTCAGAGGAAAGCTAACCGTGCGTTGGATAGTGAGGATCACAACGACGATGACGACGATGACGACGATGACGACGATGATGATGAGGAATGGGAGGGGTCAGGTCGGACGACGATGGCAAAGGTTGCGGCGAGGAAGAGGAGCAAGTCGAGTCGGGTCGTGACTAAAGTGACGACGACGTATTCGAGACGAGGAGCAACCACCATGAGTCGAACGACCTCGCAAGCCTCGTCTACTTCTTCCGCACCGGTATCTTTCGCCACGAGGACGGAGGCGGGTGTGAAGCGAACTCGCCGTTCAACAGGTTCGGGTGCAGACGTTTCGATCCTCCTCGATGCGAGGAACAGGCTCAGTCGTCTCGACGGATGGGAACATGACTCGGTCAACAAGGCTTTACACCTCATTAAAACCTACTCCAACGTACTCGAGGCAGTCGTGGACGCCAACGACGAAGAGCAACAAGAAAACCCGACCCGGACTCGCCGAGTACCGAGCTTGGTCGAGATGATGGCGAGGGAGATTGGATGGAATATCGAAGCTCATGTGAGGAGTTGTAGGGAGGAGGAACAGTCGGATAGTAGTGAGGAGGAAGGGGTCGCTTTGAGACGGAAGGGTCAATTGGACGAGGGGGACGATGAGGCGACTTTGGTTGACGACTGGTACGACGCTTGTCCGGATTATTGTCGCCCGTGAGTCAATCGGAACAGTGCACCGGCGAGTCGATTTATCTCATTTTACAGTCTTTGACTTCCATAGATGGATCTTAATCGAACACGCCACCTCCATCATGCTCGAAGGCCTCGAAAATCCTCCTTTCACCCTGCTTGAGATCCTTTTCGAGCTCTGTTCTCGCATGGGAGCGGGCAGTGCAGTAAGTGGAGCGTTTGCTGATGAGACACCGTGGAACATCGTCTGAAAAGACTCTTCTACAGTCTACCAGGTTCTATGATGCTCTCAACTACCAAGCTTTGCGCATGACCGACCCGACGTCTTCGGCGCATGTCCTCGCGCAACAAACCGTCTTGCACGGCCATTCGTCAACTTACTTCGAGTCGCTCCGTACCATTCTCTTCGAGTCAACTTTTGCCGACCGGCTTTTTTATTCGCCTTTCCTCTCTCTGGAGAGAGCCCATTTACGCTCAGGAAGCGTCAGCGACGTCGAGGCTGTGGGCGGGCTGATCGAACTCGTTTGTGGAGTCGCTAGAGAAATGATGGGCGCTATCGATCTCGCCATCTCGAATGGAGAACGAGGTGGAGAACGTCAAAAGAACGATGTGATTGATCGAGTCGCCTTCGAGATCGGTCATGCTACGGGTTTTCTCTTCCTAGTGCAGGACGACGAGATGGTCTCAATCACGACGAGTGAAGGCACGTTCGATGGTCAGCGGTTGGCCCGGCATCAAGCGCTCGAACGAGTATCCGATGCCGTTCTGGACTTGATACAGGGCACGGGATTGAACGTATCGAGAAGCAAGCGTACCATGGGGCGTCTAGGTCCCTTCGTCATCGCCGCATGTTGCGAACTCGCCCTCCGCTCTCTCGATCATTACCCCTCCGCGCAAACCGGCTCGAGCGATGTTGCCCGCCTGACAGAATGCGACTCGTTGATCGCGCACCACATCCTCGGCCTCGTCGAAGAAGAAGGCCAAGACCTCTATCTGGATCACGTTAAATCCGAACTCCTCCCGTTAGCAAAGCAGCATTCCTCCCAATCCTTCGCTGCACTTGCGACGTTGCTTCGATCCGCCGACCTTTCGACACTGGAGAAGTTGGTCGTCTACACCGCGACGACGGCTTATGACTCACTCGTCGATGTTCGCTCAACGCGGGGTTTGATCATCTTGGAGAAGGACATCTTCGAAAGACGATTGGACGAACTCAATCGATCGTCGTCTGCATCTGCGGACCGACAGGGACTGACGACCCCTCCTCAGAGACATGCGAGAGTGCTACAGCTCTCTTCGAGTGACGAGGTCTTCCAGGACTCGACACCTGGTTTGGCATGTTCGAGTTTGGGGATGAGTACGCGGAAAGGGTTCGTGCCGATTCGGTTGGTGGGTACACCTTTGAAGGAGAAAGCTCAGGAGGGTGGACGGGCTGTTGATTCTCGGCGGTACAAGGGCGCGCGGCACCAGCCGGTGCGGCGGGATCTTGGCGAGCGGAAGAAAGACCAGGTCGTACGGAAGCGGAGGAGGATTATGGAGGAATCGGAGGACAGTAACGACGACGATGAGGATGCACCAAATCCGCGGAAACGATTGTCAACTTCAGAACGGAGTGATGAGCTCGATCTTTTGCAAGCGAAGTCGCCTAAGACTAGACGACCGGTCGTCAAAAAACGAGCCGTCGCTTTGGCTCGAAAGTGCGGACCCGTGAGGAGCAAACGAACGACGACGATGAAGAGAAAGACGCGTGCAGGACCTGTGGACGATGAAGATACGAGTGAGGACGAGTTAGCCTTATGACCTTACCCTAGCAAATGCATGTTGTAACCCCTATGCAATATTGATTCAGGTCTTATTCCCGGTGTTACTTCGGGTCGCAGAAATGCTAGATCCTGAGTTTCAAACGAGCAATGAGAAGCTATCGTACAACAAGCAACGGGACGAGGTAGGTATACAAGTATCCCCTCTTCGACAAGCTTCGAATCGCATGCGAGGTAGCTGTGTTCACCGCCTCAGCTCCCGAGCAACAGTTTTCGGCAATGCCTGCCCCTGCGGCGGCATCTCCCCCCTCGCCCTCGTTGTCTCAAACTCCTTCTTCTTGATCTCAAAATCTTCCCTCCTCCTCTTCTCTTCCTCCCTCCTCCTCCTCCTCCTCATCTCCTCTTCGACCCTCCTTTTCTCCTCCTCCTCCCTCCTCCTCCTCTCCGCCCTCACCCTCCACGCACTCTTGATCCTCGGCGCATGCGCAACCAACCTCTCCTCCTCAACCCCATGTTGTATACTCTTGATGATACTACTCACGACCGTCTTGTAATTTCCTTCCAACTTGTCATCCCTGAACCTCAACAACCTCCACGTCTGCCTCTCGAAATCCCAAACGACTTCGACGACCCGATCGTCGTATTGTTCGCCCGAGGCTTTCCATCGTTCCCAAGTATCGTCATCGACGGACATGGTGTCAAAGTAGAACGAACCTTCGTGGCCGTGGTTCATCAAGAGCATGAAGATGGGTTTGGCCGTATAATCGGGTTCGTGGTCGTTATCACTCCGAGCGGGGAATTTGAGTTGCAGTACAAAGTCGATCGAGTTCTCACTCGGCGGTTTCCACTTGAGGCTATGCGCGTTCGAACAAACGCGCCTCGTTCGAGGTCAGCCTCATCATCATCATCATTCGTGCTCGAGTGAATCCCGACATTTTAATCGACTACCCACATTTTGGGGTCCGTACCAGGCGTATAGACTGCTTCGGCCGAGGTGAAGATGAGGCCGTCGTTGCCGTGCAGCAAGTTGGGGACGTGTTCTCGGAAGACGGCTTCTATGCCGTAAGACAGTTCTTGAGGCTTCAGGCGAACTCTTATGGAACGTAGGAACGTGATTGGAAGGGGGAGAACAGAATTGGGTCAGTACTGGACCGTGGAAGGAGGAAGGAGGAAACCACGGTCGAGGGATCGAACTCACTCGAAAGGCAAGTACTCGCGCGCCTCGGGATGTGCCATGAGCAGCCTGTCATACGGTTCTATGATGTAAGCCTTGAGGCGCTGTTGAAGGGTAAAGAGAGGTGGGGATCAAACACCTAGGTAAGTACCTCGACCATCGCAACGAAAGAAAGGGAAGAGTCGGGAAGATGACGAACGCCGTATCGTTTAGCCAAAGGTTTGTGCATCAAGTTCTCCGAGTCGATGACGAGGGCGTCAAACAGGAGCAGCCGGAGGACTTCCTGCAGAGTTCAAACGCCAGATGATCTCATCAGTTGTTGTTGCTTGCTACCTCGGACGTTGTCCCACATGACACTCGACTGACCCCTCTTGCAGGCTCGACATCAATGACGAGTTCGCCGTCGAGGACCGTGTTCGAATGATCAAAGTCCAATCCTGTTTCATGCGGAAATCGCAGCCCGAACACCCGGTAGAAGTCGTACTTTCGATCGACCTATGAACCGAGGAATGTTCACTGTCAACCCAGTCACTCGGAGAGGATGGAACTGGACTCGGAGCGAATGGACTCACGAGATAAGTATGCTGTCCCTCCTCGGTCGCGACGACGAGCACGATGACCCTCACTCCATCTGATTTCTCGCACACCCAGAAGCTAGTGTAGACCAAAGTAGACACCGGAAAGTGTGAGCTCATGGTGCGTTTCCCGCGGTGTTCCGCCGACCTCGACTCGCGACTCACTCTTCCTCCTCGAGCAACTTCAACGACTGCAAGTCGAAACTGACGGGCTGACTACCCGGGAACCTAGTTCCCTCGTAGCGCAAACACATGATCAAGTGATCAGACCTTGAACTGCACAAAGGTCTGCAACATGCCGAGATGAACCGAACTGACCTCACCGCGTTCAACCCGCACAGGGTCGACAAATGCTCTTGCACTTGCTTCAGCAACTCCGGGTCCTGCACCAATTCCCCGGGCATCCGATCGGGCACGGGCGCGCGGTGCTCCATCTTCGTTTCTTCGTCACCACCGGTGGACCTTCGACGTGGTGGGGTGTCGGTGTCGACAATGATCAACGAGTCGGGGGTGCACAGCAGCAACGGAACGAGCGCGAGAGTGCTCCGCGCGCTCGGACCTGCTCGGACCCAGCCTCACCAAGTGGCTTCTTATCCATAAACTCTCCAGGATGGACGGGAAACTTGAGGATTTCTCTTTCATTACATACAACTGCGCTGCTGCTACCCATGGCTAGAGAACGACCACGTTCGACGAGTCGTAGGGCACGCCCGGAAAAAGGGACAAGTGAGGCAAAAAGGTGCGGGGTGGTGGGGAAGAGATCAAGACGACGACGAAGAAAAGGGTGCCGTCTCCAGTCCGTTCGAGAAGAGGTGTAGATTACTGCATGCAAAAGTGGGAAACGCTTGGAAGGCAAAACGGGGGTTTCTTGGGGGGAGAGGGGAAAATGGAACAGAAAAAGGAGTCGAGCGACAACGCGAGGGATCACATCGCTGAGGTCGAATCTAACGGTCTTCTGCCCACTCGTTCTCCTTCTTGATCTGCGCCTCCTCCTCGGGCGTAAAGTCGTTGACGATGTTGAACCTGAACAAAGGGGACGTGGATCGACCGCGCTCAGCGAGGGGCGGGCGACAAGCGTGGACAGTGAACAGAGCCAGCAGCTCAAGCAACTTACAACTTACGGATTTCCTCGGGCTGCTTGCCTTTGATCATGTTGGCGACCGTCTTGCAACCGACATCGCTGTGAACGTGCCCGGCGACTGACGTCAAAAAGTGGCCCCACCGGTCGTCGGCCTCGAGCAACTCACAGGAGGGGCTTGATGTCGAGGTAGTTGGCAGCGAGAATGATCTCGAACAACATCTCTTGGTCAACTTGGATGACTGTGGAGAGGTACGACCTGGCTTCGAGTCAGCCGCTGGCATCGAAAGGCATTCGCGTTGGAAGCTCCCCGCGCCAGCTCCAGGCAACCGGAGCTTAACGCGACTAGCATGATGCGAGAATGACATTTCCTAGCACGCGATCATGCGAGACATGTCTTGTCCTAGCACACTTACACTTTTGGTCCCAATCCGAGATCTCGGTCATCTTTCGCCTCGTGTCGTCGTTCTCCTCGGCAGGCGGGTCGATGTCCTTCTTGTGGTGCTCGCACCATTCCAAGACCTGGGTCCAAGAATACCGCGCGCGAAGTAATCAGTCATCGCTCTCGATAGATCCAGCCCAGGAATCTCCTCTCGATTTGATCCACTATTCCTGCAGTGTCGTGGCAGCAAGTGTAGCGGCGGAGGAGGTACAGCAGGCGACGGCCGAGCAGCGCAAAGAGGAGTCCGATGAGTGACGCAAGCTCACCTTTTTCAGAACGTTGGACGAGACATTGGGCAAAGGGATCGGATTGTCGGTCTCTCCAAGATCTAAGATGAGAGTGATTGACTTGGGTGTCAGCATACGGCGGTGAGAGGGGGGACGACGTGGGTGGGTGGGTGCGGTGCGGTGCGGTGGGGCTGATGACTGGGCTGGGCCTGGCTCGCGGTGGGTGGGTCGTGCGCGCCCGCGTTGTCGTCGTCGTCAAGGGCGGGGAAGCTGCAGAGGGGGGCGAGACCACTGACCCTCGATCATGTTCTTGATCAGAACGGAGCGGTTGGCAACATCCTTCTCGACCTTGAAGGTCTCGTTGTCGGAGCTGTGTGAGCCGTACAGCACGACCGGCAACAGGTGGGGGGGGTGCGACCCGATCTCAAGTCAGCTACTGCTACTGCACGTCATCACTCTAGCCAGTTGGTGCTTCAACTCACGTAGAGAGTGTGATTTGGCCGGTCGACATGGTGTGCCAAAGGGATGGGCTGATGTTGGGAACAAGAGGAGAGAGTCAGAGCTGAGTTAGCCACCCTTCGACCCTTCTTCCACCCTTGTCGCCCCCGGCCCGCCGTCCATTCTCCACGCGCGCGCGGCACTAATACTCATTTGGCGCCCTACAGAACATTTTGGAACGGGCGTGTCCAGCGAATCGGGTCGGACCAGCTCCGAGACCATTGTGCAACCGCTTACCAGCTCAGTACACCACCTCAATACTCCTACCCGCCTTTCAAGTCGCTTTGAATTGTCGCGACACGAGTTGACACCTAGTGCACCCTAGAGATTGTTCGTGGACAGGGGCTAGGTCAGTTTGGGTGATGTCCCGACCGTCATCGAGGAAAAGCTTGTTCCCCATGTCCACAGACCCTAATTTTCGCGGCGGCGAGCGTTCGATTTGGCCCAGGTGACGTTCATTCGAGATAAGTGTAAGAAATATCTCATAGTATCGTACAGCTTGTTTACATTTTTTTATTGCGTCCCCCCCATATGCACATGCTCACCCCGGCCCGGATTATCGGACAGGAGGTAGTCACTAACGACTCCCGAGCTCGATCCGATCGCCAAGCGAGCTCCGCCTCCGCCGCTGCAGCTGTTTCCTTCCCTCCCCCTTCCCACTCCCCGATAGGCAGCCCATGCGACCTACATCGACACCCAGAGATGTCTCGCTGCATTGACCCCACACCCCCGCCGACCCCACCAGGCTTACTCCTTCCTCTGTCGCCTCCTCTGCCACGAACACCGAGCTCAGCGCGCCGTACGACTCGGGCCCACTCACCTTCGTCGCCCAGTCCCACGAGCTCACACCGCATGTTACCCATCCCAACTCGACGCTTGGGACCGACACTCTTGCCCATGTCCCCTTCACCTCTCATGCCCGCATTATCCCTCAGTGCTCCTGACGGTTCCATGAACTCGAGCTCGAGCATGACCGGCGGTTTGCTCTTTGAACCTGCTGACTCGGTTCGGCGCCGATGGAATTCATCCCTCGAGGAAAGGGGGAGGGCACTAGCGGATTCAGTTCCGAGCTTGGATCCACGCTTGGAACGGGCCGTTTCTCCCCTGACGTTGCATACCCCTGATTCACCACCTTGCCTCGGCCAAGCTCGCTCGCTTCATTCCCCGCGCGAAGATTCGGCCGTCCTAGTACTTTCGGTCGGTGCAAGCTCAAGCGACGAGTCGGTATCGGTCACTGCCACAGCCGGCTCACCAGCTCTAGGCTACCTCACTCTGGACACTGGCCAATCTGACCTCCACAAGTCATCGTCCGATCCAACGGCCGCCGGTCCTTCGGCACACGATCCCACTTTTACGCTCAACACCGAGCCGAGCTGCTGGCGAGCGCCGGTTTCAGCCCCACTCGAGCGGCGCTCGCTGCAGTGTTGCATTGTGCCCCCACCCCCACCGCTCGCTCGAGCCGACTCGTACCCGCCCTACGTGCCATCGTCATTTCTTGCTACAGGTTCTTCACCTCTGCCTCCCCCGACGTCGGTGCCACATTTTCTTGAACCGTCGTTTCCCGTGGCACCTCCCCCACTTGAGCCGACGCTGCCTTCGAACCCATTGTCCTCGTCGGCGCCACTTTCTCAACCACCTGCGATTTCGCCTCACCACCAAGAGTCACAGAGCACCATGACGGAACAATCCTTCACAACACCCCGAGAGATCGTCGTCTCTCTCCCATCTTCAACTGCATCACGCGGTGCATCGTCGGCCAGTCGTGGTCCAGGCCACTCAGCATCGTCGATAAAGGGACCCGAACCGAGCCAACACGATGGACAATCACAACATCCCACACCAAACTCTTTCAGTATTCGAGGATCCGCTTCTAACACGAGAGGAAGGATTGCACGACAAGGTCCTGTGACGCGATCGGCTTCGGGGTCGACGACCTCAACGCCCGTCGCTGCTGTCACTGCTGCGAAGCACTCGGTTACTACCTCACCTTCGACCGCACCGATCTCGTCGGCTGGTATCTACACTTCTCGTTGGGCGACGGATGATACGGAGCCAGCAGCAACACAATCATCTGCTACGCCTTCGAGGGCCTCGACGAGAGGGGGTCGAAGACGTGGTCGAGGCGGGAGGGGGAGAGGAGGCTCGATCACATCGAGTACAACAACTGGGACACCCCCAAGATCTGAAGCTGTCTCACCAAAAGAGGAGAATCAACTCCGCGTTACACAAAGCCAGGCCGATCAACCGCCGAAGCACGAGACTCCCGCTGTTCAACTCTCGACCTTGACCGGATCGGAATCGGCCCCACAAACAGGCCGTGATGCCTCATCCAGGAACGCGGACCAAGCAAGTACCACGACTACAGCCTCAACCGATGAAGCTTCTCTCTCATTATCCAAGCTATCAATCGCGGAGGACGAGGATGATGTCAAGGCGAGTACCGGTAATAAAGAACTCCTCGCGAAAAGCTCCCCAGCACCTCGACGAGTCTACCCCACACGTGATCGAGTGTCGACAGGCGGAGTGGCCAAACCACGTATGACGACTGAGGAGCTGGAGGCCAAGATGGCGCGTATGCGTATTGAGAATGAGAAGACGCAGGCGCAACATGATAAGCTCGAGGCGGAGAGGGCCGAGGCGAAAGAGCAGAGGAACGCGGCAAAGGCGGCGAGAGAGGAACAACAGAGGGCTGAAGGGGCGAAGCAGGAGCGGAGGAAGAAGGTGAGCTACCACGAGCGGAAGGATGAGAGTGTTTATAAGAATATACCGCGACCGAAACTGATCCAGGGCCTTGCACACGATCACAGCTGCAATCCGACATTGACGCGACCCGAGCTCGTTCAGCAGCGATGAAGATGGCCGCCATACAAGGACGAGCCTGGGACCAGGAAAAAGTCAACCGAGACGATAACGACGTACCGAGTTATCCGTCCGAGGAGTTGGGGCCTTTGGTCAGGGATCATCTGGGGAGGCTGATCACTGCGCCGACGGATGCGGTCATTCATCATATCGGGGTCAAGGATGACAATGCGGTATGGGATAGGGTCGAACATTATGAAGATGACTCGGAAGAGGATGAGGAAGAAGCGAGGGCGGTTGCTGCGCAACTCACGGGGAACAAGTCGAATGCACAGGACTAGGTTGAAGGAGCTCTCTCCAGTGGCGCAGATGTGTTTGATGATCGGGAGTTTCTGCAGGCCAAACTCTGCCTCGACAGATAAAAGAAGCACGGGGATGTTTGTAGTGTAGCCTGTATGTACGCAATTGCCGATGATGATGCCTATGTTATGCAACATGAGTGCTATGTGACCTTGACAGTCGCCTTTTGTCGCGGCCGCGGACAGCGGGGGGGCCGTCGTAAATGAAGTGTGCTCGGTCTCGACAGACTTGAAACATTGTCAGCTGCGATTCGTTGGGATGTCTCGATTGATTTTTAAAGGTCCATGTCCCACAACGGCATTTTCGATCATCGCCGTCGAACGCGTCCTAGCGCTCCTAGACTGCTCGTCGCGTCGAATTGCCCACTAGCGCGTTATAAAGGCGTCGCGTCGGTCGCATAGGGGCCGCTACGAGGCGAAGCTAAGTGCCCTAATCATTGCAGTCAGGTTAAGATCTCAAAGAATCAATGTCTTCTGTTCAGGCAAGCTCTGCTATTCTGCAGAGCCCATCTGTTCGGCCGCCAGTCCGTCTGATGTTGCCTCGGGTGAATGAAAGTGAGACACTCCCGCTCGAAGACGTGAGCGATCGAGCCGCATGGAGTGGCAACGACCGGCGCCGCATCTCTGCCGAGGGCCCGAGTGACGGGCATTTCATGTATTCGGGTGAGGGTTCGCAAGCTTGGTGTAGTCAGGTGGGAAGGCGAACCATCTTTATATATTATCGCTGATTTACAGGTCCAATGTACGCGATGCTGGCTCGCATTTTCGACTTGCTCGGGTAATTCAGCCCTACCGCAGCCTAGGCGCGCGCGCTGCTCGGAAGCGACTCCGGGATAAATAACCTATGTCGTCCCTTTCCCCTGCTCTCTCTTCTTTTTTGCCGTCCAGCACCAGTCGATGTCCTCTCCTGCCCCACCTCCACCGCCTCTTCCTCCGCATGGGACGCCCTCCTCTGGTCGCTGCAACAGATCAACAAGTTATGTCGACTGTTCGCCCTCCTCGTCAAAGTCTCGGTCGTCCTCGTCGTCGATCACCGCGGCAAGCAGCAGCGGCGCCGGAGGCGGCAAGGCACTCGAGAGGTCCAAGACGTGGGAACGACGCGACCCTCTACGCGACATCACCAACACGTACTTTGACATCCCTTTTGAGCTCATGACGACCGAATCGAGACGCGATGGAAGACTTCATGTGAGTATTGCGGTACATCTACCCAAAGTAAAGCCGACTCGCGTCGGATACGAAAGGTCGAATCGCGAGTGCTACGCGTTTACGAGCGCGCGCACACCCACACGATTCACCCGCTGGTGACCGCGCGCGTCATGGATCGGCGGAGATCATTGCTCGCTGCAGTACTTCTTGGAGTCTATCCCTTGGGACGGAATCATTTAGAAACTTGCACGACCATCATTTATTGTTGTGGATGGCGCATTTACTACCGAACTGGAAGGCTGACACGCCGCGTGGCCCGCGCACGTCCTGTCGCTGCCCCCCACTTGTGCATTTCGCAGCGCGTCCCGACCCCGTCCAGCGTCGACCCCCTCTTGACGCCGAGCACATCCCTCGCCGACGCGGCACTACCCTCCCCATTCTCGTCCCTAGGCCGGCCACTACGATCGACGCGCTGGCTGCGAAGATCTGTAACGCTCGGCGCAACCCCTAGTACCGCCTTCACGTCGTCATCCTTCTCGAGCCCAGTCACCCCGACCACTACCGGCCTTCGGCCCCGGCTTACCCCACCGAGCGCATCCGACGAGGCTTTACCATCATCACCAACACGACTCGTTCGGTCATCATCAAGACGGAGATCGCATCCACCGGACGACGCATCGTCAAGGTTGGAGCTGCGATCGACGAGTCGACCGGGGACCAGTCCCAGCGCGTCGAGATCCGGCGGACCGGTAATCGAGCCCCTATCAGAAGAACCGGACTCCGCTGCTCTGAACGAGAATGAGGCCTTCCCCCTCGCCCCCTCCTTGCGACGTACCGCATCGAGCTCGTCCGTCGCTTCTGCCTCTTCGACGATGACATTATCCGACACGTCGAGCTTGTCGTCTTCGTTATCGGCGCGTCGATTGCGGAGAAGAACCTCACAAAGCGGCAGTGAGAATAGGGGTCGATTCCGGTGACGACGAGAGGACCCGGCCCGCGGCGCCGTGGCGCACCCGGACCGCCTCGATCAAAAAACTTGTGCCTGTGCAACAGCAAGCGCATCAAATCTTACCGTTTGTTTTTTCATCTTTAGGCTATCGTTCTTGTACATGTGCTGAACACGAGGGCATTTGCACAGCCAACCCTTTTCTTCTGTCTTTGGGTAATCCGATTCGGGGCCTATTAAGAGCACTTCATAAACGTTTTCTTGGGTTGTAGTCATTATCCAGTATCCTTTCTTCGCAATAGCATCTTTATCGATTTGATTCAGCACATCTAACTCGGGAGTTTATTCTGACGTCAGATTCGGAGCGTGAGGGACGTTCTCTCACGGCAGGACCAGAAGTGAGATATCTAAGCGGGTGCACTCGGATTCCAGCTGAGCATGTACAACATCAAACACAGCACTAACGAATGATTGCCCCACCCAAAGCCCCCAAAAACTAGTGACGCAGAAACAAACCCCTCGACTAAGCCCTAGGAATCCACTCGCCCTCACTCCTCCTCCTTCGTTCAGCCATCAAGCTCCTCGTCCTCTCCATCTGCTCGAACCTCATCTCCTTCTGCTGCTGCGTCAGCCTCAACTCATGACTACCTTCATCACTCCCTTCCGAAGAAGCAGCGGAAGATTCCTCGTCGGCGACCATCGAGGCTCGGGCGGCGGTCATATCGACTGATGCCGAGCGGTGGATCGCTACGGACGCGGGTCGTGAAGGGGCGGCACCGAGACTCAATCGACGGACGCTCAAAGCTTTCGAGATAGGCTCGGGCCGGCCCGTCCTAAGGGTCGACTGACTCGAGGCTGAAGATCGTCTTCGCTCAGAGGAAGGGAGGAGGTCGATCGGCAACCCGGTCAAAGAGTGTCGTCGGTTGGCCTTGTTGATCAACGCTTGAGGCACGTTCCTGAAAGGGGCCGAAGACCGACGGGCACGAATCGTCGGTGCTTGCGATTTCTCCGAGTTGCTCGACTCGTTGCCGTCCAACTCGATCGCTCGACCGTGCAACAACGACGAAGGCAAGTCTGATGTTGATGAGCCCTCATCTTCCTCGACGATAGGGGACGGAGGCACCATGGAGCGAGGCGCAAAGGGTGAAACGAGAGAGAAGATGGGCTTGGTCGCAGAGGGCGTCAACGCGTTCGATCGCTCACAAGGAGGGGAAGGAGTCTCCAAAATGGACGCGTTATGTTCGTTGAAAGGGTTCTCGGCAGGGTTCGGCGATGTAGGGGAGAAAGCTTTGGGGCTTGCGTTGACGCGAGGCGAAGAGCTGGGGGAGACGTCCTCGGGATCATCGATCGGCGCGAAGCCAGCGTAAGATCGCGAGGGCATCTCCGGGGACGGTGCGGTGACGAGGATCTGCGTCGGCGCAAGAGGACGCGAGCTCGTGGAAGACACCTTGTAGCTCGTCGCGTCGATGGGGACGATCGATTCGGGCAAACCAAGGCCTGTACGACTAGGCTTGATCGACTCGGTATCGCTTGAGGCCCTCGATGCACCTGCCGACTTAAGCGAAGTGCGAACGCCCTTGGCCGAGCCGAGATGCCGGGCCGTCATGACCTCGACCACATCAGTAGGGTTCGAGTCGATTGAGTCGTAAGAGAGACGACGGTGGACGCTGCGATCGGTAGGACCGAACATGCCCATCGTTGCGGCAGCCTTGGGAGGGATCGAGATCGTGTTGGCACGACGAGGGGCCATGAAAGACGTGTAACGATCGTCGAGCGAGCCGTACGAGTTGCGTCGGCTATCGGACTGGCCAGCGAGGAACTCGACGGCCGAGTCCATGATCTTGTCGAGGGAGGAGCGCCAGGCTCCGGGCGTAGTCGGAGGGCGAATGCTCGAAGCGAGTGCGGGAGGGGAATTGGAGCTGAACGTGCTCAGATCGAAGCCGGTTAAGGCTTCACGAGTCGGTGTCGTCGGGGTGAAAGGGTGCAACTTGCTGGGCGATCCAGTCGGCGTCATGTCGGCGCTGTGCTCTGAGTATTGCGAAGGTGTGAGGGGGATGAAGGACATGGCGAGGGGGTGACGAGCGGCTGCCAAGTCGAATTGCTGACCGTAGCGTTGGGCTTGTTGAGCCTGCTCCCCAGCGAAGACGTTGGAGGGCGAGTTGACGCTGTAGCCCGAGATCGACATGTCGTGTGAAGCCTGTCGCTGTCGAACACTTCCCGCACCCATGCCGGACTCTTCGTCAAAGCTTCCGACACCATCGAAAGAAGTCCACATGCTGAACGAACCTCGTCGCTCGGTCATGTCCGCCGTCGCAACGAACTGAGGCGCTCGGATTTGAGGGTCCGCGGTGACCCACCCAGCCGAGTTGTTGAGTCGGTTCATGCGGCGTCGCCACAGCGCCTCGGGCTCGATACTGTCGTCGTCCTCGCCGTCGTCTTCAACTCGAGCACCATCTCCGAACGGGTCGCGGGCCTCGTTGTCATTGAGTTCTCGAGCGCTGGGGTACTTCTCATTCCACTTCTCCCGAATGCTGCCACTCTCGCTGCCGAGCTGGGTGCCGCGCGAACGACGCCGGCGTCGTCGCATGATGAAGCACCCGAAGCAGCAGCCTAAGAGACCGAGGAGGGCGAGGACGAGGAGGACGGTGAGAGCGACAGAAGTCGATCGGGGCAAGTTGTGGAAGAGACCAACGCCGCTGCCGACCTTGTTCGTATTGGTCGAACTACCCGAGGCCGTGGCCGACGAGGAGGCGTCGGGAGCGGATCCACCCGCAATGGTTGGCGAGGCTTGAGCACTTTCTAAGACGCTCACTCCACCGACGACTGAGATGGGTGCAGGACTGCCTTGAGCGGCGCCGCTCGACGCTCCAGCAAGGGCGGCCATTGTGGCCGCCGCTTGGGAGACAGCTGCGATCTGGGTCGAGGACCCTCCGTTGAAGACGTGCTCCGATGATGTGGCAGACAGACTCGCGTAAAGACTGCTTGGTATATTTTCACTGTGGAAGGATTGTCTCACTGCGTTAGCACCAAGAATCTGACCATTCCGCTCCCACCGAGCTGACTCACTTCGAGTGAGCCGCCGCTTGAGTTTGAGCGACCGCCGCCGGAGGCGAGTTCGCAATCTGCGTCGTTGCCGGAGCTGTTGACGAAGCTATTTCCTGGACCTGAGTCGTAGCTCGGGTAGTTACGACGGCTGCGATTTTGGTCGCAGAGGCGTTGTTGCCAAAGAGACGTTCGGTTGTGGTGGCCAAATCTTCTGGTCGGACAGGGTTACCCTGAGGGGCGACATTCCGTGCAGTCGTAGTACTGAATGCGGAATATTGAGCTGTGTAAGTTTGGGTTCGCTCTATGTCTCTATGATTGCATTGAGGACTTACGCAGCTTGGGGTCGAGTCGCAGCAGCAGAAGTGGCCGCAGCCCTGGAAGAAGCGCTAGCTTCTTCGCCGCTAGTCGCGGCATTAGCAGGCTTGACGACCTTGACGGGACGTTTCGAAGGGGCCGAAAACTCGGTTTCGGCCGATCTCGTCTTGACGGCGAGTGTTGTTCGGGATCGAGTCGCCGAGCGAACGATAGAAGACTGCGCAGAGACGAAATAACCGCCTCCGGCTTTAGGGTTGGGAAGTGCCGAGGCGTCGAATTTGGCAGAAGTTGAGACGACGGCTTTGACGGGTCCCGAAGCGACCTTGGTGTTGAACACGGCTTGGCCTCGCACAGCACGAGTTGCAGTGGGCCGAGTAGCGCGGGTTGTAGCGCGGAGGTTGGCGCTGCGCACGGCGGCTGCTCGAGTCGTCGGTTGGCTCGCAACGACCTTGATGGCGTGCGCTGATGTAAAGGCCATAGGGAGAGCGCTCACAGAAGCACTGGGTTCACCCATGCCTACAAGTCACGAATAACATGAAAGTGGGAGTTAGGGGGGGTGCTGCAATGGACTGGACCGCGATCACCAGGGTGGCTTTGAAGTGGGGTGGCGGCTGCTCACCTTGGGCTCGGCGCTGAACGACAGGCATCTTGTTGATGTACTACACTGGAGGTCGAAGGCGGGAACGCTTTGGTTCACGGATCAAAACGAGGCAAGATCACAAAAGAATGAGAACTTGATTTTGGTGATGGAGGTAGCGACCGAGGGGCAGAGGAGATCGCAGACGTAGTCGTAGATGTGAAGGTGGTATCGCCGTGTGGAGCAGGGTTCGGTTCGGCCGGGGGACGTGAACGAGGTTGACGAAGGCTACGACGGGAGGAAAAGGGATACGAGGGCGATCCATCCCCAAGTGAGTCCCAGTTCCTCCATCGCCACGTTGGCTGGACAGACAACTTTGAGGACAATGGCTGTCCCATTCGCCACCAGTCTCTCGAGAGGTCTTTTGAGAGCAATTAACGACCGGCGTAGGAGGCCAAAGAGTTGAACGAGGGGGAAGGCGCGCGCGTTTCGACGCGCCCTCGTCACCCGTTGGGCAAGATGGCGGGTCCGTGCGACTCAGCGCGCGCCTGCCCGCCCGCGGCCGCTTGGGCCTCGTCCATCGTCCATCGTCCTTTTGGCTACCAATACCATGATCAGACACTCAGGCAGTTGGTGATTGAGTTAGCTGGTAAGTAGCGACCTGATGCAGAAGATAGTCGATTAAGTACGTGCGCCAGAAGTTCGTAGAGTGGATTCCCGCACAAAGTTCTAGACAGCCCATAGGTCCGATCGCGAATATCCGGCCGGCCCAACCGGCGGCAGCGCGCATCTGATCCAAGGCATTCATTCCACTCTCGTAGAGCTGCCGCCTTCTGCAAGCATTGTGCAGCCGTTCCACGGGGTTGTTTAATCGTACAGCTGATCTCTGATGGTCTCCAATGAATCCCGTCAGCGTGACATCCACTCAGGCCCAGGTGTGAGTGCAGCTCCACGCCATGGTCGGGATGTGATGTCATCGCGCCTGCAGAAAGTCAGGTCACGTGCTCTTGAACGGAGCGGCTGGGCCGGCCTGTCGACTGCTTGCTCGCGGCACTCGATGACTTTAGACCGCTTGACAAAGAGGCGAGCATGTAGTGTAATAGCGAAGTATTTTGGTATTATGTGAGAGCAACGGAGAAGAAGGGTAGCGATGGTACAAGGGTGCTTAGCGGTTCGACGGCAGGAGGGAGAAGAAGATCTCGGCGACGTCCGGGTCATGTCTCTGAACCTCAACCTGCGCGCGCATAGCCTGCAGCCCAGTCATCATCGTTCGGTCTTGGACATAATCAAATTTTTGGGATCCTGAACGATCAAAGCGAGACCCAAGCGTCAACGATACTTCGCCGCGGCGCCCAGCCAGGAAGAGAATGACGACTGACCTCAGGGTCTTCGAGACCATCATCATCGCCCAAACGAACCAAACAACAGCAGCATAATGAAGGTCGATCCCGAACGCTTCCCTTAGCGGCATGATGATTCCACCCGGTAGACCCGCACCTCGCCCTCCAGGACCATCGATCATCCCATTCTTGACGAGGTAAGCCATGACGCCGACGAGGAAAAGGGACGAAGGGATGGGCAGGCCTTCAAAGTACTTTGATTTTCCTGTGTCGTCTTTGGGGACAAGGGCAACGGTGGCGTTGAAGCGGGCGAGGCGTGCGATCCCGGCGCAGATGAAGGTGGTAAGGACGAACGTGTCCGCGGGTGTGCGGAGGCCGATGCAGAACGCGGCGACGGCCGGCGCAACACCGAACGAGATCTGCAAATCAACACTCGTTAATGTTCAAAGCATGGCCACGGTGACACCGATTGGATTGGAAATGACGCGTGACGACCTACCGAGTCGGCTAGCGAGTCGAGCTCTTGCCCCAACATACTGCTCTCGTTCCTCCAGCGAGCGACCTTGCCATCGAAGGCATCAAAGATGAAACCACCGACGGGGTACCAGAGTGCGTGCCTGTGAGCCGACGTGACAATGGATCAGCAACGCGTTTGTGTCCACGCTATCGCGATGAACTGACCAAAGGTAGGCTCGATCTGCGGTGAGGAGGTACTTGGCCGAGGAGAAGATGGACAAGGCACCGCAAAATCCGTTACCAAGTGTGACAATATCGGCCAACCGAAAGTTTCTGCCAGGCAAGGTGTGTGCGATGGTCAGCTTGGGTGCGCAGCGGTCGGTAGGACATCTTGCGTGAGCCGTCGTTGGCCGTTCCTGGGGTGCTTCGCGATGACGGCGGTCCGCCATTCTGATCCAACCCGGAACGACCTGGCCAATCCCACTCACCTGACGAGGGAGAAGTGCCTTCCATCCTCTGCAAACTCCTTGAGCGCATGTTTCTTCTTTTCTGGGGAAGCCGAGAAAGAGGTTGCACTGCCACTGCCACTGTTGGCGAGCGAGTCCTGGACGGTGACGCTTTCACGACGAGAAGCGAGGGCGTGCGTCGCGGCGCGGCCGCCGGCGGCTGGGATCGGTGCAGCGACTTTGGACGAGACCGAGGTTGACGAGCCCGTCACAGGTGGTGAGGTCAGTTCTGGGTTGGTTCCTGAGTCAACAAGAGGGTGAGGTGTCAGCGAGGGCTGGTTGGACTTCGTTGGGCTCCCCCGAGACGACCGCAGTGGGATCCCAAGTAAGGTGACGCGATCAAGGGAGCAGAACACGGGCCATCACCCCCGCTCGCGGCCAACGCGTTGCTGCAGACGAGCGCAAGGTGGAAGCACGGAAGGATAAAGCTTGGTAAGATTTATCGAATGTACTCACCAGGCATGGTGGATGAACGGCGCTAGAGGTTGAGGGTGGACGGCCGGGGTGGGATGATGTCGAGGACCAAAGAGAGCGCGGAGACGGAGGACCTGTCAGCGGTTAGTCATGAGCCTAATCATCATTTCAATCTACCATTAGAAACAGAACGATTGACATAAGCAAGTCAAGTTGTCCCGAATGTCCAATATACCGAAGGAGAGAGCAACGCTGTGTTCAATCTTCCTGCATCAAACTTGCTCTCTGGCCTGATTACGGCTGATTCGAGGCGTAGGTGCAGTCGAAGCTCGCTCGTCGGCCTGCAGTCACAGGGGCTTTCGCTCGGCGCGCTCCTGAAGGACGGCGCTTCTTTATGCTGCGACAGGCTTTCACCACTTCTTCAGCCAAGTCTTGCGAAGTGCTCATATCTGAGAGTCGGAGAAACATTGAATCCAGGTTACTGAGGCACAGTATGCGACGCCAACACTACTTCCTCGAGTACACTTTTCTCGCGATCGCGATCGGTCAAAGGTGAAGGAGTTGCGCGGGATTACTTTGCACAAGACCCTCTTCGACTTTTCTCCTCGTTGACTACCCTTCTCCTCAGAACTTTTGCCCTCCATCTTGCTCAGCCTCGTACTTCTCCTGCTGTCTCTGATTATCCCTCCCCACAGCTTCCCACAGGCCCTCAATTCCCCACACCTCCCTCGCGTCGGCAGTCATGACATGCACGACCAGGTCCCCCGCATCGACCATGGCCCAATCCGCAGTCGTCGACGTCGAGCCACCTCCTTTGCCTGCGTTGCGTGATCGGGCATGCCTTGATGGGGCGGTTGGGAGTCCAGTGACGGTCGGATGGGAAGGTGCGAAAGCGCGATCGGACGAGTTGGTGGAGAGTGCTATCGGATTAGATGCGAGCTGTTTGGTAGAGCGGGGTCTCGTTCAGTGTTTTGGTTCAAGCGGGACCATTGTATCCGCTACTTGCATATGCTCGAACGCCTTCGATCGCGCCTCTCAACCCTCTTTCCCTGCCGTGCCTCAGAGTAGCGACGACGATCCAATCGGTCCAACTTGCCCCCGGATCGGCGGACTGGGCATCGATATAAGCGATCGATTTAGGATCCAAGAAGGGCGATTTGACGAGGTGGTCGTGCAGTGGATGGAGGGAGGTGGGGAGGTCGTCTGGGGGTGGTCGAGGGGGGGCGATCGTGGGAGGCGAGGGGGAGGCAGAAGAGGAAGAGGTGGAGGAGGAGGGTTCAGGCTCGTCTTGTACGAACCAGGGGAGTTGTTGACGTGCGGTCGAAGTGGAGGCAATGGAGCGCACGGCGGTGTTGGAAATGCAGCATCGTGGCGAGCACGACGATGTTGGGTGGATTGCAAAGGGCGAGTGCGAGACGACTGCTGCTCGTTGAGGGTGTACGGATCGCAGACTTGTCCGGGCCACAGAGGAGAGGTTCATGGTCAGCGATCAAGATTCGAACGAGAGGTCGGGCAGAACCGGCAAGCGAAGGAGAGGAGAGGAGACAGGGGGAATACGGAGCAGTCAAAGGCAGTTGAGCGATTCGGCAGTCGAGTCGATCAGCGAACGGCGCTACAACGGCGCTTGGCCTCCTTCTAGCCTCTTGCCAGCTGCCCCTGCCGTCCACTCCGTCCTTCGCCTCACAGTGACCGAGCTCTCCTCTATCCACCGACCTAGTCCGCATCAACTGGATCCCAGCCCAGTCCACACCCGAGCCGGGCACAAGATCGGACGTGTAGGCGACCCACGCCGGGCCTCGGACCGGGCTGTTCGCACACGGGAGGCGCGTGAAGCGCGTGAAGCTCAGCTCCATACTATCAAGTCGCCTCGTAGCGCAGCCCCCCACCGGCAATCATGATGGCCCCAAAAGCCAGGATCGGAGCGGCCAAGAGCAAAGTCAGAGCCCCCAAAAAGGTGAGGGACCCCAGTCGCTCGTGATGCTCGAGGGAGCACCAGCTGATGAGCTACTTTGGGCTGATGGTGGGGCAATGTGGCGGGGGATCGCGCCACGAGCAGCACTCGACGGGCGAGGTCAGTCCCCAATCTCAAAAGCGGTCGCATTCCCCGTCATATCTCTACTGACACACTCGATCCGACTCGAAAACAGGACCTGATGTTGACCTTGGCCAAGCTCGAAACGGCGATCGAAGAGATCCAGCACCGCAACGCGTCCAAGCTCTCGTTCGAGGAACACTACCGCTATGCGTACAACCTCGTCCTGCACAAACAGGGCCACACCCTCTACAACTCGGTCGCCAACCTCATCCGCTCCCACCTCGAGAGCCAGACCATCGAACGCATCGTACCCAAGTTTCCCCCCACGCTGGCTCAATCTGGCGCATCGAGCCAGGGCAACTTTTCCGCAGCCAGCGCAGCTCAGGTCTTTTTGGACGCCGTCAAGGACGTATGGGACGACCACATGGCTTCTATGAGCAAGCTTAGGGACGTTTTCAAGTACATGGTACGTCTCATATCCCGAGATCTCGACCTGGGCACTGGATCTCAAGCACTGAGTTGCGTGAACACCTCGCGACGTGACAGGACAAGGTCTACACCGGCTCGAGCAACCTACCTTCCATCTGGGACTTGGGACTCTCGCTCTTCTTCCACCACGTCATTCTCTACTCGACTAAAGAAAAGGGCAAAGGCGTTGCTGCACCGACCGCCTCCACCTCTCGAGCCTCGGCAGCTCGCGCCCCACCTCGGCCTCGCGCCACGAACGACCCTTCGACCGTTGCCTTCCAGCTCATGCACACCTTGCTCAACGTCATTCGCATCGAGCGACAAGGGGAGGTTGTCTCGCGCCATTCGATCCATGGGGCCATCGAAATCCTGTGCGAGTTGACCGATGAGGGTGCCCTACCTCTACCCGTGGTCGCATCGAACGGCACCGGCTCGGGCACACCGGTGCTGAGTGGTGGCTCGAGCAGCGCCAGCGGTGGGCGAGGTGGACCCGTTCTCGGCGACCCGGACCTCCCCAACGGTCTCAGTCCCTACCGTACGGCTTGGGAACAGGCTTTCCTCGCTCAATCGGCCGATTTCTACCGCGAGGAAAGCGCGCGCTCATTGATCGAGAACGACTGCCCGACTTTCTTGCGCAACATCTCTCGACGGCTCACGGAGGAGAGGGAACGATCCATAGCCTACCTCGGTGCTACGACCGAACCTTTGCTCATTGCTCTCTTGGAAAAGACGTTGATCTCGAACCACCTCGCTTCGATTTTGGATCATCAGGCTTCGGGCTTGGCGACCTTAGTGCAGGACAATCGGATCGAGGAGCTCAAGATGATCTACACGCTATTTGAAAGGGTCAGTGGTGGCCATGAGGCCCTGAGGATCAGCGTTTCGAAATGGATTGTCGATATCGGCAAGCAGGTCAACAATGGTCTCAAGGTCATTCCCGACGAACCCAGCGTAGAGGCCGACGAGACGAACGAAGTCAATCCCAACGCCACCAAGGACAAGGGCAAAGCCAAAGCCAAGGAAGCGTCAGGTGTCGGCGTCAATGCCAAGACTAAAGCCGCGTTGGGGTGGGTGCAGAATGTGCTCGACTTGAAGGACAAGTTCGATCGGATCCTGCGCGACGCGTTCGCGGGCGACAAGGTGTTGGAGAAGAGCATCATCGAGGCGTTTGCGTTGTTCGTGAATGACAACGATAGCTCGCCCGAGTATATCTCGTTGTACATCGATGATAACTTGAAGAAGGGGCTGAAAGGGGTGAGTGGGTCTGCGTCTTGTGTGCGATAGCCGGTAGCTGACCCACTTCGCGTCTACCTCGATAGAAAACCGAGGACGAGGTCGACGAAGTGCTCAACAAGACGATCACCTTGTTCCGCTACCTCACGGAGAAGGATCGTTTCGAGAAATACTACAACACGCATCTGGCAAAACGATTGATCGCGTCCAAGTCCGTTTCGGACGATGCCGAACGCAACATGTTGGCCAAGTTCAAGATCGAAGCCGGTGCGGCCTTCACCCAAGCTGCTGAAGGGATGATGAAGGACGTCAAGATCTCGGAGGATACCCTGGCCGAATTCAAGCGGTACACGGCGCGACAGATCGACGAACCACCCTTCTCGCTCGAGCCAATCATCTGCGGCTCCAACGTCTGGCACTACAATCACAAAGAACCGACGTGCATCTTACCCCAGGTTTTGCGGGACGGGATCAATTATTACGAGAAGTTTTACAACCAGAAGCATTCGGGCAGGAAGTTGACGTTCAGATCGGACCTCGGTAATGTCGATGTCAAGACTAGGTTCAATGCGAGGTCGCATGAGCTTAACGTTTCGACGCATGGGATGGTCATTTTGAGCTTGTTTGAAGGGCTGGAGGACGATGAGAAGCTGTCGTATTCTGTGAGTCACCGTGTGTTGCCTGAAAAAGGACCGACAACTCACGGAGCCGTCGCCTTTCCTACACACAGCAAATCTCGTCTTCGACAGGAATCGTCGCTACTGAGCTTCGACGTCAGCTCCAATCCCTCGCATGTGGAAAGCATAAAATCCTCCTCAAACACCCCAAAGGTCGTGAAGTCGACGACAAGGATGAATTCTCCTTCAACGCCGACTTCACGAGCCCCTTGGCCAAGATCAAAGTGCAACTCGTCATCAGTAAAGTCGAAACGCCTGTAGAACGTCGTGCTACGGACGACAAGGTCGAAGAGGCGCGTAATATTCAATGCGAGGCCGCGATCGTGCGTATCATGAAGGATAGGCAGGAGGCGCAGTATGGCGAGGTTGTGCAGGAGTGCATCAAGCAACTTGAAGCGAGGTTCAAGCCTCAGCCGGTGACGATCAAGAAGGCGATAGAGAGGTTGATCACTAAGGAGTATCTTGAACGTAGCGACAATGATCGCAAGCTGTTGCGGTACCTGGTCAGTCCTTCTTTCCGAAACCGTGTCCACGCTGAGCGTTGTGCACTGATGAACCATTTTATCATTTTTCTCAGGCCTGATCTTGAAGTCCGTCTGAACTTATGGTTGTATCATAAACGTCTTTCACCTCCCCAATAGGCGTTCATTCTCTTTGTTAAATCGACCTCTTGCATTGATTTACGCTCTTGTTCGCATCAAATGCAATTCTCACTCAACCCACCACTAAAAAGTGCTGACTTGTGAACGTACGACAACTCTTCACTACCAGCCATCTGCCTACCATATTGCTTAGCAAGTGTCACCTGTCGCTCACTGTATGGTGCTATTTTAAGCACGTCGCCCGACATGTACTCGAGCCGTTCACCCGATCGAGTCGAAGGGCAAGTCAACTATGAGTCGGAGCTGAAATGGGCGACTGCCTTGGCAACCGCCCGATCCGTCCCGCTTTCCGTCCCCGGTTTGAACCGAGGGAATTTCGTTGAAGTAATGTGTGAAGAAATGCAGAGGACGAGCGGGAAAGTGACCCAAAGAAATCCTTAACGAATACAGGTGTCAAGAAGAAAAAGGTCAAACGAGGACCTGATTGATGATATTTCATCGTCCTGCCCCCTAATCGATGTAGATCGGTCGCCGGCGTCTGCGCGTCTGCGCGTCTACGGGCTGTTGTCGGAGCTGGCGGGCGGTCGGATCCGCTCGAAAAGTCCGACCTTTCTGCCTTGATAATCGAATCAGAGCCGATGTTATTAGATCGGCTAGAAATCTTATCGCCAGAAGATAGCACTGGCTGAACTGCAAGGTGCCCTATTCAAGCGAAAGACCTGTGGACTTGATCGATCAAAAAAGCCGAGTTGGCAAGCAGCGAGTCTCGGTCAAGAACGGACATCGATCTTGGTGCGGCCGCCTCGGTTGATTTCGTTCCACACAGTTCCGTCTCGGTAACTTTTCCCCTACGCACACACACACATACACATCCTCTCCTCACTATGGCTATTACCAAGATCTTCGGTCGTCAAGTGAGTGGCTGTTTCGTACCTTGTCATCACAGCCTGCTGTTGCTCATGGGACGTGGTGTCGTGCTTGCCTGCTCAGGTCTGGGACTCTCGCGGAAACCCGACGGTCGAAGGTCAGTGCACGACACTCGGCTTACGCTGCACTTGATGACACGCATCACTGACGTTCTTTTGCCGCTTCCTTGCCCACAGTTGACGTTCACACTGGGAAGGGTCAGTGATTGTAGCTCTCAAGCACACCAGCTTGCAGCCCCACCGCAACGTGTCCGCCGCCGCGCCTCTGCTCGAACAGTCATGCCAACCTTACAACCCGGTCCCATCCCCGTGTCCCCATCGCAGGTCTCTTCCGTGGTACGGTTCCTTCCGGTGCCTCGACCGGTATTCACGAGGCCGTCGAGCTCCGTGATGGCGACAAGTCCAAGTACGGTGGCAAGGGTTAGTTTTCCCACTCTCTCCCCGTCCTGAAGGTCTTTATCGAAACGGGGGACCAACCCGCAACGGTGGCCTGTGCTTCGCTATCTCCGGGAGCCGGCGCTGACAGTATCGCTTCATTTTCACACCACCAGGTGTCCACAAGGCCGTCGCCAACGTCAACGATGTGATCGCCCCCGCCTTGATCAAAGAGAACATCGACATCACCAACCAGAAGAAGATTGACGAGTTCCTGATCCAGCTCGATGGCACCCCCAACAAGGGCAAGCTCGGTGCCAACGCCATCCTCGGTGTCTCGATCGCCGTCGCCAAGGCCGCTGCGGCGGAGAAGGTGTGTTTTCTAGCACTGTGAACTTGGCTCCTACTGTGGAGCTGGGACCTTGCGCACCGTTGCTGCCATTCCCTGCCTGCGCTCTGATAGGGCGGCGACGGAGTGAGGGGACAACAGGTCTACGAATCGAGCCAGGAGCTGACTCTCGTCTTCACACTGCTTCGTATCTCCTCTAGGGTGTCCCCCTCTACCAACACTTTGCCGAGCTCGCCGGTATCAAGCCCCCTTACATCCTCCCCGTCCCCGCCTTCAACGTCATCAACGGTGGCTCCCACGCTGGCAACGCCCTCGCGTTCCAAGAGTTCATGCTCCTGCCCGTCGGCGCCAAGGACTTCAACGAGGCCATGCAGATGGGTACCGAGACCTACCACGGTACGCGTACTGATGCGACGGTTTGCAAATTTTGGGGAGTTGAGAATTGAATCGTCTCCTTCCGCTCAACAGTCCTCAAGGCCGTTATCAAGAAGAAGTACGGTCAAGATGGCGAGTTGGTGTCAAGTGCCCATTATATGAAGTCGAAGCTCCAAGTACTGATCGACGTTTTCATTCTTTAGCCGTCAACGTTGGTGACGAGGGTGGATTCGCTCCCAACGTCCAGGGTGCCGAAGACTCGCTCAAGCTCCTCAAGGAGGCGATCGAGAAGGCTGGCTACACCGGCAAGGTCAAGATCGGTCTTGACGTTGCCTCGTCCGAGTTCTACAAGGACGGCAAATACGATCTCGAGTGCGTACAGAGTAAGAGTAGAGTTGGCCCCAGAGCGGAGACCTGACTCATCTCCTACGCTCTGTCTTCGCACAGCTTCAAGAACCCCAACTCGGACCCGTCCAAGTGGCTCACCGGTGTCGAGTTGTCTGAGGTCTACTCCAAGATGGTCCAGAACTACGACATCATCTCGATCGAGGATCCCTTTGACCAGGACGACTGGGAGGCGTGGTCGCACTTGCGCGCCAATTCGCCGATCCAGATCGTCGGTGACGATTTGACCGTCACGAACCCGATCCGCATCAAGACCGCGATCGAGAAGAAGGCGTGCAACGGTCTCTTGCTCAAAGTGAACCAGATCGGTACCATCACCGAGTCGATCGCCGCCGCTCAGCTCTCGCAGTCCGACGGATGGGGTGTCATGGTCTCTCACCGATCCGGTGAAACTGAGGACACGACCATCGCTGATCTCGTTGTTGGTCTCGGTGTCGGGCAAATCAAGACTGGTGAGTTCTCGGATGGACTCGGCGGCGGCGTCGCTTTCGTGGGGTGATTTGAAGCTGACCTTGACACCTCTTTTTAACAGGTGCTCCTTGCCGTTCCGAGCGTGTGGCCAAGTACAACCGATTGATCCAGATCTACGAGGAGATTGGCTCGTCGGCCCAGTTCGCCGGTGACAAGGGTCTTTCGTCCGGACCCAACCCTGCCCCTCTCGCCAAGCAGTAAATCGAAACACGGATAACCAGGCATTCGGTCCGACTTCTTTTTGGAGCGTCTGTTTTCTCGCTCTTACCCTTGAATTTTTTGCGTCACAATGCTCTGAAAATCGAAATACACCTTCCCACTGCGCAATCATTGCCGTTCAAGAGCGAAAGTGTTGTGCTAGTAAGCAAATGCGGAGAACAACGGCTGATGCCTGTTCGATGAAAGTACATGCTACAACAATGCGATCATTCTTCATCATTTTTCTTCTCTTCATCAATGTCATCCTCGTCACCGTTGCCCAACGTAGTAAAGTCGTACCCTTCCTTGTGCGCTCGCTCCTCCAATTTATCCATCAACATCTCAAAATGAGCGTCGACGGCTTGCAGGATCTCCAGTTGGCCTGATGATAGAGGACCACGCAAAATAAAACAGAGTCAGTCCACCACTGGATCAACCGCGGATTTCGAACGATAGCACCGCAACGAACCACGCCTATACCTGCCCGCCATCTCCCTCCTCTCCTTCTTGACATTCTCTAAAACAAATTCCTCATCGTCCTCGTAAGCCATGATCTTTTCAATCTTGGACCCGATCATACTTCCCAACGAATTGATCGCTTCGTATTCGACTTCATAACCCAGAAAGACGTCCTTCCCTCCTTCCCTCATCTCTTCCAATCGCATCTCGCCGATCTCGGAATCCGGCCATGTACCCGCTATGAGCCATCGAATTTGGTGCAACAAATTTGTTGGTAGCACTCCTGAGCGAGGGACCGAATATCTCCAAATTTGGTTCAGACCGATCATCTCCAACGTCGTGAGCAAGGTCATGGTGGTGGTCGTCGTAGTCGGGTCTGGTTTCGAAAGTGCCAAGACGAGCAAATCCGATGCGTTCTCCTCAGGTACGAAGCCGTATCCTAATAACCATTCTTCATTAGGTTTAGGCCCATAAGTGTTGAATACCTGCTCGTCTTTCCCAACTCGGGATTCGAGGATGAGGGAAAGGGAAGGATGGGTAGGGTGTTTGACGTCCGAGGACCAGGTGATGGGCGTTGCGTAAGCGTGGTTGAGGGTGTCCACGCCGGGGAAGAGCACAGGGTCCGGGTCGCGGGTCGCGGGGCCCGTGATGAGGGAGGAGGGAAACGCTCGGGAGGAGACGATGCTGCTGGCCCAGAGGTAGAGGGGCCTGAGAGCAGCACGTGAGGGAGACGAGATCAGCTTCAGATTTGGGTACCGCGATCCGGGAAGAGGCAGAGGAGGTACGGACCAGGTTACTTGAGATTTCAAGGATTCGGGCAAGAGCTCAACAAGGCTGGACCATTCGGCTTTCCATGACTTGGATCGATCGACGACAGCACCTTGGAGATTTGTACCTCGCAGAAGGTCGACTTCGGCCTGCGTCCACCACAGAGGGGTATCGAATGCGGTAGGGAGGGTATCGACGTAGACCTGGTGACGGAGCTCAACGGCTTGTGGTATTGTTGTGGCGTCGATGCGGTGAAGGACGAGGTAGAGACACGTCGCTTGATGATCGGTCAGAGCTGGGGACGAGAGGAACGAGGAAAGCGCCGTCCGACTTGAAGCGGGAGTGATGGCGAGTGAGAAGGGACATGTCACGGTCGATGTTCCAGGGCCCAAGTTCGAGGTAGCGTAGACTGAGGTTCCGGATTCATCTGGGGTAAAGGAGCGCGAAGCGAGTCAGTTTGCTACTTAGGGGTCGAGAACTGAGCTGCGAGCTGCGAGCGAGCTGCGAGGTAGAAGAGCAGAGATGCACCTGATTTGAAGATGAGGTAGGGGTGGAATTGACCACCGTTTTGTTGCAGCCATTGACCGAGCGGTGTTTGGCTGCACTGCATTGAATCAGTAGTGTGGTGTGGTGGAGCCTTAGGTTGAGGTTAGCGCCGAGCGCCGCGAGTACTGGGCGAAATTGAATTTGTCAAGTGAAACATTATGGCGTGGGCTTACGCGTCGCCCCCCTTTTTGATTTGTCGACTGGCGCCCACGTCTGAACTTGTCGACGCTGGCAGGGTTGCGCTTATCCCCCACCCGCCGACTACCTTTCCGATCCATCATCGTCTTCTCGGCGCCAGCACACACTCGAGCAATACATCCATCCATCGCATCGATACCCGTCCGCTCAATCGACTCAGTCACATTTCGTCGCCTGCTTGACTCACTCGGCATCGCCTCGCACCCGTGACCGCGTCCGCCGCCTCCCCGCCCCGCTATCGCTCACCCTCCCGCGCCTACGTTCTGACCGTCGCCTGTCTGCCAATATCCAACAAAGGTCAGTTCATGTGCGAAGCTCTTCCGTGTCTGGTCGCTCGTAATGCCACACCTCCTGGCTACCAGTCCCAGTGACGCCCGGGCCCCATCGCTCTCGTGGCTGCTGCAGTGCGGCGGCTCGGAGATGGCCGATTACGGACGTCGCCGAGTCCAAGTGACACATTTCTCCGAGAGCTTGCCGCATCCATACGAGTACAACTACACCCTTCAATGTACTGACACAGCTCATCCTACCTGCTTGAACATGTACTCGACCCCTGAACGCTGTGTGACACCGGTCCAACTCGGGCCACCCCCCGCCCTCCCACGCCCCCGCTTGCCGGCCGCCTCCATTGTCCGCGCCTCGCTGCGTGCCGTTGCGTGCCGCTGCCCTGCCTCGCCTGTGCCTCTCCCTCTCGCCACCACTGCCACTGCGACTGCCACGCCGACTCGCAGCTCGCACCTCGCACCTCGGCCAACCTCCCAGTTCGCAGCACTTGCTCGCCGCATCGCAACGCATCACAACAAACCACTAGACACCAGACCAACCCCATACACGATGCAACTCTTTGTCCGAGACCTGCACGGATCGTCGCTCTCCTTTTCGTCGATCGAGACCGTCGCCGAGCTCAAGTTCGCCGTCGAGGACCGCACCTCGATCCCGCTTGACGACCAACGCCTCGTCTTTGGCGGACGCCAGCTCGACGACACGCGCGCCCTCGCCGATTATGGCCTTCAACCTGGAATGACTGTTGGGTTGGCACTGAGGTGAGCTGAGGGTGCGAATTTCGATAGCGGATGGCGCATTCCGATCCGGGCGACCGTCCAGCACGCAGCAAGCTGACGTAACCCCCCCTCCTTCTTCACAGGTTACGCGGTGGAGGACCCAAGAAGCGCTGTGGGGCCTACATTTCGGCCACCGACCGTTGCTCCCAGGCCTCGCTCAGGATCGTCGGTGACTGCTCCTTCTGCAGCACCTCGTTCTGCGGACGGCATCGATTGCCCGAAGGTCAGTCGCCGCGCATCCGCACCTTGCCCCTGGGTCGCGTGATCCTGTTCCCAATCAGTCGCGCGCTCCCTCGCTGACATTCGTCGCTCTCTCCTTCCGTACAGACCACAAGTGCGCGAACCTGCAGTCGTGCAAGCAAGAGGCGTTTGAGAAGAACAAGTCCAAGCTCGAAGCCGAGCAGACGACGAGCAGCAAGATCCAGTCCTTCTGAGCGAGTGCTCCGTCCGTCTCCCGTCTCCCGTTTCCGTCCGTCAATCGTCTTTTGTCTTGCCTGTGTTTCATTCGCCCTCGTGTCAACAACATCGTACCCGTCCCATCAAATCGCATCAATTCGGTCTCCATCTCGTTCAACCAACGTAGCCGGCTTGCTCCCTCTTTCCCATTTGTTATACCTTGCTCGCTTTTCCCGATCCGTCTTGTCTACTCCTGCTCCCATCACTCGCATGCTAGGTCTCGCTTCCTTCGGTGGCGCACCTGCCTCGCAACTCTACTTCGTTCTTCCCTGTTATGCTAGCCTAATTCAACCTAATCGAAGCCGATCTATTTTGTGAGTTGAGCCGCTTTTTGGGACCCGCGGCCTGAATAATACCTGAGCGGGGGATCGCCCCCCTTTGCCCCGCCCCTAACCATACGTCATCAATTAATCAGTGCTCGCTCGCTGGCGCGCTTCGCTTGCGGGTGAATTGGCGCGTGATCGCCTCGCGCGTCGCCGAGTGACCGCCTCTCGCTCTCTGACCTCTCACCACTCGTACGAGCGTGACCGGCGACACAAGATGGCCTCGAGCCCCACCAAGAACGTCCTCAGGACTCCTCATTCCAAGTCGAGCCTTAGTCGAGCATCCCTGTCACGGCCCGGGAACAGCAGCGGCAGCAGTCGCGGTGGTGGAGCTGCTGGTCCTGGCTCACCTGTGGGCGCCACTCTCAAGTCACGACGGGCGCATCAGAGGACAGACTCGTGCGAGGCCAACGAAGACAGTGATGATTGGGAGGAGCACGAAGATCCCAGGAAACGTCGAAAGGAACAAGACCAGATCGTCGCTTCCGCACCCACACCACCCCCCACCACCAAAAGAGCTCGACCTGCCCCCAGCAGCAGCAAGAAATCGCAAACTGCCGGTCTGGGTCGACGACTTCGCTCACTGCTCTTGCTTTTGCTCGGACCGAGTGCTCGAGTCGGTACCTTTGGGATATCCATGGTTTGGTCCTGTTTCATGTATCTTTTCCCCCTCCTCTGCGCCATCGGTTTGGTTTGCTACTGCCTCTCTTCCGTTCGCTCGTTCGGCAAATCGTTACTACTCCTATTACCCTCGGCTCCATCTTTTGGACCCCTTACGGCCCTCTACTGCTCGACGATCCGATTAGGCTGCAATCGCTCATCACTCAATCAAGTCGAAATCGATTACCAAACACTCGTCTCCCGAACGACCAGAACTACAGCCGTCAAAGTCGAGCAGGCGAAAGATATTTTCGGGAGCTTGTTGAACCTCGGCGATGGGTCGGCAGGAAGTGCCGGCGCTCTGCACCCCGTTGAGATGTGGGAGTTGGCCACGGCGGTCAAGTACTCGGGGTTGGCGGAAAGGAATTTCTTGGGCGCGCAGCTGAATGATCTAGGTGAGCTCGTGGAGATTCAAGAATTAACCCGCGAAGCCCGGGCTGAACTTGAAGAGTTTCTGTCGTGCTCATCACAGGCAATGTCGTTCGATCTCTCAAAGACAACCTCATCGAGATCAACTCATTGGGCATTAATTCGCTCACCTGGGTCATCCATCACTTTGACCGCCTCCAAATCATCATCAACAAAGCTCACGCCGAAAAGGAGTCGAACAAGCAACGACGACGACGTCGCTCGACGGCGGAGAACGACCGACTTTCCGCATCCATCAACGAGGTCTACGAGCAAATCAACTTCCACCTCGAAGCGATCCTCAACAAGCTCGAAACGACGATACCGCTTTCGACGAGCACGTCGGATCGAGCACGACAGTTGTTTGACGAACTGAGTCGCGAGGATCGAAGGATTGACGAGATACGCCAAGAGTCCAGTCCCTTGATGCGCTTCATCTCTGAATCAGGTGCATTGGTCGTAGGAACCAAGAGCAACTTCAAGGCACGACAACTCAAAAAGGACTATGACCTCACGCGGGTGTCAGCGAGTAGCGTCTCGGTCCTTCATCGTGGGTTGGAAGAAACGAGGACGTCCTTGTTGGAGTACAGGCATGGGGTTGGGAGTTATAAGGCGAGTGTGATTGGGTATCAGTTGGGTGGGACGGGTTTGAACGTCGACGAGGAGGTCGAGCATTTGGGGAAGGTCATGGACGATTTCAAGAAGACGCTGCAGGAGGTTAAGAATAGGGGCAAATCTGGGGGCAGTGGGGCGAAGACGCTACCGATGTAGGGGAAGGGAAGGTGAACTTCATGTAGAGTACCATCGGGAATCAAGCTTGGGCTTGGTGGGATATATGAACGTGAGCACTAGGTCGTCGTGGCGCGAGGTGCCGTGAGTTTGAGCTGATTTTTCGTGCACAATAGACAGGCCTATATACACGAACAGGGCTACTGGGTCGACAGGAATCGATCCCACTTGATACAAAATTGCTTCTCGCTGGTCCGATCGACCTAGGTCACTTGAGAAGAGTTTCGAAAGGCCGCCGGCGTAGGGAAGATCGAGCTTCACCCCCTATTTTAACGACGAGCAGTTCGACGGGTTCATAGGGGCAGATTGACATGAGAGGGGGATTAGGTACCAGTTTTGTTGTAACCGTCTTGCTGTGTTCAATTGAACAGACTACCCTGCTCCCAGTCCATATGTTCCCGCTTTCCCGCTTTAGCCTCCCAGTCGGAATCTCTCGCTACTGCGAGCCATGGAGTCTCACTTTAACATTCGCAACGACCCACGAACTGACCTAACCCCTCGTGTTCCTATACAATGACGCTTCGTAACTTTTAACTCGAGCTCGCGTTCGTTGGCTGGGTTGTCACACTCTGCGTATTGACAAGTGCAAACATTGAGCGATGACACAGTACTGAGAGGTCCGGATTGTTGCGGCAGACGGTTAACTGCAAATCCTCAAGAAATACATCATCGAGCTCAGCTACTTGGGCATTCAAACCCTCACTTCCGTCAGCCGTCATTTCGGAACGTCTCGAATCCGTGATCAACATAACCCATCGCGCAGAACAAAGGAGCCACGAACAACCAACCGAGCGTCGCTACTCCGAGGAATAGGGACAGACAGCGGATCGGCTTCCGCATCTAGAAGCCTTCTTCAACAAACTCGAGCCCAAGCCCCGCTTGCGACACCCACTCCAGAGCAAGCGCAACTGTTGTCAGAACAATCGAGTCCTGAGGAAACGCTAAATCAAAGACGTGCGACATGCCCCGATCACCCGCTAAGCCGTCATATTCACACCCGGCGGGTTGCGATACCCGAACAAGGACGGTGGACCGACTCGGACGTATGCTGCATCGTAGATCGAAGGAGTCTTTATTCAACTTGGTGACCTGTACGAAAGGAAGATATCTGTTTCAGTGCTTTGTGTCGTGAGCTTCTACTCCCGGAGAATTAAGAAATGATCCCAAGGTTTCCAAAGCCACAAGTATTGATTTTCAATGAGTAAACTACGCAATGGGCGTGTGTAATCGACCTAGGCTAGACGCTTCGTAGGTCTCGACGTTCTTAAACTCTCATAGTCCGCCTTTTTTTCTTTCTGCCCGGTCACTGAGACTAGAGCTTGCGCAGCCCTGCGCAGCCTAACGGTCATACAGGGGGTAGCCGGCTTGCAAAGAGTCGGGGACTCCTTTTTGGAACCGGCAGTTTGACGAGGTGGGTAGCGTAATGTAGGGGAGGAAAAACAGGCCATTCTATTGCGACAGCTTGTGTCATTCTCCAGTATTCACCGTGATCCCGTTGATTTCTCCTCAAAAGTCTATGGTCGACTTCACCTACAACGAAGATGGCGTGCGCAAGTGCGAGAGGACCCCAGACCCGCCTGCGACAGGCTCCGCTCGCTGCACATTGACAGCGATGACCACTATCACGCGGACATTCAGCAGGACCGCTATACCTCGTCATCGAAGTACAGACGATCTCCTTCGTCTGGAAAGAAAGTCGTCCTTCGTCCGATTCAGGTGGTGACGGTTTTCCTCGTCTGGTTTATGAGTCTCTACGTTTTGTCTCCACGACCAGTGTCTGCCGAGGCGATTACCGGTAGGGATCCACCGGTTTATGGTCTTTTGTCCAAAGCAGCCCACTTGATCTCGGTCACGACGTGCCGCGTGCTCAGAATTGGTTGCCCCATCAATACGAAGTCGAAGACCACTCAAACGTCTACCGAGTCCCGCTTCTTGGTCAGGCTCGCGCAATGGTTGGAGGAGACGAACCATGCCCGAGCGGCCGTACGCAAATTAGAGCAGAAGAAGAAACCTGGCGAGCTCGTGCACAAGACGACTCAACGCGTGAAAGCAAGGCTACACCAAGCGAACAACATCTTTCAAGTCCTCAAGGTTCTCCAAGACGCCGGCGGGGACCAGCAGTGCGTGTTGGGCTTCTATCTGTTCGATACAGTTCCTATTCAAAAGATGGAGACAGATATCAAGTACTCGGGGTTGGAGAATGCTCAAATATTGGCTCAAGAGGCGGAGGAACTTGGTGAGGTGGTGCGATCTGCTGCTGGTGCGAAATCGCCGGATCTGACTCCTTTTCAATCACCCCCTGCTCCCGTATAGCCGAGGACTCACACATCCTCAAGGACATCACTCTACACATCCACTCTCTCGGCCGCAAAGCTCTCCGTTATTTCCCCCTGTATTTCGAAGAGATCGATACCTTGCTCCAACAAGTCCTCAATGCGACGACCTCGAAGGAACTGAGCGAACTGATGGCTTCTATCGACGCCAAGTTCGAACAATTCGACTCGATCCTCCAAGCGCTCCTGACCAAAGTCGAGCAAGGACATGCACTTTCCGTTCGATCGTCGGATCGAGCGTATATGCTTTGCGACCAATTGAGGCGTGAAGAACAACGGATCAAAGCTTCGCGTGCTTCGTCACCTTTACTACGCTCAGTCCTGGAGACGACGGCTTTGATCTTCGGGGACGACTTGACGTTCCACGCTCGGCGATTGAAGAAGAACTCGGCACTTACGCATCACTCCGCTCATAGTGTGATCACGCTCAGTCACAGCTTGGAGGACTTTCGTGCGGCGCTAGTGACGTACAAGACGAGCGTCGGGAGCTACAAGGCCAACGTCATCGGATACCATTTAGCCAGCTTGGGCTTGATCGCCAAAGAGGAGGCGCGACACCATGGGAAGAACATGCAGAAACTTAAAGCGTCGGTCCAAGACTTTGTCCACGCTCCAAGAGTGGCTCAAATCCAACGGCTCCTTCCATGGTAGAGGGTGATCCGTTGCCACTCGTTGCGCATAGTGGGTCTGAGTAGAAGGAATGAGTACTTCGCGAGTCATATATCACAAGAGGTATTTACAAAGCACATATCGAGCATTCGTGACATCGAAATTGCGGTTCGTCGCTTGATACGGCCACACTCTGATCCCGTCTATTCGTCTTGATGCACTCTAGGGCTAAGAGCGGAGCCTTCGATCAACTTGGCAATGTCCTTGTCGATCGATTCCGGGGTGGTGGTCCTGTACAAACGACGGAAGGAGGTTGTCAACAGTCTACAGTGCCGGGGGGAAAGAGGGTGGAGCAAAAACCGGAAGGACTAACGAGGAGTACCTCGACACGACATTGCCTTCGCCGTCGACCAAGAACTTTGTAAAGTTCCTGTGAGGGGTAGGAATATGCTCTATCAGCTGCCGCTCGGTGCATACACTTCTCAAGCCCGACAACAGTGACTGACCACTTGATCATGGTTGTGCCAAAGATTCCGGGCTGCTTCGTCTTGAGGTATCGGAAGACTTCGTTGGTGCTGTCACCGTTGACATCCGACTGATAGAGATGAGAGGAACCGGCTGTCAGTAGTGCGAACCGTTTGTAAACGGCCGTGTCCGGTAAGAGCCTCACCTTCTTCATCAGAGGAAAGCTGACGCCGTGGTTGAGAGTGCAGAAGCTGGCGACATCATCATCCGTGCCGGGTTCTTGACCACCGAACTACGAAGGAGCCAGATGATGTCGATGGGTGAGCAACACTCTTCTCGGATGCGCGAAGACCCACACCCCCGAGCCAGCCATCACCAGACTGACCTGGTTGCAGGGGAAGCCCAAGAGCTCGAAGCCTTGGCCCTTGTACTTTTTGTAGAGCGCTTCAAGACCATCGTACTGTGTGGATGAAGAGAGACCAGGATTCAACACCTGGTAGCGTCGAGGAGGAGGATGACGACGAGCTTCCTCGACGCGTTATGAGTGCTGGCTGACCTGCTTGGTAAAGCCGCACTTGGATGCAGTGTTGACGATCAATACGACCTTGCCCTTCAAATCCTGTCGAAAGTGCGAGGTCGCGTAGTTATCGAACAGTGTTCAAGCGCATGCGATATCCGGCAACCGCGCACACCCGAAGCCGAGCGAGGTCGTACGACCACGACTCGACCGTGCCAGGCAACTGACCTTGAAGTCGTATGTCTTGTCGGCACCGGGCAGAGGCGCCTTGAGATCGTAAAAGGTCGTGGCGGAAGACATGGCTGTGAGAGTACGGCAGGGTGATGCGGTGGATGGTGAAGGAGTTGAAGCAAGAGAGGGGCCGCTCCGAGGAGAGCGTGACAAATGGCATGACCACTGATCGGTCAGCGTGTGGCCGAGCACAACTCCTGCCGATCGGCCTTGACGCCGGCCGCTCCCCCGGCCGCGAATCATCTCCGTCATCGCTCGAACGGCCGGAGAACGGCGACGGCAAAGCTGCTTCACGCTCACATCGCCGCCGGCCTGCTTGCACCGATGGCAACGACTGGGCCGAACTCGAGGGTCGAGAACCAACCAACGAAGCGTAGTACCCTGAGACGAACAGTGATCTTCTTGACGCAATGAACATGGGACAAACGCTGGAATAATTATCGGTTCACGACGGCAGGAGGGTGACCTCATTGTCTCAGTCTGCGCGCC
Organism: Microbotryum violaceum; assembly: GCA_022506055.1. Classification (NCBI taxonomy): domain Eukaryota; kingdom Fungi; phylum Basidiomycota; class Microbotryomycetes; order Microbotryales; family Microbotryaceae; genus Microbotryum; species Microbotryum violaceum. The sequence continues at coordinate 364,669 of JAKMXP010000025.1, read as the reverse complement.
GAAGCTCCCGGTCCGAGTCGCGCAACTCACGTGAAACGGGTCCGGGCCTTCAGATTCGTTTCGGTCGATGCTCACTCGTGAGCACCTTAGTTCGTCTGAACAGCTATCGATGAAAGCAATGAGTTCCTTCGTCGGAGCGTTCGGCACGTTGACGATTTTAGGCCTTCGGAAAATCGAATATCGTCTCTCCAGCCAAATCCGAAATCCCCCTTTGGAGTGGGATTTCGAGATTTTCGGAGCTGGGACCCTCGTACTCCGGAGGCGACTCACTTCAGACCCTTGTACTCGGAGGCGACTCTCACTTCAAGCATGATCTACGTGCAATAACATCATATCTTTCCAAAACCTGGAAACGAGCCTAGTCAACGTAGTATACTGAGTCATTCGCCCAGAACTACCGCTGTGAGTTGTAACTTATGTGAGTTGTAACTTGAAATTGTGATTATCACTCTCCGGGGCTACCTGCGTACCGGTACCTGCGGCCCGCTCGGTGCAGGTTGCCCGCAGGTCGCAGTGAGGGAGAGAGCGAAAGGCTGCGAGAGGCGAGGCGCGCCGATGTTGACGCGTCGCGCTCTCACCCTTGTGAGCCACTTCCCACTTGCTCGGTCATGAGCGCCGCCCAATCGTCGTCGGATGATTCGTCCGGTGATGCAGATCTCATCAGGCCCAGTCGCCCGGCTGCTTTGCCTGGTCCAGCCCAGGCATCAAAAAGGGCACCGCCAAGCGGAAGGCTGACCCGTCCAATGCCGCTAATGCGAAGTCGAAAGACCCCAAATGGGATTGGACCGATGCGGAAGTGATTGCGATGTTGAAAGTCCTCGCCGTTTGCGATCCCCCCAACTCTCCTCGATCGCATCGCGTTCAGTAGTGATCCGAGCTCTGAAACAATACCTTTGCTGTGCAGACATGAGCGGACGGTCAAGCTCGCCTACTTTACCCGACCCTCGGGGGGTTCCTCGATTTCCACTGCCTCTGGATCCTGCCCTCAACGCGGATGTGCTCAGCGCGTCGAACTTCCATTCGTTGGAGGCTGGTGCAACCGGACGCAACGGACAGGGTGGCCCGGCTCTGTATCAGGTCCCATCATCCTCGATTGTGAAGGATGCCGTTTCTTCGAGGGGTGATGGGACCTGATACAGAGCCGGGCCACCCTGTCCGTTGCGTCCGGTTGCACCAGCCTCCAACGAATGGAAGTTCGACGCGCTGAGCACATCCGCGTTGAGGGCAGGATCCAGAGGCAGTGGAAATCGAGGAACCCCCCGAGGGTCGGGTAAAGTAGGCTAGCTTGACCGTCCGCTCATGTCTGCACAGCAAAGGTATTGTTTCAGAGCTCGGATCACTACTGAACGCGATGTGATCGAGGAGAGTCGGGGGGATCGCAAACGGCGAGATGCGCCTGAACACCCGACGAATACGCACCTGAGCCTGACCAAGCCCAAGCTACTCACGCCATGTTGTTCGTAGATGACATCGTGAGATGAATGAAATAGAGTACTGGGTAGGTGTGAAAATACGGGAAGTCGAGGATCCAGATGAGATCGTGTGTATTGGATAGATACGGCAAGGAGACAGAAAGAATGTGTGACGGGCCCCCGAGCTCAAACTACTCTGCTCTGCTCAGCTCGCCAGAGCTCGCCTCGCGCTGCCTCGCGTGGTATTGGCGACGCGCCTTGTCACGCGTTTCACATCGCGCGTCACGCGTGAGGGTCCTCACGACGGAGCGTGCACGGACCAGATTTGACGCCGGGTCTGCTTTTTGCGTGCGTTGAAGGTCGGACTTTCCAGACTTTTCATTTTTCAAATTTCAATTTTTTTTTAACTTTCAGAAAATGGTGCGCCCAACTTTTTCAACGGAGTTTTTGAGGGGCCCGAGTGACACAGATGACGACTTACGTTTTCCGATCATCTGATAATGCACACGCATGCAGACCTATGGCTGTGACAAAGGACCGGTGAGGTTGGGGCCTATCACGACGTGGCATAGGTGTCCGTGGCACCTCACGCATGAGCGCGTAAATACCGAGCTCTAGGGCACGTATTGTTTAGAGTAGATTTTTCGTTGAGGCGACCATCACCAAACGCTACTGAGGTCATGAACATCCACCCCGCTGACAAAGGGGCACGTGTTACAATTAGCGACTCCGTCAAGAAAGTTTGGCGTGAGCATGCACCACAAGCCTACACCCTCGGTGTGTAGATAGTATGAACCTATGTAATTCGCAATGATGAAAACCCAAATAATCCAGCCCAAGCTCAATCTCTATATACAATCTCCAATCCGAGGCAATTGACAACGAACCCCAGTCCGCATTGAAGGCGCTGACGCGCTGACCCCGCGCATACACCGAGCGTGATCCAGACCTTGCATGTAATTAGCGATCGCCGCTTGGCGCATTGGCCGACACATGCGAGCGAGAGAAGAACACGTCGGGAGAGGTGAGCGCTCCTAAAGCGCGGCGTTGGTGCGAGGTAATGACGTCCAGCCCGAGTTGGTAACTTGCGTTCGTCCTGGTGAGTTCAGAGTCGAAAAAGGTCAGCAAGGGCGATCTTCTGCCCTTGGGCCTGGAGTTCCACAGCTGTCGAGTGTCTGTGCTCACCATCCAAAGCCCTCTCGTGGGATCAATGCGAAATCCGTGCCTTGATTGCCATCTGTTAATCGTAAGATACTTGTGTCAGATGAGCGATGTCTTCTTAGGAAGAAGAGAACCACGGCCGGCTCACATTCAGCATCAATGTTGGAGCTCGCTTCGACCGCGTTGAATTTCTCGGGGACGCATCCGGCCGCCTCGACAAAACCAATCGTCACCCTGTCCAAATAAAGAGCGGATCAGTGTGGAAGCTTTGGGAGGATCCACATGATAAATGAAGTCACATGTAAAGCCATCGGTACGCGACACGTTGAGCATCGTGGAAGTAGCCGTACTTTTGCATACCGCCCCCTGTCGAAATAAGAAAGGGTCAGCACCTCCGCTTGTCAATGCTGTGTAGCCGAAGGTTCGGGGACAAACAAGCCATGATTTGGCTGCAAAGAGTCAACGCAATAGCTGGTCAGGACGAACTTAAGTATCCACGCGAATAGGGAAGTGTTACTCACTGAGGAGGCTGTGAGCATCAGGATGAAGCATGAATGAAAGATGAGGAAGGTTGAAGAGATGATCCGAAGAGTTTGTTAGCTTCCAATTTGAACATGCCACAAAGACTCGCTACTGACCCAGGCTGCAGGATAACTGAAGAAAGAAGTGCGTCATAACATGTCAGCACTGCTTCAGAAGAAAGGCAACGAGATCTGTAGGACTCACTCCCACTGGCGGTTCGGCCTTGTGAGAGAAATTCGACCGCGCGAGCTCTCCGTTCCCGACAACAATCCGCCAAGCGCCTCGAACTTGACCAGAGACGATTTCCTATGGGACCCATCCCGTCAATTCTACATTCATTTCAAGTGTATGATTCGGTGCTGCTTCCACTCACATGATCTTGTCGGCTTGCTGCTCACTCGCCATCCCACACCACATGGGCCAGAACGTCGTGACCGTATCGTACAACGATTGCTTCTGCTTCGCGCAATCATAGTCGGTGTACAAACCCCTTCCCTCGTGCCACAAGTAATGATCAGCCAACTGCTTGCGTCGGCCCGCACGAGCGAACCATTCCGCACTCGTCTGCTTCACCTGCGTCGATCGTCGACCTGCTTCGGCGACGAATTCGCTAGCGCCTTTGTAAGGAACCTCGGTACCGAAGGGGAAGGCGCTGAGGGCGTAGTCTTCTTCCAGGTCGAGCGAGTCACCGAAATGATCTCGAATGACGGTAGCGATGTCGACCTCGTACTTGTACAAGAGACTGCACAAGTCGATCGTACCGAGATTGGCGCAACGCTTCTCGAAGCGGTACGTGGTGTCGTGACCACTTTCTCGTACGCCTCGATCGTGGAGGAAGTATTCGTCCAAAGCGGGGACCGAGACCTCGCCAGCGGTGTACTTCTCCGTGAACTCGTTGACGCTGATGCCGAGCTCGTCGGCGTAGGGTTGCAAGACGTAGGTGAAGTGAGACGCCTCGGTCTCAGGTGGGATGCCGACGCCTTCTGGGCGGTAACGCGAAAGACCCGTGAGGGTATCAAGTCGGAGCGACGCATCCATCCACACAATGTGGTACTCGCGGATCGCACCCTGAATCGCTCGCTTCAGCCAAGCCTTGTTCTCTTCCGCATTCTCGGGATTAAGGTTTGCAAAGACCTGCAGGATGAGATCCGTGAGGAAGGGGGGCTGCGAGCGGCACATGTAGTAGCTTCGGTTGCCGTTGAGGACTTTGCCGTAATGCTTGATCTCGAACAAGAAGTGCTCGACGATACCGCGCGCGAGATCGATGTGGCCATCCGATATGAGACCGAGAGAGACAAAGTAGCTGTCCCAGTAGTACAGCTCGTTGAACCTCGCACCGGGAACGACGAAGGGGATCCCTTTGAAGTCCGAGTCCTCACCTTCGGCACCCTTGATCTCGGTCATGGCTAACGCGAGGATACCGGGCTCCTCGTTGCGGTCTCGTACCCACTCGGGGGTAAAATTGCGAGGGATCGTAGAGACGATCAAGCCGAGGTGGGGCTTTTCCTTGGCGATGCGTTCGTAGTATCTGCGCATCTGCACTTCAACCTCGGGGACGTAGATTCGTGGGGCCTGGTTTCGACCTCGGTTCTGCACGAGATGGGTTGAACTGATCTCAGTCATTGTCCACCACCGGTGATAGTGCATAGCCAAGCGACTACCTTTGGGTCAGCGCAAATCGCCTCCAGTCCATCACCGTCAATTCGTCGCGTGAGGTTCGACCAAAAGGAGTAGCGGATCATGCGGCTCAAACGCGAGACCGGGTTCTCGCTCAGTCGTGCCTCGTCCAAGACAATCGTCTTTTGACCGTGATCACGTGCGAGTGCGAGTTCTTGTAGGAGGTTGGACAACATGTAGGTGCCTCGGATCTAATGCCGTCGACGGGTTCAATAAGGTCAGCTTGGGTGGGTACGCCCACCTATGTCCTCGCCTGGCTTCGTACGCACTTCACAAGAGTTGTAGCCGTTCGAACTAGCCGTTCCGAGTGTAAACACTTTGGGTCCCTTGTCCGTAGCGGCGATCTGTTAAAGGCGAGAGAACCCGCCTCGATTAGCCTCGTGAGAGGTTCGAGGCGCGTTGTCAAATGCATCAGATTCCGCCGACTGACCTGGAAATTGCCATCCGTATCTTCTTGTTCGAGGACAAGTTTCATCGTCTCTTCGACATCGACCAAGAACTTACGGGGTTTGGCCGACGTCTCGTCTGAGGAGAGAAAAGCCGTGTCGACCATTTAGCTCTCCGCTCTGCGTTTCATGTGGGGAAGTCTGCGGGTAACGATGCGGGGATGGGAGCACTGACCGTGCGAGAGACGTCTGGCTCGAGAGGGGGGCGTTTGATTGGCAAGGTAGGTTTGGCGTTGTCGGATGACCGTGTGCGGGGCATTGCCACTCTGTTGCCCTCGAGTCCGAGCCACAATGAGGAACGTCGACGAGACAGAGAAGAGAGATATCATCAGCCTTCCTGCGCCCGACGACACCTTGCTGGGCATGATGATGGCTGACCTCGGACAGTGTTCGAGTCTTGTGAGCTCTGGGACGAGCATAGATGACGCTAGCATCCTCTTGTGCCCTCGATCGCAATTCGGCCTCGTCCAAGTCGGACTCGGAGCGTGCGGTGGAGGCAGCGGGTGCAGCTGACCCAGTCTTGGGGAAGAGAACGGACCCAGAGCTCATCATGATATCACTCGAGGAATGATCTCAAAGTTCACTGTAGTGACAAGGGGGCTAGAGGGTCAGCGAGGCGTTGCGGGCGGCGTCACTGCGAAGTGGGGAGGCGACCCTTAGCCACGTCGAAAGCGCGAGACGGGTTTCAGCGGCGCCGGCATCCCGAACCATGGCAGAGTAAGAACCGCCGCAAGGCCCACAGGGCCACAGGGCAAGAACAAACGACAACAAGCATCGACATTCCGACCAAACGCCTCAGAGGTGATTGTTATGATGTTTGGGCGGTGGTCCGTGCCATGACTGGCCCGTTGCCGTGCTCGTGCCTAAATGGAACGTCGGTCAAGTGGGGCCCCCAATCCGATGCTTCTCCGTAGCTGGCAACAGGTATGGAGGATGTATGGGTAAGCGATGGGGCATTTGAGTGACTCACAATTCGATTCCTCAACCAGCAAACACGTTCGACTGAGGGAGGAGCGTGCGAGGGCAGGAAGCTGAAAGGAGTGCGAGGCAACACCGCAGGCGAGGCGCGTCTCCTCGTTTCGTCCTTGACTAGCTTGGCTGGCGCCCTAGCATTCTGATCGATCAACGAACTTTTCCGGAAACGGTTTCCGAATTATTTTAAACAGTGGGTGGAACAGACCCCGGGGTTAAATGGCAGAAACATTCAGTCGCTTGAGATTGAGGGGATCGCTCGCCCCGTATTGTACGCGATCTTAGTATTCGACCACCTCCTGTTCACCCGATTCGAGTCCGGCGCGAAGCGATTCACCCTTCTCAAGTTCATCCGTCGGCTAGCACCTGCTAGCACTGCCTTCAGGATCACGACTTCTAACCTCACAGGTTTCCGTAGCTTATAGATGTCCAAAGCCGAGGCGGAGTTTCCATCTTGTCGAGTGCTGCAGATAGGTACAGGCGAAGTTCTGGCGGACGTGCGGGTGTGCGACACTGATCATGAGGGGCTGACGCCCCGGCCGAGCCCCAGATTGCCCATTCGAGTCATCAGACGGAGGCAAGATCATCTGGAGGAGACGTCGGACATCCCATCACGAAGGCAATACCAAAGTAATCGAGCAAATAAAAGAGATACATTGTAGTGGCTGACACATGTTACACTTATCACCTCGCCGGACTCGGAGGAAGCGAGCTCCGAGGAGCCGGCCAAGTTTCAAAGTCGGACTTTCAGAAGCGGTCATCCAAGATGCCGTGTCAGGGATCGCGAAAGTACAACTGCCAGGTCGATCATCAGGAAGTTCCATTCTATCGGCCGTGCACTTGGAGCTCTTGATGCCTGAATTTCATCTCATTGTTGATCTTTGCTCGACTCGGGACAGCGGCAGCGGCTGCCGTAGCCGCAGGCGCGTCGGTTCGGCCTGACCGCGCACAGGAAGAAGGCCAGTCTGGCAGCGCCCACGGAACGCTGGGCGAGCGGAAGCGAGCGGCGTTGAGTGAGTCAGGGGCTGGGTCCTGGAATGACTTCGTACACTCTTTGCCTTTACCTTTGCCCTCCATCCCACCCAGTCTTTCGGTCCCCTCGTACCTACTGCTTCTACGTCCACGCTGCGACCCTCTCTTGGTGTGGTTTGCCCTCGCTCACCTTGCTGTGCTGCTTGGTCCGCTCCCATCTCGGACCCGACCGGCCAAACGTTTGCTCCCCACGCTCTCGAGCTGCGCCGCGAGTCGTTTGACCCTCGAACGCGCCACGTAAGCCGTCCCACCACCTTCATCTGTCATCGACCAAGCAAGTTCGATAGAAAGATGTTATGATGCCTCTGATGACCACCTACGTTGTTGTCACTTTGGAGAAGACATTGCGGCGGGATGATGGCGCGCCGCTTCATCTCGTCACCCACCCGGCATGCCGACACTACGGCTGTGCTGTGCCCCGGAACCAGCGCGGCGGCACCTCTCCCGGCGATTCCGACGCATTTATTCGAGGTCCCTAGGGTCTTTCAAGAGCTGGAGCTGATCTGAGCTTCTTCATCCCACACCTTCGCTCCTTCTAGGCCCGTCTCAACAGCTCCAGGGCTTGGCCCGACGACCGCTCCTTCAGGCTTCTGATGCGAGCGCGCCGGAACACGGTCGGCTCGTTCTCTCGCAAGGATGAGCAACCGCAAGGGATCTATCACGTCGGTCTGATCAATCTCGGCAACTCGTGTTTCTACAACACGATTCTACAAGCCTTGGCCGTGTCGAGGCCGCTCGAGGACATCATCGCGGACCCACCGACGACCTCGCCTGCTTTGCTCGCGCTTTCGCCGGCATCGCCTTCGTACAACTCGGACCCTGCCCAGCTCTTGTCACCACTCCCCATCACGAGTGCGCTGTTGGCGTTGTTGTCCAAGCTCGATGCCAGTAAGGAGATCGCGAGGGGCAAGAACCTCACCTTCAACCCCAAGGCGCTGCTCAGGCAGATGAGCCTCAAGCACGAAGAATACGCACACGCGACTCAACAGGATGCCCATGAGATGCTGCGACATCTGATCGACGGCATCATGATGGAAGAAGTTGACGTGAGTCCCCCCCGTCGTATCAAACTCTGGGTCGAGCCCAACGCCAGGACGATTGACTGAGCCGCTGCTTCAAATACTCTCACAGCTGATCAAGAAAGTCCGAGCAACGCGCCCTCGCCCACCCAAAGGCCGTCCTTCGCAACAACGGCGGATGACGATCCGAGGACTCGATCCCATGCCCCATTCAGACGACCCCTTGATGACGCCTGTGTGCGAGGAAATTGGCATGGGGACGCCCACCGAGGCGGGTGATGACGAGGAGGGAGATGATGAGCAAGTCAGCGACGATTCGTCCTCGTCCTCGTCTTCTGATAGCGATAGCGACGATGAGGTCAACGATCCGTTCGAATTGGGGCCGGATAGGACCCCTCAACTCAAGATGAGACCCTTCATCTCGAGCATCTTCGAGGGCAAACTGACGAGCGTAGTCGTCTGCGATGAGTGCAAGCATGGTCAGTGAGGCCCCATTGTCCCAAGATGCGGTTGGAGTGTCTTGACTGATCATAGGTGCCTTTTTTCTACAGTATCCCAAACGACAGAGGACTTTATGGACATCTCGCTTTCCTTGAGGGATGACGTGGGGCAGAAGATACGCAAGCGGGATCGCATTCGTCGAACTCTCGGCGGCGGCTTTTTCGGGAAACGGTCCGACCCAAACGACTCGGTCGCTTCTGGATCCTCCAACAGTACGGCATCTACAACGGCCTCGAAACCTAGGGTGTCGATCACGTTGAGTGAGACCAAGACGAGCACGTCGGCGTCGGAAACAGAGGAATCAGACGCCGAGATCGAAGCCCGATCCCGCCGCGCATCCGTCGATACGAGCACTCTTCCGACTCAACAAAGGTACGCGGGATGGACAGCCGGTGGCCCCAACTCAAAGTCGCGCGATCCTTCCCCTCTCGGCAGGGCCTTGTCCGTTCTCAGTTCCCGATCTGGCGACGGGTCGAGACGGCGCACGCGAAAGGGCAAGATCCCCAAGCCGACGGTGGAGCAGATCGACTACATCCGGAAAGTGCTAGTCGAGATTCCGCCTCCAACGCCGTCCCTCCCTCCGCAATTGCGATTCGCTCGTCCCCCTGGATCAAAGGCACCACTTACTCCGCCAGCAACCACCACAACGTCGGTCTCGAACGATCAAATGTCGACGGACCTGTACGAGTGCTTCCGCCAGTTCACAAGCGTGGAGGTTCTCGAGGGCGAGAACGCGTTCGCTTGCAAGAACTGCTGGAAGCTTTTGAACCCCGACCTCGTGCGTCAACGTCAAGACGAGAAGGATGCGGGCCGGCGCGAGAAGGACGCTTTAAAAGCCGAGAAGAGGAGGAAGAATAGACGGGTATCGGATGCCAAAACCCACATCAGCGAGGAAGCTGGTCTTAGGACAGTCGTCAACAGTCCCCTTCAATCGCCACAACATGAGAACGCTCGAACTTTGTCGGCCTTGCCACCTGGTTCACCGACCCGTGCGAATCCGGCTACGAAGGGAACAGATGTTGTCTCTCCCGAGTTCGCGCTTTTGTCGTTGGCGACCAGCCCTTCCGTCCTTTCCGAATGCTCGCTCGCCTCCGAACCCGCAAACATGGTCACAGATTCTGGCGCAGCGACCGATGAAGAGGCCGCTCTCGCCGACACCGAGGATGGGCACACGACGGACTCGGCCTCAGTTTCGGAACTCTCTCCCTCCGCCGGGGAACCCAAGACCCCTTTGACGGTGGCTAACGTCGAAGCTTTGGACCCAAGTTCGACGCGCACCCATGTCGTCGCCACCTCGGTGTCAGCAGCAGCGTCCGTACAGTCCTCATCGAGCGTTGCAGCCAGCAAGTCGGGTGCTTCGCTTTCGACACGGCTCTCGAGCTCGAGCAAACCTACCTCTTCGATCGCGATCCCCGCAACCCTCAAAGCCCCGCCTCGACATCTCTTGCGCCGCGCGCACAAACGCTACCTGATCTCGACTCGGGACTTGCCCCCCGTTCTAGTCGTTCACCTCAAGCGATTCCAAAATGCTTCAAAGTCGTCTCTGTTCGGCACGTCATTTATGAACCTCAAGAAGCGCGACGATGACCTGTCGTTTCCCGAGCAACTGGACTTGACACCCTTCCTCGCGCCACTGGAGAAACCGCCGAAGCAGACGACTCGAGCGAGGCACGCCGCGCGCCCCTCGACATCTTCGAACCACTCGGTCCCTCACCCCCCGCCGATCGAGACGGAGAAGGTCGTCGGTGGAGCCCTGTACCGTCTCTACGCTGCGATTGTCCACTATGGGACCTTGTCGACGGGGCATTACTCGGCTTTCGTGCTTTCGAATCGATATGGTCACGGTCAGGGTGGGACGGAACGTCGGCGATGGATGTTTTGCTCCGACGAGGACGTGCATGCCGTCAGCGTCGAGGAGGTCCTGAAATGCAAGGCTTACATTCTGTAAGTCGAATAATCCAGTTCGTGTCTCGAATCCTGGATGATGAAGTTGGTGAAACTGACGGACATAATTGCCCTATTTGCCCTTCGCAGGTTCTACGAACGTGTCCTCCCCGTGACCGGCTCACTGGTCTCGTCGCCCGTAGTCGAGGAAGACGAGTCGCCGATCAAAAGCTCACTATAGAGATTGTGCAAAGATGGGGTCAAGTAGACACCAATTAATATTCTGACCATGTGTATACTGTAACATTAGTTCCTCGATGTCCTCAATTTTTCTTGTGCGAAGCGCGGACTTGTTTCCCGCGAGCCTCGGTACAACCTCTTCCTACTGGCGTTGCGACTGGCCTTGGCAAAATGGACTCTTCGGAACCAGCATCTGCTCGGAAAGAATATGATTGAGCGTTGTGCACCTGAAATCACTGTGTGAGTTGCTGCTTCGACCCCCACTTGACGGGGCCGAGGGCATTGTAGTGAAGATGTTCCTAGGAGCTTATGTGGGGGTTCCTCCGAGTGGGGCTTGTGATTTGAGACGGGCAGGGCACTGCAAGTGCGTGACGACGATCACTCTGGCTGGATTGACGAAGGAGTCAACTAAGATCACGTTGGAAAATGAGTGGCATCGATTCAACAGGAGGTATTCACAATCTACGCTTTACCGCTCATGCAGACGTATCCCACCCCACCCCTCACAGCGGCATCCTCATCATCATCATTGGCTCAGTCGAAGAACGCAACGTCGGACCAGATGGAAAGTGGGAACTACATGCGACGACCAAGTCTACATAAACCAATCTGTCCACATCGACCTAGAAGTCAGGCAAAAGACCGTTCAAGTGAGGTTCAAAGTCCGCGAAATGATCGTCGAAAACGACCTTCCGGGCCATGGCGAGCCGCCTGCGCTTATTCCGGTCGAGTGAAGACTTGCATGAGCAGGGTAAATTGACTGTGACGACAAGTTGTACTGCAATAACGGTGTTGTCTTTCCTGCAAAAAAAGTTACAGGCCAACGGTATCCATGCCGGCCAACTTCATCTTGACCGCCACCTCCAACAGGTAATCGAGGCACTCTGCTTGCGCCTTCGCCTTTTCCCAATCTACCCAGCAGGATCTCGAGAGGTATCAGCATACGCTGGGGGTCTGTAGGCGTGGACGTCACGACTGACCTGCTCCCCAAGAATACGTGCCGTGCCTTCGGACAAGAACAGCCGGCTGTTGAGAAGAGTCGCAGGAATGAGCATGGACTGCCTATTGTACGGCCATTTCGGTCCAATATACGACTCACAGCGTCGGGGTGTTTCCTCATTGCCTGTGAAAAGTGACGGTAGAGCAGGATGCAGCGAGTTGGGTAGGCCGAATCGAAGAAAAATTCGCTCGTCAGCGGCCCTGGCATACCGAGAAGTAGGAGCAGCGGAACGCGACGCAGTCATGGTCTGTGACGTACCTCTTCCATCCCCTCCCTCAGATCCTCCTCGTCCGGTGTGTTCTCAATAATGGGGATGACGAGGGTATCGAGGTAGCTTAATGCTGAGCCGGTCCCGCCGATGCGCATGCCTTTGATCATTTCCTGGGGGTGTCCATGATCGCATGAAGTCAGACTTCCACTCGAAGCAGAAATTTTTTCGTCGATTTTTGAGGCAGATGGTTGAAACCCCAAAATGTTTCTCGTGACGGCATGTCATTCCGACCGTATACCGAGCTCGGAGAAATGAGACAATTCCTCCCCGCGACTGACCTGGTGCGAGACTCTAAACTCATTCCCTTTCCAAAGCAGCGTCGCTAGGACCGCATGTTGACTATGGGTATGAATGCATGCCCCCGCGTTTCTCAACTCGTACGCATTGTAGAACAAGGGCGTGCAAGCTGATTGCTTGAGCGGTTTGTGGACCGGCCAGCGGAGAAAGGAGCGCGTTGAGAGGGTGAGTACGAATATGTCTTGGGGTTTAATCCGCTCCTTTTGGACTCCGGAAGGGGCGAGGTAGACTTTCTCTCTGTGGTGGTGCGACGTGTCGGGGTCAGCTTGGGTGAGATGTCTCTTAGCGACAGCATTTGAAGATGATCTCCGCTTGCGAAGTGGATGGGAGGACGAACCCTTGTCGGATCGAAATACCTCCTCCAGTGCCACTGTGAACGGATAAACACCATCAGCAATCGTCTACACACATCCAATGTATGGTAGAAAGCGACCTACGTGACCCATCCGAGCTTGTAAAAGTTCTGGCAGAGCGTCGGGATCAAGTACGCTGGGTGCTCGGGATCGCCCTGGTGATCTACGAGCTCGTGCTGGTTAGGCGTCTTGCCATCCGTAGGAGGGGCGAGTAAGGCATAAGGGCTTGACTTTTCGGGGGCCATGATCGCGTAGAAGCGAGAGCTGGGAGTGCGTGGATGGGAGGAAGGAGACCAGAAGCAGCGAAGCGCTCGCCCGAGCCAGCGACCCCCACTCGCGCAGGCGCAGGCACGTGCACCGAGCGGTGCCGAGCCACTAGCCCGTTCTCGGAGGACCAATTTTTTGACTATCTTCAAGCCAAGGTACAAGCGGAGGAAGATACACCAACGGAACTAAACTAAACTGCAAGAACTAATGTTGCTATTGAATAACACATTACAGCTCCTTAAACCCCTTGCATGATCGCCTTGAGTGCCTCCGCGACCAAATCCTCCGCTTCCCGTCGAGGGACTTGAACCGGCTTGTCGGGTGGATAGAACGAAACGTTCTGCCCATCTGTCAATCCCATCATCTCGAATCCACGAGCAAATTCGGCCTCGCGCTCGGTCGCAATCGCGAAAATTTTGGTCGCTTCCCTGACAGTCTCGTGCAAGGAGCGCAGGTCTTGCAACGAAAACCCGGCGTTCGAAAGCGGGCCGTACCCGAGTTCGTGCTCTTTGGCACCATTAAACGCGATCCCGACCCAGCCTTCGAAGCAGTCGAGCTTGATGAGCATCAAGGCACGGGTATGCATTAGGATCGGATCCGATGGCATCTGTGGTGTCAACGGTTCGAAGGCTCAGTCGTTAGCTCCGAAGGAGATCGGGTGAAAGTGGATATCGGCGATCTGACCCACTGATGAAATGTATTTCACGAAAAGGTGCAACCAGCCCAAGAATCGACACTGAGCGCGAACGAGGAAATCGGTCACGTATTCGTTGGACGCAGCTTGAGTTTGATAACGTCGATTTGCCTCGGTCAACAAGGCGGCCAGGGTCAGGTGGGGTACCATCAAGAGGTGCGGCAAGAGGAGGGAAGAGCAGATGGAGGCAATCGTGTCGTGCATACGCTTGTCGAGATCGATGAAAAGACGCTCGAATGTCGGAAGGATTTCTTGCAGCGGTCGAGGGTCTGGAGTGCGCAAAGTCGATTCACGGTGCATCAGGCTCAAACTGTTAGCGCTGAGCATTGACCTATATCAGGCAAACCGCACCACGCACCTCTTCGCCGCAGATCGTTCAACTCGCGAAAGATCGATATGGCCACCAGCGTCATCTGGAACGCCGCGCTCTGCGAGACGTGGATCATCCTCGACTGCACTGCATCACATTCGCAAGCACCGTAGGCAGCATCCGAGGGTTCGAAGATGGATCGAGCTTGAGGCTCTTTCTCCATCTCGGCATCCGACGTGTCGTCCAGGGCCATGGGAACGTATCTCAACACCCCTTGAGCAGTGTCTTCGAGTCGTTGCCAGCCGAAGATGTGCAGCTCGTCATCTTGTACTGTGGGTGGGATGCCACGCGCAGCTAATCGTCAAAGCCCCAAAGTCAGTGACGAGCGTAAGTATCTACGAAGATGTTCCCAGAGAGGTGAGGAGGAAAACAAGTACTCACCAGAATGAAACGTGTCGAAAATGAGCAGCTCGTGGCCCATGTTATGTTTAAGAGCGGCGTGCGGATTCGATCGGTACAGATTTACCGTGCGCTGCTTGAGGTTTTCGATGACCTTGGCTGTAAACACGTGCTCGGGGCACATACCGAACAGCATGATCTTGGTCATGGTCATCGCGTCGTGGCTTTCGATCGATTCTTCCTCCAACAGACCGGACGAAACGAGCTTTTCGATCGCAATGTCGACGAGGCGACGACAGGCTTGTTCGCGACGGACTCCGAGCTGAAGCTTGACCAGTTCGGATGGTGTGGCATCCTGGGTCGCTCGAGCCCCATCAAAGCCGACGATAGCCGAATGTGTCGATCTTCTGGCGCCCAAAGCGGCGAGAGCGTAGTAGATGACCTACGAAGAGGGTGTGTAGACGAGTCAGCGTGAGGTACATGTCACAACAGATTGAGACGTACCTCATTGAACCTGGCCTGTTTGGGATTTGTGCTCGACATGTTGTACCGAAGGTATTGCCAAGCCCTGCGCACGTCCCTCAGGGGCTTGTGGGCCGAGAAAGAACCAAGCTCCTGATTCGACACTGAAGGGGTCCAAGACAAGTAGTCGTGTCAGTGATGATCCTCTCCCAATTCGATGTAGTCATTTATTCAGACGACTGCTTGGTGGATGCTCACGGTTGATGAGATGCCACCCGAGCGAGTCGGCCAATTTAGTTTCGGTGATTTTCGAGCTCGAGCACGTTGGGGCAAGGTTAAGCGCTCCTACCACGGCCTTTTGCACATCCGTGGATGATTTTCTTGGCACCTTGGCGGCCTCCGTCATCTCCCTAAAAGTCGAATGTAAAGGCGAGCATAGAGTTTGACTTTGTCAGCTTGACGGCAGCGATATGAGGCAAGCGAGCGAAAAAGCGAACTGACCTCAGCTGGGTGATGACTCGACCCTTGCGTTTTTGCTTTGTTCTCTTCGCCTCGGGCGAGTCATCGACTTTATAAGGTGTCCTCGTTCTTTTGATCGATCGCGGTTGAGCGGCGTCTGAACTGGTGCTGAGATTTGCGCAAAGATATCGATTGTCGTCAATGAGGGAGTCAGGGGTGCCCGATCCGTTATGGGCCCGAGAACCTCGGAGGAGCTACCACGCGGGCGCGAGTGCTCGCGACTTACGATGGTGAGCTCGAAACCGAAGCCGACGCCGACATGTCGCGCCCCGAAGCAAATTCAGGAGGGGTCGTGGCGGTACTCGATCTATTCGAGGTCGTAGCGAACGACGTTCGTAGTTCATCGAAGTTCCAGGAAGCGATGGTGTTGGCATAGTCATGTGCCGGTGGGCTGACGGAGCCACGAGTCGCGCTCCCGGCAGCCGGCGCCGTTGGATCGGGACCGCCGGCCACCGTCGATGAGCTGAGCGAGGTATTGACCGCCGGCGTCGCGATCGGCAAATGGTGCATCAGCGCCTCGTCGTACCATACGAAGTCTGATCCATTGAACACGAGTGGCTGGTCGTCTTGGTATCGATCCAAGTCATACATCGCCAAGTCTCGAGCCCGTTGTATCTCGAACATGGGGAACGAACAGGATAAGTACAGGCAAGGAGCGCGGCCAGATCCCTCGCGCCGGTCGTGATCGATCGGAGTTCTCGCGCTGGCTGCCAATTGCGCCCGGTCTACTGCTTCTGGCGCCGAGGGCTCGGGGAAGGGCCACCTGCACCCCTCTCGGAATTGAAGGCCTCGGTGACAGAGTTAAGCTTCGTGGAGCTACTGAGCGCGAAGTTCGGACGAACATCATTTTGAGGTCAGTGTGCCCTGCGTGCGCTCGTTGTGGGAAACTTCAGCAAGGAAAGCCTCGGGATTCAGCAAAACTCGAAACTCTGTGGAGCACTAGGGGAGCTTCCTCGCTTAACAGAGGGTACATCTCTGAGCTCTCAGCCGATGCCAACTTTTTTCCTCCAATGCCCAGTTATGACGAGCGAAAGAAAAGCTGCGAGAGGGGAGGAGACTCATTGAACAGGGGCTCGCTATGATCACCGGTTGAGGGAGGAAAATCGTAGCACTGGCGTCTGCGCACGTCGCGCTGCGTTTTAGTTCAACGATTGACTTTGCCCGTCGGGGAGATGGAAGTTCACACACGAGTGGGCGATGCTCTTTTCCCTGAGTGTTAGTGTCGATCCCTTCGATGTTCGGCCGGAACAGCAAAGACCGAGTGGGAGATCGCACCCGCGGTAGAGACGCTCTTCTTTGGCCGTGCTTTGCAACCTCTCGACTGCGAAGCTGCACCCTCAACGATGACTTTTGGCAATGCGGTCTTGACATAGCGACGAAGTTCCCCAGATTTAGGGAATACCATCAAGATCATCCTACTCTTGGCCGAACTGATCCTCGGGACATCCGAAATTATAAGTTGTCAGCTGATAATGAGGAGCTCGGAGTTTGCTTCCTTGATCTACCGCGAAGAATTGATATTTCTTCCCAGAACACCGTCGAGCACGAACGCTGAAATTCTCAAACCCTGAAAATGCTCTTCATGAAGTTGCTTTATGTCTGACTTTGCCTCTCCTTTGACCTCTACGAAGCACCTCGTGTTCAAATGTCGATCCCGATTTTTGAGGGCTACCCCCTGTATGCAAGAATTATGGAGGTTGCTGTCCAGCTTGACGAGACTTTCAAAAATACCGATGCGCGATCCCGAGCGTATTACCAACGAATCCCTCGCACGGCACCTCCCTTTTTTATTTATTTGATAGACTTCATTAGACTTCATCAACAGCATAATTATATTAATACCTAGAAATCTTCGGAAAAGTCGGAGGGAATGCTGTTATGCACACTGGCAGAAGCCAGTAGTGTAGGACTCATTGACCCTGAACCAGGATCAACCATACCCACTAAAACCCCCTTCGGTGGCTTACAGAGAAACTAGGCGACCCTTGGACTCCTGAATAGAGGCTCGAAGCCCCTCAAAGTCCGTTTCGGTGATCGGTTCCAAAAGATCCGACGAGAATCGGCGACGGCGACAGAGCTTCCAGATCGAGTGAAAGAAGAGGACTCGTAGTTCAATAAGTGGACGTTCCGAGCGAGACACGACCGGACATACAAAGTCCACAAAGACTGGGTGGGGGGTCGGGGATAGAGCAGACCAGAGACGCCGGGCAAATGGGCAGCCGACCGAGAGGTGGGCCAGGCACTCGGGTGCTTCCGAGAGGCACATCACACAGGAGGCAGATCGATTGTTGGGGTGACCAAAATGTTTGCGGTAGAAATCGAAATACGGACCAGTAATCCCCAAAAATACTGACCAAAACGCCTTCGCAACCCATCCCTTACCGCGCCGCGCGCGCGTCCACCTCTTCTTCTTCCACCCAAGCCTCGTACTTTGTCAAATTCCGTCCCGTCATACGATACCTTTCATCAAGGACGAGCCAATCGAGTAGCTGAGAACAGACGCAAAAGAACGAAGCGCCAAAACTGGGGATCTTCCGAGTAAGGGGGAGGGGCGGGGCTGGGTCCTGAGGTTTTTCAAACCCAGGGCTTCTCTCTGCCTTTCCCTCTTCTGGGCTTTCTTGGAATTGGTGTTTCGCTTTAGTGATCATCTTGTTCTTCCTGTTGTCGTTTCCCCGGTCACTCATTTATTTGTGTTCTCTCTTTGGGGGAGTACAGAGCGCTAGTGTGCTGGGGCTTTCGAGGATAACGGCGGACAGGCACTTTCATACAGACCCTTATACAATTGTCGTGTACCATTTGATACCTCTCTCTCTCATCAAGCTAGCAACGTGATTGTGAAAGGAAACCTATGATGATTACAGTCTTCGGAGAGAAAATCCCGACCCCAACTACTTCGCGCGACTTCTGACCCTCCTCACCCCACGAGTACCCAGCACAATGCGATCATCGGTCGACCTCCTGTAGACCGTACAAATCTACACATCAGCTTCATACAATTCACACACATCACTCTGGCCAAGCTGTTTGCTTACACCAAACACGAGATCCATTGTACCGATGATAGCGACGGCGTCGGGCAAGTAGGCATGACGCATCATGAAATCCGCACCGGCCAAATGGGCGAATCCAGGTGCACGAATCTTGCATCGGTAAGGTCGATTCGAGCCGTCCGAAACGAGGTAGACACTGGAAGCAACGCAAACGCAAGAGCATGATCAGTAAGCAAGGTTTCTATAGGAGGCCGGCGGATTGGCTCGCTTACCCCATCTCTCCCTTGGGAGCTTCGATAGCCGAATAGGTCTCGCCTGGAGGAACGGCGTAGCCTTCAGAGAACAGTTTGAAGTGGTGAATGAGAGACTCCATCGATCTGAAACATGCGCGGAGAGTGACGGACAAAGCGATCAGCGAGCAGATCCTCTCTTGGCCAGACTAAGCCCCCCAAGATCGCAGAAAGCACTCACTCCTTCATGCTAGCCCTCGGCGGCGGCACGATTTTGTGGTCATCGATCTTGACCTGCCCCTCCGGCATCTTGTTCAAGCACTGGTCGATGATCCTCAACGACTGCCTGAATTCCTCGATACGGCACAAGTAGCGGTCGTAGCAATCGCCGTTCTTGCCGACGGGGACGTCGAACTCGACCTGGTCGTAGGCGTCGTACGGCTGCGACTTGCGGATATCCCAGGGGATACCAGAACCACGGAGCATGACACCGGAGAAGGAGTAGTCGAGCGCCTGCTGCGCCGTAACCAATCCGACGCCGACCGTTCGTTGCTTCCAAATTCGGTTGCCGGTGATGACCTCCTCGAACTCGTCAACACGGTGGTGGAACGCAGTGGCCCACTTGAAAATGTCCTCGAGCAAGCCGTGCGGCAGGTCGAGGGCGACACCTCCTGGTCGGATGTAGGCCGAGTGCAGACGCGCGCCCGACACTCGCTCGTAAAACTCCATCAGCTTTTCGCGCTCCTCGAAACCCCACAGGAACGGCGTCAGGGCTCCAACATCTGCAAAGAGGAAGCATAAACCCTAGATCAGATGGTGTACGATAGAGTAAGTCTCTAGTCCTGTACTGACCCATGGCGTGGGTGAGGACGGCCATCAGGTGGTTGAGTACTCGGGTGATTTCACCAAAGAGGGTTCGGATCCACTTGGCACGTTCGGGAACGTCTGTGATGTGCATTGAATCGTATCAGTCACCTTCTTGAGAAATGGATACGATCCTGGGCAACGGGTGTTGCAAGGAGGGTCGCTGCCGGGACCCGAGACCCGTCGGGATGCTGGGTCTGTGCGCAAGACCTGCTGCAATCCCTCGAAAAGGTACAGATTCCTCTTCAACTGACCAATGTTGAGCAGCTTCTCGACAGCCCTCGAGTAACACAGCTCGTTGGTCATCATGGACACATAGTCGAGTCGATCAAAGTAAGGCAGGGCCTGGGTGTAGGTCTTGTACTCGATCAACTTCTCGGTACCGCGATGGAGGAGGCCGACGTGCGGGTCGGCTCGGAGGATCTCTTCGCCGTTCAGTTCGAGAATCAGTCGCAGTACACCTGTTATGGAGAAGAAAGTCACAAACATCGAGAGGAGGGGGAGGTCAGCTCGCCTGGATTGGTGCGGAACGTCGGGGCGCGAGAGGGACGCGAGGGCGAGCAAAGTGGGGCAAGCACGGACCGTGAGCAGCTGGATGTTGAGGCTGTGTTCGAGACAGGAACAGTGGTGATGGTGGGTCAATATGAGGTCCCGGGCGGGCACGGACCTGCGCGGCGATCTGACGAGCTCAGCGCTCGTCGCACAGCTATGACTGACCCCAAAGTTGACGGTGAAAGCCCTGAAAGACCCGGATTTGCCCGATTCACGCTCCTGGAGGATGGTCTGGGCGGTCTGATGCCTGAGATCCTCGACCGAGGGCGAGTAGTTGGCCGCGGTCGGGTGCGCCTCGGTAGCGAGTCCGCGCTGCACGATCGACGCACGGGGAGCGGCAAGCGAGGACCGCAGCGTGTTCTTGAGCAGACCAGCTCGCAACATGGCGGTGGTGCTGGAGGAGAAGCGAGGAGGGGTGCGAGGTGCGGGGTGCGGGGTTGCGGGTGCGCGATGGCGATGGCGATGGCGATGGCGAAGGGAGCGGCGCCGCGCTGTGGCTTTCTCGCTGATGCTGGTGGCGCGGCGCGATGCGAAATCGACGATTATCGTTTTGTAATCGGCAATTGGACGTTGGCATGTGTTTTGTCCTCCGCGCCCCCCTTGGCTCTCTTGTTACGCCCCCGATAGGCCGACCAGGTTCGACGTTCCGACGCTCAACAGTCGGCTCGCAGCTCGCACGCTCATTCCACCGAAACAACCACCAGCTCGGCATCAACTCGCACATGCTGCCTCGATCTATCCTGCTGACGTGCGTGGCGCTGCTGGCGTCGGGTCGGAGAGCGTACGCTGCGGACGAAGGTCGACGAATCTCGGATCCGTGTCGTCTACGCGATCCCCACACCGGCGCGTACGATCTTAGGGCACTGCAGCGCAAGGGTGAGCATGCGCCCTACCTCGATCGCCCTGCACCTCAAAGCTGATCTTTTCCCCCTTGCCCAACAGGGCGCGACTACAATGTCACGAACCCGGTCTCGGGCGAGACGTACGCTCTCAAGTGAGTCGGCACCCAGACCACTGTCACACCGAGTCCACCCCTGATGCGTGTAGCCTATTCCGCATTCAGCTTCTGTGGACCAGGTGAGATTGCCACGGGGGTCTGCGCTGACCGAGCCGCGTCGCAGTAGCTCATCTCCCGGGTTTGCCCCCCCCCCCCACCACCACCACTACCACTCTAACGCGCTCTCACAGTCATCAAAGAAATGTGGGCCGTACGAGGTGCGTCGATATCGAGCGCACCTACTCCAGCCTAGAGCCATACTTACTCCCCCCATCGCAGCAACAGACGCCGAAAGGGTTGGAGCCTACACCGAAGGGCCCAAGAGCGACATCAGTCTCGGGTGTGTACGGTCCCGTCCTGGCGCGCAGCGATCCCCCACATTGAGTTGAGCAAGGCCCCATCTGAACCGTCCCGCAGCAACTTTGAGACTACACCTGTCATGATGAATGGTCATCTGACCCTCACCTACCCCGGTGGAAGCTTCTGCCCCAATTCGAACGCGAAGCGGACCAGTGTCATCTACCTGTAAGCAGTGTTCATCGCATACTCTACGCTCTCGGCTGAACCCGTCTCGGTCTGCGCAGGCAATGCGACTCGTCATGGAGCACGCAAGAGCCCGAGTTGATCTCTGTCGTGGAAGACTGCTTTTATGTGTACATCTACAGCCTCGGAGGATGCTATCGTGGACTACCAGCACTGAGCAACAATTCGTCCTCCTTAGCTTCTCCTTCAAAACTCCTCACGCTTGCCCGACCTCGTTCGCCGCCGGCATCTTCTCCTCCATCGTCGTATTCTTCCTTTTGTACGATCCATTTCTGTACTCTTCGCAACTCAAACGCAGCTGACTGCTCGCCCCTTTTGACCCTCCCACGCCTTGCAGCATCCTCACCGCTGGCATCGTCTCGTTTGGCTCGGCGCTGACCTACAACCGCTACGTATTGCACCAACGCGGATCGTCGGCAATCCCCTCGATTGAAAAAGTCCGAGACGCTCTTGACGCACTCAAAGACTTGGGTATCATCGCTGGCATCGTGAGTCATTCTCCACCTGTCGTAGACTCCCAACCGAATCGAAGCCAGCTAACCGGACCCCCCGTCTCGAACCCGAACCCCTCAGTGGCTCCTGGATCAAGGCGAAAAGATCGTCTCCTTGGTCCGCGACTCACGATACAACTCCTCTCCCTGGGGACGGGGCGATTCGACAGACTACACCCAAGGTGCATGGTCCCGAACAGCGCGGGATGGGTTCTCCGCGCGCGGTCTCGAAGGCGGTGGATCTTTACTGCCAGATGATTCGGATGAGGAAGATGACGAGGATCAGGACCCACCGCCGCGGAGGGAGTCGAGGATCGAAGTGAATGATAAGAAACCTTTACCTGGGAAACCCACGGAGGAGGTGGAGGAAACGGAACAGCTCTTCAAAGTGACGGATGATGATGAATGAGTCTGAATCAAGCACTTAGATATAAACGAGCGTCCTAATTCAAAAATGCAACGACACGATGAAGTGATGAATACAACGAACCAAATACCTTTGCACTTGACTCGTTCCCTACATCCCACTTTGTCTCCAAGCCTTCCTCCCCGCACCTTTATCACTACTCAGCGAAAATTTGACGACCTTATTCTCCCTAGGCCATAACTGCCTCAGCCAATCGATCGCATCCCCCTGAATACCCGAACACCCCGTCAAATCCAACTCCTTCAATCCCTCTGATCGCGCTTTAACCACCTCCATCACCCCTTTAGAAATCTTGTTCTCGATTTGGTCAAGACGGAGTCGTTCGAGCAGAGGAGCGGAACTGGCTAAGGAGATGAGATGCTCGTTCTTGACCCAGGCCGAGTTGGAGAGTTCGAGTTGCTTCAATTTGGGGAACGACGAAGGCAACTCGACGGGCTCTGAACGCGTCGTGTTCGATGAGCCGAGACGGAGGATCTCGAGTTGAGGCGCGACGTCGCCTCCGAAAAGACGGAGGATCGAAGTGGATACCGTGAGGGGGGTGACACGGACCGAGCGCAGAGCGTCGTACGTCTTGGTCTGTACGACCATGACGTTCAAAAGCCACGGACCAAAGTTCCTCGTCGAAAGGAGCGTCAACGATTCGAGGCTAATGAACGCCCGTTCGAGGTCGACTGAACTATCCTCCGGAGTTCGGGCCGAAGCCATCCCGCCGATTTTGAGATGCCGTAAACCCGGAGTTGTGAACAAGCGCCAGACCTCCCCTGGTCCACGCAAGCCCGCATATTCGAGTCGTGTCAGGTGAGGAAAGTCGCTAGGGATAAAGTCAGGTGTCGCCGTCCCCGAGTTCGAGAAGTGCAGTTCCCATATGACGGTGTCCGAAACGAGCGTGCGGATCGGCGTCGGTAGCCAGTCCGCCTCGTCGGCGTAAGGCGGCAAGAGGTTGCTCCCGAGGCGCAAGGCTATGGACGCGCCATACCCTTGGAAACCCCGTAGGTTGATCTCCTCCAACGCCGTAAAGGTGTGACAGAGTCTCGGTAAAGAGAAACCAACTTCGAGTCCTGTACTCGGGGTGTGAAGCAAAAAAGACCGGAGCGATCGAGCCGAAGTCTTGACGAGAAAGTGGAACAAGCGGTCCATCTGCTTTTGGGGAAGATCGCCGCGGCTCGGCTTCTTCCACGTGCACGCAAAGTTAATGAGCGTCGGTGCCGCGTCGTATTCGTCGAGGGCCGTCAGAATCATCGACAAGTTCGCGGGGGTGATGTGATCGACGGCCACTAGTGTGAGCGATGAGATGCCTTGACCTCTACGCTTTCCGAGGCTGACGGAGGCTTCGTTCGGACCATCGGGAATTCGGCCTGTGCTTCGTGCGGCCCAGAACTTGGTCTTGCGAACCGTCTGGGCACCCCATCGAATGCAATCGAGGTGCAACGACTTCCATAGCATCGGCGCGTCGGTCACCACCGTGCGCCATTGATGGCAAACGTGCGAGGCGACGATCGCCGGATTGGTAGGGCTCGGCGAGGGCTTGGCTGTCTCCAAGTCGCAGACCATGGTCACGATATGAACGAGAAGCTCTGCCGGTAGGTTTGTGATCGCGCTCGACTGTGAGGCAATCCACCAGGCCATAATGCATCAGAGCTAGGATCGCAGATAGCAATGACTGTGGAGTCTTGCTCACCGGGTTGAGTGTGTCCGCCAGCTCACAAATCTGTTTCAGCTCTTCTTCGATAGCCTTGGAAAAGCATATATAGCTTAAATGAACGTTAAATCGGGATTTCTGTTTGGGCATGAATTGACGACTCACCAGTGCCACCTGGGATCCTGCCGGACACTTTGTCAGAGCGGCGTTGAACATTTTTTGGGCCGCTTCGAGCATCCCTCCACCCTTCGCCAGACGACCGGCTAGCTCATAGCCCTTGAGTCGAGTGGATGTAAAAAGACTCGACATCAGTCTATGACGTCCTTAACAGCATCCTCGGCTTGCAAACGCAATCAACTGACCCTCGTCGATTCGGGCATCAGCTCAGTCACGCGCTTCGCATCCCTTAACGCATCCCTGAGCATCCCAACTTTGTCAAATGCTTTGGCTCGAGCATCGTAAGCTTTCGCAGAGGTTTTGTTCTGCGCGATGACCTGAGTGAGGAGGTAAGAAGCGGCCAAAGAGATGAGCGAACGTGAGCTAGATGAAGATGAGCGCGTCGCGACGTGTCGCCCCGCGAAGGATCTGACACGTCCCACTCACAGCTGTGAAGAGCTCGATAGAGAGGTCGTACGACCCTGTTGAGTAAGCCGCAACACCTTGGCGGAACAAGGCCGCCGCTTCACTTGGTGGCATGCGATTCAAGGCCAGACGCTCCTCGCGGCGACCGATCGGGACCTAGAGGCACGAGAGCAAGCGAGTCAAAGGCTCGCGATGTCTCACTTTGCGATCGGTCGGCATATGTGCTTGAAATGATTGCAGTTGTGTTACACGAGTACCA
The DNA here is from genome assembly GCA_022506055.1 of Microbotryum violaceum. Lineage (NCBI taxonomy): Eukaryota > Fungi > Basidiomycota > Microbotryomycetes > Microbotryales > Microbotryaceae > Microbotryum > Microbotryum violaceum. The sequence goes on along the minus strand of JAKMXP010000025.1, from coordinate 339,657 downwards.
AATAAATCGAAACAAACGATGATAATATCGAATATATACATCAAAAACCCCGAAATACTGCTGGTACCTATGCAATGCGAAAGGATATCAAAAATACATGATCGAGGCCCAGAATGAACTCAAGCCCGAGTGGGAATCGCCGAGGAGTGTAGAGCGGGCATATCGCTGTCCAAGAAGACCATGCCAGGATGCGTCTCGTGCGATAAAATGAGCGAGGGGATGATTGTCGGCGAAACCGGTGGTGTGCTCAAAGGCGATCCTAGAGGTGACTTGGAAGACGGAGACCGAGACCGAGACGAGCTTGACCGCCGAAACAGGAGCGAAAGCCCGCGACGTCTCGTGAGCGTAGCGGGGTGCGCGGGCACGCCAATGAACCCCATCTCGCTGGGAGATGCTGAGAATGAGGTTGAGGAGGTCACCGAAGTCGTCGTCGAGGTCGAGTCGGTGCGAGCGCTGAGGGACTCAACATGAGACTCGGACGAATGTGAACTCGAGAACGAGACCGAGTCGGGATGACAATCGTCGTTACGTAACGATGGTATGAAGGGCAGAGCCGAGTGTGTGCAAGTCGAGCAAGTCCTCTTGCTCGACGTCTTCTGCGCCCGACCGTGGGAGCCAAGATCCTCGTAGCCATCACCAAGAGAGTCCTTGCGCGAGCTCGAGCTTCTAGTCCCTTTGGTTGCGGAGCGTCGCTTGAGCCAATGCATTGGATTGTTCGAGCGCTTCGAGCTGGCAGACGACCCGAGTATTTCCGCATGGTCGGCCGTCGTCTCGGCTTCGCTTGGATCCGAATCGCTCGCTCCTCCATCAGGCGTCATCGGGCCGGGGCCACGGCTGCCGTGATCCGATCCGTCCTCCGAGTCGTAGGTATGATCCGAACTGAACGAGTAGCGATCGCTGTGATCCATCGGGTCACGGTTGTGGTAATCCTCTTCCGACTCTTCGACATCGCCGAGCACATGGCGGTCGAAGTTGACTACGTCGGCGGGGAGGGACCCAGATCGTCGGGGATGCCGTCGGAAGAGGAGTCCGAGTCGATTCGAGCGCAATTTCGCGGCGGCGGCGGTCCTGTCGACGACGGGAGGGTTGGCGGATGTGCTTGGTGCGGCCGGTGTCGATATCGACAAGGAAGGCACGTCATTATTTTCCATTTCCAACGACGTGAGTGCAACAGGTGAGAGTGTCAAGATTGGTGTCGGGGATGGCCTTCGAGGCCGACCGGGCCGCGGGCGGGTTCGCGGCTCGGGGGACGATCCACAGGCGCAGAGCGCAGGCGCGGAGCTCGGTGGTGGTAAATGGGTCAGGCTGAAGAGCGCTGAGACGACGAAGCAGAGCAATGACCAGGCGAACGATAAGGCGAAAGTAATGGGTCGATGCAAAGCCACGAATCCAGTGGCTGCATTGCGCGGGGTGATCCACCATGCTAGGATCGGCGACGGGGTGCGAGTGCGCTTGCCGGTGGTGGTCGTGGACGCTTGCGAACGCGCCATCACGGACGCGGCCGTCGCTGGCGGTCCCAACGCGAGTACACGTGGGTTGAAGAAGTTGCCGAAGCGGATCGAAGTCGTGAACGACGTTCGAGTAGTGCACAGCCACACGTCGAGACACGAGAAAAACCGCAGACGAAACAAAGTCGAGAGAACAGACTCAGTGGATGGCCCGAAGGCAAGCGGCGCGACGATATCAAACAGCGAAATTTGTCAGCGAGTTGTGCCCGAGTTCAGTTCGCGAATGACCGAGCGAGTTGTTGTGCTGTTCCCCGAGCCCGCGCCCGGGCGCGGGCACCGCGCGTCAGGCTGTCAGGAACCGAATTGTGGGCATCCCACCTATCGAAGCGGTTTAGGGCACCTCAGGCGTACCTTCAAAGAAACAGTGTAGATCGCGCGCACGAGCGCGCCAAAAACCTCGATCCTCAGCGAGTTTCACACTAGGAATGGTCGCCCAATACCCGGATAGCCAGGACTCCCCATCCCGGGGCGGTCAACAGCGGCAGATGCATAATACGGACCGACATGACTTGGTTGATCAAGCTATAACCAGTACTCAAAAGGTCTGATGTTTCCCAATTTTAGAATAATGTGGAACAGTGGTGATTCGGGACATCTCAACGTAACCGCGCAAACTTTTTGGCAGACAGTGGCCGTGGCCTGAGCTAGCTTAAGCACACGTCACGTGTCGGCCGCGCCGCAGCGCAGTCCAGCCTCTTCGGAGCCTCGCCATAGCGCGTCCAAGATGCCCCAGTGTTCGCCCCTGCCTCTTTTCTCCTGGTTGTGCGCGCACTTTTCGATCAGCGTTGTACAAGAGCTGCCCAAAACACATCAGTGAGTCCAGAGGTCTATGCTTCCTGCCGCGCGGCGTCCGCCTCCCCTGCGACTCGGGCGTTGACAGTCACTGGCTAGCTCAGCTCACCTCCCAGCTGAACTGGCTTGCATGCTGGCAGAAAGCGTAACGTCTGACCACCCAAAGCCATAGTACTTATCTTTAGGCTTCTTTATTCCACCTCTGTTGCGATATCACCTTTCTGGGCATCTGATCTCCGTTCGATACCGGTCCAAAATACACGTACGTCGCGTCGTTCTTGCCCGCTAGTTGTATACGACAATCGACCGACCCTGGCTGCGATTGCTCCTGCTGGGGGTATCGACTGACTACTCTCGGACCTCATCTCTTCCCAGCTTCTGAGAATTCTATCTTCCATGTACAACACGATGTATTTCTTATTCAGTCCCGTCTCAACCGCCAACGCGATGCCTGTGCCTTTCGACGTCCAATCAGTCTGCGCGTGGCCAGTATCCCAATCCCAATCCCAGCTCCGCTTCAGCATTAAATCAACAATCTGCAGGCCCCACTACTGGACAAGTGCGCCTGTACCCGACTTCCGCATCGGTGCCCGGCGCTCGCAAGGCAACCCCACGAGCTCGAATTCCTCAAGGCGTGTTGGAGCGCGTACAAGGCAAGCCGCCTAAGCGCTATATCCCCAAAGAAGAAAAAAGTCGACATCGTGCGTTTAAGCAAACCCTTGCCGTCATGGAATTGAAATTTCGACTGAGTGACGCGCTGGAAATCGCTCAGCCGGATGTTGTTCTCGTCGCACTCAGCCGGATGTTGTTCTCGTCGCAGTAGTTCAATTCCATGACGGCAAGGGTTTGCTTAAACGCACGATGTCGACTTTTTTCTTCTTTGGGGATATAGCGCTTAGGCGGCTTGCCTTGTACGCGCTCCAACACGCCTTGAGGAATTCGAGCTCGTGGGGTTGCCTTGCGAGCGCCGGGCACCGATGCGGAAGTCGGGTACAGGCGCACTTGTCCAGTAGTGGGGCCTGCAGATTGTTGATTTAATGCTGAAGCGGAGCTGGGATTGGGATTGGGATACTGGCCACGCGCAGACTGATTGGACGTCGAAAGGCACAGGCATCGCGTTGGCGGTTGAGACGGGACTGAATAAGAAATACATCGTGTTGTACATGGAAGATAGAATTCTCAGAAGCTGGGAAGAGATGAGGTCCGAGAGTAGTCAGTCGATACCCCCAGCAGGAGCAATCGCAGCCAGGGTCGGTCGATTGTCGTATACAACTAGCGGGCAAGAACGACGCGACGTACGTGTATTTTGGACCGGTATCGAACGGAGATCAGATGCCCAGAAAGGTGATATCGCAACAGAGGTGGAATAAAGAAGCCTAAAGATAAGTACTATGGCTTTGGGTGGTCAGACGTTACGCTTTCTGCCAGCATGCAAGCCAGTTCAGCTGGGAGGTGAGCTGAGCTAGCCAGTGACTGTCAACGCCCGAGTCGCAGGGGAGGCGGACGCCGCGCGGCAGGAAGCATAGACCTCTGGACTCACTGATGTGTTTTGGGCAGCTCTTGTACAACGCTGATCGAAAAGTGCGCGCACAACCAGGAGAAAAGAGGCAGGGGCGAACACTGGGGCATCTTGGACGCGCTATGGCGAGGCTCCGAAGAGGCTGGACTGCGCTGCGGCGCGGCCGACACGTGACGTGTGCTTAAGCTAGCTCAGGCCACGGCCACTGTCTGCCAAAAAGTTTGCGCGGTTACGTTGAGATGTCCCGAATCACCACTGTTCCACATTATTCTAAAATTGGGAAACATCAGACCTTTTGAGTACTGGTTATAGCTTGATCAACCAAGTCATGTCGGTCCGTATTATGCATCTGCCGCTGTTGACCGCCCCGGGATGGGGAGTCCTGGCTATCCGGGTATTGGGCGACCATTCCTAGTGTGAAACTCGCTGAGGATCGAGGTTTTTGGCGCGCTCGTGCGCGCGATCTACACTGTTTCTTTGAAGGTACGCCTGAGGTGCCTATTCCTAACCGGTTAGGGATAGGTGGCCTCGGGAGTGTCAGAAGTCAGGTGACCTGCTGGGGAGTGCTGGGGCTGGTCTGGGCTGGTGGGGGCTGGGTGGGGGCGGAGCTCGGCTCGGCCCTGCTCTGCTCGCACCTGCTTCCTGCAGTCCAGTCCGTCTACTTTTGTTGGCATCTTATCGCTCCATTCAACAACGTAAGCGATAGGAGACCACCAATAACACTCTGCGTGCCACTTTATGGGGCCGACTGGCGGCGGGCGACGGGGACTCGGTCACATGATGACACCTCGCTGACAAGCACATCGACATGACACATCCCGCACCGACCGCACCGACCCCTCGGTTCATCGCTCACACAGTACACAGGTGCACACCCAACTTTGCGCGAAGTAGGTCGCAACACAAGTCGCAAATGATCTTAGACCCGTGGAGATCATGCCTGCGAGACCCCATTGCAGCTTCGTTCTGTTCAGATCTCGAATTGTATTGCAATTAGTTCGTCTCTCGCTCATCGCTTCTCGTCGTTTCAAACAAGACACACGAGTCTATACCATGCCGCGTATCGTCGTGCGATTCATCCGCTTCGCTCGGGAGGTTCGTTTGCAGTTGGCCGCGGTGAGACGAGTGTCCGACTCAGGGTCGATAGCGCATTTCTTCAACAGGCCACCTCCAGAACCCACCATCTCATTCTATCTCATCTGGCCTGTGTCCAGTGACCGAGCCCCGGGCCAAATCCAGAGCCCAGATCAAGCTCTTCCTCGACTACCGCAAGCGCACTGTTCTGAGGCCCTGTCGAGCATTGGCCATCGCCCGGAGCTCGATCCGGTAGGGGTCGTTCTAGGTCGTTCCTCGTCATGATGATGTCTCTAACCGCTTTCCTTCCCTGCGATTCTTCGTCGAGCCTCGAAAAACCTTGCCATGTCGTGTACATGATGTTGCGCTTCCGGGTCTGCGCTTCCGGGTCCGCGACTTGACCACGTGGCCGGGTCGTCCCGGGCGGCGGCAGTACGATTCACCTGCCGCCATAGCATTTACTTTCCACACTTCAACCCTTTGGTGTGTTCCGAGACTCGAGAGTGCTTATTAGAATAAAGGATCGTACCACCTACCTACTTATCTACCAAGGTATACGAGGTACTCGGGGGGTGCCATTGGGTCCGATTTCGAAAAAACAAAAAACAAAAAAATGCACGACGACTGACCAATTCCCGACAGCAAAGTTGCAATACTGTACACCTACACTACACTGTCGTTAATCAAGATACATACAGACACAAATCGCCTAACCTTGGGTCGTGAAGCGCCGCCCCGCCTCGCCCGTTTTCAGTCTTGCGTTGATGAATCATCAGCAGCTGCCTCCTGGAGGCGAGTCCGCCGATGGCTTTCATCTACGGCGCCGCGCCGCAGATTTTGACCTCATCTGCTTGGACCCGTTCTTCGGTCTTCGATGCGGATCCGGTTTCCTATGCCCGTGGTGCGTGGATTGAGCTTTCGCCTTTTGGTGGAACTGATGTTTGAGGGACGATGTCGTCGAAGGTTTGTTCTTGTTCCGAGCACTCGAGACGTTGGTGCCTCCTTTCTTGCTTGAGCCTGACCGGCCATTGCCTTTACTGTCCGCTACTTCGGGTAAAAGATGCGCAACGATCGGAGCTTGTGGTTGTCGTCGGATCTCGTTATCGGTGCTCCAGATCTTGTAAATGGGTAAGTGAGCGACGGCGGTCATCACGATTTCCGGCGGCGCGCTCTCGATCAACGTAGCTGGAGTCGGATGGGGATGATGATCGACCCAGTGAGCGCGTCCGCCGATCGGTCGCGCACGTGATACACGAAGGGCCGCGTCGTAAACGCGAGTGAACTGTACCGAGAGATTCGTGAAAATGTGAGTTCGGTAGTCAGAGGAGAAGCGCGCGACTGGCCCCTCCGTTAGTAAGCCAAGACCCACCTCTTCAACGGGTCCGTTCGGCCTATCCCAACTCAGTTCCAGAGCATCCACAACCAAACGCCGAACAAATCGTTCTTGCTCAACTCTAGCCCAATCATGAACCCGTTCCTGCCATCCTCGAATCGCAGAGGCGACGACGGTGTTGCAACGACGAATCGCCGGGTCGAGTTCCTCCAAACTCGGTCGCGCGCGGTCAGCTTGGAGACTGAGTTCGCCACCCGGCGTTCCACTGCCTTCACCGGGGCCGACACCGCCGTACAACTGGAATAAGTGGGCATTCCCTGTTGATGAGGGTTTCTTAGCTTCTTTGTCGAAGGGAACAAGGAACTCAGCCAGGCCGCCAACGCCAGTCGAGATGACGGGAGCACCAAAGAGCAAGCCCTCGGCCGCAACGAGACCGAACGCTTCGGAGAAGGAAGGGACGAAGCTAAAATCGCTGGCCATGCGGATCATCGAGCCCCACTGCGATTGCAGTTCGGTCGTGTCGTCGATCAAAGTAAAGTGACGTGGGTACCACTGTTGCAGCCGCCGCAGTTCTTGGATCGGATAGTTGTTCCGAGCGCCCATGACGACGAGCCGAGCGTCGAATTGGTGATGGGCCGCTTGTCCATCGTCTTTAAAGGCCTCGGCCGTCCTGTGCGCTTCGAGAAGCATCTCGAGGATGGGTTCGAAAAATTCACAACCTTTGTTGTACTGAAAACGCCCGATGAAGAGTAGTATGGGTCGTCGAAGATCAGCTTCAGAGAAATGCATCGGTAGAGCGTCGATCAAGGCTTGCTTGGCGCGTCGCTTGGCGGCGACGAACGAGAGCGCTTCGTCCTCGAGCGTCGAAGATCTGAGCAGATTAGACCCAATCCGAGGAAAAGCGGCACCCTGCTTGACAAGCAAAGGCGCGACGAACGGGTTCTTGGACAGGTCGGTAAAGTCGATGCCGTTCGTGATGCCGACAAAGTGACCACGTTTGGCCTGCGCAGCGATTGAGGGCATGATGAGTTCCTGAAGGCGGAAGGTGAATCGTCTTTCGGTGATGTCGGCTGCGATCGATCTCGAGACGAACGTGACCATATCGGCGAGATCAACAGCCATGGCCGCAGGGAACATCTGCGCGCTGTGCACATAGTTGGGCAGTCGGGTGACGAGCAAGTGTGCTAAAGGCGATTCGTGCTCGATCGGCGAAAGGAAGGAAACAGCGTTCGAGACCAGGTTCGAGTACTCGACTTCATCGAGCGAGTCATGAAGCGTGTAGATGATTGCAGGGATCGTGGCATTGTGGTTCTGCGCCTCTTGCTGTCGAATGTAGTAGGCCACCATCGCGTTCGTCGCGCCGTGGAGATGCACGAGGTCGATGAGGCCGGAAGAGCCATCGATCGCGGCCGGGTGCGCGTTGATCAGACCGATGAACTCGGCGGTCGCGGACGCGAACCACAGGTCCTTCCACTCTTGGCGCAGCGGCTTGTACGCCGAGTAGATATCCCCCGGGTCCTTGGCTCGGAAAGCGACGTGGAAGGGGCGGGATTTACCGGGACCGATCAAGTAGATGTCGATGAAGCGTTCCTGGATCGTCTCCGAAATCTCCACTTCTGCCTCCAAGAAATCAGGCAGGTCGACGTATTTCCACCGAAGTCGAGACACGGGACAGGCGACGTGCTGAACGTGACCTCGATAACTGACGACCGGCACCTGCAGTTCGGCTACGAGCTCGATCCGGTCTTTGAGCTCGGGGATCGAGTTGAGGTAAGAGTAGTGTGGGAGAATCACAGAGACGTCGAGTTGGCCCGACTGGGCTTGCGCGACAACGAGCGAGGTCAGCATCACGCCAAGTCCTCCCATCGTCGCCGGACCAAATTCCTTTGCGACGTGGAATAATCGAGTCATGGGCCGTAGAGCTAGGGGGTTTGAGTAGTCGAGGTGAGTATACGGAACGGTATCCCATTCTCGGTATGCTGAATTGTGCGAAGAATCGAGCAAGCGTGGGTGAGCTGAACTACCCTGGTAGGGTGAGGAATTTGACGAGGTTTGCTCTACTCACGAATGACCAAAGGTTCCCGGGCCGGTTCCCGGTCGAAGATGGCGACCAGCCAGACGATCAGACAAGCTATGACTACGGTCCCCACAATGACCAGGTTCCGCAGACAGCACCTCCGTGGAAGTGGGACCCCGATTTGGGGCAGCTTCCGCTGGGAGTCCCGGGTCGAAGACGAGGACGAGGAGGCGGCACCTCGTGACAGCAATCCAAAGATCCTCCAGCCGATGTCTTCCTTCTTCTTGTAAGCGCCGAGTTTGGATGCCGATTCGACCTCTCGGCCATCTCCAGTCGAGGGTCCCTGTCGCTGCAGAGGGGATCTTCGCCCTTCGTTCCGTTGAGTGATGGGCGAACGTGAAGGTGTAGCCGGTATGATGGAGATGCTCGACGACCGACCTTGCCCAGTACGACGAGGCGGTGTTGCAGATGGTACTGAGTGTTTCGAAGAGGGGATCTGTCAGCACGAGTGTAAGGAGACACAACAGTGGCGGCAGTCACATGCTGATGCCGCATGCATGCGTCGTTCGCCGAGAGACGCGTCGCAACGCGCTCGGGGCCCGGACGATGACGAAAGTTCTCGCGTCCGTCAAGAGTTGGAGGGACCTACAGCCGGAAGGAGCGACCATCGTCGGAGGTGGTAGTATTATCTTGGTGCAATGATATGTTATCGTCGTGTATGGTCCATGCTACCAAAGGTCGTGGGGGCGCTAACTCGCGCGAGTGGTTTGGCAGACGCAGAGCTTGCGAATCACATGCTAGGACAGGATCGCCAAAACCCTGTCAGATCGCGGGGAACGCCCCGGGCCCCGGGGGCACCGTGCCAGTTATCGCCCGCGCCAAAATCGCTTTCGGGATGAGTAAGGCGGGCGGGCCACTTTGGGGACGTCTCCCTGGCTCCTTGAATTCTTGAACTTAACCAGGTCAGCCGCTGATCAGCTAAGCTAGGAATCGTGCCCCAAGGCTTTGTACATGTGAAGTTTCTACGCTCGTCTTGAGTAAGCAGAGAATCTCTTGGTCAGTAACTCTTTGAGGAGTGGGATGAGCAGAGTAATGTGCGCTCGCGAATTTACCCCTTTGGTCGAGAAACCCAAAATCATGTCCAATCACTCAGATCTTTATCTCATCATACACATGATGTTGCAACCGGTCTCATCATTTACGGGCTGTTGCACCCGGCTGTTCAAGTGAGTTATCACAGTCGCAAAGTACTAGGGGCTTCGCTGGACAACGCGTGAGGTCGGGACCCTCTGGGCGGGTGGCAGCTGATGTGCGGAATTCAAAGTTCCGACCGATCGATAGCTTATGCGCCCAAAAAACCCCAACGAGCACGACCATGTAAGAACTGTGCTGAAGGCGCCCTGTGGGCTCATGACCTGTAGGTCAGGGTCGGATCAATCGACACTGACGACGTGCATCACTCGATCACACGGGAGAGGCTGGTTGGCAGTGCTAGCTCTAGGGTCATAATGAACGCCTGAGCTGGAGAGCAAGAAGGATCATAGAACAGTACACTGCTGCAGCTTCGAGGCGGGCCTGGGCGGCTTGGAGGGGGCGATGCCGTAGGGGCGAGGTGAAGGAAGGAGACAGCAGAGTGCGGGAGAGTGCGCTCAAAGGTCGACGACCCGTACGTGCTCTGGGAGGAAGCTGGAGGAAGGCAGGAAAAGGCCTGAAAAGTCACTGCAGTTCGAAGGTGTCCTGAACCTGGCAGTTCAACTTGATCCGATCATCTTAACCACCAAGCACACGGCTGCGTCCCCTGAGTAGACAAGTCAGGTCCAACACTGTGCCTTTGCCGAAAGGGGTGCAGCAGCTAGCAGAGAAGAGAAGCCACTTTTGTATGCGAGCTTTTAATTGCGTAATGCCAATTGGAACGAGATCGCCATGCGCGCACGCTTCGCGGCTCTCGCTTTTTCTTTTCTCATCAAAAGCTCACTCAACGTAAGCTCCCTATACCCTCCGCCTACCTCCGCACCCAGTATACCCAAGACTAACCCGATCCCTGCCTATCTACTTCCTGCGCCCTACAGAGCCACGGTAGCCTCCGCCAACTCACAGGGGGGTCTTACTGCCAGATTCAAACGAATCGACGTTGAGGAGACCAAACTCGACCAACGAGGTGTATATAGGAAGCGTCCGGCCTAGGCTTCTTTATAAGCGGTGGGTTGAGACGTGCTAAATCTTGCCTCGTACATTCCCTCTTCTGTCTGTTTCATGTTTTTGCTGTGCGGCGGGGCCGATGGCGGGATCGTTTTCCTCCATCGCGGGCTTCGCAGCCGATTCGCCTCCTTTTCTTCGTCTTCCTTTTGTTGTTGTGCAACCGAGAAGCCCTATACGTTTCCCCCCTAGCCGAGCGTCCCATCGAGGGACCGCTTTTGCGAGAGTCGTCTCTCACTCACTATTGTCAACGTGTCGACTCGTATCTCAGGTAAGCCCTTTTTCCTGTCCACTCCTTCCCCAACACCACCTCAACGTCCCCCAATGATGGTTTAAAAAATGATTTAATGAGTCGCCGTTACTCGTTCAAGGACTTCTTCACTCTACCTCCGGAACTTGGATGTAGTGCTCAAAGCCGTTTCACGGACAAGACCATTCCATCCCCGTTTTCGGGGGGCGAGCGCTGGAGGTCCCCTTGGCGAGTTGCCCACCCCGGATTTCCTGGAAGAGGATCGAGCAGGAGGGAGGGGGCTTTTCTCGAAGCGCTTTGCACTTTGGTTGGTTTCTTTCTTTGTGCTTGAGTTTTCTTTTCCGAGGTTCGGGATGGGCATGGCTAGATAGCTTTATATATACTGAGAGGTTCCGTCTCGAGTTGGCGTTGGAGTGCTCGAATCGGAACTGACTCGATGGTTTTCACCCCCCAGCTTTGAAGCTTTGAAGCGCGACGTGGTTTTCCGGATTTGCAGTTTCCTTGTCGTATTTTCGTCATTGCCGCATTCAGAATCGCCCCTACATTTTTGACCTCTCCCCCTGTTCCACCCATCTGATCAACATTTCCGCCGCCTCCACCCCCGCCAGATAAGCCCCTTCCACACCCCCCGCACCACCGACCGTCCCATCCCCAGCCAAGATGACCCTATCCCCTTCCAAAACAACACACCTCTTTCCCTCTGTCTCGTAACCTCCTTGTCGCACATCGACGGCACCTTCGACCTGGGCGAATTTCCACCGCTTGATTTGCGATTCCCGGCCTGTCCTATCTTTAATCTCTGCCAAGATCTCCAAAGGCAGAACGTTCTCGTCCGAAACGATCTTGAAAAATCGATCACGAATCTCTTGGTCGGTCGTCTCGTGCTGGCTGTACCCTAGCCCAAGTTTCTCCGGCGTCGATTGAATGACCAAACCTTGAGCATCATCGTCGGTTTCGGATGAGGTACGTTTAGGACTTAGGCCGATCGCGATGGAATTGATTGAGGTATGAGGATCCCGGTGATAGATCGGTGAAGAGGGGTACAACTTGATCGTCGGTAAGAGCCAAACGAAAGTCTTGAGATAGGTCGTCGTGGGGGAGGTAAGGGAAGTTGAGGAGAAAGGGAGAAGGACGGAGCTTTGAGGTGAGGGGGCGGTGTGTACGAGGTAGGAGATGGGCGGGAGGGTCAGGGTGGGTTCGAGGGTCAGTTCGAGGGGGTTCGTCGTAGGATCGACGGGGGTGGGGTTGACGGCCTGGAAGAGAGGGAAGTGAAAAAAATTGGATCGCGATGATGAAGGGAGGACCCAAACACATGAAAACACCTCAAGATAGCCCCCACTCACCGTGACTTCATACTTGAACTCGACCCTCCCCTTTGAAGCCTCCTTGATCTCTTGCACCAAACCCGCGATCAAACCTTTACTAAAACCCCCCACGCCTTCCCACCACTTTCCGTCTCGTCCCGAACCACTGGAACCTTCACCAACGCCTTTCAATTTCCCCGGAACGACCTGCTTGACGTATCCCTTGAATTCCCATCGTTCGACCTCTTTGATGAAGGTCGAGGCAGTGGGTGAAGCTTCGAACACTCGAGCACCCGTTTCGAGAACGACGCCCGAGTCGTAGGTACGGGAAGTCAGTCGACCACCGGGGTTCTTGGCTTTGTCCAAGAGGGTGAGGGAGAAGGGGGTCGTGATCAGGGTTGTGGAGAGGAGGAGGGAACGGGCGATCGTGAGGGAGGTGAGTCCGGTGCCGATCAGGACGATGTGTGGAGTGGCTCGGGTGCTGTGAGAGGGAGCAGAAGGGTGGCGAGTTAGCTTTTGAAGTAGTAGTGTGATATGTGGCTCTTGGCCTACCTCATGGTTTCGTTCTGAAGAGGGGCTTGGCGGCAGCTCGTAAGGGAGCAAGGCCAACGGTCGATCTGGCACGATGACGAAAGCGATCGCTCCCGATCACAACTCCGAGCGACCAAAGTCACGTGATCTTACTCGCTGATCTGCGTTTGATCGATATCGGCAGCGATCCGAATTAGCTCGATCGTACGCAAAATAAGCTAGCTCACTATTACAAGTCAAGTATATCCGTGCTACAACCCTCCCCCAGCCAACGGCTTGTAATCTCTGAGCAACACTGGTACGGACTGTACGGGAATCAACCCTGCCTCGGTGATGACGACCGTCACATCCTCAGGTCTCGCCACATCGTATAAGAGCGAGAGCGGTGAAAGGTTCGTCGTCGGTGTTGCGGGGATGATCCCCTCCATTAATGATTGAGGCGTGGCTGTGTGGTGGTATGCAGGAGATTTCTCTCGAGTTAGAAATGGCGCGAAAAGAGGGCTTCGGCTTAGAAAACGCCCGCTCCGACTAACCCATTTCATTGCCCACAATCGAGTCGAGCATGATCCGCTCGGAGAACTTGTACGTCTCGCAACAGCAAACGACGGGGACACCCTTTTCCCGCAACATCATCGCGACCATGGCTGTTCCGGCTCGGGAGAACATGGATCCGTTCGATAGGAGGGCGTGGGTGCCGAGAAGGCAGAGGGACACGCGGGGTAGGACCAAGGATAGAGAGGGGAGTAGGACGTAGGTCGTCGGTATTTGTGCGGCGCGTAGAGAGATGAGAAGATTTTTGCCTGATCGAGCAGAGCAAACGTCATCGTCGGCACGAGCTCTTTGCTGGGTTTAATCAACCCCCCGAGTGTGGTCCAACACTCACCCTCATTGAGCGGTCTTGAATCGACGACGACCACTGAAAAGTCCTTGCCCTGCCTCTTGGCCTCGAGCAAGACGCCTTCAACGACGGACGATCTCGCATAGGTGAGAATCGTATTGCCGTCTTTGATCTTTTCGCACGCGTGTTGCTCGATGACCTGGTCGGCGAGCAGGATCCGATCGCGAACGAACGAGTCGATCTTGCTGATGAGCATGGCCTTGGCCTGGGAAAAGGTGACAACGAAGGGTCAGCCACACAAAGTGGTGGGTTTTTGGATGGAGACTCGACGGATCCCTGACCTCTTCTACGTCGGTCTCCATTTCGATCAGACTGATCTCGTACTTGAGGTACCGGATCGCAGTGCCCATGGAGACCGAGAGCGGCCTTGCTCGGACGAGATGGTTGATTTGCGGGTTGAGGTGCGTCGTCGGCAGATGGCGTGTGAGGCTTGTCTGTGCTGGGGGTGTGTAAGAGGCGATGATCTGTGTGGGGAGAGGCGGGGACGCATGGGGTCAGGACAGCAGCGCCGAATGCGGACTGGTAGCGAGTGACTGACATCCTTGAGTGCTTCAAGCATGGCGATGCAGCGTGCGTTGGCGCCTACGATCTTGAACTCGGCATACTGCAGAGCGAGGCGGATGATGGAAGGGTGGATGTTGGCCGTGCTCGACTTGGACGAGTGGGACAGCGACGACGACGACGAGGGCAGTACGAGGTGCAGGAAGGGGGACAAGGGGTCGGCGATGATGGCTGAAGCCGAGGCAACTCGGGTGCCTGTGGTGCCGGTGGTGGTGGTGGTCGAGGATGTTGCTGCGGCTGTTGTTGTTGCTGATGCTGCGCCTGCTCCACCGGCTGCTGCATTCAATGTCGGAGCTCGGCTCGAGGTCGAAGCTGCTCCGGTCGAGGCTTGCTGCTCCGACTTGGCCTGGCTGCTGCCCCCCCTGCTGTTCGATCTGGCACCGGCCTTTTGGGAGAAGGATGCATCGCGCAGAGCCGGGGACGCCGGTTGACCAGGGACCAATCCCTTGGCGGCCGCCCTCTTGGCCGCTTTGGCAGCCTTGAGCGCTGCCTTGTCGACCTTGGCTCCTGCTCCTGCAGGTGAAGGCAGTGACGCTGCTGCGGGCTTGGGCGAGCGTGTGGCCAGTGGGGAGGCTGGCTTGGGCGAAGACATGATGGCCGGACACGCGCGTTGAGGATGGGCAGCAGCAGCAGAGCAGTCAGAGTCAAGCCGGTGATCGGCGCGGCGTGCGACGAGCGACGTGCGACGTGCGAAGCGGTAGGTCCTAAGTAGTGTTAGTATGCGGCCATTAGAAACGCGGGCACCCCACTGGCCCCCTCCCCCACTTCTCTGCCACCGCGGCCCTCGGATTCACAGTCGACTGGGGTCAACCTACACCAGTCACATCCTGGCATGGCCGTGCCATTGTTCGGCCCTCGTCACGCCTATCCACCCGCTTCGGCGTCGACTTTGGGCTCTTCGCACCACCCTTCGTCTTTGTCGTCGGAGCCAGATGACCGCAACCAGCAGCTCTTCCTAACGGTCAGTGCAAGGCCTGGTCAATTCTAGCGAGCGTCTTTCTCACCGGTACCCACTTAATCTGCTGCAGCTTAAAGCGGTCTGCGTACCTCTGCTCAATGCAGGCCGAGCTCAACCAGCTACCGTCGCCTCCACAAGCCAGGTGCTGCATCACCTCAAGCAGCTGTCCACCACCTTGTCCGACATCCCAACACCTCACTTCACCCCTGCACTCGCCAACTATGTCTTTTTCCCTCTCTCCTCACTGCTCCAACCGACGACCTTCCCCAGATCCGACTCGGTCCTCGAAGCGACCATGCGCACGCTCGCTACCCTCATCCACAAGTGGACACAAGTCGGCATCGACGATCGAATCAAAACACAATTGTGGATCATGCTCATTCTCAGACTCGGTGGCCCACTCGATCCGGCACGCCCTACCAAGCCTTCGGATAGCAAGGGCAAAGCCAAGCAAAAAAATTCCATGGCCGACATGTCCGACGAGCTCAAGTTGGCAATCGTCGAAGCCTTACTGGAGCTCATTCCTGCTTCGGTCATCGAGGAGGAAGCAGTGCCCGAGGAAAAACAGACGGAGCAAGATGAAGATCCGCTCGGCGAGTCGATCGACTGGACAGCTGACGATCCTTACGCAGCGAACGCGAGCAAGGCCTCCCAAAAGAAAGGCAAACCTCGCCGCGACGAACGAGCTCTCCCAACCTCACCGCCGATACCGATCATGTTTCATACGCTCACCACGCTTCTCAATGTCGCATCGATCTCAATCTCGCTCGTGCGCCTTCAACTCGCCGCTCTTGAGGCTCTGGACCGCCTCATCCGTTTTCACTTGACTCAGCACCCTGCGCAGCCCGGTGCCAAATCACCTATGGGGCAACCAGAGGGACCTTCACCACTTCTTGCGACCGCGTTACCCGGAACCGCTTCGACATTATCACGGATTGCTCTCTCGGCCACCTTGTCGGGCGCAATGACATCGTCGGGAGGTCGTCGACAATCGTCCAAAGCTATCGTCTCGGCACTCGAGGTCCTGACCAATCTGCTCGTACAAACCATTGGCGACGACGTCACTGCACGTCTGCGCAAACAAGAATCGTCTCAGAGTGGCTTGGGTGCCACCTTGGAAGAAACTGTCGAATCGTACAAGGAACCAGGGATTGAAGAAGGAGGCGAGGAGGATGACGCCGTCAATTCACATGCTCTGATCGACAAGGATCCGACGCCGACGCCTTCGGCACCGGGACCGGTCAAGCCTTCCCCTGCATGGCTCGCCTACACCTTGCGCTCCATCTCGACACTCCTCATATCGCTCTTACCGCTCACTTCGCACGACTCTCCACTCGTACGAGCTGCGCTGGCGCAATTCTTGTCCACTCTAGAGACCGAGTGCGCGGTCACCCTCGAGGAGTATCGTCGAACGACGCTCGAACTGTTGTTGATCCTCTCCGCCGATGATTGGAAAAGCGTGTCCTCGATTGCCGTTTCAGCACTCGGTACGACCACGATGAGCTCATCGCATCTCATCCGAGAAGGGATGATCGAACATCTCGGGGCACTTTCTCTTCGACTTCGAGCCCAAGATGATGCGGCCGTATTGAGATCGTCCAAAGTCGTGCGCACGGGACTATTGTATTTGCACGACCAAGACCGGCTTCAGTTTTTGGCCGGTCTAGAGAGGTGGAAGTGGACCTTGTTGGACGCGTGCGCTCTCCAGGATTTGGAAGGTAGTTCTAACGCAAAGACGGCATCGGGAATGAGGTTGGCTTGGATCCAATCTGAATCCTCGGCGTCGAGTGGGCAAGAGACCGAGTGGCCTAAAATTAGTCTCAAGAACGTCGAAGGTCTTCATATCGTCAATGAGCTGGATGCCCTATGGAAAGGGATCGGGGAAGCTGCCGTGCGCAGTGCGAAAGAGGCCGAGATCATCGATGGGTTTTGGATGGTTGTCGTCGGACCGCGTCGTGGGGAACCGAGTGCTGCGATGGCGATGTGGGCACTTGATGGAGTCTTGCAGGGGTTCAAAGAGGTCGAGACGACGAAAAGGATGAAGAAGGTCTTGAAGAATCTCGTTAGGGCGGTCTTGGCCCTTTTGGAACAGCTCGAGGAAGGGAAGGAGGAGGAAGGGGTCACATCCAACGAGCCTGCACCCTCGGCGGATCAGCGAACGCTCGTCGAAGAATCGGACACGCTTAACGTCTCGGTCCAGCACCAACACGGTCTCAAGATCACGCCAGAGCTCGACAAGTTCAAGCCCGTCACGTCAGCTGTCCTCGCCCGAGATGCGAAGGAGTCTCAGCAAGTGTGGCTCCGGTGCTTCTCACTTCGGATCCTTGCGACGTGCGCGAACCTGCTCGGCTCGTCATTTCAGCCCCTCCTCCTCTCGGCGCTGTATCATGTGCTCGCCCATCTGTCACCGGCAGCTCATCCCTTTCTACGCTCGCACTCTCAACATGCCCTCACGGTCATCTCCGATGCGACGGCGTACGCCGCACCTTCGAACCTCGTCCTCGCCAATGTCGACTATGTCGTCAACGCCGTTTCGCAGCGCATGTCCGTCACCCGTCTCGACCCTTCCGCTCCGCTCGTCCTCGTCGAAATGATCCGTCTCGTCGGTCCGCCGATCGTGCCGATGGTTCAAGATCTCGTTGAAGACGTCTTTGAGGCACTAGACGATTATCATGGCTACAACGAGGTCACTGTTGGCCTTTGGGCTGTGTTGGATGCGTTGATGAGGGTCATGTCCGAGGACGCTGTCAGTGCCCATGCCGAAGTTGTGAACGGTCTTCAACCTCAACTCAATCGAGCCGTTTCGGAGTGGACCGAATTCGTGGATTGGTATCGGTCTCGCAACGACCCTCCCGAGGAAGAGTTGATGGACAACACGATGCCCGATACGAACCCTCAGCGACCCTTTGCCGAAACGACTCCGGCTCCACCCGAGGACCAAGCCGAGCCTTCCTTCCCTTCGGACGAGACCCAAACTCCTGCGACTCGTCCGCAAGAAGTGGCGTCGCAAATCATCGCCAAGTCGGTCTACTTTCTCTCCCACTCGTCGCCATTCCTACGTGCTCGCGTCTTGTCGCTTTTGGCTTCGTCGGTACCTCTACTCGCTTTGCGCTCTCCGTTCGCCTCTGGTGCCGCACCTCCCCGGTTGGCCTCGTCGGCTCGGGAAGCGGACCTCTTGCCCGTGATCCATCGCGCATGGCCTTACATTCTCAATCGATTCTCCGACCCTGATACTTCCGTCATCCTCGCTGCAACCGAATTGATCGTCTCCTTGGCCCAACACGTCGGCTCCTTCATGTCGCGTCGAATACTCGACGACGTGTGGCCGCGGTTCAAAACCCTGCTCGAGCGACAACATGAGCTTGATACGCACCTCGCGTCGAGAGGAGGTTGTCACACTCTATCCTTTAGGATTTATCGCGCTTTACTTCACACCATGCTCTGTATCGCACGAGACGTGCCCCTGAAAGAAGAAGTGGTGTGGGATCTCGCGATGGCATTGAGGAGGTTCTTGGCCAGACGAGAACAGGAGGAGTTGAGGTTGCTGGCAAGGAGGGTTTATCGTGCGTTGGGGCAAGTCAATCCGGATGCGGTTTGGTTTGTGCTTAAGGGAATGGCGGGAGAGGGGGAGAGGTGGATGGTTTTGGACGGGGTTGAGTTGGGGGATGAAGTGAAGGTTTTGCTTGCCGAGCTTTGAGGGTGAGTTGCTGGGTTCGGCTTGGGTCGGGGTCGAGCGAACTTTGGCTGACCAGGACGGATGACTGACAGGTTGCACACTAATTCCATAGCTGGTCTGAGAGAATGAAAAAAAAGTCTGCATACGATGGCCCGCAATGCAAAAATGCCTCAAGTCGTGATGTCGTAATCGTCCGGAGGTCCGTGCATTTACGAGCCCGAGCCATTTAAGGCTGAGACACACACGCGCGCGCGCACGGCGTCATCGCTGCACCCCAGCTGAGCGCCTGCTCGGCTGATTCCCTCTCCCCACGCACTACAACCACACCTCCCGAGCTCTCGCTTTCGCGGAATGGCTTCGGCACAAATGACCCCCGAGTTCCGTACATACGAAGCCGAATACGATGCGGTCAAGCTGAGCGTGCAGGGCAAGATTGATAGGGACGTCGCTCAGCAGAGAGGAGGTCAGTTTGCCGTGTTCGCTCATAGCTGTTCGGCGCGGTTCAGACGGGCATGCGGTGGTTGTGGATCGTGGCACTGACTTGATGCGTATACCCCGCTTGTATTTGTCCCATGCGTACTGCGCTCCACCGCCACCGCCACCACCGCATTCACCCCGAATCGAACCTGTTCGCGTAACGACACGTTCCGCCCATGTTCAGAACAACGCAAGGCGACCATCCGACGCATCAACATGGAGCTAGAGGAAGCCGATGAGATCGTGCGTCTGTCGTCTCTTGATGCGTCAGTCTTGTAGCGACTGACGTGGAGGATCGGGTGGCCCACAGATCGAGCAGATGGAGATCGAAGGCAGAGGCAAAGCCGCGTTGATGATCAAAGTACGGCAGTACAAGGGCGAGGTCAAGACGGTTAGGTCCAAAGTTGTACGTCAGAAGTCGATGTCCCAGTGCAGAGACTTGTCACGCTCGAACTGATACCCCGCTCTCTCGTTCTTTCTTCAGACCACCCTCTCGGCCATATCCGATCGCGACCTCTTGCTCTCCCAACCTGCCCATTCAGCCTACACCATCGACGTCGACGACGACGAGATCCCCGGCGTTTCCTCCTCCCAGGCGCAACGCTCCCGCCTCCTCCAATCCACCCAAACGCTCAACAAATCCGGCGACCGTCTCACCAACTCCCAACGACTCGCCGCGGAAAGTGAAGACATGGGGGGCAATATCCTCTCTTCTCTGAGGATGCAAAGGGGCCAATTGGAGAGTGCGAACGAGGAATTGGAACAAGCCGATGGGTCGATCGCCAAGGCTAGTGTGACGCTCAAAAAGATGGTTCGCTTGGCGTATCGACAAAGGATCATGTTGGTCGGCTTTGGGATCGCGCTCATGATCCTCATCGTGTTGATCTTGTGGCACAAACTCAAGTAATTGTCTTCTCGAGTCTCGGTGGATGTAAGAAGTTTTGCGATACCGAACTATCCGACTCTTGAGGTCCAAGTCCTTCTCATTTCTCTCCACCCTCTCTATGTGCGTCGTTCCGTGTCTAGCCTTACCACTTGAGTCATATTGTAATATGTCTTTGTTTTGCTCGGTCGCTTCTTTTGCCCATTTCCGTGCACTAGTCATCTTGTTGTAATCAATCGCTTCACTTTCTCCGGACACCGGTCACGACTTGACTCATCCCAAGAGCTTTCCGCATGCTTCGGCTTCTCTCGATCACTGCCAGCAACATAGGATGGTACCTAGAGCAGGACTTTATTTACAGTTCTTGAAGATGCGAGAAGTACATGTATTACGAATAAATTAACTCATGCACGAGAACGGTTCTGCGCGTTAAAAGTAGGTAAAGGACGAGGAGGCAGATTCGCCAGTTCGGGGAAGAGGACCGAGATGGCTTCGTCGATGATGGAGTAGATGAGGTGCTGTAGGTGAGAGGGGGATTGGGGTCGATTAGCTTGACTCGTGGGATGAGTTTCGGCAGAAGAAGCTCACTCGATTGAGACGCCGATTTTGCAAGACGGCAAATAGGCGACGAGCACCTTGACGAGCGTTTGCTCGGCCAATCAAGTTGGCCGCGATGTCTACACCGAAGCGAAAGCTAATCATGAGTAATACGTTTTTTTTTTGCAGTCTGACAAAAGCACGTACCAGGCATCAACGCCGACAACCTGCGATTCGCCGAATCGCGCGTCGCCATCTTTTGAGCCGTCGTCCTCGGCGCTTCAGAAGGCTTGAGGTGACCGCCGGGCCATAGGGCACCTTTGAGATTGGAGATGTAAGAGACGAGTTGTTGGGGACCGCAGAGCATCTTGACTCCATCCCGGAATTTGCTGTAAGGATTGTCTACCACATCAGCTGCTGTTTGGTTTCAAGCTGTGAAGTGAGGCATATGGCAAAACTCACCGCTCGA
The DNA here is from genome assembly GCA_022506055.1 of Microbotryum violaceum. Taxonomy (NCBI): domain Eukaryota; kingdom Fungi; phylum Basidiomycota; class Microbotryomycetes; order Microbotryales; family Microbotryaceae; genus Microbotryum; species Microbotryum violaceum. The sequence continues at coordinate 318,674 of JAKMXP010000025.1, read as the reverse complement.
TCGTGCCGCCGAGAATCTGTTGCAGGATGATCAAGATGGCTTGACGTCTGCGTTACATCGACGGTGAGCAGTGATTAGTGCGATCAGCTCAACGACGACGTAAGCCTTGCCGACTCACCGCAGCCAATTGTTCTTCTCCTTCAACTGGAAGAGCACGACAAAAAGATCGCAGATAGGAGCCGTGAAGTAAGTCAAACCTTCTTCGCCGAGTCCCATCGTCAAGGAAAGCTTCGAAGGATCCTTGGTAGCATCGTCGATTAGTTGACCGACGAGATCTTCATCCTGCACACCCGATCCTCCGATCCCTGCCATATCCGCAGCTTGTTGCGAAAGGCGGTGGATGATCGTATCCATCATCGAGGCCGGTCCAGCTCCGAGCATGTCATCGATCCCGGACGTGACGGTGCGATAGAACGAACGAACGAGCCCTTGACCTGGAAACAGGGATACTGTCGAGCGCTTAGTCGTGTCGACATCGAACTTGGGCAGTGAGATGTTTTGCTGCGACAAGAAGGATCGCAGCTCGTTGCTTTGGCAAATGACAGGTACGCGGATGAGGGCCTGCGAAAGCACCAGAGTTAATTCATAGCTAACGACGTTGCACCCGATGGCAACAAAGAGTCAAACGCACCTGTAGGTACTTTTCAAGCCCCAGTTTGCGTTGTTCGATGAACCCGTCGTTGTATGAGGTCACGAGTCGCTTCCCTGGAAACTCGAGGTTACGAGCAGCAACATACTTTTCCCGAAGGTGGGCATGCAGCGTCGCAAACTCGCTGTAGCGGCGTGTGACGATCCAGCCCGAGCCAAACGCTCCATCTTGAGCTAGCTGGTGAACCTCAACAAGATAGAGCTGAAAGCTTTGCCCTTCGGCTTGGCCGATTGTCGTTCCAGAGATCGTGACCGTCGTACGACCAGGGACGAGCTTGTTCTCCGATTCCTGCGACTCGAACTGACTCTTTTGGAAGGCAAGGGCACGAACCTCGCGTCGAAGACTGTCCCTTGACTTGGTCAGAATTTTGAGCTCGGATGCAATGCCCGTCAACTCGGCCTTTCTGATCAGAGCTTCGACAACGACCTCTTGGCTATGTAGCTTGTCCAATTGAGCACCCAGGCGTTCGATCTCGTCCGAGAGTTGCAAGTCGCCAGGAGCGGCAAGGCGGAGTGCTCGAACGTCGAACTCGGTCTCGTCTGCCTCGTCCAGATCAAGATCATCGATGTCTTCTTCATCGTCAAACACCCTCTTGCTGCGGGTCGACGGCTCCTCGGGACTGGTCATGATGTGGAGAGGGCCCGACTTGGAGCTCGAGTTCGAAGGGACTCGGTCAGAGCGATCAGGTTCTGCAGATCGGACTTGGGACGGCTTGTATTGGTGCTTGCTTTGAACGATTTCGCTCGACGAGCGCTGATGCCGTGTACGGAGCCCCTCCTCGCTCGGAGTACTAGCTGGTCGAGCACTAGGCGGCGTCGAGGAGCTCGGGCCGGCTACAGAACTCCGAGCGTCGGTGGCGAGAATCGAGGTCAACGCCTCTTGGATAGCTTCAATCGTATGCACTTGTACCGCTTCATCGTCCGTGAGAGTTGGCCCTCCTTCGGTCGGTGTTCGCTTGAGGGAAAGAGGCGAGTGGTCTAGATCGACCTCGTCGTCAAACAGAGGAGAGCGCCTCCCCTCATCCGCTTCAACAGCCGGCGAGGCCATGAGGAACTCGAGCGAGTCCGACATGTTGACTGGCGGCCAACGACGTCCGCTACTTTGCATCATAGCGGAGTCATAGGATACCAACGAGTCGATCGAGGTCTTTCGACTGAATCCGTCGCCGTCACCGAAGATCCCGTTGTCGGAACCGACCCGTCGCCCTAAGGGTCTCGAGTCGACCGCGACCTGACGACTGATCCGTGGTCGAGCTGTATCGGTGCGATGCACTAGCTCAGGCTTCGAACTCAGAATCGTGGGTGGAGGTGACGACGATCGGCGAGGCGGTAGAGCCGGGGGCAACGTTCTCCGAGCCGGCAGAGTTGGGGGAGAGTTGGACCGCTGCATATCTGGCGGAGTGAAGCGTCGAGCCAAAGGTGTTAGGGGGTTTGACAATGCACGAGGGCGCGTCGCAGGGCGAGACTGTTCGGGTGAAGCTCGGACTACCGAATCAGTGATTACCGAAGGTGAAAGGGTCGGGAGATCGGCGATCGCTTTGAAGTACAGCGTCGACTTGGCGAAAGGTGGGAAGTCCTCTTCCTCCATATCGGCTAGAACGTCGCGCTGAACGGAGAAGATGGCATGGCGTACTCGGCGCAGCTCAGCTGCGGTGACGGACGCGCTTGAGTATCGGTCCACAAAGCTTCTGATGACCCGCAGATGCTTCTGATCTGAGTTTAACGAGTTGTGAACCAGATACGTCGCCCAGACCATGAGGATGTCGTCACGTGCGGTGGCAATGGTGGATGGCGAGGGCGGACGCATCAGCGCCGTCTCCTCATCGACACCGGTGCCTTCCAGCGGGTCCTTGAGCCCCTCGACGAGCAACCAGAATTGGACACGAATTGAGCGCTTTCTTCGTTCTTGGTACTCCATGAAGTACGAAAGAGCCGTGGGTTGAAGCAGGATGTCACGCAAGGTGACGCCGGAGGAAGGCATTGTCGGACTCGCGACCGTGTCAGCAATTCCCGAAGGCGCCTGCACGTCATCAAGAGTCGAAAAGGTTAGTCTGCTTTCAGAATATGGGTGCAACACCCACACTCACCTGAAAAGGGTCGAGGCCTCCAAGTTCGACGATCCGCTTGTCGATCTTGCGTTTTACTGCGTCGAGGCGATCAACAAAGTTTCCTAGCTCGAGCACCTTTACGCCATCGACGAGCTCGTCGGCCTTCTTCGAAGCTAAAAGTCCCATACAAGCAGAGAGCAAGGGTGATTCAGCGCAATTTTAATGAAGGAACGTCAAAAGATCCGTATACACACCAATGATTGCGGTTGTGCGTCGAATGTGGTTCGTAACATCGCTGCGCAGCCGGCGCGCATCCAACAAGTTGGCGCATTGCGCAATGCTCTTGGACCAAGCGTCAAATTGTTTCGGATTTGTTCGAGCCGAAATCTCTTCGGTCTTGCGAGTCCGGCGAAGGGATGGGGTGGTGCGTGGGGAAAGCGTTGTGGGTGAGAGGGTGATGCCTTGCTTGTCGAGCGCTTCTCGGAATTGGTTGACCATCTTCTGATCGCGAATGGCAGCACCAGCCTTGTCTTCGATGAGACGATTCCAGAAATCGGGATCGCTGAGCAAATCGACGACGGGGCCAAGGACCGAGCAGGCGACGATTTCTCGGCACATGATCCGCACCGCACCGCTGTCGAGTTCGCGTTCGGGGATGATGAACGGTAGAATGTTGCCGATCAGACCACTCAACCATAATTCTTCTGCTGGTTTCGAGTTTGGGCTGGCGATGTCGACTGCGGCATGGAGTTTGCCAGCTCTGGTCGCCCTCGCGTACCGAGAGGCGAGGAAGAGATCGAGCTCGTCGGATTCAGTCAGTTGCGCATGCACGTCCTGCCCCCTCAAGGTGTGCTCGGCCATGCGAAAGGCTTCGAGATGCGCTGAGACGAGCGGTAAGATCTTTCCGACGACGACATCTGACCAATCGACATCACCAACTCGGGAAGCGATCGCCAGCAGCGCCTCGCGAATGGTCTGTTCGACCGCTTGCGGGAAGGCCGGCGAGTCCGAAATGGACGCATACCATCGCAGGACAAAGTCGCGCATGACGAGACTAAGTAGCTCATTGAGGGATGATGATAGCTCCGGTGTTGCACCAGGGAACGGCGGGCGGGCGTCCGAAGCTGAAGACTCGAACGAAGCTCGAGTCTGAAGCACGAGCCATGCGGCAGGCGAGGTGAATACGAGCGGAACGACTGGTCTCCGATGGTAGCTACTACTACTCTGTATCCGATCATTGTTTTTGCCAGTTGTGTTGTCAGTCGACGTTCCAGCGTTCCATGCAGCGGACGTCGCACCTCCCAAGTCGTTCGAGCCGTCTTGATGATGCGCCTCCGCAAGTCGGCCCAGGATCCTGAGTTCGCTCGACCACGTCGCCCATAGGTCCAGTACGACAAAGAGAAGGACCATCGATGAAAGAATGAGCGGAGAGCAGATGACGAGGGTCCATGGCGAGATGACGATCCGGGAGGAGCCATACGCGACGAGACAGGCCAGGGCAGCCAGAAGGACCGCCGACCGAGGAGATATCGAGTTCGACATCTCGACCAATGAAGCTATGCAGGCCCTTAAGCAGCCCTGATGGCGGTGATTTGCGCCACCCTGCCGGCTGTGCGACGAGCCGAGCCGAGCGGAGTGGGGAGGGAGAATACTCAGAGGCCTGAGGGCGGCGACGCTCGTGCCTTTGATCAATGTGGGGCCTTGTGGGGCGGCACCGGAAGGAGCTTGAGGCGCTGATTATGAGTTGCTGGCCTGCGCTAAACATGGCCAGGCGAAGCTTCCTCAGCTTGAGTTGAGGGATATGCCAGATCTTATGATAGTATTCTCATTCTGGATCAACCTAAGAAGAAGAAACGGGTCCAGAATTCTCGTCTGCGCGGCGAGTGGCCGATCCGGAAGGGGGACGTGTCTTCTCACGTGACCTCGGTCGTCCATGCCAGTTGACCTGTGGGTCCTCTCACAAGGGCTCACGGACGATAGAAGGTTTATATTGACGTGGCTAGCTTCTCAACACTCTAGAAATTCACTGATGCCAGATTTGCTGGGGTACATCCAGATCAGGCCCCAGGTAAGGTGTGGCAAGATAGCAGCCACCGGCAGGGTGCGGGAGAAGCTGATGGAACTTTCGTGCTAGATATAGCGCGCGAAGTAGAAGCGACCCAGATATGTACTCTCGCCTTGCTGGGAAGATCGAACAACGTGGAAGAAATCCGAGAGTTTCCACGAGCGCGTACGCCGTCGCTGGATTTCCGAATTTTCGACGAGCTTCGATGGAATCGAACGACCTCGAGCGCGCACTCTCTCTCTTCCTTCTTCCTTTCCCATCACCACACCAGACCACTTTCACCCACTTCGCACCCCACGCTCGACACAGTAGGTCCATCTCACCTCTGCCTTCGCCTTGTCTGCCCTGTTCCCTTCCCATCCCCCTTCACCGCACTCCCCTCGATCGATCAAGGCTCGCTGCCATTGACCCCTTTAGCGAGCTCGGCCCAACTCCCTCTTACGTCGGACGTAGCTGACGTGTGCTTCTCACACATTTTGCAACCACGTCACAGACCCCAAACACCCTCATACCAACTCTCATCGAACAAGCATGTCCTTTTCGCTTCTGCCTCGCCTCACCCACACGGACGACGACTTTGGCTTCGCCCCCTTCCACATGTTCAGCCTGCGCCCCAGCGGCCAAAACACGGGTGCAACGCGCGACCAAAGTGAACTCGGCTTCTCGCCTCGCGTCAACATCATCGAAAAGGGTGGGAAAGCCGAAGCCACGTTCGAACTCGCCGGCCTTACCAAGGACCAAGTCAAGATCATGCTCGACCGTGGTCTGCTCACCGTCTCCGGCACGGTCCAGTCTGAGGACAAGAGGGAGGAGGGAACGTGGCGCGTACACGAACGTCGCACGGGCTCGTTTGAGAGGAGCATCCGCGTTCACCCGTCGCTAAAGGAGGACGACATCCACGCGAGTATGGAAAACGGCATTCTCAAGGTCGAGTACCCTCTCGAAACCAAGGAGACCCAGGCGAAGGCGATCAAGATCTCGTGAAGGCCACAAGTCCTTCGTCGCGCATCGTTCTAGCAGTCGCAACTGAGTTCCACTTCCTGTCTCTTGTCTATTCGTTCGGAACTTGCATATCTTTCCCCAATATCTTGGTCGGCCTCGGTTTTTCTGTTTCTTCTTGCATTGCAATCCAGTGAAGTTCGGGTGTCACTGCGCAGCAGCCAAGGTGTTCGAGTTGCTTGAAATCCATAGCCTGTCCATGACGGAGCTCACAGTGAAAGACCGGATTGATGGGACCGCCTTCCTCAAAAGGTCTACATCAGCAGCTGTCCCACTCTGCCATGACACGTCGCACAAACCAACAGTCGAAGCGCTCTTGAAGATCGCTCAATCACCGATTGCGATTACAGACCACCACTAATATTCCATCACTAACTCAACGCATAGTCAAGCCAATCTTTTCCCACAAACGCATCATATCAATTGAGTTTTCCGACACAGGCGACTTGGCAGAACGGTGCGAGCGCGCAAGGTAGTCTTCCGGTAGGAGAGGGGTAGCGACGCCGAGAAGTCAGGACCACGATATACTTTAAACAAGACTAGCTGGAACTTATGGATTAAACCATTAAAAATAGAGAGCGAGTGATGGAAAAACTTCGAGAAGTAAACAGCCGCGCGGAACAAAGCCTCTCGCGCTCTCTAACTCGAAAAGATCAAACTCCAATACCGAAGTGTCTAATGACGGGGAGAAAGGAATTACGCGATGCTCCTCACGCACGCCAGTGCACCATGGTCCGACTTTACAACGGCGCCATGAACGCGTTTGGGAAGGAGCGAGTGATCGGCTTCTATGATCCTTCGAGCCTCTGCGGACCCACGTCGCTATCGTACTTGTGTTGCGATTTGGGAAGGGGTATGATGGGCTTTGAGTGTCTGGTGAATAATTCAGAAGTGCAGGATTATCTGCTGGTGAAGCTCACAACACGTCGACGTATGGTGAGTCAGCTCGTGACACGTTCCTCTCTCGCCTCGGTCGGTCGCACAGGGGGTGTCGGACTCGACATAGGCTCGCTCAATCATCCATCATTATCATTATCGTCATTCATCATCAGGCGTGATTGCACTAGAGATTGCATACTTTACTGTTGTGCATCATGTCATTTCTCGACCTTCCTTTGAATACTGTGTGGATCACCATTGCGGTGCCTCAGACGCGCGCGGTGACGATCGAGCTGGGGGCTGGACGGACAACGACGAGCGACCTTACGGGACATTCTGGGTTTTTTTGGGTCCAGACCTGGCAGTAAATAATTGATGACTAGGATTCGTTAAATATGTGATATTTGGGGAGCGTGTTTCTCTGGTATCTTCTTAATTTTTGCCCATCGTTCTCTTCTTGTTGTAGACCTTTGACACGCCACGCGCCCCAGTTCGGCCTCCGAGCAGCCTCCCGGTACGCGTACGGGTTTGAGATCTACCCACCGGCGTTTAACAAGTCGCCGTCGCCGTCGAATTTCACGAAGTCGATCACATTGGGGAGACAAGTCCGTGTCCCCAGACACTTCCACCTTTGTCCTCTCACCTTCCCAACTACGCACTTTTCAACCTCAGTCACTGCACCACTTCAACCTTAACGAGATGTCCCAGCCCACTTCCTCCAAAGCCAAGACGTCCTCCTCCAGTGGTGCCGCCCCCACTTCGATCGGGTCCGGCTCCGGGTCCGGCTCCAACGCTACCCCATCATCCGGTCCCGCCCAAGTCGAAGGTGTCACCACGATCGCAGAACAAGACCTCGACAAGTCCAACCCTAGTCTTGAGGCGTACGAAGCCGCTCATGGTGGATTCAGGGAGGCGATTCAGAGGCATGCCGAGGCGATCGACGTAGCCTCGACGGAGAAAACCGGTCATAACCTCAAGGGCAAGACCGTCGTCATCACCGGTACGTGCACGAGAGGGATTTTTTTTGCTCCTGTGCAAATTAGCTTTGCGGATCACTGATCTCATGTAACCCTTGTCGCGTTTGCCTTCGCCGTTACCCCGGATCACCCGATATCGTCCCCGCCGGCTCTGCAGGTGCCGGGTCTGGGTTTGGCCGAGCTTTCGCTGAAAAAGCCGCGGGCTATGGGTCAGTTCTTCCCACCATCATCGTATTTCAGCATCAGACTTTCGAATCTTTTGCTGATGGGATCCTACAAACCCTCTCACCTCTAAAGCGCCCACGTCGTCATCTCTGACCTGAACGTCAAAGCCGTCCAAGAGACCGGTAACAGGATCCAAATCAACGGCGGCCTCGTCAAGGTGTATCCGAAACCTTGCAACACCGCTTCGTGGGATTCGCAGATCGAGATGTTTGATTTTGCGGTCAAGCATCATGGGGTCATTGACGTCGTGGTTGCAAATGCTGGTGTGGGTGAATGTGGAGAGTTGATGCATGATGAATTCGATTCCAAGGGCAAGCTCAAGGTGAGGAAATTTCGTCCACCATCTGAAACTATGATGTCCCAAGCAACGTGCTGATCTATTGTCATCCCCGTTAGAAACCCGTCCTCACGACGATCGAAGTCAACCTCCTCGGAGCGATGTACACCGCCCGTATCGGTTTCCACCACTTGGCGCGCAACTTGAAGAACAAGTCAAAGGCGCTCGTCTTCCTTGGTTCGATGGCGTCACAGAATGGGTTGCCCAAAGGTCCGATGTACGGGATGGCCAAGCATGGGATTCTGGGGTTCTTCCGATCCATCTAGTGAGTCGAGAAGACTTCTGCCGAAGCCTTTATTTGGGTCGATATCCAGCAGCTGATGGTCCTATCCAACCTCTCAGCTATGACTGTGAAGCCGCGAACATCCGCAGCAACATCATCTGCCCCTGGTTCATCGACACCGGTATCATCGCGCCTTTGAACCGCGCAGGTCTCTTCGGTATCCCCTTGGGCAAGATCGAAGACGTCGTAGCAGGTATGCTCAAGTCCGCTTCGGACCCTTCTTTCCACGGATACCAAGTCGCCATCGATGCGAACGGAATCCTCGCCATCCCTTTCGAAGCGACCTCGATCGGTCCGGAGGGTTATTACGCCGAGTTTGGTAATCGAGCTATTGCGAGTATCAAGTTGGAGAGGAAGATCAAGGATGCGGGGTTGATCTTGGGCGCGACGATCAAGTATTGGAGTCCTAAGAGTCATTGGGCAAAGGTGTTGGTGTTGACGGCGCTGGCGGCATTGGTGAGGAGGAGGATCGTTTTGGGGAGGGCGCCTTGAGCTGTAGATAGTCTGTAGTGGTTCTGTTGTTTTGCGTTCTAGGTATTTCTGTGACGAAAATGCTTGTCTTATAATACTCGAGAGTAGACAACATTACAGTCCAGTTCATACAAGAGAGTACAATCTTTAGTCTTCCCTCTTCCAATCCCCACTCCTCCCCCCACTCTTATCCACTACCATCACCCGCTCAATAACCATATCCCGCCCCGCCACGGCCTTACACATATCCCAAACCGTCAACAAAGCGACCTGACACCCCATCAACGCCTCCATCTCGACCCCGGTTTTACCCTCACATTCGACTCGACAGGTGATTTGGATCGAGGTGCTTTCGGAGAGAGGTTCGAGGGTGAGTTTGATGTTGGTTAGGAGGAGGGGATGGCAGAGGGGTATGAGGGTAGAGGTTTGTTTGGTCGCCATAAGGCCGGCTAGATGGGCGATTGTGAGAACGTCGCCTTTTTTGGTGCGCATGGTCGGAGGGGAGGAATGGTCGACTTGGTTGGTTGAGGTCGTACCGAAATCAATAAGAGACCAAGCTTGTTCGTTCAAGCGAATCCGACCGACAGCTGTGGCGGATCGGAGAGCGATGGCCTTGGAAGAGACGGAGACCATTGATGCTTTGCCCGTTCGGGAGTCGATGTGTGTGAGCGTGTCCACGGGCTTCGAGTCATGCTCCGCATCGTTGCATCGGATCGAATATGAAAAGAGGCGAGTACCAAGAAGGTAAGCATTTGGGGACGATCGAGCCAAGAGGTGTAGCGGTACTCTTGTGGAGAGGGGTTGCCGAGGTCTTTGTGGTCTGAGCCAATTCGGATTGAAAGCTATCCAATCGACCCACAGAGCGTCAGGAATTCGGCCAGCACGGCCAACACGGTTGTCATCCAAAGGGAATGCACTCACTTCCACTCCGAGTACTCCGACCATTCGAAAGATCCGCCTCGCACCCCTCTACACCTCATCCACCAATGCCGACCATCGGACCCATCTTGCCATTTTTGCTGATACCCTCTGCTCCACCTAAACCATTGTGAGCGAATTTCTTGCCCCAAACGGTGCCGCCGACGGATTCCATCAGGTCTTGGTCTGTCGTTTCGGGGGATCGAAGGAGAGGTCGGAGGGACAAAACGGGAGGGCCGAAGAGGCAGACCTAGGAAAGCTCATCGCCAGTGAGTGAGTTTGCGGTGTGAGCTTCGAATGGAGGTGTGGAAATAGCTTACCTTGACTCGGCCATCGGCCCCGATCCTCAACCTCGAGCATTCCCCACAAAAGTGATCCGACATGGAACTAATGAAGCCGACCTTGCCTCGGTAGCCGGGTACTCGCCATGATCTTGTTGTATCGCTATGGGGGTCGATGAGCTTCTCAAGGGTCGGATGAATCGTTTGTAATTTGGCCAGGAGCTGCGCCGAGGGAACGAGTTTAGTGGTTGACCATCGGTTGTCTGGGCGATGGGATGGTGGATCAAGCGATGAGCAACTTCCTTGGAGCATGAGCCGCATCCCTCGCACTCACCTTCGAAGGGCATATATTCGATAAAGCGGACGGTGATGTCCATGTCCTTGATCAGTTCGACAAATTGTGGGACCTCGTCGTCGTTGAGCCCTGTGAAAAGACGAAGGAGAGGAAGATCATGAGATGTGGCGCTCTGTGCTCGGTCTTTAGTGCTTTGCCTCACCTCTGATGACGACGACATTAACCTTGGTCTTGAGCCCCTGACTGGCCATCCCCCGAGCGACCTGAAGGGATTCCATGACGGCCGAGAACCCTCTCCGTCTCGTCATGAGCTCGTACTTGAACGGATCGAGCGTATCAAGCGATAGGTTGAGGTGGGTCAGGCCGGCTTCAACGAGCTGCGGAAGTCGTCTCTTGAGGGAAATGCCGTTTGAGGTCATGCCTAGCGAGTCGAGGGGTAGTCGACCGAGTCGGGCTGCGCGGGGGCGAGTTCGTCGATCAACGATGAGCCTTTCGAGGCGCACTACCGACACGGCTTCCACCGACTCACTAACAACATCGAGCAAATCTTTGCGTACGGTCGGTTCGCCGCCGGTGAGTCGAATCTTGGTTACGCCATTCGCGACGAAAATCTTGGCCGTTCGTTCGATCTCGTCCGTGGTCAAGAGGTCCTCGCGGGGCAAGAGCTTGACGCCCGATTCGGGCATGCAGTATGTACCTTATTGTCCGTAGAAAATGGATCAGCATGGTGCTTTGGAAGTGTGCAGCTGCTTAGCCCCGAAGTTCGACCGAGTCGTCGGAATCCGATAAAGTACGGGTGGCGTTTGAGCCATGCACGGCGGAGTCCAACTTACATCGCAGGTTGCACTTCTCGGTCAAGGATATGCGCAAATAGTCATGTTTCCGACCAAACGAGTCGATAAGGAAGGGCGAGACCTTGGAAGGCGAGGTCGAGTCGACTCGAGCGATGCGAGCCTGTGCCTGTGAGTTGAGTGGAGTGGATGAGCAAGGACAGTTTAGCTCGTGTGGGAGGCCGGATCACCCACCTTTGCTCTTATCGATGATAGTGCAGTATGATCGGAGGTGGAGGCAGATGGATCTGAGCTGAGCGAAGTTGTACCGGTGAGCGAAGTCAAGGTCGAGGACGAGCTGGAGGCGGCCGCGGTAGACGAGTGACGGCGCACGGCCACAGGCAGGAGAGAGGTAGGCTTATACGAAGCCGAGATGGGCTCGGTCGTGGCGAAGCACATTCGAGGTCTCGGAGGCATCGTTGGGGGCAGCAGTTGCGGAGTGTCGAGTGCAAGTGCGAGTGCAAGGGCAAGACCAAGCCAAACGGAGCAGGCAGCGCCGTTGACCTCGACTCGGCTCAGTCTCGGCTCGTCCTTATCGCCTTTGCCGCGGCTGCTTACTAATCAAGCCCTTAGAAACCGCGATCGAGCGTGCCTCTCTCGCCGGCGCTCGCTCGCCTATGCCGTCCCACTGACCAACCGAGTTCGCCTGTTCGCTCGCGTCGGATCGATCGTCCCAGTCCATTGACTCTAGACACTTCGCACACCACAACACTTCTACATCTCCCCAAGGTGCGTTCCCCTACCCCAGCTCATTTGCAGAGCGCAGCAGAGTCGCCCGACCTGTGGCTTCGACCAACGATCGCCACCGGCAAACGCGTACGATCGAGCACATCAAGTCGTACCCGTACAATGGCATCGAGACGTATGTGTCTTGCGGATGATCAGCCTTGTCGGGATGAACGACGCATCTGCGAGGTCCGAGCATTCGGCAGGATTCGGCAGGATTGGGCGAGGACTCGACGTGATTCGATTCCCATCTCAGTGACGGCGGGAACGCACGCTGGGCAGATCAAAGCCTCGAATATGACTCTTCGGATCTTTCTCACGTCTCAGCATCGCATACGATGCGCGAGGACGATGGACGTTTGCCCGGGTAAAACGACCCGTGCACGATCGATCTCCAACCGACCCCCTTGTTCACACGGAAAACATTCGGGCGTCAATGCTGACCTGACTCCCACCTTCATTCACACTTTATTCGCCACAGATGATCAAAGTAAGCCTCTACGCAATCGCCACATCACGCGAATCGTCTACGCCGAGCTGACCCGCTCGACTGCCTTTCTGATCGCAGATTTGGTCCATGAAGAAGAACGAGGATGCCGCAGCAAAGAAAAAGCCCAAGACCTCAGCAGCCCAGATCCGAGTACAGAAAGGTAGGCCCAGATTCATTATATACTCCAGAGCTCTCAGACTCATCTGCCATTGACCCTCCCTCAGATCTCACCGAGCTTGACCTCCCACCGACGATGAAGACCCATTTCGCCGATGCCGAAGACTTGCTCAACTTTGAGCTTACCATCACCCCCGACGACGGTCAGTTTCGGCATACATGGTCAACTAGCGATCGAAAGAGGAGACTCATCGAGTGCGGAACTTCGCCACAGGCATGTACAAGGGCGGCAAATTCCTCTTTACTGTCAAGATCAGCGCCAACTACCCGCATGAACCCCCAAAAGTCAAATGCGTACCCAAAGTGGGTTTTCGCAGACTACAGTTCCTAAACTGATACCTGGAACTGACCCTTTGGCTCGTATCTGCAGATCTACCACCCCAATCTGGACCTCGAAGGCAACGTGTGCCTAAACATCCTGCGTGAGGACTGGAAGCCCGTGCTCAGTCTCAACGCCGTCATGGTCGGATTGCAGTACCTCTTCCTCGAACCCAATGCCGATGATCCGCTCAACAAAGGTACGTCATTGTAGTGGCGCACTCAGACGCCTACGATGAGTAACTGGAAACTGATTCGTGGACTGGCTCTTTTGACATCCCACAGAAGCGGCCAAGGACCTGCGGGAGAACCGATCACGGTTCGCACAAAACGTTCGTTCGAGCATGAGGGGAGGTTACGTCGGAGCAGAGGAGTTTGATGATGTTCGAGTCGAAGCATAAGCGAGTAGGGGGGCACGGGGACACAGTGTGTGTTAGCATCGTCATCATTCGCAACAGCGACGATTTTCTTTTCGTCGAGACAATTTCGTACTCCGGGGGAGGTGGTTTGAGGGGACCTGTTTTTTGCCCTTTCACTTTTTCGTTGTGTAATCATGCAATTTCCGATCACTATTCATCACTATTCTCAAATTCCCGAGGCGCAGCTTGCAACCCGAGAGGCTGCTTTGCGCAATTCTTGACTTTGTTGGTCCAAGCCGACGACTGCCGACGACGTTTGCAGTGTTGCCGAAACCAGTTCCCGCGCACAACACTTGGTGACGCGCCTCGACGCGTCGGTTTCATCTACCCCTTCTCCTTTCCCCTGCCCTGAGCATTGACGTCGAACGCATAGACGTCGAGCGCATACATCCACTCCCTTCTCGACGGGATCCAGTTTCGCGTTAAGCCACGCGACCGATAACTTACAACTTATAGTGACCCACACCCACGAGCGCGATCGCGTAGCACACCAAACCCGTCTCCCACTTCGTTCTCGGATTCGACCAGCTTGACCTCAGCCGTCCAGATGCAAGTCCTTCAATTCGCTACTTCTTTATTCTCCTCCCCTAATCGAGGGAAAGATAAGGACGGAAAAGAAAGGAAGGGTTCGTTATTGGGAGAAAAGATGAAGGATGAGGATGAGGACGAGGAGGGGGAGGGGGAGGGGGAGGGGGAGGGGGAGGGGGAGGGGGAGGAGGAGGGGAAGGGGGAAGGGGAAGGGGTGGTTGATGATGAAGATGATGAGGAAGAAGAATCTGACGAGGGTAAGGATGGAAATGAGGTCGAGGTCGATGAGGAGAGTGTGGATGGTTCGGGATCGTCGCTCGAACCTGAACCCATCGTCACCAAACTCAGCGGACCGGCATCGAAAAGGGCCCCACAAGCCAAGAAGGTATCGACGGCGACGGCAAAGGCAGCAGTCAGAGCCACAAGAAGATCCACACAAGCTGCAACCGAGGACAAGACGAAGAAGAGGCCTCCAGCTCGACCAGTGAAACCCGCCAAACAGACGTACTTGAACCGGAAACGACCCACACGAAAAGCCGGAGCCGAGTCCGACGATAATGAAAAAGATGACATGGACGAGTTGGCTTTGCAAGGAGATGAGACGGATTATGATGAGGATGCGGTGTTGAAGGAAGTGAGACGAGAAGAGAAAGAGTCCGAGGCAGATTCGGGGACGGAGGCAGGTTCAGAGTCAGAGTCGGATGAAGAACCGGAATTGGCAACGCCGCCGAGTGCAAAGGTCCTCAAGGAGCTTAACGACGATCTGAAATCACAGCGATTCCCCAGTCTATTGCGTAAGTGATCTCAAGCGAATGGGATCAATGACCGACGCTCATTTGCTAACATCGACGGCTTTTGGTCCAAAGTATCCTCGGGTATCAAGCTTAAGATCGGGGATCCCATCGAATTGACGAGCGCAGAGAAGGAACCTTGGCTGGGCAAAGTTGTGCAAATCCGGTGAGTGTGTGCAGCACATTAACAGAGTGATACCCGTCTCGCGCGTACTATCAACCTCGAACATCTCATTTTCCCTCTCCAGCACGTTAAAGTCCGGCTTGACCAACGTCTTGAATGAAAAGGGTGACCCCTTAAAGAACAGTCGCGGCAAGCCAGCACTGCAAAGCAAGGAGTCCTACGTCCAGGTCCACTGGCTCTACACCAAGAAGATGTTTGAATCAGACGTGCAGGACAAGTCGTAAGTCGAAACACCTGGTCTCAGTGCGGTTTGAGGATTTGAGAGTGCTCATGAGTGTGGCGCGACTGGGGCAGACGGATTACCAAGACGATCAACAGTCTTGGGGACTACGAGCGGGTCGAGACTTCTCATGCGGACTGGTACTCACAGTCCAAGATTAAGTCGATCGGTCAGTCTTGATCAACATCAATCGAGCCTCTGCTGCTGCTGGATGATAATTGACGCTCCCGAATCATCGCTCGGCCTCATCAGATGAAGCCGTAGTGCGAGTTACCCAGTCAAGCTCATTGATGAGAACAGAGCTAACCTCATACATAACACTCGACCCGCTCCAGTGTCTACCGATTCGACGATACCTTCCCCGCTGAAAACCCCGACCATCCCGACCAGCAAGCCGACCACGCTTTGACCCAATTCCGCAAGCCCAAGCTCGACGACGACCTACCTCTCTTCTTCTTCGGCGATGAAGGACCAGGTTCAGATCAGACGCCGTATGTACGAACGGCTTTCGACTTTGATCCTGATGTTGGTGAGGTCGAGGAAGAGGTGACGGTGGAACCGGTTTGGAAGGGTAAAGGAAAGAAGAGGAAAGCTTCGACGTCAGCGGCGGCGTCGAAAGCGAACAAGAAGGCTCGGTTGCCGAGAGGTCCGCCATTGGTGAGTACCATGAGGGATCCTGTTCAGGGCTGGGTAGTCGGGCATCTGAGCTGATGGTAACGCATGCTCAAATTCTTTTGACAGACGTTGAAGCTCCACTCAATCACTTGCAAGCCTTACAACCCACGCAACGTGCAAATCTTCTCTAACGAGGGATGCGGAGGGTGGTACGACGTTGACGATCTTATCGCGCACGGCAACATTGCTCCTCTGAGTCGATCAGTGGGGCTCGCACGATTGGATCAAGAGGTGTTCTCCGACGACGACAACGACGATGACAGGGATGTGGATGAGGATCAAGCTGAGGGGAGCAATGGCCGAACCACCCCATCAAACAAGAACTGCCAGGAGGTCGTGCGAGGAAAGAAGCCCTTCAAACTACCCGCTCTCCCGATTGCAGAGAAACCAAAACGAGGGGCCAAACCTACGATTGACCAAGACGCAGCGATGTTGAAGTGGATCCTTGGGAGAGGACCCATGATGCGAGGAGGAGCCTACGGGTTGATTGGTAATTCCGTCATCTTGCATCGCGCACAAGCGCTCGTCGATCGATTCGATAAAAAGCTGTTGGATGGACCAAAGCTCTGGCAGCAGGATGCTCATAAGGTCATCGTTGCCTTTGATGAGTGGGATAGGTGCGTGCAGATCAGGTCAAAGGTCAAGGAGAAGCCGTGGGGGAGGTTGGGATTGCCGCCGCAGGGGATGTGTTGGACTTCGCCCGTCTCGGAAACTCACTTGGTGTGATGCGTTTGTAGGGAAAGATTGGATTGGCTATGTATTGACTGCGTGTTGGATCGTTGGAAGTGGTCTGTAATCGTAGTTGGTGATCGGTCGAGCTTCATGAGCGCTTCGACAGTCGATTTGTGCGACGAGTCATGGCAGAGTGGGATAGCTGTTGATGTAGACCTCTTGAGGAAGGTGGTCTCATCAATCCGGTCTACCACTGTGGGCTCCGTCTTGGACAGCCTATGGATTTCCAGGCGACTCTAACACAATGGCTGCTGCGCAGTGACACCGACGCTTCCTCGCACGAGGGACGTTCGCTCAAATTGGGATCCGAACCTACTGGATTGCGATGCAAGAACAAATAGAGAAACTGAGACCGATCTAGACACTTGGGAAAACATGCAAACTCCGAACGAATAGACAAGAGACAGGAAGTGGGACGCAACTGCGACTGCTCAGAACGATGCGCGCGACGAACGACGTGTGGCCTGTTCACGAGATCTTGATCGCCTTCGCCTTGGTCTCCTTGGTTTCGAGAGGGAACTCGACCTTGAGAATGCCGTTTTCCATACTCGCGTGGATGTCTTCCTCCTTTAGCGACGGGTGAACGCGGATGCTCCTCTCAAACGAGCCCGTGCGACGTTCGTGTACGCGCCACGTTCCCTCCTCCCTCTTGTCCTCAGACTGGACCGTGCCGGAGACGGTGAGCAGACCACGGTCGAGCATGATCTTGACTTGGTCCTTGGTAAGGCCGGCGAGTTCGAACGTGGCTTCGGCTTTCCCACCCTTTTCGATGATGTTGACGCGAGGCGAGAAGCCGAGTTCACTTTGGTCGCGCGTTGCACCCGTGTTTTGGCCGCTGGGGCGCAGGCTGAACATGTGGAAGGGGGCGAAGCCAAAGTCGTCGTCGGTGTGGGTGAGGCGAGGCAAGAGCGACAAGGACATGTTTGTTCGATGAGAGTTGATATGAGGGTGTTTGGGGTCTGTGACGTGGTTGCAACATGTGTGAGAAGCATACGTCAGCTACGTCCGACGTTAGAGGGAGTTGGGCCGAGCTCGCTAAAGGGGTCAATGGCAGCGAGCCTTGATCGATCGAGGGGAGTGCGGTGAAGGGGGATGGGAAGGGAACAGGGCAGACAAGGCGAAGGCAGAGGTGAGATGGACCTACTGTGTCGAGCGTGGGGTGCGAAGTGGGTGAAAGTGGTCTGGTGTGGTGATGGGAAAGGAAGAAGGAAGAGAGAGAGTGCGCGCTCGAGGTCGTTCGATTCCATCGAAGCTCGTCGAAAATTCGGAAATCCAGCGACGGCGTACGCGCTCGTGGAAACTCTCGGATTTCTTCCACGTTGTTCGATCTTCCCAGCAAGGCGAGAGTACATATCTGGGTCGCTTCTACTTCGCGCGCTATATCTAGCACGAAAGTTCCATCAGCTTCTCCCGCACCCTGCCGGTGGCTGCTATCTTGCCACACCTTACCTGGGGCCTGATCTGGATGTACCCCAGCAGATCTGGCATCAGTGAATTTCTAGAGTGTTGATAAGCTAGCCACGTCAATATAAACCTTCTATTGTCCGTGAGCCTCTTTGAGACGACCCACAGGTCAACCGGCATGGACGACCGTGGTCACGTGAGAAGACTTAGACACGTCCCTCTTCCGGCCGAACTGCCCCTTGCACCCGACTATGCTGTGCAGACACTTGTATACCTCGTGGCACCGGTAGTTCTATGTCACCTTGATCGCTCAGTCCGTTGAATTTGAAGACTTTTGAAGGATCTGCCCAAATTGGTCCAGGTTGCATGGACGTTCACCTTCGAACCAGCCCGTCAAACACACCGCGGCCGCCTCGACCTACAGCTTCGATTCGTGGTGAGAGTACAGAAGGGCACTGGAGAGAGAACAAAAATCTCATGTAGAAGGAAATGAAGCTGCTGTAATCGCTTGCAATGGCTTACCATTGTTTGGATGATGGGTCCGATAATCCACGCAGCGTCTTTGATCTCCATTGTAACTTGCTGATGACTCTAGTACAAGACGATCCTCGAGACAACCAGTTCCATCATGGCCGAGCTTTTGTGCTACGCTGCCATCGATGTGGATGTCTTGCATCAGGAGATCTTGAGTGACAGCTCTCCATCAGGTGTTAGCGATAGTGGCATGTTTGAGCGATGCATGGTAGGTGTACATGTCGCGCAAGGTGGAGAGTACATCGCGGAGGAGCTCCACGTGACGGGGAGATCATCAATCGTCGTTGGCCGAGTCGGGCGGAGCAGTGGAGTGGTGCTTCAAGTGCGAGGTCGTGGAGTCGTTCGCTAATTTTGTACTGAGTCGACTCCCAGAGCCCAACAAGTGGAGGGTGTGAGAGAAAACACTCCCAGCTGGTCTCGGAGTACGTGGTCCGATTCGGCGACTCGCCAGTGCTACCGTATTAGGACTCGGAGGATCCAGTCGTGGGGTGGGTGTATGCTCTTTCCCCCTCTCGCGCGCTACTGCTTCGCGCCGGCCTAAGCCGCCGTGGTTGTGCCTCTCGCCAGGCTGCGACCGACACGACCGACGACCCGACCGACGACGACTGACGTTTCTGACGACCCTGGTGCTGCATTAACGACCGTGACGACCTTGCTCTCGAGCAACTACGCGCCCGAGCTGTGGCAGTGTAGCTAGTGCTCATTGGCTATCGTCTTACCCCTTCAGCTGTGGCCAATCCGTCTGTCACCGTCAGCTCTCGAGCACACGGCTGCTGCAGAGGGTCATCGTCGCGGCTGCACATCATCGTCGATCACGCTGCAACGTTGACCGTTGCACGCGTCCTCACCTCTCCGTCAGCAAGTCACTCTAAGACGGTACCCTGCCCGACATGACAGAACTGGTGTCGACGTTTGACCGACTATCGATGCACCAGCACCACGGCGCGCACGCCTCGGTCGACGCGTCAAGCAGCGCCAGTCTCAGCAGCTCGTCAACCAACAAGAAGCCCGCGGCCACCTCGAGCCATGGCACACGACGGCCCTCCAGCAGCTCCAACGCCGACAACTTGGCTCTCCCGGACATGCGAAGGGTCAGTCATCATGTACCATGCGGCTTTGAACCCTTAGGGCTTCTGCTTGTGTGTGCTGTGTCGCGTCTCTCTGCCCAGGGGCACAGAGCCTCCTATGTTTTAGCGCATGCGAGGGTGCGAGCGAGCGAGCAGGCGAGCAGGCGAGCGAACCCGCGCTTGACGCGCATGGACCTGCTCGTCAGCTCTCGTCAGCAACCAGAAAACGCCCCTCGCCGATCACGTGCGATGGACTGGCCCGCATGGACCTGCTCGTCAGCAACGAGAAAACACGCCGCCCGTCGATCACGTGCGATGGCCAAGGATCTGCACGTGTGGTCACATGGCGCCAGCATTGGGCTCCATGGTCTGCTCAGTCCTGCGAGTCGAAGCACCCAACTAACGTCACGCGCGCTCGCATCCCCGCTTTCCAGCAACGCTCGCAACGATTCTCGGTACCCACATCCCAGTCCGACTCGTCCCTAGCTCAGCAGTCGCAACCCTCAGCGGCGACTAGTCAGGCGCCACCATCACAGCCAAGTCTGCCGCTCTCAAGCTCTTTCGCCTTTCAACCCGCTCCGGCCCCTGTCCAAGCGCAATCCATACCCCTGTCGTCCTACACTCTATCCGAGTTCAACGGCGGCTTATCCGCACCGCCAGTCCAACGTTCCTTGTCCGAGGACTCGTTCACCCATGGTCTTCCCTATTCGGACCACCATCGCTACCAATCGAGTGCCATTAACGCATCTCAGTCGAACCCGAATCTGAACGGCCAATACCTCAATACCCAAATCTCGAACCGGCAAACGCCGCCCTCTTCCTATCAGCAAGGGCAACAACAGCAGCAACAGCAATCTTCGTACCGGAAGCTCGACTATGATTACGCCTCCATGCCGAACGGAGCAGGCAGCGCGAATATGGTGCCGCGATTTTACGGATCGGCCGCACCGCGACATGACACTCAATCGTTCGTATCAAATCGAGCCGATCCATCCCTCGATTGGCTTACCAGGCCTCCGCAGCAACCACCACATGCCATGCCCCACCTCCACCACCAGCAGCACCTCCACCATCAGCAGAGCATGGCCCCGCTGCTAGGAGTCGCATTCGATGGAATCAATTATGCGGGCATGATGAGAGGACCAACACAAGATGATGAAGTGTAGGTACCTTTAGCTCCTTGTGCTTGTGTGACTCCCCAAGCTGATGTGCCCGTGTCCTCTGTCCCATGCGCAGTATCCCCACCGCGATCGTCATCAAGAACATTCCCTTCCAAGTGCCAAAAGAGCAATTGCTGGGAGTGATGGTGCGTTGGGCTTCCACAGGCGGCCAGCTTGACTCAGCCACTGATGCGCCTAGGCTCCTCACCTATCGCACAGGAGGATCTTCGTCTACCCGCCCCTTTCGCCTTCAACTACCACTTTGACAACGGACAATTCCGGGGGCTCGCCTTTGCCAACTTTCGCAACGCTTCGGATGCCTCATTGTGCGTCTCGGCACTCAATGGGTTCGATCTCCAAGGTCGCAAGCTTCGAACAGAGTTCAAGAAGGTGCTTAAGGAAGGGGAGAAGGAAAAGATTGAGCGGGAGAAGGCGTTGAAGCGGATGCGGTCGACGAGGGAACTGCACAACGGGATGGGAATGGGGATCGGCGTTGGAATGACGATGGGCATGGGTGGTGGGGACTTTGCACCAGATGGGGGACCACCGCCACCGCCACCGCCACCGGTCTGGATGAGGAGAGAGCATTCGGCGTCAGATCGAGGGGGCTTTGGCAACGTCGCGCCGATCAACACCGATGACGACGATTACGGGCGACCGGTCCAAGGGCCATATTCTTCGGCCTTCGGAGGTGGACCCTCGACGTTCGGATCGAGGGAATACGTACCTGCGCCACCACCTCCACCACCGGGTATGAATGGCGGGGATGGGGTATGGGGTCGCTTTAACGGGTCTTCGCCGGCGGGCCCGACTTCCTCCGGGAGTGGGCCGGCGCCATCCTCGGGCCAGTACAGTACCAGCCCACTGAGCGACGTCGGCACGAGTATCTCTGCGCGCATGACCCAAACGACGAGCAGCAGCGGGTCCGAGTCCGGCGGTGGTCGAAGTGGCAGTTCCGGCCCGATCGAACTCGACATGAACGACTCGCAAACGCTCGATATTTACTCGCGCGTCGTCGTCTTCAAAGACGATTTCTTGAGGGAGGAGTTTGCGTTCGCTCGGTCCCTGTCGGCGAATCAGCGCAAGATCGTCCATCTTGTTGCGAAGAAGTTGGAGTTGGGTCATCGTAGTGTTGGGGTAGGGGATGATCGACATGTCGTTGTGTACAAGCCCAGCGCGTCGGAGTCGCCGGCACTGAGGGGCATGACTTCGAGCAGGGTAGGTGTTGACGTCCACGATATCAGTGAGACTCATAGCGGCTGACTCAAAGCACGGGAAACCCCTACAGGCTCTGAGACATGCAGCATCCAGTCTGATCCGTCAGCCTTCGCGGGATACACTCAACTCGTACCTCAACTCGACAGCGACGTCGTCGACATCGTACTCGAACCAAGCCTACAGATCCGGCCCCATGGGCTCCTTCACCAAATCAGCGTCAACCAACGTCTACTCCTTGCACGCTAAAAAATCAATGCCGGACATCCGACCCTCCAACACCCACCCGGGCTCCCGTCGATCCAACATGAACCTTCGACATGGCTATCAATCCCTGCAAGCACCTCGACCCTCCAGAGCGTACCCACCTGGCGTCCGAAGCATCTTTGCGAATCAAGACTATGGCAACAACGACGCGACTCCTCCTGTGCCTTCGGTCCCTAAAGAGTATTACGATTCGAATGGGTCGAACCCGAGTCCCAATATGCATGGGAATGGAGGCGATCCGAGTCCGACGAGTGAGGAGAGTATGAGTACGGGGGCGACGAGATCGATCGGTGGTGGGGGTGGGCTGAGGACCATGTCGAGTAAGGAGGAGATTGGGGCTTGGAGACGGTTTGATGGGCATGAATGAAGCATGGGGCTCTTTTTGTGACGTTGGATGGATGATCGGTCGTGTTCTCTGTTCCGGAACGTATGCCCCACCACGGATTTTTCTGTTTTCTGTTCTCTTTTTACTAGTCTTTTTATAACGACGATATCACGGGACCCCTTCTGCAATACGCTGGGGTATCCTCTCTCTGCTTTGTTCTCTCCACTTCGTTTATTCTCATGTTTGACACACACACATAACTCCTCCTCCCCCCCCCCCCACACACATTCATGATCTGCTCTTATTTTTGATGAGTCCTTGAGGCGATTTTTTTCCCGATTTTGCAGTTGCTTATACACGACATCACGAGCCTTTTTGCGGATTCTCCATGCAATCAGGTTGAGGTTGACGGTTATTGTGGGCCGCCATCAAATGATGACATCTCTTCCCAATTCATCGAATGTGCACAACTTCAAGCAAATTCACGAATAAGGTCAAAGCTCCTTCCCTTCCCCACCACCGGATCGTTTCGGTAAAGGCGGTGGCACCAACTTGACCTCCTCCTTCCTCTTGCCTGGGAACCCACCTGCGAAATCATCAGGTAAATCCGAGGCTGGGATCTGGGCCAATTTTGATTCGTACACTTTGGTCGGCTTCAATTTACCCGTGGCGAAAGCGTGTTGTCGTTTTTCAAGGTCATGGGACCACATCGCCGCTCCACTGAGACAGGGTATGAAGAATGTCACAAAAAAGCTTCAGGAGAAGAGCTCTTCACACGCGTCCTCCTGTGGATCTGCACTCACATCCGATTCGAGATCGTCAACACGATTCCGATCAAGGGTAAGCGTTCCAATAGACTGGCGACGAAGCCGAACATGCGGTACTCGTTCTGTCGTTCGACCATCCAGAGTTCGATTTGGAAAGGCGTCATCTTCTTTTCTGCAAAGTACTGCGATGAGTAAGGGTCGGCGCCGGATCAGTTTTTGTTGGGATTTTGGGCCCGACGTTTTGGCGGGGACGTACTGGCTCGTGCATGGATCGACCTAGGGTCAAGCATCGGAGAGCTGATAGTACGACGATTGCGAGCCCGGGGATGAAAGATAGAGGCGTGAGAAGGACTGTGCGGGCGAGTCAACATTCTGAATCGTCAGCGGACAGCAAGAATCCGAAGTGGAGCAAAATCGCTTGGCACGTACTCCTGAGCACGAACATTCGCACCAAAGGTGACGCCAGTCGAAGGTAGAAGGCTTGTTTCTTCGAGTTCCTCTGTGCCCTTTCGACGGGCGGTCTAGCCCATTCCTCTACGTAGGGTTGCCAAAATTCGCTGTCTGTTGGGTCAAACGCCAGGCAGAGATCGAGTTCTTCTCGTCAGAGGCTAATGCTCCCACGGACTGCCAGCAGAGCGTCGAATGAAGACTCAACCCTTTGCCCTTGACCTGACGGTCGCTTCGTAGACCTCCTTCCTACTCTTGGTGAGTTCCCTCCTGAGTGCCCACTCAAGCAAAGCGTTGACCTGACCAAGCACGAGGGTGACAGTCGTAAAGAAGGCGGGACTGACGCCGAGGAAAGCGGCATCGTGGATCGCGGCAGGTGCAAAAGGGGATCGAGAGAGGATCAAGGTGACGTAGAGACGAGTGAGAGGGTAGGACACGAATATAAAGGGGACGGAGGCGAAGAGGAAGCGCTTGAGGGTCTTTTGGGAACGTGCCCAGATGGGTCGGTTCAAGGTGGGGTCATGGAGCAAGCGGTAGGCTCCAACTGTTCAGCGAGGGGAGGGCGATACTTCAGTCGATGACACCCATCCTCGAAACATTCGTGTTGACTTACCCAGGCAGTAGGAAGGGGGAAACGGAAGAAGCTCGACGGGCATCTTGTAGCGTCTCGAGACTGGTCCCAATCACGGTGAGCGATCGTTGGACTTTTCGCTGCAGCTGGCTTCTGGCTGGGAAAGAGTCGCCCCCCTTTACGCGGCTATTGGCCAAACGGATCGGAAAACGTCTGCAGCGCAAAAGGAAGAATCCCAGCTCTTGGCTATCAGGTGGTGTGCAGCTGTGGCGGTGCGGCGACCCCGGGGCCCGGTGCTCGGGAGTTCCCCGATCGACGTCATGCGCACCGACACGACGTGTCTGACCAGTCGCGGGACAGGCAGACGCTGGGGATGGGTGCAGAGGCAATGAAGGACCGACCTGCTGATGGAGCTGTTTGTTGGGAGAGTAGTTATACGGTGCACAACCCACTTGAGGCTCCCTGCAGCGCTTTCAGCCGAGCACTCTTGAGCCAAAATTACCCAAATTGCAAATTCCGGATAGGCACTGACTGGAACTGATTGCTCCGAGTTGATCGTGCCCGAGTCGCGTACACGCGGCGCACGTTTTGACACCACGTTCCCACTTCTCCACCTCGACCGTCTGCCTGGACGAATACGGGCCGTGGCATCGCTAATCAAAGCCTCTTCTTCGCCCTCTTTGGCTCTTTGGGGTCCCCCCTTACCTACCTCCTCCATGCAGACCTAGACGGGTGATGCCCTCGAACATGGGTCGAGATTGTCGCCGTCGCGCTCGCGATCAGACCAGCTCTGCGATCATCGACAGTACACCGCAGAAGTGGTTGCTCGGCCAAACCAGCGCATTCCGGTCGTAGCAAGAGGGGATGCCGGGCTTCTCACCTACAACACCGACATGGCGCCGCTCGGCATGCTTTGTTGGTTGACCGATCCCCGACGTTACGTTGTCTGGTTCCGCGGCACACCTTGTGCATCGACCCAGAGTCAGCTACTCACTGGTTCGTGTACGTGCTGAGCTTTTTCTCCTTGCCGGATGACGAGACCGGGTGTTGGAGAACGCTCTATTTCCCTCCCTCGGTCGATATTTCAGGTTCTACGACGCATGTAGCACTTTATGGGAGAAAGGCCCTTACCCTTACCAGCGCCACAATCTGCTGTCCATCCTCGGTAAACGCTCGCCGGAATTGACCCAAGAGTACCCTGGCTACGTTGTGACCCGGATGACTCGCACAAAGCTCAAGATGAAGAGGGTGCAGGCGAGACTGCGTCAGTTGCTCGAGCTCGATGAAGTGGACTCGATAACTCCATGGCTTGCATAAGCTACGAAGTGTGTGGTCGTGTGGTCGGACAGAAATTGCACCCTGTTCCGACTCAGCGAACAGAGCAATCAGGTTCACGAAAGCTTCATCAAAATTTTCAGATTTCAATTACATGCATGCCAAAAAAATACACTCTATACCCTTCCCCAGACTCAAGCCTTAACAAACGCATCCGACGACCCTGCTTTCGCAGCCAAAGGCCAAGAGCAGTATCGATCAATCAAGTTGTGGGATATGTGGGGCTGCGTGGGGTTCCCGCGCCGTCGCGAGCTGTCGCGCGCACCAGCAGCAGGACCCGGGAAAGCTCAGCCCAAGCAGAGGGAAAACCCCGTTTGTTGGGCGAAGACCAAATCATCGATTCTCATTGAGAAGTTCCTCTACATCAAACATACCTCGCGTAGCATTATCACAAGGCATCAGTGGCCCGAAAAGTACAAAAGCCCCGAGATGCACCGTGACATTGGGCTGAGCTTTCCCGGGGTCCTGGCCGCAGCGCACAGCAGCTCTCACCGGTCTCACCCTTGCCGCTCACTCTGGCCGTCCGCCTCGCCCAGTCTGGCGCCTTTCGCAGCCTCGCGACAGTTGCTTCGTCGGTGCCAAGTCCATCACCCGCTTGTGCACCCTCCCATCATCTTGACTTCCATACCCCTCGGAAATCGCAGACCATTCCCAACCTCCCCCAGAGCCATGGTCTGCACCACAGCTGAGCTCCCCACTCCTCCTGCTACTTCGCACGACAAGCTCAGCGGCCACGAGTGGTGGCAGTCTATACACCAACCCAAATATGTCGTCGCGCCCATGGTAGACCAATCGGAGCTGGTACGTGAAGGCTACTCTATGCGATTCTACACTCGGTCGCGCCCTTTCCCACCGGATAGGGGCTCTCGATCTTATTCCCATCGCCGGAGCAGACACTGATCACTCCGGTGACTTCCCTGCAGGCCTGGCGTATTCTCTCGCGTCTACATGGTGCCAATCTCGCCTACACCCCCATGTTCCACGCCGCGCTCTTCAGCTCCAACCCCAAATACGAACAAGAGCAATTCGACAGCTCTCCCGAATCAATCGAAGGCGTCGCGCCCTACGATCGTCCTCTCGTCGTCCAGTTCTGTGCGAATGATAAGGACAAGTGGTTGGCGGCAGCACAGAAGGTTGTTGGAAGGTGCGATGCGGTGGATTTGAATTTGGGGTGCCCGCAGGGGATTGCCAAGAAGGGGCACTATGGCGCTTTCCTCATGGAAGAATGGGACTTGATCAAGAGCATGAGTGAGTGAACGCGACCGTGAGCGTACTCCTGGCCCATACCTCTGATACCATGCCACCCTCACAGTCTCACATTTGCACGAACACCTTGCGATCCCCGTCATCGCCAAACTGCGAGTCTTCCCGACGCTCGACAAGACGCTCGACTACGCCTCGCTCGTCTACTCGTCCGGTGCCCAACTCGTCACCGTCCACGGTCGAACGCGGGAAGCCAAAGGTCGCTTAGCAGGTTTCGCCTCCTGGCCTAAGATCCGTTCCGTCGTCGACTTGCTCAGTCCCCGCGTCCCCGTCCTAGCGAACGGAGGTGTCCCCAGCGCCGAAGATGTCGATCCTTGTCTCGCCGAAACGGGTGCGAAAGGGATCATGTCCGCCGAAGGCAACCTTTACAACCCCATGATCTTCTCCCCCATGAACGCCAAAGCCGGACGAGACTATTTTGCCCAGCTTCCTCAGGAGATGCGACTTGCCATTTCGAGATGCGATGAACAATTCGAGGCCGGTGTCCAATGGGATCGGGATATGGCTGCTTACGCCCCTTCGACGTGGTTGGCGGCGCAATACTTGGCGATTGTCGGTACGATCCCCCATACCAAGACCTCGATTAGTGCGATCAAGGCGCATCTGTTCAAGTTGTTCCGACCTGTTTGGGCCGTCGAGAGGCATTTGGATATGAGGGAGTTGTTGGGCAGAGCTGGAGGAGGCAGGTCGCTGGACTATGAGGCCAAAGTCATAGAGTATCAAGAGATTGTGGATGAATTTGTGAGAAGGTTCAAGGTGAGTCCCTTTCTATGGCTGGCGACGAGTGAAATAGTTCCTATCCTGACCCATACATTGCTGTTCCAGGCCGATCTCGCCGAAGGCCACCTTCCACTCAACTCGTTCCGGCCCTTAACCCACGCCGAAGTACAAAGCATCTATGGCGGCGTGGTCCCCTACTCCCACGCGCAACCTTACCTCCGGGTGACCAAACCCGAAGAACACCAAGTCGTCGCCGGGACCGCGACGAGTGCCGAGAACGAAAACAAATTGGTTATGCAAGCTGAAACGAATGGGAAACGAGCTGCGTCGCCTTCGTCCCTTTACGAAACAACGGAGGCGAAACGCTCCAAAACGACGGACGAGTCGACTTTAGATGCATCTGTGATCCCACCCGTGATCAAGGACAAGACGACGCCGTGCATCAATTCAACGAAGGATCCGTCACCTTGCGTCAACATCGCAGCCAACAAATGCTCACATTCGGCTTGTTCGGCATGCTGCGCTAGCATTAGGAAGGGTGAACTGAGTCGGGGTGGGTGCACACATCATGAGGAGAAGGAGAAGAAGGATGCGGAAAAACGACAGTTGAAGAAGGTTCGGGTCAAGGATGGGAAGGCCAAGAGGGCCAGCGCTAAGGGGGATAGTGCACTCTCGCAATGATGGGACTAGATTCGAAGTATATTACTGTTGTAACGTTTCGTGCTCCTATTCTACAAGGATGACCAGAAGAAAGAGTCTGCTGGCTCGTCAGTGGGAGGCACGACTTGTGGGACAGTACACTAGCTGCGTCTCTTATCTATGGGGTAACGCAGCATTGTATGAAGGGGCTGAACAGTCTTTGACTACTATGGTTGGCTGACAAGTTGAGCGATCTGAGCAGACACGAGAGACGTCTTTCTACGAAAAAGTTTCAACGCGACGCACACTTACGATGCAATTCCGTCGAACTGATCTGTTGGAAGAAGGCTGGGGTTGAACTCGTTGATTTCAACACAAGCATCACTTCCAATCAAACCAGCTCGAAGCCATGTAGACGAAAAAGAAGAGTCGCTCACTGCTGATCAATCACAAGCCACAGAGCCAATGTGAGGGCCTTCCAGTGAGAAGCCAGGCCTGTGGCTGTGGCTTCCCCAGCGCGCATCCCCCGCTCGAATTTTGAGCTTGGACCTCCTCGGGGAGTCGCCCCGGTTATTTCCGGAGTCGGCATGAACACTGGGGCACATGCCAAGCCTGTACGCTCCAAGCGAGAAAGGGTACCCTATTTTTCAGGGACCGGGAGAAGATGTCCTCAGTGCCAAACCCTATGACGATCACGTACCTGCAGTACATCTGCAGCTGCAGCACCGTCCCCAACTCGAAGCTAGCGCTGAGCGGGCTTGAGCGGGCCAATCGCGCACTATCGCGCACTCGATTTTAGGCTCTAACGACATTTCCCGCTACGTCGCTATATCGGTATCTGCCCAACAGTGGTATGGCGCGCGCGCTCAGTCTCTTCACCCTCTTCTCCACTTCAGTCACGACGCCTACATCCCCGACAGATTGAGAGTCGAGCAATACTGTATTCGACGCAAGCACCTCCTGTCGTCCTCAAGAAGCAAGGCACGTGTTCGTTCTCGTATCTCGATGGGTCTCCTCGAAGGTCTCGGCAAGCAGGTCAGTACACGACCGCATCGTGCACCCGCGCTTTCTCACAGCTGACAGAACTGTCTCTTTCCTGTACAGCCTGGTCAGTGACGTGTGGATGGGAACCTCTGAGGTGGCTGCCATCGCGTGGACTGGAAGGGCGCGGTCAGCACTGGGCGAACCTCCCCCACACGCTGCGGCCGCACCTCCTACGGGCTCGTGCGATCTATCGCTGACCCCGCACGCTCCTCGTCCGTCACTTCGAGCAGAATCATTCAAGCTGAAAGCCAATTACAAATTCCACAAGGTCATTGTGCGTCCACATGCTCTCTATCCTCCCCTCTGGCCCCTGGGGATAGCGTTCCGTCGGAGCTTGCTGCGACGCCTACGCGTGACGATAAACCCGAGCCCATCCGACTCACTCGCCATCATGTTGCTTTTCCCTTCATCGCAGGGACAAGGTGCATTTGGCGAAGTCAGGCAAGCAACATGGACTCGACAGGACGGTACCAAGCTCGAAGTAGCCGTCAAGGTCATCAAGTCAGTCTCGTCGCCCAAGGCCCCTCGGCGATCGCAACCCACCCCCCACCCCCCACCAGATCACTCACCCGCCTCGGCCTTACCGGTTTGTCCGCGCGCAGGAAGAAACAGGTCAAGGGAAATCTCGACGACGTGTTCGATGAGATCCGACTACTCGATGGTTTGGACCATCCCAACATTGGTCAGTACACACCTTCCTGGATCTCTCCCGTCGGCAGCCGGCGCTCTAAACCACGAACACCATCGGCCCACAGTCAAATTCTACGAATCCTTCGAGTCGCGAGAGAAGTTCTATCTTGTCTTTCAACTCGCATCGGGGGGAGAGCTGTTTGAGCGCATCGCCGAACAAGGCAAATTCACCGAGGCCGACGCCATTAAAATTGTCCGCATGATCTTGGAGGGCGTCAAGTACCTGCATGCCCATCACGTCGTACATCGCGATCTCAAGCCTGAGAACCTCATATAGTACGTTGAGTGGAATGGATCTGCGTAACACTACGCGTGCTCACTGCACAATTCACTCTTCCTTGACAGCTTGGAGCCAAATGGTGACGACTTGGTGATTGCCGACTTTGGGTGAGTCGAGAGCCTGATTTTCGTCGGTCGTCAAATATGAACATCCCTCTCAATTCAGTATCGCCAAGCATTGGGACGACGGCGAGGTCTTGACCAGTCTTGCTGGGTCGCCCGGATATGCCGGTAAGCCCCTCGTGCAACCGAGAAGCAGGAGGGGATCTAGCGTCACTAATCTTCTCCATTCATCTTCAGCGCCAGAGGTATTGACACAGACCGGTCACGGCCCGGCAGTCGACCTGTGGTCTGTTGGGTGAGCCATACCGACTCGACTCCAGGTGAAGGCGCTGACGAATCGCCGGTACCGTTTGCAGCGTCATCTGTTACACCCTGCTTTGCGGTTATGGGCCTTGGAGAAGAACAGAGATGCGCGATTTGATCGAGGAATGCAAGGCCGCTAACGTCCAATTGTGAGGTCGACCGTCTCGATCGGTCGGTCACCACTAGGTTTGAACTGACCGCCGGGATCGAATCGTTTGGCTTTCACCAGCCACGAACAATACTGGAGCAAGATCTCGCTCGAAGCCAAAGATTTCATCAAGGTGCTGATCCGCCCCGACCCCGCCGAAAGACCGACGGCCGAACAAGCGCTCAAGCACCGATGGGTCACTTCCCACGAACCGAGCGAGGAACATGATCTGGGCGGCTTGAGGGAGAATTGGAACCCGAGGAAGAAGTGGAAGTCGACGGTTGGGACGTTGATCGCGACGAGGAGGCTGGTGATGGCTGCTCAGAAGGCCAAGGAATCGACTGGGGAGAGTAGTGGGGATGATGGGTTCGGGACGGCGGATGAAGCGGACGATGAACTATTGCAGAAGTTTCATGAGACCGCTGGAAAAACAGCGCCGAAAGAGGTTGAGGACGTTCAGAATAATCTTCAGGAGCTCAAGACAAGTTGAACGAGATCGATGTGACAGTCTGGGCCAACGAGGCAGTCGGATGGGTCTTTTATGTATCATCAGCATGCGCAGCATCAGTATCGCTTGCAATCTGGAAACCGAGGAGAAAACCCCGATACAGCTATTACAAGACTAAGATTCACAATCATGCACCAACGAGGGCAATCACATCCTGAATACGCCAAAGTTGCCCCTGTCCCTTTTCTCGGGGTTCCAGCTCTTCATCGCGACGCTCAGACCGAGACCGAGGCAGGATCGCGTATCGGAGGGAGAGATGACACCATCGTCCCACAACCTTGCGGAGGCGTAGACCGGTGTTGATTGGTGTTCAATTTGCGCCTTGAGTTTGGAGGTTTTGGAGGTGTCCCTGTGAAGATTAATTTAGGTGATTAGCATACAGATCTGGAGTGCGAGAATGATGCGCAGCGATCAAACGTACTTGGACACGGTCGACATGACGTCTTGCAATTGATCACCACCCATGACGGAGACACGGGCGTTGGGCCACATCCACAAGAATCTGGGGTCGTATCTGCGGGTCGAAGATGGATGTTAATCGTTAGCATGATGTCGATCTAAGTTGAACGGCAAGTAATTCATCAACTCACGCTCGTCCGGCCATACCGTAGTTACCCGCGCCGCTACGAGGGGAGCAAAGACGCTTCAGCCACAGCACATCGGTGCATCCATAAGCAAGTCGAAGTACTGACTAGGATCCACCCACGATGACCGTGAGCTTCGGCACTGTTGTCGCCGCGACGGCTCGCACCATTTTTGCGCCATTCTTGGCAATACCCCCCTTCTCGGCATCCTTGCCGACCATGAACCCAGAGATGTTGACCAAGAAGACAAGAGGTATACTTCTTTGCTCGCAGAGCTGGATGAACTGGGTTGCCTTTAGAGCCGAGGGTGAGAGGATGACACCGTTGTTGGCGATCTGTTGGGTGGATTAGGAAGTAGTCTTAGCTTCCCTGCCCAAAGGTATGGTCACATCCGTTCGATGGCTTACGATGCCGACAGGATACCCGTGGATGTGAGCTACACAAGTCAAATGATCAAGTATGATCAGTTCCAGATTTATGTTCCCGTCTTACAGAAGTGTGCACTGACCGAATCCAGTGACGATGGTTGAGCCATAGCCTTTCTTCCACTCCTGGAAACGACTCCCATCGACGGTCCTTGCAATCACCTCCCTCATATCCCAAGGCTTCTTCAAGTTGGTCCCCACGACTCCACCCAGTTCTTTAGGATCATATATGGGCTCATCCACCTCCGTCGTTGCCGGCTCGGCGTACTCGCTCTTCCACGGCAAAGGCTTGTAGTTGAGGGCCTTGATCGAGGATCGTGCAATGGCAATCGCGTGCAAATCAGACTTCGCGAGATGGTCGGTCACACCTGATTCGGAAGAGTGCATCAGACCACCACCGAGCGTTTCGGAATCGACTTCTTCACCCAAGGCAGCTTTGACGAGCGGCGGACCAGCGAGGAAGATGGTGCCCTGATTGGCGACGATGATGTTTTCTGACAGGAGCGAAAATGCATCAGTTAAGGTGAAGCAAAATCACGTAAGAAAGCACATGAAGCTCACCATCGGCCATGGCAGGTACATACGCCCCTCTGTGCGGGAAGACCGAGGACTAGAGTTCAGTATGGGCGATAATCGCTGGAGGCGCCAAGAGCAAAGTAAATTGACCCAGCAACCGAAATACCGTGAACAACAGCCAGTTGACTGTGACGAAGAAGCGAAGTCAGACTGTAATTCTCAAGCCTTCTAGCGTGTAGGCCCCACACTCACGGGATGCCTTTGGCGCTCATTTGTGCCATGTTGCGGAAAATTCGACCAAAGTGCTCTCGGTCGGGGAACACATCGGCCTGGTACGGCAGCGCAGCACCTCCGGATTCGACTGGAATGTGTTCAATGAACCCTTGGTCAGCTGAGGCTCGAAGCCCGTGTCCCTTCTCCCGACCTGGACTGACCGAGGTAGACACAGGGAAGTCGGTTGTCGAGGGCAATCTCTTGCGCTCGGAGATGCTTCTTGACCGTGACCGGGTGGTAGGATCCACCCTTGACTGTACCCTAGGCCCAAAAAAATGTGTAATGAGATTAGGAAAGCCAACTCTTTCCCGCCGATTTTGCCATGACCGGTTTGCTCACATCATTGGCGACAACGACGACCTCGGTCCTGAACAAGTGGGGAAGTGGCATTTTCCCGGATGAGCTCGAATGTTCCAGCGGAGCCTGGTCCACCTGTAGAGGTCTCGAACTGACCCATGCACCCTTCCAATACCGGTAACAATACCCGCGGCGGGTAGAGGTCCATCGTACATATCATGCCCAGCAAGTGGGGACAGCTCGAGGAACGGCGAGAACGGATCGAGCAGCTCGTGTATCCTGTACACGTAAGTATTACAGTCCGGAGTCTTGAGTTTCACTTGAACACGCGATATGATAACCGATCGGTGTGACAGTCTGTCTAGAACTGACCTCTCTCGCACCAAAAGTTTGCCGGCGGCCTTGACCTTTTGCTTGGCCTTCTCCCCACCTCCGTTCTCGATCGTCCGGAGCAGAGTCTGCATCTCCTGTTCGACGACCTGCATCGCCTCGGCGCGCTCCTTGAATTCAGGATCCGAAGTATCGATGGCGGTGGACAGGACGGGGAAGCCATGGATCCTGCGATGCTGAACACTGGCGGGGCCATTCCGAAGTGACGACGACGAGGACGACGACGAGGACGACGACGAGGTCGCGCACACGGACGACCGCGCCGAGTCGACGAACGATGCCGAGCGACGGGTCGCAGACGAGAGCAGAACCCGGCTGGAGCCGATCGAGCGTGCGTACATCCTCGTTGCTGAGAGCGAAAGCTGCGGAGGATCGCGTGCGTTGTCGGAGGACGGAGTGAAAGTGAAAGCGCTCGGCCGGGATCCTGAGAACCCCGCTCGAACACGGCACGCCGTGTGGGCGTTCGGCGCATCCGACGGAACCGGCGGCCTCGGCTCGCTCGGCACTGCATGAGTCGTCACGTCGTCACTAATTTTCGGAGCTTTTTTTTCCCGTTTTCGTTCTTCGGTAGCAGGAGGATACTGGGAAGGGCACGTGACTTGCCTCAAGTCGCTCCACCTTTTTCTGGATGCAGCCTGCTTGCCCTCGAACAGGCGCTTGTCGGCCCTTTTCATCGGCTTACGCCGCCGGCAACTTGTGCTCGATCGCTCGCCGGCCCCGCAGTTGATTGCCTTTCCCCCACATCGTGCATCGACGCCTGCTGACTCGAAAGTAAGGGCTGGGCTCGAGCTGACTCCCAACGCAACACGGCCAATCGAGACCGGACTTTCCGACTAACCGATCGCTCACCTCCTCCACAGTGGCTTCTCTGACCCGCTCGTTCGCGCACACAACTGCTGCACTGACTCGAGTGTCCGCCGCCACGCGTCACGGCGCCTCTGCCCCCGCCGCTGCCCGTTCCGCTTTCCATACCTCGTGCTCGCGACCTGTAAAGGGTGCATTCTCGGTGAGTACAGTATCAGCACTGTTGACAACCTTACACGGTCTTGATATATCCGTCTTTTCGCCGGCAGGCTTTGCTGCACGGTTCACCCGAGGCCAAGGCCGAGGGCGAGAAAGCCGAAGGGCAACACTCCAAACTAGTGGGCCGCAACGTAAGTACGGTTGACCAGATGTTTCAATGGCGCGGGTAGCAATCATCCCAAGGGGTGTGTCCTTCCATCGTTGTCGGGGATGCCGTGGGCCAGCCCCACTCCCGGCTGTTCAGACACGATGATGTGGGTCTCACAGGGTGCTGACATTGCTCCGTCCTCCCTCTCGGCCTATCGCCCGGACAGCGGAGCGTACACGAGTTCCAAAGTAAGTAATAGATCACGCGTGGCATCCCACATCTCTCCCCGTCGAGCTGGGTACTGACCTCCGCCCCCACTCAAATCTGTGCCCCACCTCTCCCCCCGACCGCCCCGCTTCCGTCTTGGACCATCCAACAGAACACAAGGTCTTGCCCCAACATGTCGAACAGTACAAGGAGCTCATTGCTGGTTACTACAAGGGCATCCACGAGTCGGAGGACTTCCATGCCAAGTTGACCGGCAGTTGGGAAATCGTCGTTGGCGAGGTCGACACGTTTGGTCTGTCCGCTCCAAACTGATTACGCCTCAGGACCTGCAGCTCACCTCGCTTGTATTCTACCCCAACGTGAGCAGTCCACATATTTGAATACGAGGGATTGACCGGCTTCGAAAAGACCAAAGCTCAAATCAAGGCATCCCACGCAAGTCTACTCTCCCCCAGCCACAACTTTCCCTTGTATCTAAACGAAGACTAAATCCTTGACCTCATTCCCCTCATTCTCACAGGGCCACCTCGAGTTCTTCAACCATGAGATTCTACCTCTGATTCAAACGCGCACCTCGCAACTGAACCAAGAATTCGCCTTTTGGCAATGTGCCGAACCACGCACCGATCTGGGCGGCATCGTCGAGCTGAGGACGTATTCGCTCAAGCCGGGAGCCTTGTTGGAGTGGGAGAACCAATGGTCAGTTGATTGAATCGTGTCACAACGACGCAAGGTTCGTCCGCGAAGAAGCTGACGAATTTCTTTCTACTGTCCTCGGTCGTGAACGAACAGGCGAGTCGGCCTCGAAGCTCGTCTTCGATCGGGCCACTCACCCTTGGGCGCCTGGTTCTCCCAACTCGGTGAACTACACCAAGTGCACCACATGTGGCATTACGCGACGCTCGAGGAACGCCGCGCCACGCGGGAAAAGGCCTGGACGATCGATACCTGGTCCGGAACGGTGACGAAGGTGGGACTGATCAAAAGAACCAGGCTTAGCGTGTTTTAGATCGATTGCTGAACATGCTTCTCCACGTTTTGTCCACAGACGGTCAAGCTGACGGAAAAGATGGACGCCAATGTGTTGAGGGCATTACCGTTCTCGCCGATGCGCTGAACGGCACAGGGCTGCAGTGGACGACCGAGCTGGGTGTTCAACACCTCCGATTGTTACGATTTTGATTGGGCGCTTGGCTTGCTTTCTCTACAATGTGATGTAACTGAATATTTACCTTGACTCCTTGGGTCCAAAAATAAGATCGTCTTGGTGCTGGATCGTGGGCATGCCGGATCAGCCATAGCATCCTTCCTCTCACTAGGTCTTCGAGTGGGGCCCCCACAAGCAGATGTTGTATTGACCCAACGGAGGGCGACGCAGTAAAATTACAGGTGCGATTATATGGTATGCACCGCCCATTCTGAACGGAAGCAAAACGCCATGCATGGGAACGAGGTTCAGTCGGGGCGCTTATCTCGCTCCCGAGTTGGCCCCGACCCAAGGTGATGAGATGTAGTTGCGAATGCTGCGACGAGGAAAACATGATATTAGTTCATTCCGTGTAGGAACGAGGAGGAGAGCCGGGGCGACTGACCCATCGGCCAAAAGAATGACGACATTCTTCCCTCCGACATCGGCAAAGTCCGTCTTTCCCTCTTCACTCTTCAGGAATCCAAGCGCACCGGACAGAGCACTTCCACTGCTCCCACCGCACAGTATCCCCTCTGTTCGGATTATCCGCCTCGCTGCTGCAAAGGACTCGGCATCGTTCGACTTAATCCACCGCGTGACGGTCGAATGTTCTAGTACGCCTGGGATCTTATAGTTTCCGGACAGGCATACGCGTCTCAGTTCTTGATCCAAACTGCTCAAAAACTCACAAACTTACGAAATCATATCCGATCCCTTCGATCTTGTACTGATCCGTCTCTCCCTTCGCGAGTTCATTCAAGCCTTCGGGGCGAGCGAGGATGCTGCCTCGCGGGTCGACTCCCAGCACCACCACGTCCGGGTTAGACTCGTGCAATCGCTTCGACAATCCAGTGATCGTCCCACCCGTTCCTGCTCCAGCAACCATCAAGTCGCACTTGCCCGTGGAAGGCCTCGATTCTCCGGCCGAATTTGTCGAGTTCGAAGTCGACGCCAAAGCTTCGATGATCTCGGGTGCGGTGCCGTGGTAGTGCGCGTCGGGGTTGTTTTCGTTGTCGTACTGGTTCAGCATGACCGCGTTCGGGATCTCCTTCAGAAGTTGCTTCGCTTTGCCAATGTTGGAATCGGGCGAATCGTGGGCGGCTTCGGTCGGTGTTCGGATCAGTTCTGCGCCGAGCGCGACCATGGTGTTCTCCTTTTCGATCGACATCTTCTCTGGCATGGTGATGATGCATCGGTAGCCCTTGACGGCTGCTACTAATGCGAGTCCGACTCCCGTGTTACCACTCGCTGTAGGGGAAGTGCGCGATACAACCCTAAGTATCAGCGCTGTGGATATTCAGTAGCCAGGGATGTCACCGAGCGCGGGCAGTAGGGAAGTGGCGTGCTCTTTCGTAATCGGCGCCTCGACTTGACGTGAAAGACGACGAACGTACATGGTTCAACGAGCACTGATTTGCCTGGGATTAATCGACCTTCTTTCTCGGCTTGCTCGACCATACGTAATGCGATGCGGTCCTGTGGTGTATGCATTTGCGATCAGCCTGAGCTGCTCATCGGATTTGGCTTCGTGTCGTGATCGATTGCGCCAGCCATCGCCGACCGACGGCACGCCGAGATTGGACTTCTCGGCCTGCCGCGTGACACCCAGCTCGGACTGATGTCGCGTCGCCAGGTGAGGACCGCGTCAAAGCCGTGCAGCAAGACCGCCACAGGGCCAACACCACCACCCAACGATAGCCATGGGGTGCAACTGACCTTGACTGAACCTCCAGCATTGAACAATTCGACTTTGGCGTAGAGATTGCACTTGAGTCCCTCCTCGGCCGCGATCTTGTCGAGTCGGATCAGAGGCGTGTGGCCGATCAACGACAGGACGTTGTCGTGGACGACGGAAGGGTGCGACATGAGGCGTATCGAGAGAGGGGTCGTAGGTTCTATGTGGAGAGAGGAACACACAGAAAGGGCGGTAGGTCGAGAGAATCAAGTGCGACAACGAGTTGCAAGAGGTCAAAAGCGAACAGAGCTTTCCACACTGCACGGTGCCACGAGTCTGCGGCGACTCGCTTAGCATTCGCTCGGCAGACTTCGGTAGCGTCTGCCTCGCCCGCATCCGAACGCGATCCGTGGCCGTCTCGTTTCGACAATACTGCACCGCAAGTAAAGCAGGACACAAATACCTCACGCAATAAGCCAATCTTTCCTCGATGCTTTATGTATCTCGATTGAAGACGTTCACCCCATTTGTTCTTGCTGATTTTGCTGCTGATCGGAGTCCTCGCACCGAAGCGATATCCCGACGGTCCGGCGGGCACTCGCGGCGGTCCAAGCCGACATCTCACCTGCAGCCAAGCCACTGCCTTGCTCACGCACCATAGCATTAACACGAAAGAGGGTGACTTTGGGTACGTCTGACCGGGTGACGGAATCATCGGTGAGTGGTTGGCGGGACCTTCACGGTTGTCTCACCATTCAAGGGGGCTGGAGCGGGTGTGAACCCTGGCCGGTCTTCGGCGAGCGTTGGGCTAAAATACAGGGGGTGCAGATCAGGGTCGCGGCGGCGTGGCGTCGGGAGTCGACCGTTCGAACAATCTCCGCGGCCGACCGCTAGCGCTGAGGCCAGCCTCAACGGAGTCTCGTGCTGCAGCTGCCCTCGATGGCTCCGGGAAGATGACGACAGCGATCACATCAACTGTTTCCTCAAACAATCGCCAAAGATAGCTGCAGAGTCGGAACAATTATTTGTAACAGTGTTCAAGTTGCTACAATCGTCTTTGCCTCGGCCATGAATCGCGGTCCAAGGTTCCATCTTTATCGCGGAAAAAAGGCTTGGCGTTGCTCCCCTCGAGCTCGACTCTGCTCGACTGCGCAGAGAAGCAGGGCGTACGAATCGGTGGTGCGCGTTGCGGCCTTTCGTGGTCCTGTCCAAGCAATTCGTCACTTTGGCGCGACGACGAATGCAGGCCCCGACCGAGAACCACCCAGCACCACCGGCGACTACGTTCGTCGCTGAGCCCGCTTCAACGGCCGATTTTAGCCTAAACGAGAATGGAGCCGAACTGGGGATACCTCGAGGGGCGACGTCGATGCCAGTACCTGCGGTAACGACGGCACGATCGGGATCGAGGAGGGCCAGCTCCGGGTTGGCTGCGAGATCGACGTCGACCGGCGCGAATGGCGATGCGAACGAGCTACGACAGCGGCCGCTGAGGAGTATGACCGCCCCCAACTTGGGCCAGAGGGATCTACACCATCGGCCTCAACCGAAATCACAGCCGACGAAGCCGCTGTTCACCAAGGAGTTGCTCGTCCCCAAGGTTAGCCAGCTAGCCAGCCCGCTCTCGCGTCTCGACTCAAATTGAAGCGCGCCTGCGCCTCATCGGGCAAGAGATGTCCCGTCCCGTATGAAGCTCCGAGCTCAGCTGATCAGCATCCTCTTCTGCGCTCGACTCGTGCTCGCAGGTTCCGGTTGGCAAACCCCCGGGATGGAGAACGAGTGGAATGAACATCATCAAGTACTCCTGGCTCAACGTATTGCTCGTGTTCATTCCAGTGAGTCCGCGCGTCCGTCGACTTTCGACTGTGGTGAACTGATCAACTCGGCGACTGGCCGAAGTAAATTCTCCGCAGGTCTCCTGGGCCATGCACTTCTCGCACCAGAGCTCGACCATCACCTTCGTCATGTCGTTCTTGGCCATCATACCCTTGGCCGCGTTGCTTGGTTTTGCTACGGAAGAGCTTGCATTGAGGGTATGTCGTCGTCGCCCGCCCCGGCTCAGGGACTGCCGAATTTGCCCCTGACTCTGGCGAGCACGATTCCTTTTCGCCACGCAGGTCGGTGACACGATCGGCGGTCTTATGAACTGTAAGCAAACTGCATGCCACGCAGAGAGGAGATAACCAGCTCTCTCCGCACCTCAGTACCGGCGACGACTCTACCAACTGGTTTGCTGACTCATCTTTTGATCAAAAACAGGTACATTTGGTAATGCTGTCGGTGAGTACGACAAGTCATCGACAGTTCTTCCCGTGCATCGACTGATGTTATAAGCACGCACTGCCAAACTTTTCAGAGTTGATCATTGCGATCCTCGCGCTGGTTAAGGGCGAGGTTCGGGTAGTTCAAGCCGCCATGATCGGCTCGGTGCTCTCCAACTCGCTTCTCGTGCTGGGCACATGTCAATTCGTCGGAGGATTGAGGTTCCACGAGCAGCCGTACGCTACGAAGCAGGCCCAAGTCAACATCAATGCGCTCGGGTGAGCACCGCGGTCCGAGTGAAAATCCGAAAAGATTGAGTTGCTCATTGCCTCTGTCACTCGATATACAGACTGGCGATCAACGCAATCGTCATCCCGGTCGCTTTTCACGTCTTTCGCGACCTGGCAGGTGGTA
This sequence comes from Microbotryum violaceum, assembly GCA_022506055.1. NCBI lineage: Eukaryota > Fungi > Basidiomycota > Microbotryomycetes > Microbotryales > Microbotryaceae > Microbotryum > Microbotryum violaceum. The sequence goes on along the minus strand of JAKMXP010000025.1, from coordinate 278,045 downwards.
CTGGGACAAATCTCACAGTGCGTTCGCGAGGCGATCACGACCTTTTCGAGACGAGCTGCTGAGCCGAAAGCGTTCTCCGCCACCACGCACAGACTGCCGACACTGACGTGTTGCACATCAGCCACGGCATCGCGATCATCTTGCTCTTCGTTTACCTCGGATACATGATGTTTCAATTCTGGACCCACTCTGTGCGCGATACTTGAGCCATCCTTCCCACTGGGCGCGAGTTACTGACCCCTGCGCCTACGCTCACGTGAAACAGTACCTCTACGCCCCCGCCGACCCAGGTTCCGCTCCCGTCGACATGGCCTCCCCGACGCTTCAAGACGGGCCGCAACCACCCCCCAACACGGCCGTTTTCCGTATGCCGTCGTGGGGCTCATCCTCGGATGGAGAGTCGTCGATCTCGTCCGCGTCGACCGAGGAAGACGAGCACGCCCCCAAATTGAGTCTTTACGGCGCGCTGGCTTTGCTGTTCACCGTCACCATACTGGCTGGGTTCACCGCTGAATGGGTATGTCATCCTAGACGTGTGTATTAAGGTGGCAACATCAGGCTGATGCAACCTCGTTGCGCGTCCCATAGCTCGTCGGAGCTATCGAAGGCCTCACCGCGACGGGAGCCGTCGGGGTCGAATTCGTCTCGTTGATCCTGCTTCCCCTCGTCGGTAACGCTGCCGAACACGTCACGGCCGTGACGGTCGCGGGAAAAGGCAAGCTTGATCTTGCCATGAGCGTCGCCGTCGGCTCGTCGTTGCAAATCCTTCTCCTCGTGATTCCCATCCTGATCCTGCTCGGGTGGGCGATTGGTCAACCCTTGTCGCTCTACTTTGATCCGTTCGAGACGTTGATCTTGTTCCTTGCGGTTGTTTCGGTCAATTGGGCGATTGCGGATTCGAGAACAAAGTGAGTCGTCCCTGTCCCCGGTCCCTGTGCTCAGACATGGGGATCGCGATTCTGACCTGGGCATTCTTTCATTTCTCATCGTGCAGTTGGTTTGAAGGGCTTACGTTGATGTGCATCTATGTCATCATCGCCTTGGTCATCTTTTACTACGATGGTATCGACAATCTGAGCCGCTAAAAGGCTATAAATTTACCTACGCGCCACCATAATTGTGGAAGCTTATGTCCACTCTTCACGCGCCATAGGGCCGTATGTACACCTATGAATGATTCTCGAAGTTGTGTCTGTTTTACACGCATTACTATTTTACCCACATCATTGTACTTGAAATACAGTCCAGGGGCAGGCAGGGGCGCCACTTACCAGCACTTACCGCGCCCGAACCCGAACCCGATGCCGAAACCGAATCGTCTCTCTCACTCCGTTACCTCTCCATCGACGATCGATGCCGTCGTCATCTGCGGCTGCGGCGGCTGCAGAACGCAAGACCGAGGTGTTCCAGGTATCCTTAGTGAGTCCCTACGTCCCCTCTGCCAGATGATTGTTTTAGTCGTTCCTAACTCACTGACGACGCGTCGCACCACGTCCCTCTCGGATCTCCTCCGGACGACCACCATGGACCGCGCGATGGCGTGTGTATAGAGCGTCGAACGACAATGGGCACGCGAAGTAGCAAAAGGTGGGCGATTACTGCGACTGTGAGCGCCTGCTCTGCTTTTCGAGCTAATCCTCGGGAATCAACCCACAGCTATCCTGGGCACGATCCTATTTCATCGGGTGTTGGGCAACCTCAAGCCGCGCTCGGTCGAGGTCTGTGGCGTCACGTTCGTACGTCATATAGTTTATTCAACAAGACGGTAATGCTCGGCGCTTGTACTGATTCCTGCGTTGCGTCCACTAGCCCTCGGCGAGTGATCCGGAGATCGAGGCACTCGTCAGTGCCCACATCGACACCTACGCAAGGGCACTCTTGGAACGAGCGGGGAATACACCTCCGAGACCAAGCAGGGTCAGTACACGTCGAATTGGAGACGAAATTCGTCTCGCAAGCCCGGATGGCTGACGCATTGAATCTCTCGCTAGATGGTCATCTGCTTCTACCGAACCCCGCAATCGCCTCCCTCATTCCGTTCCCCTTCTTCCCAAGCGATCCCTCCGCCACCAGCGCATACCGGTTCGAAATCGGCATCTCCATCGAGGAATATCACAGCACCCGTCACGTCGGCCTGGGGATGGTTTTCGGCATCGGCAAAAGCCGCGTTGGTCGGAGGGACGATGGACGAACCCACGAACGAACAGGTCGATGATCTGCAGCAGTTCGGGACACCTTGGGAAGCTTGGATCGTTGAGATGGATGCGGTCGGGGATGGGAGAAGGGGGGTAGGAGACGATCGTGAGTCATCTGCTACCCAAATCGAAGCTGTCTCACTTGCTGAAAGTGGTGGCCCTCCGACACCCAGGTCTGAGAAGTCAGCTGAACGATTTCCTCTTGAGGAGTCTGACCTTTGTCATGGACAAAACGGCACATATCCCACCCATCACTTCGTCCGATACATTACCCCATGGCGTCTTGGTAAGTGGAAGAGGTAGCTCCCACCGCTTAGATGACATAGTCTGAAGAATACGACCTGCCTCACAGATCGGCATCGATCCCCCTTCCGTACCGTTTACGATCCCTGCAGCGATCATGTCAAATCCGACGTGGCCTTGTCTGCATCGAGAACTGGTCGCTTCTCCAAGATCACCAGCGGCGAATCTCGGGCGATGAGGCACTTCATCGTACGCACTTTCCACAACCTCCTTTTCTATCCCCTCGCATATTTTGTTGTAGTTTTTCTTCCTCTCAGCGCACGCAAAGTATTCCTGTTTGAGTTGATCCTTTCCATATCGAACTTCAACTGTCGAGAGCTACATTTCATCTCATGCTCACAAGCTCGACCTTCCTACTCTGGACTTTGCTACGGCTCAAAAGTTCTGCACGGTCTTGATCCCGCCACTCTTGACCGGTGCCTCGACCTCGGTATCCGCATCCGAGTACCTCCCCCCCACCTCCACCTTGGACCCAAACCCATCATCCTTGGGGAACGATTTTTGACCCGTAAAAGGCAACAAGCCCGCTGCGAGACGAGGACCCGAAACGAGCGAGGACCAATCGAGTTGGGAACCGCCGTGGGCTCGCGAGGTGATGAGGTGACGGTGGGCGACGTCGATGACGGGGATGGTCGCGTCGACGGAGGCGGCGAGATGCCTCAGATGCTGTGGGGAAAAATGTACAGAGTGTGGTCAACCGTCGATGGTGGCAAAGGATCTGATGCACGTCCTTGTCCTCACGTTGGCATCCTTGAGTCCTCCTTCGACGGTAAAGCCCGAATCGCCTTCGAACGAATTGGTCGCGATCTTGGTGCCGTACCCGATCCAACTCGGTGCGGGGATAAAGTCCTTGACAAAAGAAAGCAAGAGATCGCTTCCGACACCGGTCTTGTCGGCGAGGGTCATGGCCTCGGACAACAACTCGATCGACCCGAGGATGAGCATGTTGCCGGTCAACTTGAACGCGGCGGCGCGCTCGACGTTGCTGCCGACGTCGACCGTCTTGCGCCCGACGGCGGGGACGAGAATCGGTTCGGCAATCTTTTTGGCCCAGTTTGGTCCCGAGAGCACGATGACGAGTTTGGCTTCCTTGGCCATCGGGGGTGGTCCGAAGACGGGACATTGGAGGTAGTAAGAGTGCGGGATCGCCGACGCGGCTCGTTCGAGTTCTCCGGCGGTGGTCGGGTACAAGGTCGAGGTTTCTACAAAGATGGTACCCTTGCTCTTGTCCTTTTTCTTGGCGCCTTCCAATAGTTGGGCGTAGACCTCCTGGGCGACACTGTCACTCTTGAGGGAAGTGATGACGATGTCGCAGGCCTCGGCCATGGCCAGGGGGGACTCGGCGTGGGCGATCGAGTTGGACACCGGGGGCAGCTTGGAGCTGGTGCGGTTCCACAGCGACAGAGCGGGGTAGTTGTTGGTCGAGAGCCAGCGTGCCAAGTTGTGGGCCATGTGCGAACCCATGTTGCCCTGCGAGCATAGGGACAAGTCGGGTGGGTGAGCCCACGATCAGACTAATGAGACGGAAACCCCACTTGGGCGGGAAGAGCGGAGGCTGAAACTAACCAATCCGATGAAGCCGACCTTGAGTTGATCACGGGGGAAGATTTCGCACGTCTCCCTGACTTGGGGTGTATCTGACGAGGATGAGCTGGCCATGCTGGGTGGCAGTGTGGGGTACAGGGGTGCAGGGGTGCAGGGGAGATGGGCGTTGCTGAAGCAACTGATCGATCGATGACGTTGACCGGGCTGGTGTCTCGCTGAAGGGCGCGGGGTGGACGACGGGCGATAACGGTCGTGCACTGGAAAATCGGTTGGCGCTACCAAGGACTGATTTGGGTCACCGACTTGCTGTTGTATACTTGCGAGGTGTATGTGTGGGAGTGAAAGAGAGGCGCATGCCAGTGGGCACTGGTGAGCGAAGTTCCTTTTCGAATTCACCCTTTCAACCGACTTTGAGCCCTCTTTCCTATTACTGTACTCGACTGGGCTCCCCCACCCGCACCTCACAGCACCCAGAGCTCTGCTTGCACCCACTTGACTACCTCCAGCTCGCACGATTACACACACTCCTCGAGAGACGCGTCAGGATGGCATCTCTCGAAGCGCAATACCAAGCCGGCACAGCCGAATTCTCGAAATTACAAGCCGGTCAGTCGACCACCACCATATACGAATACGCTCTCACTCGCGCAGCTCGTCGCGTACGATCCTCCAAGTTCCCCCTCGTTCGACTGGCTGATCAAGTGCTTGAGCATCCATTCCAGACTACTCCAAAGCGGTCGTCCATCGTCAAAGGCTGGACGCTCAACAATCCGAATCCCAAGCCGTACAAAAGGTGTGCGATCAAACCCACGAGCTCACCTCTCGCTTCGACTGAACCCTTCCCGTTCCCAGGAACTCGCGACTCTGACACCGGACAACTCGGTCTACAAGCTCGTCGGTCCCGTCTTGCTTAAACAGGACCCGACAGAGGCCAAGGCCAACGTCGAAAAGAGGTTGCAGTTCATCAATTCCGAGATGTACGTTCTCGGGGTCATATCTCTTCGGCCTAGATCGATCACACGGTCTGATCGTTCGCATCGTTGGCTCATCAACTCAAACAGTGAACGCGTCGAAGGGAATCTGAAAGAGCTGGATGCCAACTTGGACAAGAAGAAGATGGATCTCGTGCATATCCAGACGCAGCTCACACAAAAGCAAGAAACCCAGCAGCAGTTGCTCGCTGGCGGTGGAGCAGAGGTCAAGAGCAAAATATCAGCAGTGGCTGTATAGACGGGATCAAAGAACGCAGCATTATTGTACCAACAGTGTAATCCTATCGCACTGACTCGTTTCTATGCCGAATACTCGGTGCAATTTCTGAAAGGGTCTCGCAGCCCTCGGATGAGCATCCTCGCGAGGTGACCAGATGCTACACAGTATTCCCATTACACACTTGAGCTACAACTTGGCCTTTCTTTTCTCCTCCTTCTCCCTCAACCACCTCATCCTCTTGACCGCCGCCGCCCCCGCGCGACTCGCATTCGTCCTCCCCAACTCCGCACTGACCCATTCCCCCACCTCCGCAATCTCGACAAATTTTTTGGCCCTTTCACTTCCAAGATCCAAAAGATCTTCAGGAGTGGAGGAGGATAGAGGGGAGGGTAAGAGTGAGGTGGATATTCCCGAGGTTTCGAGGGCGTATATTACGTCTTCAGTCGCGACGTTGCCTGTCGCTCCGGGCGAATAGGGGCAACCTCCTAGACCGCCGATCGAGGTGTCGAGGGACGAAATGCCGAGCTGGGAGGTGGAATACAAGGTCGATCAGTCATGCTCCTCTTTCGACGAATATATCGTTCGATTCGAGCTAGCAGCACGATGTGTTCCTGAGCCTACGCGAGCTTGGCATCCACTGGCGAAACTTACCTCGACACATTTCAGCACGTTCGCGACGGCCGTTCCATACGTGTCATGACAATGCGCCTATCGAGGAGAAGTAACCCATTCAGCGAGAAAAGGATGGTCAGAGGTCTACATCGACAATCTAGACGACGGACTCTGATGCACTCACCGCCAACTTGTCGACATCGACCCCTTTCGTCCGACACAGTTCGATCAACTCCTCCCACCCCTTGGGCGTCCCGACCCCAATCGTATCCCCCAAGCTGACCTCATAAGCGCCCATATTCAACAAACTCTTACTCAAATCCGCGACTTTGGTCTTGTCGACTCGACCGTCGAAAGGGCAACCTAGGACGGTCGAGATGTACGCTCGGACTTTGAGCCCTTTGGTTTTGGCTTGTTCGATCAACGGTGGGAGAGAATCGAGGGAGGCTTGAACGGTCGTGTTGAGGTTCACTTTGGAGAAACCTTCGGAGGCGGCGATGAAGAGGGCGATTTCATTGGAGAGGCGCACGGATGAACGGGGTTGGGCTTCGAGAATGGAGAGGAAGGTCGAGAGGCCTTTGGCGTTCGGGATGAGGACGGGGAGCGAGAGCGAATCGCCGTAGCGTTCGCGCAAAGCATCAAGCGCAGGTGAGGTCATGACTTCGCTCGTAGAAGCCATTTGGGGCACCTTGGGGGATGAAATCACCCCGAATCAGCAGACGTAGAGGAGCTGGTGAGAACTCGAGCTCACCCATTTAGGAGCGACGAAGGAGCCCGCTTCGATCGTCCTTAGTCCCACATTGGCCAGTTTGGTGATGAGCGATGTCTTGAGATCGGCTGTCAGGACGGCCTTTTCGTTCTGCAGCCCATCCCGAGGGCCGACTTCGATGAGCTGGCGGCGGTGGATCGCACGACGACACAAAGGGTGTGGCCCAGAACGGTCACCCACGCAAAGACGATGTAGAAGAGGGTACAGCAAGTCAGAACCGCTCAGCTCAAGTGAAATATGCTGGAAGGTGTACAGTAGCAAGTGCGCACCTTTACGGTCCTCTGGGCACGCGAGCTCGAGCTGGTGGAGAAGGATGCCGTCGCTGCTTGCCGACCGCCGGCTCCGACTGACGACCGAGCGGAAGTAGTGCAGCTGATCCTTGGTAGGTACGATACCGGTAATGTTCGATACATGTTACGATGGATGCTGTGCCCCTCGAGCGGTCGGTGAGTGACTCGTGTGGATCCGATGTGCAGTCTTGAGCAGCGCGATGAGAAGCCGAAGCCGACGGCAAGCCGGAGCTCGACTCGCCGGCGCCGTTGCGAAGCACGTGACTTGCCGAGCCAGCCGACTTCACCCAAGACACGCGGGCCGTCGTACGCCGAGCGTCGGCAGCACCTCGTACCGACTCATGTGCCAACTCGGTTCAATGCAGATTTATCCGGAGATCGTCTCCTGTCCTGCATTGACCTTGAATTGTTCCACGCGTACTGTCGCATTATGCCATCCCGAGCTCGTCCTCGAGTCCGGCACCGCAAGCTCACTTTCCCGATTCAGGCTGCAGCGGCCCCCACAAAGACACGGCTCGTGGCCTCGTCGGCTCGGTCGTTACACCGCCTATAGCCTTGGCGCGATTTGGTCGGGGACTACGCAGCTGATCATCGTAGTAGACCCTGCTTTCCCTTCTAGATTCACTCCACAACCTCCTCGCCTCGGACTAGTCCCGCACTATGCGCTACGTCACCCCTTTGGACGCTTCCTCGCTCGCCTCGTCGTTTCTGCCCGAGCTGCTCACCCAAGCTCGCCGGCGGATCCCGACCTTGCAACGTTCCTCGCCGGCCTTCTTCCTCGTCCCTCTCCTCGTATCAACGACCCTAGGACATGCCCACCAATGGGTCCCGCTCATCTACGCCTTCGCGACCTCTGAACTGCCCTCCCCACCTTCCACCGTCGCAGTTTGCTCTCCTCTGCCCAAGGACGAAACGAACCCTCATCGTCTCGTCGTCCGCTACATGAAAGAAGCGCTGACCAAATCGTCCTGCATCATCGGTGCACCAAGAGCGATTGAGGCCTTGCTCGAATTGGACAAGGTCGTCCCCGTCGAAGCCAAGGATGATTCGTTCGTCAGGGACGAGTTGGACCGCTCAAGGTCGAATCAGGAGAGGGCCGAGATTGGAATGAAGGGAATCAGCACCGTGTACCAGAAAGATATTGTTGGCATCTTCAACATGATGGATCCGTATCTGAAGGAGATTCGTCAGTTGTTCCCCGCGTCCCTAATTCAGAAGTCGTCCTTCCTTCAAAACTGATCGAGGATTCCGACTTGCGCAGGTTGGTTCGCCCAAAACATCACTTATGGTACCTACCTGGTCCCTCACGCGGACAAGACACCGGAAACCTCGCCCGATCCTTTCGATCAGGACTCGACGTTGCTGAGCATCTTGACCTTATCGACGATCGTACCCCAACGAACACCGAGGGAAATCTTGTGGCATCTCCGTGAGTCGGCTTTAGGCTATGTTCGGTTGAAGGCGCTCGTTTACTGAGAAACCAAATGTTTCACAGGTGGCGCGATCCGACGTGGGATCCCTCGCGAGCAAGTGCGATCATTGCACGAAGAGATCGAGGTCGTCTGTCGCGCGTGTGGTGTGGACAATGTCCGAGAAGGGATCTCGACCGTCGATGACGTGGACAAGCAAGCCGAGGAACCCTGACACGTTGAAATCAAAACTTGTATAGTTGCATGACCAAAAGGAGTACCAAGCACAACTAATAGTGAATCACTATTTCCAGAATGGTGCCACGAAACCGGCAAAGTGATTCAAGCTCAGAGAGAACGGAAACTGACAACCACGGCATTCTCATCGGGACAAAGACCCCTTGCCTTCTTCCAAATCGTACGCTCCCCCACCATTTTTGGCCGCCTTCTTCATTCTCTTCTCCTCCTTGACCTTCTTGGAGTGATCTTGCAGCTGGTACAACTCCTGGATGTTGAAGACGAGGTAGAGCAAGGTCACGATCCACTCGGGCGTTGAAAGGAGGACGTAGAACAGCAATTTGGTGCGCGTAGACAAGGGGTCGCCGGGGTTGAGGTAGATGTAGAGCTTGAAGATGGCGTTCAAGGCCTGAAAGGGGAAGATAAAGGGTAATTTGAGTTCTTGAGTTCCGCGTGGCAAGGAGACACAGGGAACAGGGGTCAACGCAAAAACTCACGAGCAGGGCCGCGCAAACGATCAGGTGCAGAGTCGCGGTCATGGGGAGGGATTGTTGTGCTTGAGCGATCAAAGAGACGGGGATGGCGAGAACGACAACGGCAAGACAGATGATGACGTTCGCGTTGCTGCGGACGAGAGAAAGATGAGGGACAAGTCGGATGAGCAAACGAGATCGAGCGGGAGATGGGAGAGGCGAATAGGAGGCGTGGTAGGTGACTCACCGCTCGGTGTGGTACGACGAGAGACTCACCGTTCCTGCCTCCACACCACTGACGGAAGAACCGGCCTTTCGGACGTGGAGTAGTAAAATGATAGCGCATTAGATATCACCATATCATGCGGAAAGCAAAGACGTAAGGGGAACTCACGACGATGCCGAGAATCAGGGCGATGAGGAGCGCCAACTTGAGCAAGCGCACCGCACGGTCCATCAAGTCTTTGTTGTAGATTGAAGGCTCACGGTAGCGTGTGACGTGCGCTTCGAGCATACTGAGCAGAGGTTCGCACAGGAGGATGAACCCTGTCAAAAGGAGGATCTATGACAAGCGAGGGAATGTGGACAAAATTAGCATTCGTCCTGAACCTGACTCGACTGGCGCGGAGGGGTAGCGCTCGAGCTCGGAGTTGAGAGCGGGCGAGGGACTTGCAAGTTCAGCGATGAAATGACCGCTCGCATCGTGACCATCCGCGATGAGGGCTCGGATGCAATAGGTAGCGATACGGGCGACGATGAAGATGGCCGGTCGGATCAAGATCGTCGTGCGAGACGACGGGTGCAAGAATCGATAGATCGCCAACGGAGCCAGGAACGCGAAAGCGATGACGAAGAAGATGGAGCTTCAGAATGCGGGTACAATACAATTGATCAGGTCTCTGCAGTCTTGTCGGCCGTATGATGCAACACTTGGGTTCAGATCCCACTCACCCTGGGAGATCTTGGGATTTCGTGGGAATACCCCCCACAAGCGCGATTCCGGTTGGAGCCGAAGACATGGTGGATGTGCGATGCGAAAGATTTTGGGAGCGAATGAGGAGCAGGGTAGTAAATGCTGCAGATTTCGTTGATACTTTGTGATGGAGATGGAGGATGAGGAAGAAGATAGAGAGAGAGCAAGGAAGAGGGATCACTGCACAGGAGGATTTGAGGGGATAATTTCCAGGACCAAGTAAGCTCAACGGCGCCAGGCGCAATCGATGCAATGCAGAGCCGACCTAGCCATTCTAGTGCTCAGACACCCTCAGACACCGACCTCCTCAAAGTCCTCCCACCGCGGAAGCCGTGCTGGAGCACGCGTCGGAAACGGGAGCGTGGCCGGGACCTATTTTTAGATGTTTTGAGATCCGCGTGAGTGCCGGCAAGTGCGGTGGTGCAGCCGCTGCCGAAAGGATGTGAGATTCAGCCGACGCTCGCATGCTTGTTCGAACTCGCGCGTGCCGGTTCTCCGAGTAGGCTCTCACTACTCTCCGAACAACGGAGGCGAGTTGCACGCAAGTGCGAGGACCGGGTGCTGGGTGGGCCCTCTCTTCTAGTTGGTTTTTTTTTTTTTTTTTTTTTTTTTTTTTTTTAAAATGATGATTTTCAGGTAACATGGTTTGCAGCTCTGATGGTTTTACGGTGCAAGTAGATGTAGATGTCAGCATGATTGGTGTTAAGGTCTAGAAATCTTCGGGAAAGTCGGAGGAGCTGTAGTTGAGCACACTGGCGTGCACACCGGCGAGGCCAGTAGTGTGGGACTCGTCGACCCTGCAACAGAGTCGGCCATACTCAGTAAAATCACCCCGGGTGTTGTCTCAAAGATCCAGATAGACGCCCGGAGATCCTCGAAAGCCGTTCCGGTGGTCGGTTCCATGCCAAAGTTCCGACGAGATTCGGCGGCGGCGAGAGGGCCTCCAGCTCAAGTGGAGCAACGGAATACAACTCGACCAGTCGACGCTCCGAACGAGGGAAGACCGGATACACGAAGTCGGAGAAGTGGGGTGAGGGGCCGGATGATGAGCGATCCAAAGGCGCCGAGTATTTTGGACAACCAACTGCAGTGAAAAATGTGGCAGAAACTCGGGTGCGTTCGTGAGGCACATCGCGCAAGACGTGAGGCGATGGTTGGCGTGAGAGTGGGTCGGCCACGCGAGTTGTTGATCTGGATGAAGAGATTCCAGGGAGAGGAGGGGGACGGGATCTTCGGCATCCGAATGGACCCTGCGAACCGGGCGCAAGGCCGTCATCACGAGTAACAGCGTTGCTCGGGGAAGGATTGTCTTCTGAAACCCTTTGCGGACAACAAGGAGGGGCTTCAGGAAGGCGTGGTGGGCGTCGGCTTCGAAGTAGCGGACCCAGCGTTGAGGGAGGGAGGAGTTCCATCCCCACCGCGTGGTCCCAATTTGTTGGAGTGGGGAAGAAGTAGGCGCACAGATCCGGATCCAAGGGCGACCAGGCTGGATGGGGGGCGATTCAAGTAAGGTGAAGGGTGTACTCTGGTTTGCCGCCTGGAGGCGACTGCGAAGGTCGAAGAGGTGCCGTGTGAAGCAGCCGTCCCCGGGGTCGCAGAGTTGGAAGACCCCCTTGGCATTCTCAACCGCGAGGCGCCGACGCAGATCACTCGAACCAAAACCTAGAGGCGTGCAGAGGCGCGACCGAGAGATCTTTGGGGGTCTCTAAGTGCTATCCGAGGCTCGACCATGAATGGCAAGCATGGCGGCATTTTCCGATCTCCCTGACGACGGTTCTGGGAGTCGGGAAGAAACGGCTGTGATAAAATCCTCGATAGCAATCTATATTGACGATTGGGTACTCGGCCAGGTAGAAGAGGTCGTACATCCGGTTGAAGGGTAGAAGAGCGATGGCCGAAGACTTGACCTCCTTCCAACCCGCGTCCTCGGCAGTGTCGACCCCGACCTGAATACCGCGATAGCGGAATTGCGAGTCGCTGAAACGCCCGTCCCCGAGATGTGAGGCGACCGAATGGTCCCTGAATGATCCAAGATCCAAGGGCATAGAGAAACCATTTGGCCTTGCTGGATTGACTGGCTCTTGCCCGTTCGTCGGGCTCGATCGCCCGATCAGTGAGGGGTTCGGTCCGAGAGGTTACGAAGCGCGCAGCAAGCATCATCTGAGTCGGCAAAGAGGAATCCCGAATTGTTTGTGGGCCCGGACTCCGGTTGCCTTTGATTATTGATCGGAGTCCACAGGAAAACCCCTAAATCTTCAATACAAAGAGAGAGGGAGCATGATGATCGCTATGCCAAACGCCCAACAAGATGTCGAAAGGGGCAGAGAGCCAACCATTAAAAGAACCTCGAGGGGGATTGGCTGGAGAATACGCACCTTGAGACCAAGCCGGACGGCGAGGAGAATTGACTCTTGATTCTTGGTCATCTCTTCTACTGGGTACGGTTCCATGAGCTTTAGAGAGGTCGCCGGGGTAGGCGAGTCAAGGCGAGTCCGACGGTTGGAGGGAGATCTCGTCCAGTGCCGCGTCTTTGATGGGACCGTGGTCCTAGCAGGAGACCCGCTTGGGGATAGTCTCTGGCCGCTCAAGCATCGAGCTTGGGTCAGAATAGACGACATCGTTGACCACGTGCGAACGGATGAGATCGAATGCGCGCACTTTGAGAAGGTGGATGAAGAGGGAAAAAGGACCCGCGGGACCGCAGGGCCGCGCCGTAGCACGAGTGGTCCGCCCTCTCCTCTCCCGATCATCTACGTCGGAAACAAGCAAGGGCCGAGCCAGAGCCTGGACCTCGGGCAGCAGGCGGTGTTTGGTAGACATTCAGGCTGCTGATGGGTCGTTGTGGGTCTGAAGAGGGCTTCGCTCTAAATAGTGTGAACGGTCAAAGTGATGTACTCGCAATGCAGCTTGCGTCGCCCTCTAACACGTGCGATCCAAGCGTGAATTTACCCGGACTGCGGGACCTGCAAGCAACCCGGACTTTTGAGTCAACCGCACAGAAATTGCGTCGGAGTCGGTTCAGGAAAGGAAAGGCAGCACGAAGATTCAGTAGGGAGGCCCAGCCATAACGATCGGCGAATCACTCCTCCAGAATACGGCATTATAGTAGGAAGTATTGAAAAGAGCAGAGAGCTTCAAGTCTCGGCACTCCTGAGTCCACTGGGCAACCCATTCAGGGGTAGGTTGGGCAGGTTCGTTCACTAGCTGGAGAAAGACGTCAGCATTATCGGATCGATTTGAGAGAAAAGAGGCACTCTTACCGTCTTCATTGATCGACTGCACGTTATCAGCAACAAAAGACACGGTTGGGACGCGGCGAAGCTCGACTGGATCGGCGAGGAAGCCCGGAAGCCCACACACATCTCAAATGTCACGAAGCCGCTCGAGCCAACGGGGATTTGTTGGCATGTCTCAGCTCTGCCGTTCGCGCCAAACCTCTTACCTCAGGTGTGGCTCTATGGGTTGCGCTGCTGCATGCACCCTTTGGTCGTCGTAGGTCGCTTGAGATCACCGGCCTCGCAGACGATGAACGCGGATGACGGGGCATGAAGAATGCGTAGCACCCCGAAGTATGAGATCGTGGCTATTTGAACAGCTTCTGTTTACGTTCTGCAACTTGGGACTTGAACATTATTGCTACGGACTCAAGCACATGAATACAATTTCCTATGAAATCGCCCAAGTCCTGAGGGCCCGAGCACACAGGCTTCAGTGGGACGTATTCCGCCCTCAAGGTTCCGCATCATCTCGTGCTTTCGCGACATCCCCAAGAACCTCGGAGACCGTTCCACCCATTATACTAACCGGCCTGAACTTTCTTAGGCAAAGGATGCAAAAGTGATTCATGCTAGACTCAGTGGGAGTGTTGAAAGAGGATTCGTTCGGCGCATGCATCTCGTGGAGGTGCCTTCGCGTGTTGGTGTACTGGTCAAGCAACCAGGATGGGTTTTACAACATTCTTGATTAGGTCCAGCTGAAATTGGCCATCCTGCCGCTTGTTCTCGCCATCGCCCTCTAGGCGCTCGCTGCTTTCGTGTATCCTGTTGTATCGCCGTGCAAATCTCATGACCGCGTCGGTGTCACCATGGTCCGACTGAGACTGTCCTGCGATTAACACGTTTCATGTCATTCACATTACGCCTGCGAGGACCACCCAAAGCTAGGACGACGAAAGCTCGCGGCTGTCGGCGATCCTGGTTTTGAATGAATCTGTGAAATCTCCTCTGAGGGCAGTCGATGCTGCCTACTTCAGTGGGTAATCAGCTTCTCTCCAGACTTCTAGGACGATGCACAGTGGAAATACAGATGTGAGTACAACGACGAACGAGCAGAAAGCGACATTGCGGGTAGTAGCGAAGGAAATAGCGCTGCAAACGATGGTGAACAAGGTTGCGCCATAGAAACATACGGTGTCAAGCAGAGGGGTAGGGGTAAACCATCGCAGCCCCGACACAAACCGAGTATAACCAACGGTCCAGTCGATCCATCAGTCACTGCAAGTCTCCTACGTCTCCTGCGAGCGGTGTGAGCCGCTATCCGTCTTGTGCGATTGGCTCTCCGTCTCGTGCGACTCGCTTTCGAGGCCAGTAGGGAGGAGAGCCGGGATCCCCAGGATCTCGTCGTCGTTCGGCAAAACAAATGACCTCGCATCAACCACAACATCGAAGTCGGTAGGTAGGCTTTTACGGTTGAAAACAATGCCACCACGTCCTGAAGCCATACACGTTCACGGTGAGCGCACAGCGGGTTTAGTCGGATGTTTTTCCTGGGGCGATCGGTAAGAATCCATAGACCTACTCTTGAGATGGTCCAGCTCGCCCCTTAGGAACCCGGAGGGTCCAGGCCTTGGATCGGGAGATGGGAAGTAGGCCACGCGATCCTCTCGAAACGACGGCAGCGATCCGAGGCGATGGATGAGATTGTCGGATCGTCGAAGAGGAGGGTCGAGCTTGGGGTGCTCCGTGTTATATTTGGAGATGAATTTGTCCCGGAGGGAGTTTATGACTTGTGGGATCGAATGTGAACAAGGGCTGGGGCGAGTCAGACAGCACCGCAGAAGATTCAACGCGGACGTCACGGGGACACACAAAAGTACTTACGGTAGCCAGAGTACTTGATGATCCTCCAGTAATCGTTGGCGAGGCCACGATCCCCGTGATAGAACTTATGCGACTCTAGCCAAGCCGCCCATACATCTGGAGAAAAGATGTTCCAGCCTGAACGATGCTCAAGTCGAGTCCCAATCTGATTGCAGTCGATTGCCAGTGCCTTGGTGTAGGCCTTGAGCTCTCGCCACGTCGTCTCAGAGACGGCTTGCCAGATGATCTCGGCTTCCTTGTAAAAGCGGGCCTCCGGGCTGGCGACAAACGTACTCGAAGAAGCGAAACATCATCTCGGGAAGGAAGTGCTCTCTTCGGTCGATCAGTACTCGCAGTGGGATACCCTTGGAGCGGGTTGGAGCTGGCGGTTCGGGCATGGTCATGCTGTTGCGGAGAAGTGGCTGCAGTGGCAAGTGCTACGCTGGAGTGACGGTTTGAGGTCAACGAGCAAGTCAGCAATCGAACAACGACACCCGCACGGACGAGAAGGCGTGGGACAGACCAGGACAGGCAGGGACTGAGCACGAGCAGCAAAGTCAGTAGGCTAGGAGCGAACACGCCGACGAGCTACTATAAGAGGGAAGCGGGCGCAGACCAGAAAGCGGTCCGTCATTTTGGGGGGTGGACGGTACCGGTGCTGGGGGGTGCGCTTGCGCTAACTCGCGCGCGCCAAATTGAGTTGGCGCAATTGAGTTAGCGCACTTGAGTTGGCCTAGTCGCTCGCCCGAGTTAGCGCACTTGAGTTAGCGCACCGAGTTGAGTTGGCGCACTGAGTTGGCGCACTGAGTTGGCGCACTTTGAGTTGGCGCAACCAGGCGCAACCAGGCGCGCCGCACGCGGCCATCCCCTTGTCTTCATGCTGCAACGTGCCATATCCTACGATGCAACTGCTGTCACGCTTCTTACGGAAACGAGGCGCCGATAGCACGGACGACAAAATCGTCGGCACCTCGGCTACGACAGCATCGACAGCGTGCCAGAACAAGATCGGCCCCAGTGTCGACACTCTACACAGCGCGAACACCCCGAGCCACATTCAGGCCGCGAAGCGCCGCTTCGATGAGCTTTAAATACATAATGATGGACAGGATACAGGATCGACTCCCATTGGTCCGTCGACCAAGAAGCCACGAGGTCGACCCCGTAGCTTAGTACCGGCGCCCGCGGCGACCAGGCCTCAGGGCCGTCCGAGGAAGACGGAGGAGGAGAAGGAGAAGGCGGCCATAGCCAAGTCCGAGAGAGCAGCACAGCAAGCTGCCGAAAGAGAACTTGATGGTGAACGTGCAAGACAACTCAAGGAAGCGGAGCGAGCTAGGCTAGACGCCGGGCGAGCGCCTCAACGCCAACTCATATTAGACGAGCAGAGTCAGCGGATGCAGGTCAGTTGTGAAAGCCCGATTTGCGATAGATCAGTGGGATCATGAGTGTCAAAACCTGTTTGGCATGTGGCATTGACGTCAGAAATGAAACGTGCCGCATCCTTTCATACAGTTCCCCCCTGCAAAAGTGTACACTGTGAGCCCGGCTACACTCCCGTCGCCCGAATCCCTTCTGACTAATGCATGTCCGTGGCTCCTAATCTTAGACTCAAACGACTCTCAACTTTGCACCGGCAACACCTTCACCCCAAACTCCGATTCCAGATGGCTCGTCTGCCATACCTTCCCCATCCGATGCCTCAGTCTCGACCAACTCCACGTCGGGCTCGATTTCGACGTCGGTCGGATCGGCATTGCCCGACGATTCAGAGGCCAAGTCTCGGATCCAATTGGCATCGAGCTGTACACCGACCTTGGGACTTGCTAGGACCAGATGGAAAGGCGGATGACGGTGTCCGTTTATATGCCTGCCAGCGCGGCACCAACAGTCTCGAAGGAGGCATCCACCGCAACCTTCGCCAACGGTTTCCAATGTCTGGTGTTTGCCCGTGCCATGCCAATGCGTGCTTGGCTGACTACGTGCTAGTGCACATTGCCACAGTCAGTCCAACTCCACCATCGCAATTCGAAGAAGCGGCAACCATTCTCACCCATTACCCTTGTATTCGCAGGTTGGGACGTTCAATCGTACCGGAAAACCATTCGTGGGGCACTACGACCTCTGGCTCACTGTGGAATTACATCGTCTGAGACGCAAGACCTCGGCATTTCTCCCACGGCACTCAATAGTCAACCCGCTGCTCTACACCCCATCCACCGAAACATTCGGCATCGTACATGTTGTTCAGTCGCCAACAGCGCAAATGCGCTTTTCGATCGAGCCCTATCACGTCGAGCGCGGGACTCTGTGTTTGGATCCCGTCAAGTGGTCGCCACGGAACTTGCTGCAAAACAATACGCTGGCGATACAGCATATGCAAAGCCGGCTGCCAACCGATCGCAAGCTTCGCGACGACTGGCTAGCGGAACGTCAGGGTACTCGATTCGCTGTATTGCATGTCCATATACCCAGCGAACGAGCGCTCTACCGATATCTCTCAAGCAAGGTACAATTGGGAGCTCCTCAGAAGCTTCGGATTTTCGAGATTACCGAGCTTTGGAACAAGTATGCCAACGGAGTAGACTTTTTTTAATAAAAAAAATGTCGCGTCTGTGTCACACTGAATGATGATGTTGAGCTGAAGCGCAATTCTGACACAGATGCCAGAGCACATCACTACATGGACATCGAGACGGTCGTCGCTGGCAAATGCTCAAGCCACAATGAACATGGGTGGGAACGACGTCAGAGTGATTCAAGCTTTGCTTACCGACCCCTCCCGCGGTCGTGATGTTAGCATGCTAGCGGCTAAGGCATTACTCGGTCACAAACCGCCAGTCTTGGGGAGGCTTACGGAGGTAGAAGTTGAGGCCTCGGATCCTCCAACGTCATCCATCCGCCCCTTTGTTGCAACTGCCTCGAGCGACGCTGGTTCGAGTGCGGACGTGGGCACGAGCAGCGCCTTGACGCGCGCGGGTACCACAAAAGGGGCAAGGCACTGTCGATTCTGCGGTCAAACTACTTGTCGACGCAAGGGGTCAAAGCTAAGTGATGACGGATCGGTGACTGGGTGTGACGGGACGTGCTTGGACTGCGGGAAGCCTTTCGGGCTGACAGACGAGATGGATCCGAACGACCCACAATCACGAAGGTTCTGCAGAGGACTGACAAGGGCTGAGATGAATGGCCGAGCTCGGCATCAAAAGAAGTGTCACAACTTTGTAGCTGCATGTTACCTGCGTAATATGATGTATGTTGTCAAAATGACATGTTGTAATGCAATGCAGCCATGTACTCCGTACCACTTCATCTCTTTCTCCTTTTTCACCTCCCCTTCCCTCTTCTTCTTTCTCCTTTTTTCTCTTCCCCTCCCTCTTCTCTTTCCCTTTTTTTCTTTCCCTCTCCTCTCTCTTTTTTTCTCATTTTTTTCCCTTTTTTTTTCTCCTCTTTTTCACTCTTTTTCTTTTTCTTTTCTTTTCTTCTCCTCTCCTCCCCCCCACCCCCCGACATGGGTACGGGCCCGGATTTTTAACATCTCCGACTTGCGCCCGACTCGCAATCCGACTCGCGCCCGACTCGCGCCCGACTGAGCGCCAACTCGCGCCCGACTGCCTCGACTTGCGCCCGACTAACCGTTCCTTAGAGATGCATGAGTGTTGATCGAATCAAGGTGCTACTGCCCTCTCGCGACCCCGCCGATGATGACGACGACCTACCTGCCGTCGATCTAGCGGCAGCCGCAACCACCGTGACCCCAAACCCAGTATTCCGCTCTGTTCTCTTTTTTATTTTATTTCTTTGATAGACTTCGTTAACAGCATAATTATATCAATACCTAGAAATCTTCGGAAAAGTCGGAGGGAATGCTGTTACGCACACTGGCAGAAGCCAGTAGTGTAGGACTCATTGACCCTGAACCAGGATCAACCATACCCACTAAAATCCCCTTTGGTGGCTTACAGAGAAACTAGGCGACCCTTGGACTCCTGAATAGAGGCTCGAAGCCCCTCAAAGTCCGTTTCGGTGATCGGTTCCAAAAGATCCGACGAGAATCGGCGACGGCGACAGAGCTTCCAGATCGAGTGAAAGGAGAGGACTCGTAGTTCAATAAGTGGACGTTCCGAGCGAGACACGACCGGACATACAAAGTCCACAAAGACTGGGTGGGGGGTCGGGGATAGAGCAGACCAGAGACGCCGGGCAAATGGGCAGCCTGCCGCGAGGTGGGCCAGGCACTCGGGTGCTTCCGAGAGGCACATCACACAGGAGGCAGATCGATTGTTGGGGTGAGGGCTGATTGGGGAGGCGACTTGGCTGCCCGGATGAAGGGACCCCAGGGAGAGAAGGTGGCCGGTATCCTCGGCGTCCGAGTGAACCCGGCGAACCTTGCGCAAAGCCTTCCACCAAGCGTTCCAACGTTGCTCAGGCAGATCGAATACATTCTGGTGTCCCTTAGGGAAGATAGGAGGGAAGATGAAGGCTTGGTGGCGTTTGGACGCGTTCACAAACGAAAACGGGGTCATCACCTCGCCATCGGGCCCTCGAAAAAGCGTCGGGTTTACGAGAGTTGTATTCCGTGGCCCGCTGGGAAGTAGAGTACGTGCGTAGCCCGTTGCTTGAGGTTCTGGCTCTTGGAGAGTTCCGGGGGATTGAGCGTGGTCACCGACGCCCAGGCTTCGAAGTATCGGACCCAACGTGCAGGAAGAAGTTTTCTCGTCTTTCTCACCGCATGGTCCCACTTTGGGGGAGGATGGCAAAAGTATGCCCACCAGATCCAGACCCAAGGGCGACGATGCTGGTTGGGGGCCGGTCTGGACAAGGTGAGAGGGGTTGGGTCGTTCGCGTTACTCGTTCTGGCTGTGATTTTGGGCACCGCCATCGCCTTGTCGATATTCTCGTTTTGGGCACACCCCCGCAAACGGAAGGTAGACTCGGACTCGGAGGACGCCGCTGCGACTTCAGAGACTGAAACTGAGGCCTTGGTACCGGTCGACCCGATTACAAGGACCAGGTGCTGTCTTTTATATGCGTGTATCGTATACACAATACAGCACCTGGTCCTCGAGCTCATTTGGATTCCCGTCGCCGCGCTCACATCGCACGACTGGGCTCGAGGACTCGTCGACGTCAACGGTAACAAAGCCTCAGTTTCAGTCTCTGAAGTCGCAGCGGCGTCCTCCGAGTCCGAGTCTACCTTCCGTTTGCGGGGGTGTGCCCAAAACGAGAATATCGACAAGGCGATGGCGGTGCCCAAAATCACAGCCAGAACGAGTAACGCGTATCATGAAAAACTTGTACGCAAAGTCGTGAGGTCTTGTTCTTGAAGCATCCCCGCGGGCGTGGACTTTGGACTCGGAGGTGCTGCCCGGGTCCAAAGGCGCAAACCAGCGCCGCCGAAGATGGTCGTGGCGCATGCCGTCGGAAACGTGTAAAAGATCAGTCGGCTGAGGTACGTACAAGTTTCAGATGAGCTGGTGGTCTCTTACCAATGCTGTGAGATAAAACTCACTTGAGTTTTGAATGCAACATCGTGCGTCGCTGAGCCGAGGACGGGACCACCTGCGGAAGGTAGGTTGCCGAAACATAACCGACGAGGAAGGGCAGTGCGCCGGGCAGGAAGCGGCCGGCCTTCATCGTGGAGTACAGTACTGTATACAACAGTACGATACCCCACAACTCGCACTGAAAGACCGTGCTGCCTGAAACCGTATTGGTCCGGATCAGACGTCAGCAGCCTGAGCTCGCAGCGTGGCCTATGCACCGCCTGGGCTGACGACGACTCACGGTGGCGTTTGACGAAAAGCTCCAACTCGGAGCCGTTGCCGGAAGACTCTTTTTCGACCGGCGCAGGAGTGCCTTGGTGTAATTGCTGTGACATGGGAATCATGTCACAATCTTTGAGTGGCGTGGGACGGCGTGCAAGAGGGAGAGAAGGAGCCGAGCGGTGGCGTGAGTGCAAGCAGCTGTGCTATTGGTTTCATCATAGTAGGAAGCTCATTATCACGGCAAGGAGCGATGTTAAGCGCATCGAACAGCCATGGTCTATGCTCCATGGAGACTCGACAGTACCCTCACGCCTCATGGCTTCACTGGCTCACTCAGCTTTCAGCCTAGTCAAGCGGCGCTGGGTTGTCGGAGGTGGGCCTTGGCGGGCCACTGGACACGGCTGGGCACCGGCCTGCTGTGATGGCGGCCCGAGAACAGGCGCTATCGCAGTGCGCACCGCTTTATAATGCATAGCAACTCAGTTTCCAGGGTACGACAAGCATCGCTCGTCATGAGGCTCGCTGCGATGAACACCAATCAGGAGGCCGGCCACGCGAAAAGTTCGGACATGAACGCCGAACGAACGGATGTGGTAGTGAATAAAGGACTCGCGTGATTCTTTTGATAAATTTTGAAGCGAGCAGCAAGATCATTGCAAGATGTAACGAGACCGTGACGAGCAGATGTATACACTCGGAGACATACCGGCGAACGACTCTGCACTGCGGGCTCACATGATTAACATGATGACTCCGAATGCACCTGCGAGTTGCGCTACGGCCCAGTGGATGCATTTTAGGAGTGGCGCCCAACGAATTCCGATGAACCGGGCGGTCTTTGCTATGTAGTATCAAGTCGCCGGTCAGTGTGACGGATTGGTCTGTTCTACTGGCTACAACGCATCGAGCCGACGTTTATAGTCACCTTCGTGCATGCTGGGTGGTATTTCCGGTGTACAACAAACTTGGCGATTCGTAGGTTTTCATGCAAAAGTCGTGAATTTGGCGGCCTTGCGAGATGTGCCTTCTCCCTCGCGTATCCTTGGTCTGACGTCGCTATCCGTGGGCGCATTCGCTACTGAACCCTTTCCTCGTGCCCATCCACTGGCTGTCCAGTTCCGTCCCACGTCTTCTCGTCTGCTTGGGTGTAGTATTCGATTGCTGATTCCTCAAAACGTCACTCCAGCCGGGCAGCCACCCTTCCGAACCAGCATAACATGGCATGCACGAACGGCCAGCTCCACCCCGGTTCAAGGGCATCCCACTGCGAGTACTGATCGACCGAAGGGAGCACTTCCTTCCCAATACGATGTATAGCTTCTTCTATGTCGCCGCCCATCAGCCGGAAGTCCAGTACTACAAGGAAGCGGAGGTGATTTGGCAAGCCGTCTCCGACAAGACGTGGCAACAGCTCGAGGTCTACATCAAGAAACTGCGAGAGTACTGCCTACAGATCAAAAAGCGGCTGCAGCAACGGTTGAGCTGGAACATCTTCTCTCCAGATGTACGAGTAGTCTGGCGAGAATCGTGGCAGTTCTATCATGGAGACCGCAGCGTCTGGTCCGATTACAGGAGGATCATCAAATACTCCGGCTTCTGTGAGTTCTCATCTATGAATTACCGTGATCTGCACAATACATCTGCTGCGGCACGCTCTACCCCTGACTCAAACTAAACTTGCATCCATCCACTTTCGAGCCCACTAGACCTTCACTATTTGCGCAACAATTTCATCTCGGATCACAACTCGAAGCAACCCCTGCACCGCTCCGGAATGCTCGACTTATCCCGGGGTCTCGCCGTTCACTGATGATTTGGAAGTAAGGGGTGGCATTCGTTTCGATGGTCCGGGGACTCCCGTCGACTTTGACGTCGTAGTTGATGCGAGGCCGAATTTCTTACCAGCAGATGACGAAACCCTGGGGATCCCGGCCCTCCTCCGAGTCCCCATTGGCCCTGCGAGCGAGTCGCAAGCGGCGGATGACGGCTCGCAAGGTTCGAAGGAGATTTACAACAAATGAAGGATCTATGCATCGTTCGTATCCTCCGTTTCTTTCAGGGCTGAAATCGTCACCACTAGCCCTCCGCTTCCACTCGATTTCGCAACTGCTCCAGTGCCTCATATCTCGTTCATGTTACGACGGTACCCTCCGCAGCAGCACTTCCTTCCGTCGCGATACGAGCACTTTCTGCCCAGTCATTGTTCTTGTCAGAGCTGAAGTACACTGTAATCGATTCAGAGGTCGGATCAGGGCTTGGTCTCACCCCAAAGTCGACAGCATCGAGCGCCTTCAGCGTTCGAGCGCCCGGTCCACACACATTTTCACAGAGTGAGGGTGAGTGCCGAGCAGTCAAGATTTCTCGGAAAAGTTACTTCTTCCTCCGTCCTCCTTCTACTGTGCTTGGGTGGTATTTCTCTGGTTGTTCGGAATGCCCGTTCAATCTGAGAGCTTCTGAAAGATGTTTTGATAATAGAACGTGTAGGAAGCGCAATTCTGCCAGGAGCTGTTCGCGGTCCACAGCCTGACGGCTGCACAGAGGATGAGTGTCGGCGGCTGTCGGCGGCCAGGCGCTCGTGCCGCCAACTCTCGCCAACTCGCGGTAGTGGGGGAGGCACGCCTCTGCCAGCTTCGTTCACGTCAACGGATCCGCCCATCCCGGTTGGTGTGAGCCATACTTTCACAGTGTACGCAATCCAGCGAGGAACTCACGCACTGACATAGCATGGATGATCTTGCATCCACCAGCATGGCTGCTGTAGCCTCAACGAGTGCTCAGCTCGGCTCGTGGCTCGAGGAGTCGCCCGCCGGCTCCCAGCTCGCGTCGACTTCAGCCTCGCTTGGGGAACTCGACGCACAAGCAACGTCAGACACGAACAGTGTCGAGCCACTGCCTACCCTTTCGACCTTGCTGCTGTCGACGGCGAAGTCGCTCGTCGAGCGCACCGACGCGATCAAGTCGGAGCCGTCGCGTGGCACCGGCCCGACCGCCTCCACCTCCGCGACAAGACTTAAACCACCGGAGGCAGTGTCACCTGTAGCGTCCTTTTCCAAGGCCACAGCATCATCTACGTCACCGCCTTTCGATTCTCTCCATCACAACCCCGTCGCGCTGCTCAGCGATCCGTCGTCGAACGAGTACCTCGCGTCGCTGCTCGCGATGCCACTGTCGACACTGCAGTCACTTCCAGCGACGCTCGCCGCACTGTCCAAGTCACTCGATACCGATCTATCGTCTCTGGCGTTCACTCGCTACTCTGCGTTTCTGCTCACTCACTCGGCGACCCAGTCAATCTCTCAATCGTTCACCACGCTCGCGGATTCGCTCACGGCGCTGCTCGAAAGCACCTCGGAACTCGAAGCCGCCGCGGCGACGTTCGAACAACGCGTCGACGATGTCAGGAGGAAACGAGACCGTACGAGTCGTGTGCAGGAACGTATCGATGAGGTCGAGGAGCTGCTCGAGGCACCTGCCGTCGTCGAGGCCTGTGTCCGAGCAGGCTATTGGGGCGAGGCCATCGACGTCGCCGCGAGGTTATCGGAATTGCACGAACGTCTCAAGGCGTCGAAAGAGTCCAAGCGATACGAATCTACCAAAGCTAAGGCTGTGCTGGTCAACGGGACCGTTCTCGCTTCACCGGCGACCAGCGATGGCGATGGCGCGCTACGGCTGCTGCAAAGGGTCAGGGACGACGTCGCCATCGCACTGCTATCGCTGCGTGCCCGAGTCATTGAATCGCTCCTCCAAAGAGGCCTTAAATTGCCTGGCGCCGTACGAGGGATTGGCACACTGCGGCGGATTGGGAGCAGGGCCATGAGCGGTTCCGACCCCAAAGCTTTTAGCTCGGACGGACCGCAAGAGCTCGACGAGAATGCACTGCGTGTCGTCTTCCTCGCTGCGCGGTGGCGATGCTTACGCAGTGAACTCGAGGCGGTGGAAGGTCAGATGGCGGCGAGTGGGATCAAGATCGACGATGCGGGAGGCGAGCCGCCAGAGGCCATGCCGAATCAGACGAGCGCCGAGGAGAACGAAGAACGCATGAAGTGGACCCGGCAATGGATCGACGTTTGGCGAGAAGTCGTAGGCGAGACACTGGGCATGTACACCGACGTATTCCTCTCTTCGTCGGTGCTTTCGAACCATGCCGCTTCGAACGGATCGGAATCGACATCGAACACGCCTAATTGCACGCTCCCCGCCGCTGCCTCGTTAGCCTTGTTCGCCACGTCCTCTCTGACCTCGCTATCCGGCATTTTGGCTCGCGCTATCCCTTCCCTGACTTCAACCGCGTATCTCGCAGGACTACTGACCCAGCTCTCTTACTGCTCGCACTCGTTCGCCCGATTCGGTCTCGACTTCCGGGAGCTGCAGCAACTTCGCGAGCGCATCGAGGCGCGCGTCGGACGCATCGTCGTACTCGAGTGGGAAGCCGCTGGGCGGGCATGGGAGAAGGAGTGGCGAGACGGATGGGAGGGGACGGGCTCGCATGCCATATCGCTTGCTCGACGAGCTTCTCTTCTGGGCGGACGAGCACCCATGTCGGACTGGCTAGTGGTGCCCGAAGGCCTTTCCCAGGTGTTCACCACGCCGATGCCGCCTGCCTTACCCGCCGATGTCGCGCCGTCGACGTTCCACCATCAACCGTCACACGCGGTCGCGCTCCTCCCACCTTTGGCTCGCTTCCTCAACGCACACTCGAACGCACTCAACTCACTGCGGTTCCTCCCCCCTCTGGCGCTATACCCGTCGTTGCGGGTCGCACAAGCACGCGAACTCGACCGAGCGACCCAAGTGCTTGCGGCCTTCACCGATGCTTGGCTCGCTTCGTCCCATGGTGCGGCTGCGTCCGGTCGCGACTCACTCGATGGCGACGAGGACGATGCGCACCTGTCGAACGACGAACGCGAGATCAAGGCGCTGCGCGCGGACGAGAAGCGGTTGATCGTCACCTCCATTGCCTGGTTCGGACGATGGGTCGTACCCTGGATCGAAGGTAGTCTCGATGTGGGCATCTATGGTGAAATTACGGCGCAACGTATCTTGCCCAAGGAGAGACGCGTCGCCGGTGTCGTCGATGCGGTCAAGAGGACCGAGGGATTGATCGCTCGAATCGAAGGGCGGCGACCCATCCACGCCGAGCCGGAAGCGACGGTGCCCAAAGCCTCGACGAGCGAGGATAGCCAGGTGGCCCCGGTCGATGAGATGGCGACCATGCCCGTCGAAGCCACGCCGGTCAATCCGGCCATCGTCGAACCCGTGCTGGACGAAGTTTCTGATGAGGCGCGTGGCAGCACTCGCCCCGAGGCGGCGATTCTGAATGTGCCTAATGTGGCGCCTCCCACCGAGGAATCGATCGCGGGTTAGAACCAGTTGGGGCTGTCGTAGTGACGGAATCATAAGGGAGCTGTACACGGATTTAGGACCCTTGCAATGCAGTATATGATGGCGAATGCATAATGCCCTCAGTCGCATCACAAGCCGATGGACCATCACCCAGCAGTCACGAAATGATTAGCGTGGATAACGCCAATCAATTCGGCCCCTCAGGCGAGCTTGAGTCGCCTTGGAAGCGAGCGCGCTGAATATGCAATGACGTTTTGGCGAAACTTACAGCCGGCCTCACCCTCACCCTCACTCTCGCACGTTGACGTTCACGTTCTCTCGTCCTCGTCTCGATCGTCCAAGCCGCGATGGGTATCTACATCCGCAATCCGACCGCTTTGCTCAAGTACAAATACAGCTCGACCGACAAATCGTTGACATCGGTCAGTCCAGTCGCCTTGCCAACGCCGCTGGAGCCACGGCGCGCTCCCCACTTAGACGACCTGACCTGGGGACCGCGCAACGAGTCGCTGTATGCCGTCCACCAGCTGACTCTCGAGTGCAACCTCTCTGCAGAAATACGTGCTCAACCCGTACTGGTCATGGCTCGTCACGTTGTTCCCCGAGAGCATGGCTCCCAATGCCATCACACTGCTCGTACGCACTTTCGCAGCCTTCCCTCCTGTCGCATACCCTCTACGGCTCGACTGACCTTGACTCTCGATGATGTACAAAGGGTCTGGCACTAGTCTTTGCCAACTTTCTCTCGTTGGTCTACTTCAATCCGACGCTCTCCTGCGGCGCCAAGCCTCTGCACGTCTCGCTCGGCGGTGCATGGGACCCTCTGCTCGCGCCGGCGAAACCCACCGAGCAACACCACTTCCGAGGGTGGGCGAGCTGGCTCGGGCTCGGCCGATCGGTCGCGGGCAAGGTCGATGAACTGGCCGGAAACTGCGCACCGAGATGGCTCTATTGGACTTTTGCCGCGGGCTTGTTCATGTACCAGAGCTTGGATGCGATCGACGGCAAGCAGGCGCGAAGGACCGGCACCAGTGGCCCGCTCGGAGAGGTATGTTTCATCTTGGCGCTGGTGTAGTAGGATATTTACACCTCCCAGATTGAAGCTGATTTTGTTGGCTTCATCTGTCTCCAGCTCTTCGATCATGGCTGTGATGGTGAGCAGGAATGTGTAGCCTGGTGGAAATCTGCGCAGAAACTAACCCTAGGCTGTAAAACCGCACATGCTGGTGCCTTCATTAGCGATCAACACAACAGTAAGTCACATCTGAAAACCATATTTTTAGGTTCCACAGCTGACCCGTGTGCTCATACTCTGACAGCTCGGCGTGATTCTTACGGCCTCGGCACTCAACCTTGGACTCGACTGGTGGACCGTGGCCGCGCTGATCGCGACCTCGGCCAATTTCTACTTGACAACTTGGGAAGAGTTCCACACGGGCAATCTCTTCTTGTCCGTCTTTTCCGGACCTGTCGAGGGCATTCTCCTCGTCGTGGGCGTGTTCATCGCAACTGGATTCGTTGGTGAGCCGCCCCGGCGTCGAAACAAGATATCCTGCTTTGCGCTGATCGGCAGTCCTTGCATTCGTCTCACAGGCCCCAACTACTGGGATCAAGGGATCTTGACCGTCACTGGCCTCAAGTCTAGCGCAATCATTAAGGCGATCCCCTTCAAGCTCAAGGATCTGCCCATGAACGACTGCTTTGTGAGTTGGACAAGCGATCAACTGACGTGAGCGTCCACGCAATTGACTTGATGCTGCGTGTCCATCAGATCGTTTTCTCTCTTGTCGGACTCATTTTCAACATCGCGTCGGCCGCTCGCAACGTTTACGCATCGTTGCCCAAGAAAGGGCGAACGCCGGCGTCCATGTTCAAGCCCCTGTCGCGCCTCAGTCCCTATATCATCCACACCTCGGTCATGATCTTTTGGTTGACGGGCAGGAAGGCGGATATTCTGCACTCGACGCTCTTGGTTCCCTTCATGTTCCTCTGGGGTATCTCGTTCGCGCACCATGTGCAACTGCTCATCCTGTCACATTTGACCGCGTCGGCATTTCCGGCGACGTGGAAGCACCCGCTCATTTTCATCGCTCTGGTGGGTGCCGTGGATGCCAACGCTTCGTGGTTGACGAACGGACGACATACGACCCATTTACAGACGACGCACGAGAGGACAAAGTGGACCGTCCTCGCCGGTCTCGTGCTCGCGATCATGGTCTATGCGCACTTTGTATGGGAGGTCATTGGTGACATTTGCGCCTTTTACGACATGAAGTGAGCGCGCTATGCTTCCGGTGGTGCGGGGCAACAATTTCGTTACTGATGTCGGTTCGTGTCACTTTACTCTCCCCAGTTGCCTGACGATCAAGAAGAAGGAAAAGATCAAGGCGGTGGAGAATGGCAAGACGATGATGAAGGACAAGCCCAGTCGGGCCGAGATTGCCAAGCAGAAGCAAAAGAAGTAGGCGATGCCCGGGAGTTGGGTGGGGGTACAGAGCGGCCAGGCTTAGTTGGTCTGCAGCGAGGGAGGACAGGTGGGAAGCCGAAAGTCGATTTATTGCGAATCGTGACTTGAGTGTAGGGCGAGTGTCGAGACTCGTTTAGTATGAACCCTTGTCACTGTAATACGCACTATATGAATCAACTCTTTTTTGACAGATCTCGGCTGGCCTTGCTCGGAAAAGGGACCATAACGAATGCAGTGGCTTGGAATTGCTGACTCGAGGGGTCCGAGCGCAATTTGAAGTGCGCGAGCTGGGCAGCCCCGGCCCTGGCTCGGCTCTGGCTCAGCTCACCCACCGCGCCTCGACCTGGAACGGAGCAGCGACCAACCATGGGCAAGAAGAGCAAGAAGAACAAGAAGTGAGTCTAGGCGACGAGTTCGCTCCACCCTCCAAGCTGTGTGATGGCTGACCAAGGTGTTTGTACCCGGTGCAGGTCGACGGCGCAGTCGTGGTGTCAGTCGCACGCTCGATCGCACTCGCATCGTACCACACTGACCCTGTCCTGATCACATGCAACAGGTTGGTATTGTGATCGTACTTTTGAAGATGACAAGGTCCTGCTGCTACATCAAAAGTCCAAGCATTTCCGGTGCGTTCAACCCATCCCATCCCACCTTGCGCTCCTCCTCAGGCTAAATACTGATGTTGAAGAGCGGTATGGTGATACGCAGATGCCCGCACTGTCCTCGTCGATTGAACACGGCCGGTGGATTGACGGTTCATATCGACCAAGTGCACAAGCTTGGTCAGCCTGACAAGTACGTGCCTCGATCTCCTCCCTTGCCCTCCCCCCATCTCCACGGTCCCTTCGCCATGTGGCGCTGCAGGCCAGAACTGATTTTTTGGTTGGAGCATTGTGTGCTGTGATGCGGCATACCATATAATCGAGCTGACTGGCCTTGGCGCTCACGCTCTGCAGGATCGAGAATGCGCTCCCGGGTCGCGACACCTTCGAGGTCGAAATTTACGGTATGGAAGGTATCCCCGCCGCCGATCTCGCAGAGTGGAAGAAAAAGCAACAAGAGGAACTGGGTGTCACGGCCGAGCAACAACGGTCAAAGAAGCCCAAATACGACCATCGACCCTTGTCCGCAAGCGAGATCCGAGCCCAACTCGCCCAACACAAGGCCCTCATGTCCGGTCAACCGTTGCCTCCCATGCCGGGGCAGTACATGGGGCCGCCTCCTCAAATGCAAATGCAACCGCATGGGCAACCGATGATGCCGCAGGGCTTCTTCAACGGCCCCTCGTACGGAGCGCCGCCGCCTCAGCACCAACCGCCCCACAACTACTCGGCCGGCCCGCCCCCGAACTTTTCTGCGCCCCCACCCGGCTTCATCCCACCCCCGCCAGGAATGTCATTACCACCTCCTGGATTCCCCGGCTTCCCACCTGGACTCCCAGCACCTCCCCCTGGCTTTGTCGCCCCTCCTTCCGGGTTCCTCCCTCCACCCGGCTTCTCCGCTCCTCCCTTCTTGCCTCCCCCACCTGGCATGCCCTTACCCCCAGGCATGCCGATGCCGCCACCTTTCAACCCTGCCTTGGCCGCGGTCCCCATCCCGAAACCCAAAGAAAGATTGCCGTCGTCCGCCGTCGAGCTCAAGCCGGGGACACTGCTCGTCTATGGCGACAACGACGTCTCGATCGAGGAGAAGCGCGCGCGTCTGGCGCAGTACCGCGTCGAAATCCCAAAGAACGCGCCAGGGCAGGAGGTGGGAGGTATCACCGCCGCGGTCAATGAAGCGAGTAGGAATACGAGCGAGACGAGGCCGAGGGAAAGGGCTGCGGATTTGATGTAGCTTGGTCAAAAGTTTGATTGGAATGGGCAGCTATCTCGTTTGGTGTGTTGCCGCGAGAGGATCCTTTGAGAGAGCGAAGGAACGAGGGGTATACTGGGATTGCAAGACCTTCCTATTGTGCCAAACGACAGATGATGCGATAAAGTACGAAAAACTGCAGGGTGAATGAGTGACGAAGTCAAACTTGACGGAACCAACTACTACAGCTACTCCTCATCAGCCCTTCCACGACCTCGCTCCTAGTCTACGGCCGTAACGATTCTCCGCCTCTCCTTGCTCGACAGGCACGACGACGAGATCCCCTTCCGTATCCGTCGTCACAACCCCGTCTAAAACCGAGTCTTGACCGCCATCTCCAGTCCGGATGGCCCCTAAGACAGGGTGAAGAGGAGCTGTGGAAGGTCGGTCGGGCCAGATGTCGTGCCCTAATTCGGTGAAGACGATCGCGGTAAGGATCATGATCGAGATGATGAAAAAAGTTCCGAGAACGAGCTTCATGATATGGTCGATACGATCCTGTTTGGTTCATATTGTGGGGAAGTGGAAGTGGGTTTTCAGTGAGGGTTTCACGCAAGTTGGAGAGTGGGGAGCGATGAGGATGATCGAGAACGGACCCTCGAGGTGGGCTTTGACCAGTCGAGTGGGAGTTCAAGCAGAGTTCGATCCAACGTGTAGGCCGACTACGAATCGCGACGCGAACTCAGCCCGTTCAGTACCGTGTCCTTACTAAACCCTTAGGGAGCTAGGACCCCCCGGAAAAAACTCACATTCGGCTTTGCTGACGGCGTAGCAACCTGTCCGGGCGCCACGTCTCGAGACGACCGTGGCAGACCCCTACCGTTGTCGCGAGAGCGTTGACGCGTACGAGTTCTACCCGGCATGATGGGACTACGGGCCCCATGGTCCGGTTCCGTACGGCGAACATTTATCACTGGATCCCCTCGACTCGTCGTAGCAGCTACCGTTGTCGCCGGGGCAGGCCGAATCATCGTGTCACCGGTGGCTTTCTCCGCGATCGCCAACGGTGCCGGTGATGGCTCATCCTCCGAGTCCCCGCTGCCGCTTGCAAGACGACCGTACCGCGCTTGATGAGGTGGTGAACTCATGCTAGCATCGATCAAGGTCGTCGTCCAACAAGGAGTGAAAGTAGAGCGTCTAAGGTAAGCCGAGGAGGTACGCGGAAGATGAGGACGTTGCCAAGGCAAAGCGAAAGGTGCGCCGGGTCCTTTGTCTCGCGGCCAAGTCGCGCGACGACCCCACATAAAAATCAAAGACAGGAGGCCCGTGCTCGAATGAGGACCCAACTAGTGAGGAACTAAAGCCGGATATGATTTCGGCCCCACGTTGAGCCCATCTCACTCGGTTGAGTAGCAACAAATCGCTCTCGAATGATTGACCCTGAGAGCTCATAGAGTCACTGTCACGCAATAGACTGGCCTGGCAATACGAAATGAACTGCGATTACAATTCGACGCCCGCCTCTTCCCTCTGCTTGACAATCTCGTACAACCGTCTCCTGTTGACCTCGTTCGTCGCAGATTTAGCACCTTCCTCGAATAAAGCCCTCAACAACGCTTTCCCGACCTTCTGTTTCCTCTCTTCCTCCGAGACCTCGTCATCACCAGCTTCTTGCGCGTGGGAAAAGATGCCGGGGAACGTCGGTTTCTCGATCGAGGATTCGACCCTTCTTCGTTTCGAGGGGGGTGCAGGGTGTGCAGGAAGGGCATCTTCGAGCAGAGGTGTGGTGATGTTGGACGTGACGCGTTGGAACAAGGTCTTGGAAGGGGCGAGGGCGAGGGTCGTGAGGAAGGGTCGGAGGAGCGCGATCACGGGGACGACGGGGGAGGGGGAGTCGATCGGAGGGCAGATTCGTTCGATTTCGGCGAGGTAGATATCGGCCAAGTGGTAGGCTAGTGATGCGGGGATTCGAGCATCCGTCACACTGGTAAAATCAAGTGCGAGAGCATATCAGCAACTACTCGCGTTAGGGCCGTTCGGACGGGGAACTGACTGTAGTGGACCTCCAGGGCCGGTGAGGAGTTGGTTGTACTCTTCGATCGCCCGCGGATCCCATTCCTCTCGTTGGAGAAGTGCGAAAGCGGCGTATACAAATCTTCGGATGAGGAGGTAGAACTTGTCGAGCCTGCATGAGATGGAGGGAGAAAAGTCCCATGGAGTGAGTTACCAAATCTTCGCAGGCGATCTGTCCCGGCCTGGTCGGCCTTTGGCTTAGAGGTCGAGACCTACCTCAGTCGATCCAACCCTGACCATTCCCTGACCACGGCTTCCCAGAACCCTCGAAGGTAGGCCAATGCAGCCCTGAAGCGTTCGACCCTTCCAGCATCCTTGTCTTTTGGCCGAACGTCGAGGGTCAACTTGGCGAGGTCTTGCGCCAAGGCTTGTTGCACCAGTGGTTTGTCCGACATCCAAAAGCCTGGAAGGTGGGCGTGGAGTCGAGATTATTAGTGGTCCGGGTTCACTCCCCCTCAACGTTCACGGTGATCGGTTTCCGTCGACGATTTGTCCACCCAAGCCAGCCAGCCAGCCAGCTCGAGATCTCACGTACAGAAAAAGATCCCCTTCCACAACTTGGCCATCTCGATCCCCCTCAACCTCTTATCAATGACGGTCTCGGTATCCCATTGCAAGTCCCCGACGATCAAGGGTGGCTCGTCCTCTCCGTCGTCGTGGCTCGTTCGCTTGTGGCCGGCACTGAGGAACTTAGCCAATGACGCAACGGCTTTGTCTCGGATGTGTTTCTCGCCTAACAGAAAGATGACGCATCACGTCAGTCTAGGTTCCGAGAGATGCAGATGTAAGGAGCGCCGTATACGACGACAATGAGCAACTGACTGCTCGCGAGGAATTTGCCGAGCGGCGGAGCCGATGCAGAAGGTTTCAAGGCCGCTTTCCCTTTGCTCGACTTGGGCGTTGTCGTAGAGGACCGTTTGGTCGTCGTAGTGCTCGACATGGTGTGCGGTCTGGGGAGGGTTTGGAGAGGTTCAAGGGGACGGCGGCGGGGCGCGCGAGCAGCGAGGCTGTGATCTGCTGTGATCTTGCGAAGCCCGTCTAAGACCGTTGACACTCCGTAGGCCTACCCGCAGCACAAAGTCAGCTCTCTACTCTTGGGGCTCGAGACCTATTTCGTGCTTGTACATGGACAAATCATAGCTGAATGACAGACGGAATTGTCACTTGTTTTCTGTGTTGAACATCAGGAAGGAGAGAGTTGATGTTCCATCTATGTGCACGCGTCCTTATTGCTCCGGTTGCATACCCGGTTCCCCACCATCCTCCTCACCACCTTGCGGTCCCTGCGGCAACCCACTACCTGATTGAGCGCCTTGCGGCCGTTTGGCAGCAACGATGTCGTCGACGCGCAACAAGAGGCAAGCCGA
This sequence comes from Microbotryum violaceum, assembly GCA_022506055.1. Taxonomy (NCBI): domain Eukaryota; kingdom Fungi; phylum Basidiomycota; class Microbotryomycetes; order Microbotryales; family Microbotryaceae; genus Microbotryum; species Microbotryum violaceum. Next base: position 244,140 of record JAKMXP010000025.1, on the reverse strand, counting down.
CTCGATCGCCGTCTTGAGCGTTTGCACCTTGACCGCCGCCGATTCGAGCAGCCCGTACTCCTTCATGTCGACGACTTTGCCCGTCTCACCATCGACACCGTATTGGTGTTCTCCCGCGGCGTGTTTGGCCTGAGCACACGCGTTCAAAAGACGACGTCAGCCAGATGCTCAAACATTAGAGAGAGCAAAGTCCGTGACAAGGCTTACCCTCAACTCGGTCAAGACGCGAATGGCGTTGCCACCGCAGTTCTGCACCAACGTCCGGGGGATCACCTCCATCGCTTCACTGACGGCCCTGAACGGCCACCCCTCGACGCCCTGAATACTCCGCGCCTTCTTGGCCAACCCCACCGAAATCGCCATCTCGGTCGCACCACCTCCCGGTGCGAGACGAGGGTCAAAGACGACATTGCGAGCGACGGCCATCGCGTCCGCCAGATTCCGGTCAATCTCGTGCAGGACGTCTTTTGAAGGTCCTCGCAACAGGATGGTGCATGCCTTGGGGTTCTTGCACTTGGTCATGAACGTGAAGTACCTGTGAGAAAGGTAGAGAGCGTGGAGGCCTAAGCTGCTTGCGCTCCTATAGCACTGAACTCACACCAAACCCCCACTCACTCGTCACCGAGCTTCTCGACGTTGAACAGACCGCACTCGGTTCCGACATCAATCTCACGCAAGTCGTCGACACGGTTCACGATCGTCGCACCGCACGCGCGAGCGATACGGTTGTTGTCGGATTTACGGACGCGTCGGATCGCCGTGATCGGCGGGTCGGCCTTGAGGAGGTAGTGCTGCGCGAGGTCCGAGACACCCTTTTCGGTGAAGATAAGGTCGGGCTTGAACTCGATGATGCGCTCGCACATGATCTTGATCTGCTCCTCCTCGATCTCGAGGATGCGGTTCCAGTCGGCCTCGTTCGAAATCTCAATGTTGGTCTGTGATTCGCCCTTCTTGTACTCGAGCGGGCAGTCGAGCAGGATGACGCGCGGGTTCTCGATGCGTCGTCTCATCTTGGGATGTGTGACGTCCTTGTTGACCATGACTCCGTCGAGTACGACCGAATCCTCGATCTCGCCTCCGGGCACCTTCTCGACCTTGGCGTAGCGCTTGATGTCGACCGTCTTGGACCCGTTCTCGTCCTTAGCGACGGTGCGAATCGCCTGCAGTGCGAGCTTGCACATCATGTCGGACCACCGTGAGACGAATTTGGTGCCGATCGAGGTCTTTATCAGGGCAAGCATCTCCTTCTCGTTGGTCGAGTCGACGGGGACCGAGATGGAATCGACGATCTGCAGCGCGTCCTCGAGTGCACGCTTGAAGGCGGCGATGATGACGACGGGGTGGATGTTTCGCTCGAGGTGGGGAAGGGCCTGGGCGAGGATCTCACCGGCTGGTGACGATGGCGCGGACAGGCGAGAGAGTCAGTCTCGCGGGGTCTAGCGGAAGGGCCAAGGATCTGAGAACGCACCGAGGATGATGACGCTGGTCGTTCCATCCCCGACTTCCTCGTCCTGGGTCCTCGACAGCTCGATCATGCTCTTGGCTGCCGGGTGGCTGACTTCAATCTCTCGCAGGATCGCATTACCGTCGTTCGTGAGCCTGCGAGGAGGAGAGCGAGCAGGAAGGCGTGTGTGGTCAGCGCGTGTGTGGTGCTGCTTGCCACTCGGGTCTTCGAGGCATATCCAACTCACAAGATACCTCCCATAGCTGGTCGTTGTTTGAAGATGATATTGAGATTGTGTGTCAGCCTCGAATCAGCATGAGAGAACGTATTTGACCACGACCCGTGTGCGAAGGCGCTCGCGACACCCCGAGTCGTGCCTCTCCTCCGCGTCACTTACGATCAAGAATCATCTTGAGCATAGCACGGGGGCCTGTTGATGCAAAGCAATCGCACCAAGGGAGGGGGCGTAAGTGGTCTATTCCTCTTGCACGGGGCTCCCATCGTCTGTCGCGTGTCACGGGTGCGCGGTGGAACACCCCGTCTTGCATTGTACTGACCGAGACATGTTCGGATCACATCCGCAACGGTCTGTAGGTCCATATGCATACAATGAGCCGCAATTCATCAGAGGTCTGACGTGATAAGGGTGTCTCACCTTGGCGGCGGTGATGTTGCTCGTCTGGGCCTTGCGACCAGTCTGTCGACCGGCGCCAGCTGTAGGAAGGAGCTTCAGTACGTGGGCTCGTCAGATGCTCACGCTGGTCTGTCGACGTACTGTTGATGACGATGGGTTGCATCGCGGTTCTTGAAGCGATGCGTGAGGTTAAGAAACAATCAAGTTGGCGTCAGGAGCGTGAGCCTCGAGATTCCCCTCAGCGCTTACTCCCACCGACGTGTGAGCGCGAAATTCAGTCCAATTCGACCGGGCGGCAGAAAAACTAGAGTCTTTTTCAGATGCATGTGATAATGTGTTGTCGTAAAAGATCCAGTGCACGAGGCAATAAGAAAAAGAAATAACGAAACGAAGATAGAAAATCCGTCGTGTATAAATCAGAGCGCTCTATCGTGACCCCATTCCTCCTTAAGCTAGAGCCTCCACGACAACCGCTTCGGGTGTTGCGAGCTCGAGGCCGATTTGTCTGCAGTGGAGAACAGTTCGGGTCGGCCCACCCGTTCGATGTCCGCATCTCTGAGGCTGAATGGGTGGTTGGTAGACATCATGGATATGGTGAAGCTTTGAGATAAATCTTCATTTCAATCAACTCAAAAACCATTCTCAAAACCTTATCTTCTGTCAGATTATCTGCTGAAGCAAAACTCTGACCCCGTCCACATTCGTTGCTCGGGACAACGCGACGTACAACTCGCCGTGAGAAAAGACGGGCGTCTCCAGACACACTCCTACCTGCGCGAGTGACTGGCCTTGCGACTTGTTGATGATCGTCATAGCCATATTTGCGAGCCGAATCGGAAACAGCGTCCGATGCAGAGTGAACGGAAGCTCGGCCGATCGGACCCTGTCTTCAGCGTGATCCGTGGCAAGAAAACGGGTTGTCCAGCATGATCTCCCGTGAGAATGATGGCCTCGAGCACGCGGGTGTGTAACCGAGTTAACAACAGTCTCGTGCCGTTGCACAGCCTCGCGGCGGGGTCCAAGTTTCGGAGGAACATGACGGGACATTTCACTTTGAATTTTGTAGCGTGCAACGCCATCCCGGCGATGCTGAGACTCTGAAGGTACTCGATCGAGAACAGTGATTCGTCTTCGTTTTCGACCGAATCCGCGCTGTAGAACGTTTGAGCGTCACCCGGCAGCAGGTCGAGCACCATGTCGTTGATCTGATCCACCTGCGAGTTTTTGGGCGCCAGAATTGCTCGATCTCGGAAGTAGTCGACTTTTTTGCCTATTGACATATTGTCCAGTTCGAGCGCGGGGACGGGATAAACCTGTCTGCTTAACCCGAATCTGTTCCTCGTGGTCGCCGGCAGGAGAAGCTCACGTGGGAGCGCGATAGAGTCTTCTGTTTTGTTCGCCGAGCCGTCTCCAACTCCTAAGAGTCAATCTGCAAAGTCCTGTACCTTTGCCCGTTCCGTTTCGGTCATGCGGTCTGCAGCGGCCAGAAGACGGGCATGTTTGTCTGCGCTCGCACCGTGCCGCTGTTAGTATCGGGTCTAAAAGTCAGGCAAGGACTACTACTTGCAGAGAGATGCAGCACTTCAACTTCCCTAATTAATCATGCCGAACCTAATCGAGTAAGCTGATGTGAATTAAGCTCTCATTAGTAAGAACCTAATTCAGAGGAATTGAGCTCGGTCATGCTCCCGAAAAGAGCCCCTATTGAGAGTTTTTGGATAGTAATACCCCTTGAGATAGGAAATAACCAAACCTGATACCATCGGAACGTGGGTAATACCCGTCGGATGGGTAATACCGCTCCCCAGGGAATACCCATTCAGATGGGTATTACCCGCCAAAAACGTCGCTCAGTGAAGCTTATGAAAGATTCCTCGACCACACCTTCCAACCTCCGAACACCATCGTCCCCAAAACCAGCACCGTCCCTCCAACCATCTCACCCAACAACCAAATCCACCTCCTCATGATCTCCCTCCCTACAGCAGGCCCCATCCTCATCCCCGCCTCCTCCCCCTCCCCCTCCCCGAGTTTGTGCTCATGCCTCCCTTCTTCCCTCCAAGCGAACGTCGTCCTCTTCTCACCCAGGTGGTATAACGCGATGAGGTACATCACTTCCTTGAACCACGCTTGTCGCTCTTCTTCCCATTGTTTACGGGGCCAATACCGACCAAAAAGGACAAAGGCCGTGGATAAAGAGCTTTCGTAGCGGCTCGTGAACCAGTCTTTTCTGGTTCCTCTAGGGAGAGCAAGTTGGTCCGCCAATCGGGTGCCGAGTAGCATCCGCGATAGTTCACGGTGATGCCCTACGGGACGTGCAGCTGGTGGACGGCTCGAGACGGCGGACAGGATTCGGTGGGCGGGAGTCGAGTAGCCGTCTTCGGGGACCTCGGATGGGAACGCAGGGAAAGCGAGCCAAGCGAACGAAGTTTCTGCCGTCGCAAAGGTGCGACCGTACATGCGCTCGAGTAGAGATTCATCTGCGTAAGACATCCCATGCTGACAATCGTCAGAGTCGCCTCTTTTGCACACCTTGGTCAAATGGGGGCACCTGAATGAATCGACGAACTCACCGATTCCGAGGTAGAAACCCACATGCGTCCACGCCCGAACGTACGCCGCCGATTCGAAAGGGGTCAAGTGGAGGCCCACACGTCTCAACGACCAAAGCGGGGCAACCATGAACCCACCCAAGACGATCGCAAGGTCGTATTGATTGATGGGAATACCGTGCTCTTCTACAGAATATGCATTCAGTCGTCCTTGACGGAGCCGAATGCGTCGTCGGACCTGGGCATGTAGCAAGCGCACACGTATCGCCGACTTCCACCCTACGCCTTGGTCGATCGTCATGTCCGACATGCAGTCCAGAACCATCAAAGAGGTCTCGAGTAACCTCCTGTAACTCGCATCCCTCGAGTTTGACGTCAGGTAGTTGGTCTCTTTCATCGTCGCGGACAAGTGTGGCGCCGAAAAGCCTCCTATCCAGTCAAGCAGCACGACAGCAATCGTCAGCTCCGGGCGTCGCCCCTCGGAGTAAAGCCCTAACCTACTCACCAGCCAAGGTGAAATGCATCAGAGCGACAAATATGGGGGCAGAATATCTCCAAAACACCGCTTGCCCCTCCGCCAAACTCGGAACTCTCCCCTTCCCGATTCGATCATGATTCTTCATCGCCTCCACAAGCTGGCGCGGGTTGTCCTCCGTTTTCCCCTGTACGAATCCCGAGATCGAATTCGGTGGTATCCGATGAACCTCTTGCCAAAACTTGCGGATCGGTTCAGGGATCTTCTCGTCTTCAGCTGAGACGGCCTTGCCTTCCCGCTGGAAATATTCTTTAACGGCTTTCAACCCGTCTTGGCCGGGTTTCAGATCGAGCAGATCGACGACGTCGTCGGTTAGGGGATCGGATCGATGTCGAAGGGGATCGGTGAAGGAGCGGGGGAGACAGTCATCATTGTAGCGGTTGATGAAATCCCAGCGTTGGAGGAGTTGCCCCGGTTCGCAATTTGTGAGATCGTCTGCTCATGGGGAAGCGCGTATCGAGAGCGGGTCGGGTCAGTCTTGCGATGTCGTGCCCCGCGGGGAATGCCAAAGGAGGTGGAACACCGAGTCGAGCAGGTTTCGCCCATTTCCCTGAGCCGATGAATGTACCCCACACTCCAACTGGTAAGGCGACCTCAACAGCCCTGTAAATCGTCGGAACGCGACGCGTCTTCCAAGGTCCACGACGAGACGAGGAGGGAGGGACCTTGGTGCGGGAACCGACGACTTACGCGGTGTATGGATCACCTTGACTTGCGAAGCCTTGGTCGTACTCCTCTGAGCATCACCAAAGAAGATGGTTTCGGATGTGATGCTCATATCTTGGAGCTATGGGAGTTATGGGCCGAGATCAAGCCGATTCAAAGACGTCGCGAAAGTGAGCCAAGACGCGGATGAGGGCTTCCGGGTTTTGCGAACGGGGCGGCGCATGGGCCTTCGGAGATCGAATATTGATCTGAGACCGAGCGACTGAGGCGAGCAGCTCAGGCGCCGGCGGCGACTTTGGGAAACCACCTTCGTGTACCCACACCGTCTGCACCGTCTAAATTCACCGATGTGACTAATCACTCGTGAGTCAACTCGCACCTTTCGGTGACTTCGCCGAGTCGCCGAGGTCCCCATAGAAGGTCGGACATAGCCCCTCATGCGTCCACCGGCCAGCCCCGGAGTCTGCATTTTGCCGAGCGCCGAGTGCGAAAACGAACCCTATGTTCGATTCTTATGCACCTTCCGTCCATGGCTTCAGTCGTACCGAGTCTCTCCTGAGAGAGGAGCTTTCTCTGAGGTCTTGTCTCCAGAACAGTCGCACGCACAGGAGTCCTGAGCACGCCCTTGATTCTCTTGACAGAGAACATCCCTTCTCGGCTTTCCTTTGCAGACGGACCACGCCTTCTCTAAGCTAAAAATCACCCAAAACCCACAACCACAAAAAAACTGCTCTCTACTCGAACTTGACCCCCTGAGCCAAGGCGACCTCATCACTCCAATTGAGCGTGCACGACGACCAACGGCAATACTGTTTCCACGCGTCCCCACCGGATTCACGACCCCATCCGGTGCTCTTGTTGCCGCCGAAAGGAGCACCGATCTCGGCACCTGAGGTTGAGCCGTTGACGTTGACAACTGCGGAGATGAGGACGGCGGGGGCTAGATTAGCACGCTGACACTTTTGGATGTTTTTTTTTTCTCGGCGAAGGAGGTGGAGGTGCTGGTTTGGATGGGTCAACTTACTTCCGGTGTCGGAGCCTGCGGGACCGATCCATTGGAAGGCGGAGGACATGTCTTTTGTGAACAACGTCGAAGACAATCCTTGTTCAACCCCATTGTTGAGCTCGATCGCCTCCTCCAAGGTATCGAATGTCGAAATATAGAGAACTGGTAGTAGACGGTTGCCGCTCAGCTTCGCGCCTCAAACTTGCCTAGCGAACGCTCGCAAACTCACTCGGGGCGAACGTCTCCCTCTTCATCACCTCGGCCGTCGTGGCGTCCTTGAATCTGACGATTGTCGGCTCGACCCAATTGCCGCCCTTAAATTCACCCTTCATCTCCTTTGTCTTCCCACCAACGATGATGTCCCCTCCTTCCTTTTTGGCATCCTCAATAGCCGCTTTGAACTTTTGTACGCCGTCTTGACCGTGTAAAGGCCCGACGAGGGAATAGTCGTCCAGGGGATCACCGATACGGTTCAAGGTGGAGAGATAGGCTTTCCTGAGTTGCTCGATAAAGGAATCGGCGATGGAGGAATGGAGGAAGAGACGACGTGTGGTCGTGCACCTTTGTCCCGCTGTTCCGAGCGCGGCAAAGAGGATCGATCGGAGGGCCAAGGGAATGTTGGCGTCGGGCAGGACGATGGCGGCCTGTGAAGTCACTCGGCAGAGGATACCATCAGAGCAAACCCTGACTCTCGTCGTCTGGTGTGGTAACTCACATTATTCCCGCCAAGTTCCAAGATGGACTTGCCGAACCTCCCCGCCACGGCCATCGACACTTCTCTCCCTCTCGCCTCTGACCCGGTGAAACTGATCAAATCGACCCTCTTGTCATTGACAAGCTTCTTCCCGACCTGCGCACCACCACAGACCAAACTCGCCAACGCTCCCGAATGCCCATGGGCTTCGAAAACCTTGCTCATCAATTTGGTCATGGCGATCGCGGTCAACGGCGTCGAAGGCGAAGGTTTCCATACCATCGCGTTACCCGTGATCAACGAGAGGGCCAAGTTCCATCCTGCGACAGCGACGGGGAAATTGAAAGCCGTGATGCAACCGACCACGCCAAGAGGGTTCGAGACTTCGGTGATGAAATGTTTCTCCCTCTCCGAAGGCACGACACTGCCCCCGATCGATCTAGATAACCCGACTGCATAATCCGTGACGTCGATGATCTCCTGTACCTCTCCTTTACCTTCGGAAAAGATCTTGCCCATCTCCAACGAGACCAAAAGACCCAAATCGTCCTTGCGATTACGTAAGGTTTGAGCGATCTCACGAAGCAATAGCCCTCGCTCGGGTGCGGAGACGTTCCGCCATGAGAGGTAGGCTTTTCGAGCCGAGCTGATCACGCGTTCGGTGTCCTCCGGGGAGGCTTCGATCACTTGGGCGATCGTTTCCCCGGTTGAAGGGTTGATGGATTTGATGAGCGGGCCCGAGGCTTGGAAGGAGGTGCCATCGTAGACGCCTGCGTTGGGGCTTGAAGAGGAGAGGCCCAAGCGCGAAAGGGCCGAGGAAGCCGCCGAGGACAACGCACGCGACGCCGAGTAGCATTGACCCCCACCCGTTCGCAGGCCGGAGGAGGGAGAAAATGCGACGAGTAGACGACGACGAGTGAGGTGGATCATCGTGTGATGTTGGAGGACCAGGAGAGGGAACCAGAAGGGAGGGCGGTAGTGATAAGTTCAGCAGGCGGGAAAGGGACGGAGGGAGAAAAGCCACGACTCGTCCAGACGGGATGCCTTGAGCGCACCATGTGGGGGTTTGCACCGGCCCTGGCCCAAGCAAGCGCTTTTCGAACTCGACCCGTGCCGAAGCTTGCCGCATTTGACCACGGTGTACGCACTCCATCAGGTGGGGAGGTATCGATGGGCTAAAGTATGTCGGTTTAGGGGTTCCAGACTTTAGCCAAGTGGCGAAAACAGATTGTAGCTTTAGCTCTCGAGATGCACGTGCCGAGCTTGTCTCCTTGGTCCCGAAATCGCTCAAGGCGAACTCTTTTCGCCGGCCAAACACCGAGGCGCGCGACTGCAGGGACGACACAGTTCCGGGTATAGAAGTAGGGGGTTTACTACTGACGATATGCAATGGGTAATGCTACAAACAATGACAATATTTATACACTCGTCATGACGGTGTCACCCGACGCATCTTGCTCCACCTTGAGAGGGCTCGTTCCGACGGCGCGTCCAGCCTCGTCCGGATTGGCTGCCAGAGTCCCCGCTGACACGCTGGGCAAAGGTGCGACCGGTGGTGAGGGTTGCGACAAGAGCACAGCAGGGTATGAAGGGCCAACAAAAGGTGAATGCGACAGTGCAAGGCCTCCTGCTGTTCCTGTTGTGCCAGGTGTGACGTCGATGACGGGCGGGTTAAGCGATATCTTGTACGTGGCGTAGTCGGACTTGGGATGGCCCTCCCACGTGGGAAGCTTGAGCCAGCCTCCTCGAAGTGATTTTATCGCGATAACAGCTCTGTTCCATCTCCTCGGTGCGGGTGTCCTGGTTTCGAGGGGGAGGGCAGGGAGAAAAGGGGCCGCTCCGAAGGCTTTGACCGCGGGTGCGCCGGGAAGGGACGGGGCGACCGGGAACGAGGTACGAGGTGTCGAGATCTCGATGGGCGCTGGTAGGGAGACCGAGTCGGATGCAGGCGAGTCTGCGGGGTTCACGGGTCGTGGTGCTGTGCGCATACGTCCTCTCGTGGGTCAGTTCGGCGGGTTCATTCAAGTGAATCGGGCCCCACTAGTGTGCGTGAACGGAACGGCACAAGGTCAAACGCACGCAATGGCTGTCCGGCGACGATCGTTCTGCAAGAGTATGGGCTGAATGTTCAGCTGCTTGGTCGCTCTACCCGCAAATGAAAGCACATACCCCTTGAGCCCCTTCCTCCAGTGCTTGCCCGGTCCGGCTTCTCCCGGTGCTCGTTTCACTGTCGGCTTGCGTTGCTTCTTCTTGGGTGGCGCATCACCCGGTCCGGTTGACAAGGCCAGAGAGCTCGCTCTTGAGCTGGTGGCGGTGGTGATGGGGGTTGGGGGTGCGCTACGACTACCACTGCCACTGGGCGTAGAGGCGAGTGGGATAGGTGCTGACGTGCTCGGCTGAGCAAGTGGACCGGTCAAAGTCCAGGGTGAGCTGGAAGGGGAAGCGTACGGGGCTGGAGGGGGGTTGGATTTGGGAATGCTGATGGAGGTGCTGGCTGCCGCATGTGAACTGGCGCCACCGAGTCGAAAGGTGAGCTTGAGGGGAGCGCTCGAGGAGGACGACGTCGACGTGACCGCGCTGGACCGCTGGGGTGCTGCCACGCCATCTTGGTAGTTGCTTGGGTCCATATTTGCACTTGTGAGTATAGTACGAGCGTGAGATGTTTAGAGTCCCAGCGCTATCAAAGCACGCGACGCGCCTTGTCTCACGACGACGAGACGAGACGTTAACCTACTATACTACTAAATCGGGCTGGCGGCACGCTCAGCTCGCTCACGTTGCCGACGTCTCTGCTGCCCCGCTGCTCTCCGTGAAGATTGTCGTACAGGAGACGATGTCATTTCGGCAGTGGCAGGAACTGGAAGGAACTACGCTAAGATGTGGTAGACACGCAAAACAGGTCGCAAGGACAGCTCGCCGAGCTTTTACAAAAGGATGTGCGACTTGATCGTCTGGGACGAGGCACCTATGCAACACCGTCGATGTTTCCAGCTGGTCGACAGGATGTTGCAAGATGTGTGATCGTCAACGGCTCGGTTCGGTGGAGTGACCGTCTTGGCAGGTGTGTGCCAATCTTTCAAAAGCACAGCGCAGGGCAGCATGACTAACTGACCGGCTGGACTGTAACATCACAGGGGATCCGAAGCAATGCCTTCCTGTGATTCCCAAGTCATCGCCTGCACAATTTGTCAACGCTTGCATCAAGAATGCTGACTTTGGGGGGAAGTTGAGGTGCTGCATCTCTCTGTAAGTAGTAGTCCTTGCCTGACTTTTAGACCCGATACTAACAGCGGCACGGTGCGAGCGCAGACAAACATGCCCGTCTTCTGGCCGCTGCAGACCGCCTGACCGAAACGGAACGGGCAAAAGCACAGGACTTTGCAGATTGACTCTTGGGAGTTGGAGACGGCTCGGCGAACAAAACAGAAGACTCTATCGCGCTCCCACGTGAGCTTCTCCTGCCGGCGACCACGAGGAACAGATTCGGGTTAAGCAGACAGGTTTATCCCGTCCCCGCGCTCGAACTGGACAATATGTCAATAGGCAAAAAAGTCGACTACTTCCGAGATCGAGCAATTCTGGCGCCCAAAAACTCGCAGGTGGATCAGATCAACGACATGGTGCTCGACCTGCTGCCGGGTGACGCTCAAACGTTCTACAGCGCGGATTCGGTCGAAAACGAAGACGAATCACTGTTCTCGATCGAGTACCTTCAGAGTCTCAGCATCGCCGGGATGGCGTTGCACGCTACAAAATTCAAAGTGAAATGTCCCGTCATGTTCCTCCGAAACTTGGACCCCGCCGCGAGGCTGTGCAACGGCACGAGACTGTTGTTAACTCGGTTACACACCCGCGTGCTCGAGGCCATCATTCTCACGGGAGATCATGCCGCGCTAATGGAAAACAACCAAGCATCAATTCTCTTCAACACGTCTTCTCTGGATTTCAACCCTCGAGTTATTTTTCTTCACCCTCAGCTGGTGACACTGCATGTGAAGAAAAACAACTCGAGGGTTGATATTCAGAGAAGACGTGTTGAAGAGAATTGCTGCTTGGTTGTTTTCCATTAGCTCGGCATGATCTCCCGTGAGAATGATCGCCTCGAGCACGCGGGTGCGTAAGCGAGTTAACAGCAGTCTCATGCCGTTGCACAGCCCCGCGGCCGGGTTCCAGTTTCGGAGGAGCATGACGGGACATCCCACTTTGAATTTTGCAGCGTGCAACGCCATCCCGGCGATGCTGAGACTTTGAAGGTACTCGATCGAGAACAGTGGTTGGTCTTCGTTTTCGACCGAATCCGCGCTGTAGAACGTTTGAGCGTCACCCGGCAGCAGGTCGAGCACCATGTCGTTGATCTGATCCACCTGCGAGTTTTTGGGCGCCAGAATTGCTCGATCTCGGAAGTAGTCGACTTTTTTGCCTATTGACATATTGTCCAGTTCGAGCGCGGGGACGGGATAAACCTGTCTGCTTAACCCGAATCTGTTCCTCGTGGTCGCCGGCAGGAGAAGCTCACGTGGGAGCGCGATAGAGTCTTCTGTTTTGTTCGCCGAGCCGTCTCCAACTCCTAAGAGCCAATCTGCAAAGCGCTGTGCCCTCAAACGATGTCGGAGAAGGCACCTTGAGAAGAAGTAGTCGCAAGTAGTATCGCTCTCCGCCTTCAGGACCACAAAAGTAGATTCTTCCGATTGTCCGGTTGTCAATTTTTCGTGAAAGCCACGCTCGATCTTCGTTGTTCCATCTGAATCGGGTTGGCACGTCGACGTCAAGCAATTCTCGTGCGTTGTGATCGGGCGGGGTTTCGGCGCACAATTTGAAATCGGCGACGGGCGGCAAGTGCGACTCGGGCACGGCAGGCTCGTCGCGAGATCCATCGCGAGATCCATCGCGAGATCCATCGCGAAGAAACTTGACGCGGAAAGCCCTGATGCGAGCGACGATGAAGCGAGACACCGGCGGAGAATATCGACGCGGTAGGGTCGTCGCAGAGACGATCGTCCAAACGAGGCGAGACACCAGCGGAGAGGTCGACGCGGTCAGATCATCGCAGAGACGGTCGTTGAAGCGAGCGGAGAATTCGACGATGCGACTCGGGCAGGGCTGCGTCGCGAGGAGTAGGGTCGACGAGCTTTAAATGCGGGCACGCAGAGTCGACGTTGAGCAATCGCTAGCCTAGTCGTGGAGGTAGACCATGTGCGGCGATCCCATGCGATAAGCTGCGGAAGAGCCCTGATAGCGTTCGAGTAGATAGGGAAAGCCTAACGCCGGGACCTTCAGTGCGCGTGGTTCATCGACTTGTCATTGCGCAGCGCCCTCGTCCAGTACCCTCTGGCGCCATGTTCCAGAGGCATCACGCCTTCTTGTTGGCTCGTAAACTACCGCGTCTCAAACGACGTGTGAATGACTGCACCAGCCGACTATATGCCCGGGAAGATCTTGATGGTCGTCGCGACGAGCAGGAGCGAAGACTGGGAATCACAATTTGAAGCTTTACGACCAAAGCTTCTGAAAGTCAGTCGGCTGCAACTGATGATGGAGAAGTCCATCGATCGGCCCAGCATACCTTTGCGACAAGACAAGCCACTGTATAAGGACGGATCGGCGCAGACGGCGCGAGAGGCAAAGGTTCTGCTGAGAGCTGTGCAATTAGCGTGCTGCCCAACAAGGGCTACAGAGCTATATGCCCGTACAACTGAATTATAGGAATAAGAATGCAGAGTACATGTCGCAACAAGCGCAGATGTATCTAGACACTCACCCCGAGTTACTCAAGGCGAGCCACGTCGAGGGTTTGAGACGAGCTGCTCGCAGCTGTAAACGTCCGGCAAGACGGAACGCTCGGTCAGCGACTGCGTCAGCTGGGTGGTAGTCTTGGGAGTGAGGAACGCACCTGTCCCTACAGGTGGTGTGCCAGAACGCAGCCGCAGAAGCTGGTAAGGAAACGTCGACAACGCAGTGAAGGCCCAAAAGGGAACGTGCGTCGCGAGTACCGCCCGTGAGCCCGCGTGTGGGACCTTTTTTTCTTCTTTCGCATCCACGGGGGAGAAGGGTCCGTGCGCGCGAGCCTGAATCGGCGCGTAAATCCTTTGCAGCAAAAGCCGAAAAGACGATCTGCCCATCTGCCGTACTTTCTGCCGCAGCCCTCCGCAGCCGCGCGCTCTCCTCCGCTCTCCTCCGCCTCCCCCGTGCCCTTCACCGGCTTTACCTCCGATCGACTGCAGTGGAGCGCGCTCAACCCAAACGACGTCAGCGCGGTGTCGGATCGCGTGTGCAAATGGCCGTCGTCGCGGCAGTCAAAGCAGCGCCATCACCATCATCAGCTGGTGGGGCAGCAGCCAAGACGTCCAGCTCTGCCTCTGCCCGACGATCACCGCGGATACCACTCGATGTGCTCGATGCACCGACCCAGCGACTGTGTAGGTGCACTCACTCACCACCTGTCGTCATGGACTCAGCTCAAGCCAGCGCGTGGTCGATGGGATCGAAGCGCTGTCCACGCGACCACAAATAACGTGCAACACGACTCACTATAAGCCTACTACGCCATCCCACAGATGTCGTCGCGTCACTGGTGCTGCTGCAGGCGTTCAAGCTCTCGCAGGTCGTCTTTCCCTCCGCGCCAGCCTCGACCGCTCTGCTCGACTGGGATGGCCTCTTTCTCGGATCCAAACTGCTCAAGTGGATCAGCTTCGACCTCGCCTTTGTCGCCTTTGTCGTATGGCTCCGTGTACCTCGCTTCGACGCGGGGTGGAGATTGTCGATGCTGGTCCGGCTCCTGCTCGTCGCGAGCGATTACATCCTCTTTGGCCAGTGGAGAGTCAGTCCACGTAGCATCCACACCGCTGCAATCGCTACCAGTGCTCACCCATACGCTTCTTGTCTACAGTTCTCGGTGTCCCTCCTGGTGCCCTCCACGTTATCGTCGCTGCTGAGCACCACTCTCTCGACGACCGAAAAGTCGGTGCGGATATCCTCCGTCATCGGCACAGACCGATCCCATCTCCGCGGTGAATACACCGTCCATATCCTCGCCGTGTCGTGAGTCATACCAGCGTTCCATCACGACTCGACATCTGAAGCTGATCAGTCCGTCACGTCGCACAGCACGGCCCATCTCGATACCTCGTCCCTCTCCAAATACTGCCTCACCTCCTCCTCCACCGAGACAATACACCTGCCTCTGCGCATCAACAACACCCTGCCCTCCAAGATCGTCTACTCGATCAAGAAACCCGACTCGGATGAGCCTCGTATGGTCACGCTCACTTCGGCCGACCTCGTGCAAGCATCATCACCCGGTGCGCGAACGACTTCACGCAAGCAAATCAAGAATGACAGCGGTGCGCGCGATGATGACGATGACGACGATGATGTCGATGCGACATTAGCATCCTGGGGTGCATTGGTCACCTCATCATCTGCTTCGTCCCAAAAGGAGGGCTTATCAGCTTCCGGCTCGGCTTCGTCGTCCGATCGGGGAGCCTCCTCGACCGAAAAGCTCTACTACATCCCCATCAAAGAGGTCGGAGAGATCCGACTCGAATCCGTACACGACCCTGACGGTACACCCATCAAGCTCCGTCGTCATCATCTGGCTTCAAGCTTGGCCAACAACCCTTTGAAGTCGCCTTTGTCGGGCCTAGCTTCCGACGATCACGTCAAGATCATCACTTGCCCTCGCGCGGGCTTGCGGGGACCCAAGGAGAGTCATATCTGTTCGACCGAGGCTGCGTCGTGGGACTTGGGCTTGAGCGTCAAGGGAAAGCAACCGCTGAGTGTGAGGTGGTATTCGAGGGAAGGTGAGGTCGGGACCCTGACGAGCAAAAAGACCGAGAATGGGATCGAAGGGATCGTCTCCCCTTCCGAGGCACAAGATAACGCCATCATCCCCGTCCCGCCGAACGTCTCGCTTTCGAACGCGGCGACGAGGGGAGGCAAGACGACCTTCTTCCTGGAACGAGTTACCGACGCGATGGGGAATGAAGTTGTATTCTCGAATCATCAAACAGAGGAAGGAGGATCTTATTCGAAGAAGAAGAGCCCTGAAAGTCGAGGGATCCTCAAGGGAATGTCGGACTCGAGATCCGTGACGGTGCATCGACCACCCGAAGTACAATTCGTCGGAGCCTGCGGAAAAGGCGAGGACGTCAACCTGTTGCAAGGCAAGACCGCGGCGTTGAACTTGCGATTGACCGGAGTGGATGCTCAGAATGGAGCGGCGGAGGGGTGGAAGATTGTGGTGAGGTTCACGTCGGAGCAAGGGCATGTGAGGGAGCAGGAGATGCCGACGACGGTCGCGCCTGTGCAACTCGCCGTGAATGAACCGGGCGTGTATGAGATCGTTAGCGTCAAGAGCAAGTGGTGTCAGGGGAGCGTGTTGGTGCCGAGTTCGGTGAGTCGACGGCGGTGGTTTACTGAGAACGACTCGCAGACCTGACAGTCCCGCGATAACTACCACAGTGCACCGTCGTCTCGCAACCTCTCCCATCGCTCACGACGTCGTTTAAACCCGTTCACGACGTCTGTAATCTCGAGGTCGGGTCGATCGCCTCGCTCCACATGACGGGCAAAGCGCCGTTCACGATTCACTACGAATTCGTCTCTGCCGCTGCTCCCCATCGACCCACACGCATGAAGCATCGTATCGTCCATGCGCGCGATGAGCTTCGACTCGAACCTCCCGGCCCAGGCGAATGGGAATACCGATTCCTTCGCGTCGCGGATGCGAATTACCCCGACGGCATCGATCTAGCGAACGACGATCCGACTTATCGTACGAAGCAAAAGATCGATCCGATCAGTGATGCGGCCTGGGTCAATCCAAGGGAGAGGAAAATTGTGCATTCGTGCGAAGGGGAATCGCTGGAGGTTCAGGTGGATCTCAAGGGGACTGCGCCTTGGGAGATCGAGTACTCGCTTGTTGGGCAGGAGACGAAGAAGCTTGGAGCGATCAAGACGCAGCGGTATGCTTTTGAGGTCTCGGTGCCGAGTAGTGTTGCGAAGAGGGGTGGACAGTTTGCGATTTCGCTTGGTACGTCGAGTGACTGTCGTCGCCGTCGGAGCTTCTACTGACAAGATTGTGGACCCCGTGCACCCGCAGAGAGCGTCAAGGATGCGAACGGATGTCGACGCACGCTCAACACCGACGATCTCATCGTCAATGTGCGAAGGACCAAGCCAACTGCACGCTTCCACGGCGCCGAGGGAGCTCGCTCGATCACGATTCGCGACAACGAGAACGCTCGCATCCCTCTACGACTGACGGGCGAAGGACCCTGGACCGTCACGTACCGACCGCCTTCGATTGGCTCGACTCCAAGTGAATCTCTGCAGTTCAAATCGTCTCGACCAAACGTCGACCTTGACATCGAGAACCCTCGACCGGGGACGTACGAGCTCTTGGGCGTGCGCGACTCTTACTGCCCTGGCGATGTCTCGGAGACGGATTGGTCCGTGTCGATAATTGAGCGGCCGTCTTTGCAAATCGTTGAAGGCCTCAAGGGCAACACCCTCGTCAAGAATGGTAGCATTATCCGCCGAGGGGTTTGCGAGAACGTCGTCGATTCAACCTCGATCAGGTTTACGGGCAAGTCACCGTACAAAGGTGCCTACACCCTGACCAAGGGAGGACATGCGAGCGAAAAGCTTCCTCGGACGCTGGCGTCGATCCAGTCGACTGCAGATTTGACCCTCTTCACTGGAGCTGCGGGCCACCACACGTACACCTTCACTGGCGTGGGTGATTCTGTCTACTCGAATCCATCAGAACGAGGACTGGTCGCACCGAAGGGCGGTCGATCCGGCGTCGTTCGCATCGAGCAAGATGTCTGGCCTTTACCCTCGACCAAGTTCACCCATGGTCCCAAGCAGGGCTTTTGCGTCAAGGAAAAGATCGAGTCGCGTGGCTCGGATGATCTCATCTTGCACTTTGAGGGTACACCACCTTTCAACATCGAGATCGAGGTCAAGGACGAGGGGCATCGTCATACCAAGGAGTATGCGATCGACCGGATCAACAGTCACGATTGGCCCGTCTCGGTTCCGTTCCGGATCGAATCGCCTTCACCGCATATCATCACCGTTCGAAGGGTCATTGATGCCCATGAATGCGAACGCACATTGGCCGGATTGACCGACGCGTCGGTGACTCTGTCCGTCGCAGAGATCGCGTCGATCACTCCTGTACTGCCCACCATTGATGCCTGCGTGGGAGAGACGCTCGAATACATCGTACAAGGTGCTCCCCCCTTTACGGTCAAGTACGAGTTCGAGGGCAAGGCCCATTCGGCGGCTCTGACGACGAGTAAATTCTCGCGACTCGCGAGCGCACCGGGAACGTTCAAGATCGTCAGTGTGGGGCATGAGAATGATCAGTGTCGATCCAACGATGTGGATCTGTGAGTTTAAACTTCCTGCTGTTCATCTTGGAAAATTCAGCGTGCGTTGCTGACGATGTCGTTTCAATTCGCTCACAGGTACAAGAAGATCCACCCGATCCCGACGGCCTCCGTCTCGGAAGGGGACTCTATCGTCGTTGATATTCGAGAAGGGGATCAAACTGAGATCGTATTTAGCTTCACGGGGACACCGCCTTTTTCGTTCACGTATTCGCGTCGACGGCCGCAGGATCGATCCAAAGATAAGACTGTGTTAGAGACGCATACTGTTGTGTGAGTCGTTCGACATACTCTGCACGTGCCTTGGGCAACCAAGCTGACACGTTTGAGATGACTGCAATGTCCTCACAGAGGTATCACGGAACACAAGTACTCCATCTTGACGAGGCAAGAAGGGACGTGGTCCGTTTCCTACATCGCCGATCGGTACTGCTCTTGGCCTTTGGCTGCGAAAGCAGGGTCGTCGGATGCGATTGTCAAGGCTTGAGTATGGAGAAGTGTATAGAACGCAATTGTTCCGCATAGATGTAATTGAAATCTGAAAATCCTGATGAAGCTTTCGTGAACCTGATGGCGCTGTTGGCTGAGTCGGAACAGGACGCGTGCAATTTCTGTCCGACCACACACCCAAACACTTCGTAGCTTTTGCAAGCCTTGGAGTTATCGAGTCCACTTTATCGAGCTCGAGCAACTGACGCGGTCTCGTCTGTACCCTCTCCTCTTGAGGTCTGGATTTGTGCGATTCCCCTTGAGGGCCTCGGCATCCGATTTCAACACGTAGCCAGGGTACTCTTGGGTCAAGAGAACGAAGAGATCCCTCAATTCCGGCCAGCGTTTACCGAGGACGGACAGCCGTTTGCTGCACAGGTAAGAGTAAGGGCCTTTCTCCCAGAGAGCGCTACGTGCGTCGTAGAACCTGACGTAACCCAGGCCTTCCTCGACCGAGGGAGGGAAATAGAGCGTTCTCCAACACCCGGTCTCGTCATCCGACAAGGAGAAGAATCTCAGTACGTACAAGAATCAACGAGTAGCTGACTTTAGGTCGATGCACAAGGTGTGCCGCGGAACCAGACAACGTAACGGCGGGGGATCGGTCAGCCAACAAAGCTTGCCGAGCGGCGTCGTCTCGGTGTTGTAGGTGAGAAGCCCGGCATCCCCTCTTGCTACGACCGGAATGCGCTGGTTTGGCCGAGCAACAAGTCCCGCCTCCCAGTCGACGAGCACGAGGTGCCCTTGGTGGTGGAGTACATAGCTAAGTGATAGATGGCGGTGGTGAATGCCGGCATTGTGGAAGCCAGCCAGAACCATGAGCAATTGGTCGAACACGTTGAGGACGGAGCTCATGGGCGGGCTTTCAAGAGGAGAGCCGAGCGAGACGAGCGGGGTCGGCAGTGGGGTCGGATTGCGCAGCACAAGAATGCTGAGGGTCCGTCGAGCCCATTTCTCCATCGCGGCGATGGTTCGAGCACGGATTCCCATATTGGCAGCTCTTGTCTTTCTATTTGTGAGCGATGGGGAGGTAGCGAAACCCTCTTCTCGAGGAGGGCGAGAAGTTGGACAACTTCCGACGAGAGTTTTCCCGATTCGTGCAGCGAGCGGATCGACTTAAGCACGTGCGCCTCGTGGCCGACGAGCTTGGCGGTGACGTGTTGGATCTCGAGCACGTAAAAGTGTTCTGGTCCCTGCGTTGGAGGATGCAGCGTGCTTGGTCGAGTCAAGTGCAAGACAACGGTGAAGTGTCCAAAAACGCAGCGCTCTTTGTCGTCGAGGACGGATCTGACGAGCTCAATCGGTTCCTCGTCGAGCAGCTCGAGCTTTGAGTCAGAGAGTGTGGCGGTCTCCTCGGCAGGACTCGAACAAAGCCACGAAGTGAGAAACGAGACGGGATGAATGTCGTTGTCCTTTGTTCGGCAATCGTATCGAAACAGTAGGGAGAACCCGCTCGAGTAGACGTCGAGGTCCAACAATACGGACAGCACGGTTGCCAATTCGCCTTGGCCGAGCCTCACCAGTTCCCGACCGCGGAATTATCCTCTTCAACGGGGCTGCCGGTCACCACGTATACCTTTACCGGCGCGGGTGGTTTTGTCTACTCGTGTCCATCTGAACGAGGACCGATTTCAGTACGAATGCTAATATTGGTACATTATACCTAGTCTTTGCCGTATTTAGTCTCGACATACTTCCCACTCCTGTTTCTGCATTGATTCATGCTGCTACTTTAGTGCCGGCGGTTTATGCGCCCAGCCTTTTTTTCTTTTCTTTTCTTTTTCTTTTCTTTTTTTAAACCCAGCAAAAAGCAAGCTTCGGTAGGTCTTCACCGCCCGCTCGTAACATGCTGCACCTGAGCGACGGACGTTTCGACGAGAGCAAGAGCACCAGAGGACCACTGATGTCTGGTGAAAGCGATGTCTGAAGTTTTCACGCGTACGAGCGTACAGGCTCCGAACAAGGCCGGCTTTCAAGTGGGGGCGCGCCTGTGAAAGGCGCCATAAGATTCTGGAACAAGTTCCGAGAGCGATCCCCTTCAGATTCCCATTTAGACCAAGTCCAGGCTCTGACCGTCGTATTATTTATAACACCAGCCCACAATATCCGTTAGTCTATGGCCTAGTCGGACTGAAATTCCATGTGGGACTTGGAGTGTTCCCGAACAAGTCCGAGTCTAAACGGCGGAAAGTCCGGAGATCGCTCGCGCAGCAACTTGCCCTGACTTCGACGTTGACAACGATTGAATTGTTCTGTGTTGCAATTACTCCTCGCTGCAAGTGCTGCTTACTAGCAATGAGCTGGACGGCAAGGAGGATCAAGACGGGTCACAGGGCTCGCAACACCTCGGGACTTTCTGAATGAGATAGGGGCTCATTCTTGGTAGAGGGTACTTGAAATTGTCAAAGATTGGTCAAAGAGGGGGGCAATCCCAGTGAAAACAAAAGGTCACTCGGCTCCATGTCAGCTGTTGGGGTCAAAGTGTGTCTCGGGTGCAAGGATAGGAAGGTGCAAATTGAGCTCGGACCGCCCTGGAGTGGCGACGGTCTTGTGAGTCAAGCTAAATAGTCAAGCGCGACCGTTGCTTCTTTCGTTGCTTTGTTCCTCATCGCCGTCGGCATCCTCGGTCCCAGTCCATTATGCTCTACATCCTCGATTATGGAGCTGGCAATGTTGCCTCTCTGGGTGAGTCGCATGCTTTTCGTGTACCGTTTTCGACCTGCTCGACGAGCTGACGATGATGTTGGGCTCTGGTGCTTCCGGTGCTTCCGGTGCTTCCGGTGCTTCCGGTGCAGCCAACTCGGTTCGATCGCTCGGATTCGACTTCAAATGGGTAGAGACAGTCGAGGATATTGAACAAGCAGATGTGCGTGACCCCACAAGCTCAATTCGTCTGCTGTACACTCCCTGCGAAGCGTGTCGACCCACGTCCGCTTGTCGTCGTGCACTCACATTATCGATCAGCTCGTGTCTCGACTGCTTCCATGGCTCGGGGTTGCTCTACGATGACCGAAATGTGCTCAAATGCCGATGATATGGCTACTATCCCGCAGCGCATCCTCTTTCCCGGCGTGGGCTCGTTCGACTCGGCGCTGCGATCGCTTCGTAACAAGGGCTTCGCCGAACCGCTCAAAAAGTACATCGCCTCGGGTCGCCCCTACATGGGTATCTGTATAGGCATGCAAGCCCTCTTTCAGTCCTCATCTGAATCCTCGTCCGAACAAGGTCTGGGTGTCATCCCCGCCCACGTCGGCAAGTTCTCCCCCGCAGGAGGTAAGAGTGTCCCTTGCATGGGATGGAACGGAGCGATCCCTCTTCGAGCCGACAGAGCCGAGTCGTTCGGTCTGTCCGGCGAAAGTGCTTTCTATTTTGTTCACTCGTACCGCGTCGAGTTTGGTCCGGACGTTGAGGACTGGGCGTTAACTTTGACGCAGTACGGCGACGAGGTCTACGTCTCGTCGGTACAGAAGGGCAACGTTTTCGCGACCCAGTTCCACCCCGAGAAGAGTGGGCAAGCCGGATTGGATGTACTCAGGGCTTGGTTGGACCAAGGTGAAGCCGTGGTCGACACGAGTGGGCAGCAAAAGCGACCGAGGACAGATGTGGACGAGGAACTCGTCGCGCGTGGGTTCACAAAGCGTGTCGTCGCCTGCCTCGACGTCCGAGCGAACGACCAAGGTGATCTCGTCGTCACCAAGGGGGATCAATACGATGTACGGGAAGCAGAAGAAT
This sequence comes from Microbotryum violaceum, assembly GCA_022506055.1. Lineage (NCBI taxonomy): Eukaryota > Fungi > Basidiomycota > Microbotryomycetes > Microbotryales > Microbotryaceae > Microbotryum > Microbotryum violaceum. The sequence goes on along the minus strand of JAKMXP010000025.1, from coordinate 221,991 downwards.
CGACAACAACTGCGACACCCACACCCTCCGTCAACGCCGACGAGGGATCCTCTTCCATCGATGTCCCACCACCAAAAGCTTCGCGAGCCGTGCGCAACCTCGGCAAACCCGTCGATCTGGCCCGGCGATACTTTGCCAACGGCGCGGACGAGATCGCCTTCCTCAATATCACTTCGTTCCGTTCTTGTCCATTGCACGACCAACCGATGCTTGACGTCGTTCGACAATCCGCCAAGACCGTCTTTGTCCCTCTGACGATCGGAGGAGGCATTCGCGATACGGTTGATCCTGATGGATCGCAACGAAGCGCTCTGGAAGTCGCGGGTACTTACTTCAGATGTGGTGCCGACAAGGTCTCGATCGGTTCCGATGCCGTCTTTGCCGTCGAGGACCTGCTGGAACGAGAAGCCAAGGGCGACGAACCCCTGAGTGGCAAGACCGGCATCGAGACCATCTCCAAGGCGTACGGCAACCAAGCCGTCGTGGTCTCGATCGACCCGAAACGAGTCTATGCGACCTCTTTGGACCAGATTCCTGAACCCCACCGGAAAAATGCTGTTGATCTTGCTTCACCTCAGCTGCCGAGCAAGGCACCGACAACGGCGCCCGTCAAGCCCGACCTCGGACCGAGCGGCGAGCAGTTCTGCTGGTACCAATGTACCGTCCGAGGAGGGCGAGAAATGCGGGACCTCGACGTCGTTCAACTCGCGCAAGGGGTCGAACGCTTGGGCGCGGGCGAGTTGTTGCTTAATTCGGTCGATCGCGATGGGTCCAAAGCCGGCTTTGATCTTCGACTAGTCGACTTGGTCCGAAGCGCCGTCGGGATCCCTGTCGTCGCTAGTTCGGGAGCGGGCAAACCCGAGGATTTCGAAGAGGTGTTTAGGGAAACGAGGGCTGAAGCGGCTTTGGCGGCAGGTATCTTCCACCGCAAGGAGGTGCCCATCGAGGATGTCAAATCGCACTTGAAGCAGAGAGGCGTCAGGGTTCGAAAGGTGTAGGCTACGCTCTCGGGCATCCTGACAATAGAGCAAAGCATGTCCATGCATGAAATCCTTGTTACGTACTTCAATCCTCATGTGCGATTACAAAAGTCAGAAGACAAAGCGAGAACAAGACACCATGCAAAAGCGACTAGACACTTGCAGCGAAAAACGATGAGTTTCTCAAACGATATTCTTGCGGTACTTGACGAACGCGTCCAAGTTCTCCAACGCGCCATCGGCCCTCGTCCTCAACTCGGGGAACTTTTTCCGATCAATCTTCTTCGTCTGAGCCCTCACCCCCGGTATGCTCGCTTCCAAGCGAGGTAAGAAATCCTTGGAGCGGAAAACGGCGACGTCGTAGGCGCTATCTTCGTCGGCATAGAGATCGATAAGCGAGTCGATCGATTGGATCAAGACTTCGAGGGTCGGGTTCAAGGATGAAGAGGTCGATTTGTCGAGGGGCAAGATGGAAAGCAGGAACGTGCCAATCGTTTCGTTCTCTTCGTTCGAAATGCCTTCCCTTCGACCCAACCAACCCAACGCACCGGCGATACGGACGCGGATCGATTCAGCCGCAGGAGTTGTGGCGGTTGCGAAAGGGTGGGAGAAGAGGGAAAGGAGGAAAGGGGTCGTCGCTTGACCGACGATGAGGGCTGCGTTCTCCATCTCGTGGCTAATGCGGGCGAGACCCCATGCGACTCCAGTGCCGGCCATCACGATCTCACGCTGACGTTCCTCAAGGGTTTCGGCATCCTCAGAAGTCGATGGGAGACCAGAGGGGATTGTTGCTCGGTGGACGAGGTTAAGGATCGATTCCCAAACCTGTTGCAATTCGTCCTTCCGGGAGGACAGGAACGACGCAACATTGGGTGCGGCAATTGCTCGGGCAAGGGTGATGTACAAGTTGTTGAGCGTTTCGATCGCGCGAACGTGGATGGTAGAGATGATATCGGCAATGGGGGCGAGTTCGGACGGGACGACGTTCGAGGAGAGAAGCGAGGCAGCCTCGACCGTGGCTGTGAAATCCGCCGTCGTTGATGTTGGGAGAAGAGACGGTGCGAAAGTAGTTGCTACACCCGAAGACGCCGATCGAGCAAACGACAATGAAGTCGAAGGTTGGGCAAGCTTGACGAGCTTGGCTTGGAGGTTGACAAAGAGTGTCAATACCGAAGCGCCAAGCTCAAGTGTCGGCTGCGCATCCAAGTCCCCATCCTCCTCCTCCATCGGAAGGACCTTGCGAATAATGCCATCCTCAGGTTCGCCCATCTCCGCCTCGTCCTCATCCATCTCGACGTCACCTTCACCATCCTTCGCGATCCCTCCCCATTCTTCATCTTCATCTTCGATAGTGTCCTGGCCCAAAGCCTCGGCGTCCAAGGAGGCACACCATTCGCTAAGCACTTCCAATGAGAGCTGCAATGTCGAGAGTTGCCTCTCGTATGAGGCAAGTTTGGTTGTCGCTGCCGAGCTTGTCGACTTGTCAGTGAGGCTCGCCTCCTACGGGTGTTCATCAAATCAGTCAGTAAGGTGTTCTGTGTATCATTCTCAGGGGGGGTCCAACGTAGCACCTACCTCCTTGAGCGACTCATGACTCGCCGTCGCCACGGCCGCCAAATCCGTCCCGACCAATTCCAACAACAAAGCTTGGCACTCCTTGAGCTGGTCGCGAATAGTCGTGCGCTCGACCTTGCGTCCACCACCAACACTAGACAGCTGAAGCAAAATACCGAACGCTAGGACGCGCAGTTGTAACCATTCCTCGGCATCGGTCGCGGGGTCCGAAGCGGCGTGGGTTTCGGTTCGCGCAGTCTTGCCTAAAGGCGCATCGGAGGTCGACAAGAGCAAGAGGAGGGAAGCACGTGATCCATTCGTGGCCCAGATGGAGGTGTGGGCGGTCGGATTTGCGGACAAGAATGCGTTGAGGAATTGTGCTGCGGCAACCATTCAACGTGACTGTCAGCTACTGCCTCTCGATTCAGCCTGATACCTAACTCACCCGCAGCCACGGCGACAAAGAGCGGGACTCGTTCCCGCTTCTGATCCGCACTCATCTTGTTCTTCTCGCCCCTTTTCTTTCCCTCCACATCCATCCCATTTGACTCGACAAAAGCCGCCCCGAGCCCCAGGGCTTCGGAATCGATCAAAGCGAGCGCAAATTCGACGAGCAGAGAAGCGTGGGCGTTCAGACCGTTCAAGACCTTGGTGTTGGTCTCGGCAAGGCACCACAACAGCATCGCGACGTTCTCGCACCAGTCCCAATACAGTCGATGCTTCGTATCGTGTGAGTTGTTCTCGGCTTCGACTCGTTTTCGGTCCTCTGCTGTGCTCGGGAGGGGTGCAGTCGCGGGTACGGCACGAGGAACACGACCCAGCCGTTCGGGTAAGAGTTGAATAAGCGTCGGGAGGTGATGCGTGACGAGCGGTACGAGCACCTTTTTGTTGTGCATCTCGGAAACGAGCGAAGAAGTGGTCGCGACGGCGAGGTTGCGCAAGGTGCCGAGCGCCTCGACGGCGACATGGTCGTTCGAGTCGGTCAAACGCTCAATCAAGAGACCGACGAGATTCTTGGACAGCAACAGTCGCTGAGTCCCCGGTGGCAAGGTAAGGAAGACGTTTGATAGCGCCGACTGCGGAGAGAGGGAGAATGTGAATTGAGCCCCTGTCTGCGCTGCCCTCGCCGCGAAATTCGAGTCTTGAGCTCTGGCGTTGACGGAAGACTTACTGTTGCCCAAATGCGTTGGTTGTCATCCTCCGACTTGAGCTGCTCGATGAGGTTGCTGGCCTCGGCTTCCTTCTTGCCGATCTTCGCCGGCTGAGCTGAAGCCGTCGCCGCCGCCGACGAGGTAGAAGCTACAGACCCATTCGGAGCAGCTGCACTAGCACCATTGATAGTGGTGGGAGACTCCGATTCGGTATGGCCCAACGGGTTCGCGTTGAGACGAGCGGTGCGGACCCTCTTGCGATGACGTTGCTTGGGCATCTCCTTCGATCACCGGCGAGGGACTTGCGAAGGGTGGCGCGATGAAGAGGTGATGCGTCACACACGTGAAAGATTATCCGAGGAGTCGCAGTTGAGTACCGTAATGAACAGCTCGACGGGAAGCTCACGATGCACAGAAGGACAGATTCAAGTGCAGAGAGGTGGGGAAGAAGCACGAGGCGACTGACCGACTGCGGCACCAAGGCTGCGAAGCCCGCTTTGTACAGCGGAGTTACAGCGGTCCGAGCGGCAGCCGCGTCGTCCTCCTCGCCTTCGCATCAATCAGACTGATGATCCACCGGACCACCGGCCCAGTCAGGTAAATACAAATCACTACAAGCCTTTATCAAACCGTCAGCGAGGCAGAAGGAAGAAGAAGAGCATATGTAACGGCAATACAGCGTCCTTGGAACTCGACACTTTGAAGTTACTGCACGAAACTGTTGCTGCGTCCGGACCGACGGACGCCCGGGACCGATGATGCTGCGGCGAGGCCGCCGCTGAAGCGGCTTTGTTCGGATCTGATGCCTAATTGGTGCTCTTAGAAGAACGTAGTTCAGACGATTTGTCTCTCAATTCAATGTGATCATACCATTGCACATAAGTCTACCTGAATACCTCATAATGGTCCTGAGATGGCACTGAACGCCTGGACTTCCAGACCCAATCTAGAGCAATCTACTAGCAGCGTAGGGCTGAATGCGCTTTACGCGCAGATTCGAGCAACATGGAAGAATTCAATGTCCACTGCATAATTTGGGGTGCGGAAACAACTCCTTGCCAAACATCAGCGTCTTTTCAAGGTGGCCTACACCAAGCACTGAGTAGAAGAATGGCAATATGAACAAGCGGCCGCACCCGCCGGAGCGCAGAACACCCGAGTGTCAATCTTAAGCACTGCAGAGCGCTGGCCGTCAGCGGTCATGCTGGTCATGTACGCCTGCTTTCTAGTCGCTGTGAAGCCTTGCGAATCTGGCGTGTAAGGCCGCCCCCCTTGAGACCGGGCCTTCGACCCCGTAGCCGACGTCAAGACTGACACCGACGCACGGGCCTCGGCCTCACTCAATTGGGACGCCCTTCCCCATCTCTCTCTTTCTCTCTCTCTCTCTCTTGGTAGTTAACTTCTAGCTGAAACCCAGTAAAGACATTTAACAAGTATCCTCTCTCGGCCATTACCACATCGATTTCGATCTACAACCGTCCTTGCGACCTTCTGTAGGGCGAAACCCTTACATGGCGAGTCTGGCGACTCTGGCGAATTGCCGACGGTCTATTGCGAATCGTTGCCGAAGACGGTGTATGTCTAGGGAGTCGTGGACGATCATTATGAGCGGATAGTCAGGAATCACCATACGCGCCGCAAATGTGACAGTGTGAACATTAGCAAGCGCAGAGGGACGTACTGTACTAACCGGTGACTCTGAGGATCTTGCGGTATTTAGACCAGACGCTGTTGTCGTTGTAGAAATGCCATGACTCTCTCCACACTGCGCGGAATTTCAGGCGAAAAAATATTCCAGCTCGATCTTTGCTCCAGTCGAGTCTGGATCTGCCTGCAATAGACCTCCATGGCGACAACGTAAGCGTGCAGCTCCAGCCATGTCTGCTCGGACACCGCTTGCCAAATGATCTCGGCTTCCTTGTAGAAGGAGGACACGGATTCGCGGAGTGCGCGCTCAAAGAAGGCGGACATCGTATGAGGAAGAAAGTGTTCCCGTTTGTCATGCAGGATTCGCAGAGGGATGCTTCTGATGCGTCGCGATTTGGATTTAGTTTCAACTGGCGGTTCGAGCAGTGGTGTGCTGATACGACGGGGTTACTGGGGCCTGGGGTCGTGACGCATTGACGTTAATGAACAGATCAGCGATCAAGATCATCGTCCGAGCGGATCAGACGGCGTCGGACGACAGCTAGGGATTGAGCAGGAGGAAAGGTCACGATGGGTCGAGCGAGCGCCGTGGCGAGGACCAAACACCAGCTCGCTACGTTAACGTGGGGCCAAGATTTGAGGCCGCGGCCGGCGGCAGATACGACGACGTTGATACGACATTCATGTGCGACGGTGGCGGAACAGACGATGGCGTGGCCACGGCGGCCTTCGATCCCGTGCGCCCTAAAATATCCCGAGTCCGCCGGCAGTTCTAGAGGCTTCTCGGTGGTGCACCCCCGATGGCCTCCGCCTCCCGCACCCCTCGCACGGCCACCGCTTTAAGCGATATCACCAAGAACCTTGTCGACACCGAACCCGACCTTTCGACCGGCAAGCGGCGGCGGCCTTGCTGGGCTTGGCCTTGTTCGCGGGGGCTCGCTCGTGAGCCTTCGCAGGGACTCTTTTGTTGCCGGCCGAAAGGTCGAGTTCGGTGTCGACAAGGTTCTTGGTGATATCGCTTAAAGCGGTGGCCGTGCGAGGGGTGCGGGAGGCGGAGGCCATCGGGGGTGCACCACCGAGAAGCCTCTAGAACTGCCGGCGGACTCGGGATATTTTAGGGCGTACGGGATCGAAGGCCGCCGTGGCTCCTCACATTTATCGACCTGATGCGTAGCGACTCGCACGCTTCAGAAGACACGATGAAAAAGGAAACGGAACCTTGCAGGAATCTCTCATATCCCATGGCGAAGTAGAGGGTGGCGTAAATCCCTGCGGCGAGCCAAGAGATGCAATTGAAAACAAGCGCAGTTGCAATGCCATGGTATTGGGTCCAGGACCTGTTGGTCGTCGAGGAGCCGGTGGGTTGACGCGATGCCTGTGCGCAGCCTCAGTCGAAAGCAGCTTACTTACGGTCTCGGGTGACTGATGTTACTTCTTGTTGTTGTTGTCCGTATCATTTCTGGGAGGCATACTCTACTCGTGATTTGGGGAAGAAGGTGGGGGCAGTGGGCCGTGAATGGTGTGCGGCGAAGGAAGAGGAGAGAGCCCGCGCGAACGGCTCGGCCCTGAGCGTGTAGCGGGCTCTAAGGGGCTCTAGCGGGCTACAGCGGGGCTACTGCGAGGCTCAGGTCAGGCCCGTCAGGACTCGCGGCACTGAATGAATGGCTTATAGCAGAGCTTCGGCGCTGACCAGCAAAGATACCACCCGCCGATTTGGACGCGCCGGAGAACAATAGTTGGTCGTTGTCAACAAAACCACAGGTCGATTACAAAGTGTTGATGATCGAGCCACAGCAGCACGCCAGCTGGGGTGAAGGGAGCTAGTCGTGTCTCGCTGGGGACCAACTTTAACACGGACGAGAGCTTCCAGACTGAGTCGGAGAAGCCGGAGTACGGCAGCACCACGACGCAGAAGAATCGCCCTAATCGAGCATCGTCCCTGACTTTCACCTGCGTCTGCACTTGCTCGATCTCATGTTGTTTTGTCATGCCATTTATCGCCTCGCTTGCCCGGTGCCCCCAACTTTTCCTCAGTCACGAATAGAGTATGCCGCTAAAAAAGTATCAGCAGTCGAAGAAGAATGATTCTGATGAGATGAAGGGACCAAGAGCAGCTCATCCATCAAGGCATTCATCTTGCGCCAATCACCTTAGAAGACTCGCACACATTGCACATTATGCCTCACATCTCGCACGACCATGAAGAGCGTTGAAGCTTGAACTTTGATAGAAATGTATACACGTAAAGAAGAAAGCCGACAAGACCTAGATGATGACGTGTTGAAACAAGTTTACTGCAAGGAGGAGAGCATGCATGCTATAGAGTCCAGAAGTAGAACCAGGGTGGCACAGAGAAGTGGAGTAGGTGTTCCACGCTTAGAACAACATCCTTGTGGCAATGTTGCTCCTCGTACCCGAGATGGCCTCGTAAATCTCCTTGATCTCGGCCTCGCCGACGTGCGAGATATCGGCCAAGAGGTAAGCCGTGTCGCCCTTGGAATCCGAGAACTGCTTCTCGACGTTGTGCTCTCCCAAGATCGAGTTGACAATCTTGAGCACACCAGGTTGGTTCAAGTGCACGTGGCACAAGCGAACGGTGCCGTCCGACAGGATGGGTCGAAGCGAGACCTCGGGGAAGTTGACCGCGCCGATCGAAGAGCCGTAGTTGATGTAGCGGATCAGGGCAGAGCCGACCTCGGCACCGATCATCGATTGAGCCTCCTCGGTCGAACCACCAATGTGCGGCGTTAGGATGAGATTCGGGCACGCTCGCAGCTCGGTCGCCCATGTGTTGAGCGCATCGCCAAAGTTGGGGCCGTTGGCTGCCGGCTCAGACGGGAACACATCGATCGCTGCACCTGCGAGCTTGCCGGACTGAAGGGCGCGGACGAGAGCGGGGATATCGACGACTTTGCCTCGGGCGTTGTTGAGCAAGTACGCGCCGTCCTTCATCAGGTTGAGTTGCGCGTCCGAGATGAGGTTCGTCGTTTCGGGCAGCTCGGGCACGTGCAGCGAGAGGAAGTCGACCGCGCCGAGCAGGTCATCGAGCGTATCGACCTGCTTCGCCGAACCGAGGGGCATGATGGGCATCACGTCGTAGTAGAGGACCGACATACCCATCGCCTCGGCCAAGACCGACAATTGACTGCCAATGTGACCGTACCCGACGATCTGTAAGCGTGCACATTCCTGGTCAGCGCCGGAAGCGTAATCAAATAGTCCTGGCTCGAAAACTCACACCGAGGCATTTGCCGCGGATCTCCCAGCACCCCTTGGAGACCTTGTTCCAGATGCCCTCCCTCATCTCCCTCGAGCGATCGCACAATTGACGCGAGAGCGCGATAACCTCGGAGATGACGAGCTCGGCGACCGAGCGCGAGTTGGAGAAGGGCGAGTTAAAGACGGCGATACCGGCCTTGGCAGCGGCGATAAGATCGACTTGATTTGTGCCGATGCAGAAGCAGCCGATGACAAGCAACTGTAGGGAGGTACATCAGGCGAAAGTAAGCCACGCGCGTGTTTGCGAAGGTGGTCGTCGATGAGTCATCAGAGGCCCTTCGCAGGCAAGTGCTTGGCAAAGCGCTGGACCCTCGGGGAAGTGACCCCGGCCCTGGACTTGTAGAACTTACAGAAGGGACCTCGGAGATGACCCTGGCGGTGACCTTGGTCTTGGAACGGATACCGACGGCCTGGTAGCCGCCCTCCCTGAGCTTGGTGATGAGCTCCTGTTCGCCGAGCGCGGATTTGATCTCGTCGACGTGGTAGCCCTGCGCCTTGAGCAAGTCCACGGCGGCGGTGTTGACGTTCTCAAGCAGGAGGATTTTTACGGGTGACTCGTTGATGGGGAACGGGGCCAAGGCCTTGCCGACGCGAGCCGAGAAGCTGTTGGAAGCCGTCAACGAGCGTCCGCCCGAATGAGCCGAACCGGCCGGCGGTGATCCAAACAGAGCCGAGTTCGGGGGCGAGGTCGCAAAGAGGGGGGACGTGACGGAAGCAGAGTTCAAGGGGGGCGAGCCGGTGGGGATCTGGATTGGTCGTACCGACACGCTTGCTCGTCGCGGAGCATCGCCGGAGCCGTTGATGTTAATGGGCGACACTGGCAGGAGGCGTCCGAGGCGGCTGATCAGCGACTGGCCATACACGGCTACCTCGCATGCCTTGAATGACTCACTGTTATAATGTGGAAGAGGGCAGAGGCGTGGAGAGGTAGACGAGGGAAAGGGTGGAGTGTGAGCGGGAAAGGGAACGAAGGTCGACTCGAAGTTCGGTCGATCAGTCTCAGTCACACCTTTTTTCACGCTCACGCTCGCGGTCATTGTCGCGCGCCCGGCGACGGACGGCGTTTGGCGTTGCGCCAAACTGCGCCGATCTCCGAGCAAGGTCCGACGGAGCTCCGCATACTGCCTTGGCGACCAGTTTTGACTCGCTCCAAGTGTAATATGTCAGCCATTTACGTCCCGCAATCGGAATTTGAATAGAGTCGTCGAGACTCATTGCCTACCGGCGTTTACGATTCCTTCTCCTGGGATTCTCAAGTTGCTACCTGGCAGGCAGGAATACTTCGCTCCCGTTTTTTCAATTACAGAGCGTGCCCTGCTTTCAACCAGGATCACTCCAGAAAACAAACACATCTATTCATATGTTATCGTCCTAACATATTCTAAACCTCGACTTGCGCTTGAGCCGATCCGCCATCGGCAATCGCTCTCCTCTCCTCGGTCGCTTTGAGCGCCGCCTCGTCCTCCTTCATCCTCACCGTCGCCGACTCGAACGACTTCATCCCCTTGAGACCCCAGCGCGTGAGCATCGAGATGTCCTCGTCCCAACCCGATGTCGGAGTCGTCAACATGCGCTCGCCCTGTTGGAATGATCAAGTGTGCATAGGATTTCGTCAACCTGGATCTGACCGTTCAATCATCGCCTCAACAGAGACTTACGGTGAAGATGGCGTTCGCTCCAGCCATGAAGCACATGGCTTGCTCAGACTCGCTGTAACTGATTCGACCAGCGGCGAAACGGATGATGGACCTGTCGACACGCGCAAAAGGGCCAATCAGCGACGGCTCTCGCGAGCGCCGGGTACGTTGTGAATTACTCACGCAGGAAGAACAATACGAGCGGTGGCGATGGTTCGGAGGAGCTCGGTGACGGTGACACGCTCGTTCTTCTCGAGCGGTGTACCGGGGATGGCAACGAGGGCGTTGACGGGGAACGACTCGGGAGCCTCAGGAAGCCTTTCGAAGGTAGGCGCAGAGAAGTTAGTCAGTCACCCTCTCCATCGCATACAGCCCATCTTGTGGAGATGCACTTACTGGCTCATCTCCCAGATCAATCCAACTCGGTCACCATCGTCCTCGCCGAGACCGATGATGCCACCACTGCAGACACTGATGCCTGCCTCTCGGACCGCAGCGAGTGTCTCCAATCTCTCGTCGTACTTGCGGGTCGTGATAACCTGTGAGACACTTCCGCATGAGATACGGTGTCATGCTTCCAGGCACATTGGCGGATGCTCACCTTGGGGTAGTATTCCCGCGAGGTGTCGAGGTTGTGGTTGTACGCCGTCAGCCCGGCCTTCTTGAGCTGCTGAGCTTGTTCGGGGCTGAGCATTCCGAGGGTAGTGCACACTTCCATGTCCAAGGCTCTGTCAATAGAAGGTACATGTGATTTAAGTCACACGATACTTGCCGGCATGCGCTATGAACGCCTGTTCGAGATTCGACTCACCGGACACCCTCTACCATCTTCAAGATCCTCTCGAACCCACGCTTGCGACCGGACAGATCGCGCCAAGCCGCACCCATGCAGAATCGAGTGGATCCATTAGCCTTTGCCTTTCTTGCCTCACTGTGGGTCGTTGCGTGGATGGAGGTGGTCCAAGCAAGTGTCGAGGGATCATCGGCGAATTGTCGAGATGGAAAGCGTTGGGGGTGGGGTGGGGTGGGGTACGGGTGGGGGAAGCCAGAGCATGAGTGCAATCGTGAGATCAGCGCCGGGATCAAGCACAAAAGTAAGGTGAAACACCTCGGAGTAGGCTCACACGAGTACGGGTTCAACCTCGGTCAACTTCTCGGCCTTCAAGCCGACCTTGTCCGAGTATTTGGACGATTGGGCGCAGTAGGAGCAGTCCTCGCCGCAGCCGCCGGTCTTGATGTTGAGCAGCGTGCACAGCTGTACCTGGTCCGAGGGGTGATTCACTCGGTGCACGGAAGCCTATGTATGAATGCAGTGAGACGAAAGGATCAGCTTCTGATCGTAAGGCTCGGGCCTCGGCTTGATGGGCTGGGGCGGATGGGGTGGGGCGGCGCGCTAACGACGGGTCGAGAAATAGCTCTCGGCTGCTCGTGCCGCCAGGGCTGTAGCTCAGCTCGAAGGAGAGACGACTGACCGCACGGAAGATGAGATCCATCAAGGGCGTGTCGTAGACTTGCTGAACATCCTCCCTGGACCATTGCTTGGTTCCCGGTGCTTCGACGGCGGTCGCATTGCCCCTACGAGCGATCCTCGATCCGGCGCTCGCTCCGTCGAGTCGGGCCCTGATAACCGCCGCATTCGCACCACGCGTCGAAGCGGCCCCGAGCAACGACGGACTACCGCTGCTGCTCGTGCTGCGGCACACTTGGCGAGTAGCAGAGGCGAGGAAACGGGCTGATGTGGTGGGGGCCATGTTGGTGTCGAACGGTAGGGTGGGCGTGGAAACGAAGCACGGCCAAGAGGGAGAAGCACGAACCGAACCGACTCGACTGAACCAATCGACCCGCATGCAATCGGGCCCGCTCAATTTCAAGCTCAACTCGGTGTGAGATCTGGCCACGATGATTCCCGCGGGAAAGCCACAGGCTCAAACATCATCCTGCTCGGTAAACGGCCGATGATCGTAGACATCTCCAAAACAATTCAGTGTTCATCACAAAGGCCACAAAGTAATACAAAACGGCCATTAGCGTCCAGAGAGAAGTTGCAATGTTGGATAATCTGCCAAGATCCGTCCGCGGCAGACTTTCCCGGGCCCGAGGAGCCCCATCGATCCCGGCGGCCCGGCGGCGGCACACGGCAGCTGCAGATCTTCTCTCGACAACTGCTGCGAAAACCTTTGACCGGGTGACATTTTATTTTTTGTTGTCAGATCGCTCAGTATAAACCACCCTCCTAAACGGACAGTGTACTACGATGCCTGTGCGACAAATCCGTTCATCACCCGCGCTCTTCACTGGCTCGTCGACTCGCGTCCCCTGTCCTCATCTCGCAAAGAATCGCCTCGACCCACTCCTTGAGCCCTCTCTTCAATTGCGCTTCCCAACTTTCCCCCCTCTTGGCGATTAATTTCGCATCCAAACCTGACTTGGTGAGATCGATCAGATAACGGAATTTGATGGCTCTGCAGGGAGCACACTGCGGGGTCAGTTTTCATTCAGATCTGACGAGCTTCGGCAGACCGAGGCAACGCTCACCCGACCCAGTGCTGCAGATTCTCAGTCCTCCTGTACAGATCCCCCAGTTTCCCCTGAGGTATACTCTTGCTATCCCCAGAAGCGTCTATTGATACTCGTTGCTCCGTCGTCGCGTGGTTGTCCGTTGGGAAAGCATGGATCGACGTGGGAGACACAAACCCAAACGGTTGATCGGAAGCTCGGACGATCAAGTTGAACGCGAGGAGGAGCAGGTACCCATTCCTATGAAGTAAACAGACGATCAGTTTCAATCAACACTCTCCACAAACGTTCAGTCTTGAGTGTGCTTACGATAGTGCGTCTAGGAGTGTTCTGTGCCATTCTCCTTGGTCATCGACTCCCGACCCCGAGCTCAGCAGATTGGTCGGTTCGTGCGACTTGTGGACGTGTTCCAAGAGCTCTGCATCTAGATATGTCTCCAAGAGGGCATAGAAACGGTCTGAAATCGATTGCCATCGGATGAGTAAGTGTCACACTTGGAAAGAGGAGGCTCTCTCACCTAGCACGTTCTCGTCGTCGACTTCACCAATCGCCCACGCCGGTGACTCATCCTCCATAGCTTCACCCATGATTGGAAGAGCCGACTCGAGGTTCATAGAGGCACGCCTTGAGGCTGCCGAAGGTTTAATCAGTCGTGAGAGCAGCTCTTCGACATAGTTGACCCACGCCTTAACCAGCTCTGTCTCTTTGCCCAGCTGTACTAGCTCGACGCCTTCTTCGTAAATCGCGTCGGGGTCAATGATGGACAGATCGGAAAGACTTGACGAGTTGGGTATCGAGAGTGAAGCTGAATTTTCTGAAGAAGTCGTTGCACCACATTTGATACCATTTTGATCGATTGGCTCAGTCGGAGAAGCTGAAGGCACGACTCGATACTTGATCTCGAGGTCGTGTAGAGCCCCCAAAAGGTCGAGAGAAGCGTGACGCAAGAACGACAGAGGATCGGGCGGCGTAGTTCCGCTCGGTCGATTGGTAGTTCTAGTCGGGGATGTAGCCGACGTGAGAACAGAAATGCGTGGTCGAGCCGATATTGGCCGGGTGGGTTTGGAAGGCGAGACTGGGGATCGACATTCGGGGGAGTGCGCCGCAGGTGAGATGGAGTCTGAAGGAAGCGAAATGACGTAGCGTTGCACGGCTCGAATCGCCGACGTCGTCGATTGGAGGAGGAGAGGTACGAGATTGGTGCTCTCAGAAGATCCGTGTTTCTCGATCGCGGCGTTGGAGGTTTCAATTGGAAGACCGATGGCGGATCGAACTGAACGTAGTGTGTTCAGTGAGGACGGAATCGAGATGTGCCAGCTGCGGAAAGGGGAACATCCCTCTCCCTGGTCAGTGCTGAGCCCATAGCAGCCCTGTGCGGCGTATACATACTTACTGTTGGCAAACGGTCTTGACCCGATTTTGTACTTCTGCTCTCAACTCGCGCTCGTCTTTGACGCTTCGTCCCTGCTCCCACGGCACTTTCTGTTCCTGCTCCGGGCGTGCAGGCGACGGCGGGAGATCGTCCTCGGTCAAGCGTGACAGGCCGTGTTGCTCGATCAACTTGAGAGGCCCGGGGCTGATACGTCGTGGGCTCGATAGCAGACGGTTTGAATCGGACCCTGGTACAAGAATCGGATGAGACTCCATCGACGCATGCGGGTCTTGCTGGACCGACTCTAGAGGGGTGGCCTTTGCAGCGGTCTTGTCGCGAATGCCAAGCTTGACGTATTGATGTTGCAAGTACTCGATCGACGGAAGCGTCATCACAGAAGCTCTATTTGCGGCCGAGCGTGCAAAAGGTTTGTCCGAATGCGTCGCATAGAATCGATGACTGTTGCTGGGTCCACCATCTCCGCCGCCAGCACCACGACCCACCGTCCCCAACGCAGGGACCCCTGACGAGTTGAGTGGGCGAAGCGGCGCCGCGCTCCCATTGGCGGTTGACGAAGAGGACGGGATCGTCAGGAACTGGTCGAGGTGCTCATCGGTCGTTGGAGAGCTCGTAAAGGTGGGCGTGCTCTCGTAGGGACTGTGCAAGGGCATATGTCGTCGCCGTGCGTCGTTCGCGGTCGGCAGCAGCGATGTGGGGGTGACGTGGGCAGTAGTGACGCTGCCTTTGAAGAGACGCCTGGCTCACCAGCTGGGACTGCTGCAAGTCGAATGATCGTGAAAGATGCTGTTCCAGAAAGACCGATGAGAGGAAAGAGTCGTGGAGCTGACTCGGCGGGTCGAGTGTGAGTGTGGAGTGTGGAGGTGCACGGCGGCCCGAGTCAAGACAAGGTGGCTCGACGTGCACAGGGCCCGTGCGCAGGGTGCTTTCTTTTTATACGGTGGAGACTCTCTGAGGGGTATCTGAAGCGCTTTTTTGAAAGATCTGCATATGATGATCCCCAATCGAAAGAAGTGAAGCTATGACGAGGGTTTTTGGAGCTCAAAATCCACTGTGAGTAGTGATTATATAGCCTTCAGGTCGCATCTGCACGGCTTCATTCCCAGATGAGGATAGGTGGCGCAAGTATACGGTTAGGACCAGACATACCAAGAGGTATAAATCAAAATATAGGCCAGTCACCAGCCGCCAGCCGCCAGCGTGGGTTTAACAGCCGCGAGTACTGGTTGCGATCGGACGGTGACATCGGTTGCAGCGTAGAAGCTCGTCCGCCGATTTAGTGGCATCATCCTTCGTGAGCGCCGATCCAGGGGCATAATTTGTTCGCGACCTCCCAGTTCCCGTGCTCGAATCGATCAGCTCAGAGCCCACTAGCTCGGGGAAAAATTGAGGTTCCTGGTGTTGACGAACCCAGTCTGGGAAGTGACTTCGAAGTGTACCTCGTTCATTGTGCCGGCGCGGGCATCGGGCAAATCAATCAACAATGTGTGTCGAATGGATCCAGATACAGGGTCAGAGATTCGCAGCGTTTATCTCGGATCTCTTCGTCCGAGAAATCCCTGTGTAGTTTTCGACACCCGACTCTGATAGCTTGTACCACTCCTCGCGTTCTTCCACCTAGGATGGCGAACCCCCATCGGAGCGATGCAAGCGGTCAAATCGTCCGATCGGCGAAGCGGGATAGTCCCTCATCATGTCGTTGAAATGCCCGATGAAACGTTCACGATCCCCGGGTATTTATTATGAGAGGCAAGAACAGGATCAGTTGCATGCTCCGTAACGTCGCCTTGAATTCGGAGCTGAGTTGGAGCCAACGTAGTAAATGCACGCAAGCCTGTCCACCGTGTCATCTGGGAGAGCTCTGGATTCCAGATCGGGCAGCCTCCTGACACTGTGCTCTCACATCTGCTGAGACGGGGATGTTGCTCCAGTCGCGGATGGCAGCCTCTATCTGGGCTCTCTTCAGAATCATGATGAACGCTTCGACATCGGCACCCAGCTCGACCCAAGTCCGACATTCCGAAACGGCGTGACAGATCATTTCGCTCTCCTGCTAATATAAAGTTGGGTGGTCCGGCGCTGTGATCAGAAATGTGTAGAAGTCCGAGATGGTATCGGGAATGAAAAGCTCGCCCTTGTCGAGAAGTACTTGGAGAGGTATACCCCTGATGGCGAGGAACCCTCAGCGCCAGCCTGAGCAGTCTTGCGTTGACGATGGATCGTCAAGGACTCGAAAGGCCTTCTCCTCACAGCACGTACGTCGGGCGCCGCGGCACAGGTCGCCTTAGCTTGAGATTGGACAGGCTGTGTAGAGCTGCAGAGCAGACAACACCTTTTTCGACCTTGTCCAACTTGGTATAGTGGTGGCGAGTTTTACACAAGGCTCAAGGGATGAGAAGAATCGGGAAAGATATGAAGGAGAAGGAACAAGGCGAAACTCCATCAGAAGAGTTCGATTTGCGCGACCCCTCTTCTTGCGCCTAAGAGCCCGATTTGGCTTTTAGCAATATCCAGCTGTATGGCCGTAGGAATCCCTATCCGACCTCAATACCGGTTCATCCGATAGGTATGTACGCGCTCGACACCATCTCACTGCAGACATTGATCGATATTGGGCCTGGAGTCAAAGTCTGCAGTGACGAGTCGAGTCGATCCGACCCCAGTGCCGCAGTGGCGCCGCAAGTCCTCGGGGTCTCCAGTTACAGATTATGGGGAACGCATAGCTTACATATTACAAACAGACGAACACGTTAGTAGCTCTGGACCGCTTCGTATGGCATCGAAGCTACTGAACTTGAAGGGAATATCGCAAACTCGCCTTGGGTTGCACCAAAGTACTACCAAAGTCCCGGCGCCCGGCTTTGAAGAGTGGGGCACCTCCCAAATTCGCATTAGCGCGCTTCGCTGATTGGGCGACGCGGGAATACAAACCGGTTTGAAACCTTTTGAAACGCGGGTTGAGGTAGAAGCCCCAGCCGCCGTCCGACCTCGACCTGGACCCTTTCCTCGACCCTGGGCTGTGTCCGCCGACGGTGGCTATTTTTCGGTCCCAGAGATGGATGAGACGGTGGCCCAAGCTGTACTACCCGCTCTAGACCTTACAGCACCCCAGGCAGAGGCCTCGACGATGACCCCAACAAGCCTCAGCGATGAGAGCGTCAACTTGCCCTTGTCGGACAAGGCGCTGGGCAAGCGCAAGGACCCCGATCAGGACCATGTACATGGCGAATCCAACCCGGCTACCCGATTATCATCGCCTCATTCGATGGCCACGAGGGAGAAGCGCGTGACGAGGAGCAGTTTGGGCGGATACGGCGCGTCGAATGGGGTTCATGGTGCCGAGGGTCTACGGTCCGGAGCGATGAGCAGGCAAGGTAGCGAGGCTAGTGCAGCAGAAGGTAGGCCTTATATCATCGTAGTCGATCCATCGTATCTAAATTGGGGTCGGCAAGCTGATACGACCCATGTTACGCCCTCCAAAACAGGGCTGAACCGACCTCATCTGCCTCTGGCAACTCGGATCTTGCTCACTTCGAGCATGCCGAGCGACGCCGTCCACTTCCCACCGCTCAAGACCGATCTGGGTTGGTCGTTTGGCGAGGAACCATGTCCTATACCCCCGATCACGCCGTTACCCGATTCCGTTCCTAGTTATCGGTTGCTTGATCGAGCCGGAGACACCAGTCTCGGGAGAAGTCGACATGTGACGGGACCCGAGGTAGGTCGTGATCTCGACGTCCCCAGTCTTGTGCACACCGATCTCCCAACTGACTCACACCTACTTATTACAGATTGACACCTCGGACGCACACTACCAACGCCTTCACCGCTTCCCCGAGGTACTGGAAAAACGATCAGCTCGAGTTGAAAGGGATCGCCTCATTCACGAGCGCAGCAAGCTCATTCTCGAACTCGAAGAGCTGAAAGGGCGCGGATGGGTCTATATCGGGGCCCAAGGTGGGAAAGGAGAGGAAGAAAGGCGAAGGAAGATCAAAGAAGGCGAACTCAGACTCAGACTGGCGAGGTACGTCTCCCTTTGCCTTCGAGTTCAGGTCCAAGCGCTGAGTCTGAGTTTTCGGAACTGTGTCGTCGCTCCATAGATACGATGCTCTACTTCCCAACCAACCTCGTAAATCGAACGTGCTCGTCCAACAAGACCCTACATCTTCTAACACTCATGCCAAAGGTACTGTAGCTGCTGTCACAGCCGAAACAAGCCACGACAAACCTTCCTCGTCGTCGACGGCGCGCCCTAAACCGTCGACGCTCGTCTCGGCTTCGGGCGACGGTTCGACGACGATCAAGCTCAAGTTTGGGGGAGGTAACCTCACTTCTTCGACGAACACCAAAAGTAACGGCCATGCTCGGTCTCGTAAATCGACGCGTTCGGAACTGACGACCGACGATGAAGCCTCCGTTGCCGAAAGCAAACCTCAGCCCAAACCGAATGGGAGTGGTCATCGCGGCGACGGCACGACGGTATACAAGAAACGCGACCGAGCTGCGGAGCACGCGCGCGCATTGGAAAGGCAGCGATTGGGCTTACCGATCAAGGGGCCGATGTCGGATCTGTTCCAAGCACGAGAAGCTGAAGCTCAAGCCCAACAAATTGGGACACCACCGCGCACATCGTCGGCCTCGACCTCGACTATTACTCCAAGATCGCCTCATGCTGCCGCGCCCGCGACGAAGCGCCCGGAAGCGGTGTCGACGTCTTCGCCACTGAGACCACCAGCTGCTCGAACTCTTCCGAAGCGTATCCGATTGAAGGACTCCTTCTTCACCTCCACCGCACTTCGAGACGCCTACATGCTGCAGATGCACCAACCTTCCTCAAACGACCCTTCAGCACCGGGAGGCATTGGGCGACGTTCGAGTTCACGCACGTCCTACGCTTTCGGTCAACGACTTCCCGAAGCTATCGTAATGCGACAAAACGAGTTTGAGCTGCATGGCTCGGGTTTGGAAGAAATGGTTTTGGAGAGGGAAGGCGAGGCAGGGAAGGAAAAGGTCGTGTTCGAAGGGAGGATCGTGCCTCGCACGGCGATCGAGGTGCTTAGTCGCGGACCGATCAAGAATACCATCAAAGAGGCGAAGAGTGATGTCGTCGCTGCTTCGACGGTGGAAGTTGCTGTTGGGGATACGGCGAGTGCAGCTGCTTCGACGACGACTGATTCACGCGACGAGGAGATGCAGGATCGTCCACCGAGTCCAGTTCTGATCTCCGGGTTTGCCGCGCCTGCCCCTGATCGAGAGATTGAGATCGTAGAAGAATCTACCTGAGATTGAGATGCACTACCCAAAACCGTTTTGCAAGTTCCTGATCGTTGGCGGCCCGCTCATATGAACCTGGAAGGAATGCTGTTCAGATTCGTTCTCGGGGAACACAGAAAGCGCACGTCTACTTTTATATCGAGAAGTGACAACCCAAAGACAATCAAGAAATGGAAGCGAATGATGATGAAGGCAGCCATCCAGGTAGGGTTGTTTTTCTCGTTCATACACACAGCAAAGCATCTACGCCATCCCTCCAAAGGCCCTCATCGCTCAGTCATTCAACCACGGACTGATTTACGTCAAGGCCGAGTAGCGCGACTCTGTAGATAGGGTCGAGGATACATGTCAGTGAAATGGTCTGGTATGTCGCATCGTTGATCAAGTGCAGCTCACCGTCGAGCTTGTACCCAACAACGTGTCTGTGAAAGGGAATAGAGTGTATGCGTCAATTGGCTGACCGACGTGGTACCCGACACGGTGATGCTCATCGCTCACCTTCGACCAATCATTTCCCCAATCTTGAAAATGCCGTAGGCCTCGACGGCGTAGATGGCCCATCGCTTCCACTCGCCGGACTTGTACAGTTGTTGCCAGAAGTTGAGGTCGCGGGCCGAGTTGAAGAATTGTTGGTCTGAGAGATGCGTGGAGGAGCAGGCCGGCGCATGATCGATCAGGTGAACTTTCCACAGAATATGCGTAGAGTGGTTTGGTTGCCACTCACAGACGTAGGTGACTTGACCTAGAGAAGGGGGAGCGAGCTTCTCCTTGACGTAGACCTGCTTGACAATCTCCTTGGCCACGGCGGCCTGGTGCATCGCGAGGGGTACAGCTGTCAGCTCGGCGATCTCCGTCAAGTAGCGGTACTTGAGCTCACGTTGTAGAATATGGGTTCCTTGTAGGCTGTTGACGGGGGGTCAGGATCGGGGAGAGGAATGGGCGCGATCGCAATCGGGGAAGGGGACAAGCCAGGCGAGGCAACACACGTCGTCCTCGGTCAGCTCAGACCGTCACGGCGCGCATCGCGAGGTAGACACGCCAGTGACTGACCACCAAGGGCGTTACCGACGAGTGCCTGGGCCTTGGCCGAGGCCTGTTGCACCTTCTCCACGGCGGGACCGGCGGCGGATTTTACCTTTGCGGCGACGTCCGAGGCCTTTTGCGCGGCGTGCTCCGTTGCAGCCGAAGTCGACGACGAGGCGAAACGTTGCTGCAGCATGGAGCGCACCGGCGCGGGACGACGCAAGAGGGTGCGAGACAACATGCTGATGGGCGGGTAACGGGTCGAGAGGGGGAGTGGAGCTGAAGCGGGACAGCAAGCGGAGGTGGTGTGGTCGTGCCCCGGGCCAAAGCGGGAGGCGCGGAAGGGCGCGGATGGCAATGGCGCATTTCCAATGTTGACACTAAGTGCGCACATCGCTATTGCTGATTAGTACCGGGGAGAGCTACCCCTTCTTCCACTTCGCAGCGCGCATGCTTCTCCCTTCTCTCTTCACATCCACACGCACGACGTCCATGTCTCGATCAACCACGTTCCAGCCGGAATCATCCGCCTCCCAACCTGTGAGTGCCCTCTTCTCCCTTCATGCCTGTTATGGATCCCACGATCAACTCGACCGCACCCAAGGACAAGATGTTACCATTTTTACTCTTCTCGACCAGGCGGGTTCGAGACGGGGTTCCTAAACGATCGAGACTTTTTGTGCATGACCTGTGCTCTGCCCGTCTCACTATGAGCGTTGGGTTCACTTTGTCAAACTCGTCTCTTACCCTCCGCTTCCTATGAGAGCTATGTATACACTGAAAATACTGATCCTTACTCGAAATCGACGCGACGAATCATGGGGTCGTTCTTTACGAGTTTGACTCCTACTGTGGGGACGCAAGGGAACAATGTATTGATCCAAAATGGTCTGTTTGGGTTGTAGAGTCTCTTTCGGTGATCACGTGTCCGCTGGAGTAGCCCACACAATTAGGGTTAGTCATTCTCCCTCTTCTTCAGCTCGGCCTCTACCCCCGCTTCCATCCCGTCCTCCACCAGCCCCCCGCCCACCTCAATATGATGTCAATTTACGATTAGTCTTTCGGACACTCGGATGGGAACCCAATCATGGGTCCTCATCTCGTTGACGAAAAAGCTGTACACCGCTTCGAATTCTCAAGCACTGATTCATCCCCAACCTCGTCGACTGCCATTGCGTGGTCTTTCTTTGGGCATTCGTGTTGGGCACAATTGCTGACGATTTGCTTCTTGATATGGCATCGTTTTGGGCATGTGGATGACAACAGGTGTGCTCGAAAATCGCGCCTCGGTGAACTGCTCGACTTCCCGCCTCGATTCGGTGAGTGATACAGCTAAGCACGTCGTTTGCCGTCGAATTTTCCAAACACATTCTAGGCTGCATTTGCTGTGCGATGGGGTTGGGGTTCAGAGCATATTTAAGAAGCAGAACCACCAGCGCCGGAGGCGGTCCTCATGCTCTAGACGCCCTTAGTATTCTCAACTTCCGCGGACGAGCAGCATTCCATTCGAATTGCCTACGCCAATGGACCCCCCGAAATGCTCTTGTGCAATCAACAATTGTGTTACCACCGTATGGACAATATAACTCATAACAACAAGACACTTCATGCATTGCGAAAAAAGAAACCTATACAATCTACATCCACGTCCCATCCAGGTTTTGCTCCTGCAATCTACTCGATGGCATCCCCTCA
The DNA here is from genome assembly GCA_022506055.1 of Microbotryum violaceum. Taxonomy (NCBI): domain Eukaryota; kingdom Fungi; phylum Basidiomycota; class Microbotryomycetes; order Microbotryales; family Microbotryaceae; genus Microbotryum; species Microbotryum violaceum. The sequence continues at coordinate 199,844 of JAKMXP010000025.1, read as the reverse complement.
CTCAGCTCTACAACTTCCCCTGCTGCGTATTGACCTTGGGCAACATCCTGATCGGTTCCAACTTCAACCTCACCTCCTTGAGCGCCTTACTAACAGGCCTCCAACTCTCGAACGCGTCCCTTAATGCCTGCAACTCGTTCCCGAACAGATCCCTCACTTTGGGATCCTCGATGATGCCTCGTAAGGCCCAGGTGAGGAGGTAAGGGTTGCGACGATCGCGTGGGTTGAAGGACATGCTTAAGGGGGGGATCGAATCGAGATGCTGGGTCGTAGGTGGTTCGAGGCACGTTGGGGGCTCGTGCAAGGTCGTCGTCTCGAAATGGTAGCGAATCGCCAAACTGGACGTTGAGACAGAAAAGGAACAGAGAAGGGATTAGCTCTGCCACTTGCACAGAGTAAGGGAAGAGGGAACGTACGCAAATACCTCTTCCTCCTCGTAGATCTTGGAATGTCCGACACCCATCAAAGCACCCGCCAACGCCTCCGAGACGTGATAGACCAAATCATGATCGTGCAAACCCGCGTTGCGAAGCCGAGCCGCGAAGACGACCAAGTTGGCGAGGAAGTCGGACGTCCGGAACGCCTGCGAGTCGATGTAGACAGCTCGGAGGATGCCGGGATGAGTAATGCCGGAGAAGAGTGCAGAGTAGAGCGGCACGACCTGGTCGTTGATTGAACCCGTGGCCGTGATCTTAATGCCATGAGCGAGCGTGATGCGCAGACTGATGAAGGGGGATCGGAGTCAGTGGAGTGCGAGGGGAAGCGTGATGCGAAGAGTGCTCACCTTTCAAGGAACTTGATCGTCTGAGCACTATCCGGGCTTTGGAACTCGAAAAGCTCTCGAGCCGGAGCAGACTCAAGGTAGTTGAAGTACGGCGTCAAGACGAAGCTTTGCGACAAATACACGAAGGGTCCCTGTGAAATGCCACACATCGCGAGCCTAGTGGAACATGTCCGGGTCAGCTCGAACATCCCTGCGAGATCGATTTCCCAAAGTTTGTACTCACATGTGTGTCTTGTGTCCGACGATGATACCCCGCTCGAGCAACTTGGCCAAGAGCTGGGTAGAGACGACCGTGCCTTGACTATGCGTGGCGAGGAACACGGCATCGGCCTTTTTGAGCGCCTCGACCCACTCTGCTCGATCAATGATCTGCTGAAGGTGCCTCTCAACTCGAGCCTCAACCTCACCCTGCCCTTCCAGAGCTATCGCTTGGATATTAAATGAGGTCATATCGTGGTCGACCAGATACGAATGGACCGCATCATGCATCATCGTTGCGAACTTGACGCTCGTGCCCGTCGGTTCACCGAAAACGGACCGCAGTCGCGGGTTGGGGAACCAGCCGTGTATGCCGATCGTGACGACTCGCTTCACTCGACACAGTCGCGACTGCTCTTCCATGATTTCGAGCGATTTCGGAAGTCTGGCAGCAGGGTCGTCCCGCACGGGCTTGTCGCCTGGCGCATGAGCGGACATCTCCATCGGTGGCGGTTGGTGAAAGAAATAGGCCGAGACCGCTGAAACGGCTTTGGTCAATTTGCTCTTTTCAACCTTGCGGCTTCGCGGCAATCGTTCGAACGTGTCTCGGAACGTTGGTAGAACGAGGTTATCAAAAGGCGCGTCGGGATCGTAAGGTCCCACTCGGGGGGATGTACCTCCACGGATGAACCCCGTCAGAGGCTTGACGGGGGCGTTGTCAGGTTGCGCCCCCAGGTGAGGCGACGACGGGGTCGATCGATCCGTGGTCGACGTTCGCGAGCGAATCGATGCCGCCGAGGAGACCAGACCGCCGACGGGCCGTGCCACGGCAGCAAGAGCTGGGGGCAAATTCAATGAAGAAGCAGCTGTAGATGGCGTCTGTCCCGCAATATCTCCATGTCGACGGCCGAACCACGAGGATGATTTTGTCGGCGCTGGCGCGGGCACGGTGATTGGCTGTGGAAGTGTCTCCTCAGCGGTCGAGGCGGCTGACAACGTGGACGCCGAAGAAGACAGTGGTGGATCCACGTTCGTGGCCGGAGCGTCGTGCTCCTCTGTTAAAGTGCGACCGGTGGCATTCCCCGTGAGAGGTTCGCCCCAAATCGTGCGCAGCCACGACTTGTTCTCGGCCGAAGTACGCGGCGTTCTCAGCGTCTCCGCACTTCGAGTAGCTTCCTTGTTCAAAGTCCCTTCTTCCTTTTTGCTCCCGTCGGTCGAATAGGCCGGCTCCACTTGAAGGTCTTCAGCTTGTGTGTACCAACCGCTCGGTTCAGCTGGCTCGGTTTCTGCTCCGCCCCACCCGAACCAAGAAGAGCCTCGAGATGCGCCGGCTTGGGGAGGCGGAGCACCAACAGGCAATGGCAATTTCGACCTTTGAGGTTTGACCTCAGCATCATCGACTTCTTCAGGTGCGGATTCGGACCTCGGCTCCTCAGATGCTTCCCGTGAGGCGGCAGGTGAAATAGACGCTCCCGCTTCGGGTGCAGGAGCAGCTTTTACAGACCCAAACCATCCTCTTTTGGGCAGTGGAGGCGGCGGCATAGTCGTATTATCGGACGACTGTCGGCGTGTAGATTTGGTCGGACTGGGGTCGGGGGTGTGGAAGACTTGAGGAGGGGTCGTTGAGGCCGCCGAGCTCGAGAAGATCGAAGCTTGTGAGGAAGTGTCAATCCTCGGGTTAGACGACACGATGGAGATCGGAGTTCTTTCAGAGGGGTTTTTTGTCGTGCTGGTCGGATCGGGTGGGCCCACTTTCGGTGGGTCGTTTGATTTCCACAGCCAGCTCGATTTGCGAGCAACCTGCGAGGCCGACGAGGCCGACGCGGCCCTGGTCGCAGACTTGGTCGAATTGGTCGAGCTAGAAACGTTTTTGACCAATTTGGGACGTTTGTCGATGTGCGAATTAGGGTATAGTCCCTTTGGTCGAGTCGTTTCGGCATTGCCATTCGACAGCGACTCAGGCCCTTTGTTCGAGTCCGTCGACTCCTGCTGCTTCTGTTTGCCCTTAGCTTTTGCGGATAGATTGCTCTCAGCACTGTTCCCCCTCGATGGTGTGCGATGGCCCTTGACGAGCGTCTTGGAGCTGGCGGCCGTGCATACGCTGCTATTGGTCGCCGTGCTCGCAGATCGGCTCCGCCCCCACCTTGACGACGAGCCAGACACGTTCTTGCCACTCCGCACGCTCGCGCGGTCGTCGTCAAATTCGGCTTTTTGTTTGGTTAACAACGAGATGGCGCTCGTGGACGAGGAGGAAGAGGACGATGCCGAGGATGACCCCGAGGCGCCACCGCCGACGCGAGGACCCGGTCGGGCCGCCCGAGACGAGGACGACGACGACGAGACGAAGAGCGAGTCGGGCGAAGTCGACGTGACGGGTGGTGCAGGGCGGGAAGGCGAGGCTCTCCAAGACATGGTCTATTCGGGTCGAGGGAGGCGGGTCGAGGGAGGCGGCTCAGATCGAACAGAGCCGGGTCCGGGGGTGCGCTTCCGTTCGCTCGATCGCTCGGTCGCTGCGATAATGGGTGTGAGACAAGCACGATCGAGTCAGCGCGCCATTCCGAGCAGGTCTGGGACGCGTCAGGCGTATGTGGGCCCCTTCCTGCTAGAAGGGTTATTGAGGCTCTCGTTCGACGTGGTCATGGTCGGAAAGCAATCCTCAAGGGGTGGGTGATGTGGCAGGAGCTCGCGTGGGTCCGTCTTCCGGTGATACAGTGGTGGCTGGAGCGATCGCCGGTGCTGGAAGCGACGCCAGCGTGTCCAAGTGTTTGACTGAGAAAGGACAGATCTGAAGCTTGGGGAAGACTCACGTACCTTTCACTCGGCGACTGCTGCTGGGCGGTACTGTGAGCTGACTCGAAAATATAGGTAGGATGAGAGGACGGCGGCCTGGAAATGACCGGCGCAGCCGCCCGTGCCGGCGCCACAGACAATACTCAGGCGATCGAGTGCGATCGAGTGGCTCTCGGCGATCCATTCCATGATGAACAAACTGGTGCGACCGGCCGCCCGGTAGGGAGGAGGTTCGACTCGGCATACCATTCGGGCCTGTCATACATCTGCTAATGTCATCTGGGGACGAGCTTTCAGAGTGTGATTTTTGATGGACAGCATATCGAACGATTTTACACAAGCACCGTCCACATGATGGTGACGAACGTGAGCCAAAACTTGGAGAAACGATATCTGCGCCGCTCTGTAAGTGGTATTTTTGTGTTTGTGAGGGGGAAAAGGGTAGGTACATCCACCAGCATTTCCCTGAGGTAAAGACTCCCACGTCCTGAAGACACGTGCTCAGGTACCTCTGATCGGTGATGATACCCGACCCGACCCGAACAGTCTGGGCAGAAACCTGTCGCCAATCCTGTCCGTGGGAGTCCGTCGTAGTCCGACGCGGCGACGCGGGACTAACCATAAGTAGCTTGCGCGCCGAGAGTTTGAAGGCCTCCCGCATTACTGCCGCCTTCGAGTCACAACACTGGCCGAACGTCCGCTCAGTCCTCCGAGACCACATGACCCGTCCGAGTGATGCGGTGGTCGTTCCTCTGCTAAGGGGTGAACATCGAGATGAGAGTCGGTACGACGTCGACCTTGACCTGGGCGTGGAGCACAAGGGTGAGGAGGACGCCCCGCAAGCTATCGAGGACCGAGTCCAACCGCCCCACTTGGGATCTGGCAATGGAGGAATGACGTCGTTCACAACTTTCGTTGGACAACACTTCAAAACAACCCGAAGGAATGTACACAAACGCCTCGTTGTGATCGTCTTCATCGTCATGACGACGATCATTCTGGTTGTGCGCTCCACGTCTGAGATCCGCGGAGACGTTGCGACCGTCTTGTCGCGCCTGCACGAATGGGAGTTGTCGGGCGAGGCTGGGTCAGGTGTTGAGCAAGCTCAAGGCCTCGATTGGTCCGGAGAGACTGAATTGTGGCGGAACTACAAGTGGGAGTTCCAGGAACCTCACGAGAGTCTCACCCAGATGGATACGGCGCTCACGAAGGTGAATCTCGAGCACAGGCCGAGGGTTTGGCACTGGTCACCGCCCCCGCGATGCTGGCTGTGAACCGGTCTCATGAGCCAGAACATTTTTTTTGACCCTGATTCATTTTCTTCGGCCCCTGCGCTTCCATTCCTTCGGCTACAGGAAGAGGTTCTCATCAGGGAATGGCTCCTGTCGACGAGGCCCCTTTCGCAGACCGGCACGCACCGTCGGATTATCGCAGAGCTCGCCAGTTCCAGCACGGATTCGCGAAGGGCCTGCAATGGTTCGAACGGGTGCAGGACCAGGGAGCTATACAAATGGGTCGCTTAAAAAGTGAGTCTGACTCTGATACGTCTCCAGAGCACCGAATGGAGGCGATTTCGATTGAGGGTGTGAACTTCCTCTTTTTGTGTCTTTCCAGGTGGGAGTCGCTGCGTGACGAATGGCAGACCAGCCGCCCACGCTCACAATGCCGCAACACGTCATGGATGGCGGATTATTCGAAGCTTCATCACGAGATTGTGACTGGAGCTCGTCCCCCCCAGATCCTCGAATTCAGCTGTCGGAAAGGCCACGATTGCGGCGGCAATTCGGACCGGTGCGTGAGCGTTACTTTGTACTCAACTCCACCAGAAGCCGCAGCGCTGATACGCCGTTTCGTTCGTGTCTCATACTCACCTCGATAGACTGCTGGGTATATTCACTATGCTTCTCTACGCCGTTCTCACCGACCGAGCACTACTCATCACCTGGGACGCATTGCCTTTCGAGGTATTCTTCGATGCCGTCCAGATCGACTGGGCCCAGCCACACATGCCCATATCGAATCGCTCGATTCATCCTGGTCTACCCGTGCTTGAAAGGCAGTTGATCGACATCATTAACATCGAGGTATACCAGATGGTTGCTCCTCCGATGTCGAATCTGGAGTACTACTTGAGCGTGGAACTTTTCGATGAGAAGCGCGACGATCCGCCTTGGCTCCAGGTAAGCTTGCGGAGGGGTGATCTCTTGCATCGTCGCTCGTCACTTCAATGTCGCTTCAATGAACGCGCCTCGACCTTCCTTCGCATGCATCTCAACGGGCTCTGATCAACCAAGCGTCGAAACCTCTATTCTACAGGTCGCGACGAATCGAGGAGCAGCCATGACCTCTTTCAACTATTCCGCGGTGAAGCCTGCATTGCTGGAACGGGGGTTCGATCGGACAACCGCCTACTCTTGCATGAGCGACTTCCTCTTCCGACCCAAGCGCGAGCCGATGCGCTTCATCACTGAATACGATTCAGTGTTCAGTCTCCCTACTGTGTTCTCCATCGCGCTTCAGATTCGGACAGGAGACAGCTCTATGGTGAGCCGGCAACGAATGTCTACCGCGTGACCCGGCTCGGCATTATTCGCAGCAACGCTTTGCTGAGCGATGATAGTCGTGATGAGTTGGGCATCGATTTCCCGGGGATTTCTAGGAGAGTTCCATAAAAGATGCGATCAATACCGTCGAACGTTACCAACAGTTCTTTGATTGCGCCGACAAGCTCGCCAAGCGCTACGCTCGGGACGATCAGAAGGTCGTGTATTACCTCGTCACGGACTCACCCACATTGGAGGCAACTGCCTTGAAACAGTTCCCCGACCGACTCGTCGTCACTGGGCTGGCCCGAGATCATCCTGAGTTCAAGCATGGCGCCACCGATCCGGAATTAGCGAAGGTGGCTGACGGCACGACGAATGCGCTGGTGGAAAGCATGCTTATCGGGAGTGCGTGACCGTGCCAAGGCTCGGGTCGGGACCAAACGCTCCAGTCTGAATTCGCTGAACCTCGTCTTCCCATCGGGCACCCCCAGAAACCGACTATCAAATTATCACCGACCTCAGTGGGTTTGGGAAACTCCGTGCGTCTGTCGGTTCGGCGACTGTGACCGAAAAAGGTTCATTGTCTGCAGTATCGGGTTTGGGAAATGCTAATGAGCCCCCTGTCTGACCCACAGCCGTTTTTATCCGAGGCGTGGAAGGAACAACGATCTCTCTGCCAAGGGAAGGGGGTAGGGCCGTCGATTGCGCAAATAATGATGCGTGGGTCCCTCGAAGCCTCTCGAAGCTCGATCCTTGAGGAAATGTCGACGCAAACTGATGAGCAAGTTTTATCGGATCTTGTCACTGCGCCACCAACCGCTGCCCCGGTCCACTCCATCTCCCCTTCACTGCAACAGATTCGTTTCGTTTTCTGAATTGCCTTCAACCTGGTGAGGAGCGCAATCGCATTCTCAAGCCGCCAGTCTATCGCACCCAGAGAAGCTTGCCAAATTAACATGACCAGTTTGGTCCCTTGCTTACCTAACAGGTTCTTTGGATAGAAGAGGATCACTGGCGCGCCCCGCCCCTCATTCCGCTTGTTATGGGTCATCAGAGCCTTTTACCCGATCGAGTTGTCTTTTTTACTTGTATGAAACCTATGATGCAATTCACACTACAGCACTTGTTCCAATAGCATACGAGTACGGAATGTTACCAGTAAGGGTTTCCAACGAGTGAAACTAATAGCGCGTAAGTGAAGGGTAAAAATACTTCGTTGCCTTTGCCCAAGGGATCTTGAAGCACTTTTCAACGACGTGAGTACAATCACACGCAAGGTCAAGAAAGTAACAAAAGTAAGACAAGCAACATAACTGTTTGCCAATAACCACAAGAGATATTCATTAGTACTCCAAAAGAGCGAAGAGCACAGCTCACGCCATGGATTGCCGAGGCTGTAGTAGTACGCCGGCGTGGCCGCAATCGCGCAATTGGCTGGCTCGCGGCACTGCGCAGACAGGCCCAGCCTTTGCCCCGACATTGCCCAGCGAAGACCAGCGAAGGCGCGTGAGGAGGCGGGCGACGGCGGGCGTAAAGGCGGGGTTGGGCTGTTCCCGCTGTTCCCGCTGTTCCCGCTCGTGGCAGGCAACGCTCAACAGACCCGCACACACGATGGTGCTGCAACCTGACAAGGTCGCGGTCGTTCTTGGATCCCAATGGGGTGACGAAGGTCAGTCCGTCGCATCCTCAGCTACCAGGAGTCGGCGGGGCCGGTGGTCGAGATGCATGCACCTTCGCTGCCTGCGTCTTGCCGCGGCCAAGTCGTCTCCGCCGTAACCGCGACCGTACGGACCTCCGAATTGACCCTGCTCCGAACCTCCTGCAACAGGCAAAGGCAAGCTGGTCGACATCTTGGCCGCCGAAGCCGATATCTGTGCCCGATGTGCCGGTGGTAACAATGCCGGCCATACGATCGTAGCCAATATCAACGGCGTCAAGACCCACTTTGACTTCCACCTTTTGCCCAGCGGTACGTGGCACTCCTACGCACGTTCGGGTGTCATTCCCGAAAGGAAAGGGATGGGACGGGATGATGGATGCGATAGTTTCGACTGGGATGAGCTCGCGTTGGCGACCGAGAGGAGAAAGTCGCAGAGGCTGGCGGGAGAATGCCGTTGACTCCGCCGAGCCTCGGTCGAGCCCCTAGGTCAACCCTACCCGGAGCAGCACCTCGGATGCGGCGCCATGGTGTCTCAGCGATATGGTCGAGATCTTGTACTAACCAACTCACCATAAATCGAACCCCACCACCATTAGGTCTCGTCAACCCAAAATGCACGGCCTTTATCGGCAACGGCGTCGTCGTTCACGTGCCCGCCTTTTTCGAGGAGCTCGACAAGTTGACCAAAAAGGGTTAGTGCATGCTCAGGATGGGAACAAAAGTAAGACGATCCGCTGACGAGATCGCGCCATCTGATCCAGGCCTTAACTGCGACGGTCGACTGCTCCTTTCCGACCGCGCGCACCTCGTGTTCGACTTCCACCAAATCGTCGATGGCCTCAAGGAGCTCGAGTTGGGTGGTTCGTCTATCGGCACGACCAAGAAGGGTATCGGGCCAGCGTACTCGTCCAAGGCGTCCCGCTCCGGTCTGCGAGTTCACCATCTCTTCGACGAGGAAGCGTTTGCGACCAAGTTCCGAAAACTCGTAGAGGGTCGTTTCAAGCGATACGGTCACTTCGAGTCAGTCACTCCATGCACTAGTATTTTGCATATACAAGCTGATCTTATTACGTGAGTGGCCGATTACCGCTTCCGACTCGCGCAGGTACGACACGGAAGGCGAGATCGTACGCTACAAGGTGCTCGCTGCTCGCCTCAAGGCTTACGTCGTCGATGGCCCCACGTTCCTCCACAAGGCCATGCTCGAAAAGAAACGTATTCTCGTCGAAGGCGCGAATGCGTTGATGCTCGATATGGACTTTGGTACTTACCCATTCGTCACTTCGTCCCCGACGGGAATTGGCGGAGTCTGCACCGGTCTCGGAGTTCCGCCGAGAGCGATCGGGGAGGTTGTTGGTGTCGTCAAGGCTTACACGACTCGTGTTGGTGCTGGACCTTTCCCGACCGAGCAGCTCAACGTGAGTTTTCGTTCGCGCGGCCCCACTAGCCTGCGTCCCAGCACGGGGGCGATGGAGATGACAGTCGCTGATAGCTTCTTCCGTTTGTACCCTTTTAGTCCGTTGGTGAGCACTTGCAAGAGGTCGGTGCCGAATACGGTGTGACGACCGGCCGTCGCCGTCGCTGCGGCTGGCTCGACCTAGTTGTCCTCAAGTACTCGCACTTGATCAACGGCTACACCGCGTTGAACCTGACCAAGTTGGACGTCTTGGACCAACTCCCGGCGCTCAAGGTCGCGACCGGTTATCACCTGAACGGCAAGCCTCTCGAAGCCTACTTCCCCGCCGATCTGGATCAGCTCGCCAAAGTCGAGGTGCAGTACGTCGAATTGCCCGGATGGCAAACTTCGATTGCCAACATCACCAAGTTCGAGGACCTGCCGGAGAACTGCCAAAAATACATCGAATTCATCGAGGACTTTATCGGCGTCAAGATTGGATGGATTGGCACGGGTCCGGCGAGGGAGTCGATGATCAGGAGATTGTGAAGAAAGGTGTCTTTTTAATAGACTTGGGTTTGCACTTGTTTGTTGGACGTTTTCTGTAAGGATCGCGTCGTCTCGGGAGACTTCATTTTGATTTCTGGAAATAAGATGGGGGATGAGTAGACTATGCATCACGTTTGTCAAGGGGTGTTGCACGAACGCGAGGTCCGAGAGCGAGACGTGCAGCCAGCGCCGGGCGAGCCCTTGCGACCGCTGTGGTCGATCCCCACTTGGCTTCCGTCCCCCCCGTCATTCCGACACACACGCTTCGCATCTCGTGGCAACACCGCGAAAAGCCCTCCAACGATACAAGTGACGCGCTGTAGATCATCTACTTGTCAACACTTCCACAGATCCGCTCCAAACACCCCCACTTGGCTGGCTACTGAACCGTGACCTCCTCTGACGATCGCAACACGGCATCACCTCTATTGCAACCCTCCTCAAACATGACGACACCTCGGCCGACAGGTCAAGCACCGGGTTCTTACAATGATGCATTCCGAAGTCGATCAGCCGAGTCTGAATTCGCTGATCCGTGTGAGATTGCCAGGCAGGTACGTTCAGCGACTGTACATCCCTAGGATGTAGGGCTACGGACTGCGAGGATAACTGACTGTTGGACTGTGACGAATCGACTTTTCAGCAATCAATGAAATGCCTCGACCGGAATAATTACAACAAGGCGAAATGCACCGAGGTGAGTCCCCACCAAACGTCATTACACTCGGCGCATGGAAAGCTACCGAGAAATGTCTCGCGCTGACGTGTAGCTGTATTTTGACGGTCTCTCACAGTTCTTTCAAGCAGTCAGTCGTTAGGTATCCAGATGGAAGCTTGGAGTGTAACCTCGTTTGCTGATCCGTCCTTGGGCGATCGTTGCACCCCTCTCCCCACACAGTATCGGGACTGCAAGCAGACATGGGTCCGTGCGAGTTGTGGCCTGGGCCTTTACTTTTTCGTTGGCGGGTTCAGTGGACTGACTTGTCATTTTGCCTCATCACAGCTGACTCAACGAAGAGAAGACAGGAGAGCGGGCAAGGACGTCGCTTGAGGCGGGGTATATACGGTCACCGGTCGACGCGAAAAAGTCGACTTGGGCGGCGGGTCTAGATTGATCTCGTCCCCGCCCCCCGAAAACGATCACAAGAAGGTCGGTGTAGCTCTTCGCTCAATCATGCAATAATATATACCACACTTTGCAAACGTCATCACATCTCTCGAGCGTGCCAGGCAGAAATTGGGACTACAACTGGAAGTGCTGAATGACAAGAAGAACCGCTGATAGCTACAGTTTTGGGAGAGAAAAAGGGCAGGATTCAGGAAGAGTCTCCCTCGAGAACCACCTCGACACCAAAGAAAGGAGACAGGAACGAAAGAAGAAGAAAACGGGTACTCGACTGAAGCTCCCCGCGTTCAGTAAACACAAGCACACACACACCTATCCCGCTCCTATCTTACTGAACGAACGACCCATCCTTGACCTTGGACAAGAAGCCCGCGATCCTCGCCTGATCCATCGTCGACCCATCCGACTCCAACGCCGCGAACAACGTCTCAAACATCGTATCGACCTTGTCCACATCAACACCACAAACCTTGGCGACGATGCGCTGCAACTCGTTCTCCAATTCGATCTCCCCACCTTCCAGTCGACTGAGACGATTGTCGAGTAGACCCAACACGCGTTTGTACCAACCTTGCAAACGGATCAGGTGGACCAATTCTCGTTCGGATCCAGGGGCGGGTAGTTTAGGATCGGCATCGAACTCCACGTTGCTGCTGTTGGGCAATTGGACGCTCATAGGACCCCGGTAGGTGAAACTAGGGCCAGCAGCGACGACCGCGGGCGATCCATCGATCTCGGTCCTTCCCGTCCAGTCGAAATGGTCCTCTTCGTGAATCGCACGTTTGAGGTTCCTGATCCGAGCATGTTGCGCATCGAGCGCAGCGGCCTTATGTTGCCATTGATCCAACTCGCGGCGTTGGGCTTGTAGTTCTTTCGTGACCGAATGGAGATGGGTCTGCGTCGCCTGGAAATCTTCGGCCTTGCTTCCCAATTCGGCTTTGAAGTCCGCTTCGAGCGACTTGATCATTGTCGTCAAGTTCTGCAACACCTCGTTCGAAGCGCACGTAGGGGCACTCGAACCGGCATTCTTGTTGGTCGAAGGGGTGGACCGTAGGGACTCAATAGCGAGTTCTCCTTCTGTCGCTTCGAGTCCGACACAATCGACGCCAAAGTCCCCTGGTCGAAGACCGAGGTTGTTGGGCTTGCGCTTGTCCGCTCCAACGTCGATCAAGGCTCGAACCAAGGACCGATTACCGATACGAGCAGCGATGTTGAGCGCTGTGTCCCCGTGGTTGTCTTGGGCATCGACGAGGTCCTGGAATCGACCGCCTTCGACGCGCGCGACGTACTCGAGCACACTCTCCAAATAGTAGCGAGCCGAACTGGCTCGACCCTTGACGCCGGCAACGAGAGCAGCGTGGTGCAGCACCGTTCGACCGGATTCGTCGATCGTTCGAAGACTGGGGCCGAGCACTTCAAGAAGAGCCGGGAAGGTGTCCTGGTCGCAATTATTGGTCACTAGCACCGCTCGAATCAACGCCGTCTCACCGACGTTGTTCCCCCGGAAGACGTCGGCACCAAAGTTGACGAGCGCTTTGGCGATCGAGATGCGGGCCAAGGCAGCAGCCCAATGCAGTGCGGTGTGCATGTTCTCGTCGATCGGCGTGTCGGGGTCGACGTCGGCCGGGAATCTCGACGCCAAGTTGGGAACGACGAGGCTGTTCTCGGGTTCCATGGCAAAGATGGATTTGAGCGTCGAGCGGTTACGATCGGTCCGACTCGGATCCTCGGCCAGAGCCTGGTTCGACAGGGGCGCTGACGAAGAACGCAACTTCCATTGCTCTTCCGGGTTGTTGGCAAAGACGTCGACAGGGCGAGGGGTATGGCCGTTCGCTTGGCTCGTCGATGCAGCCGCTTCCCGCCTCGGTCGCTTGTTCTCATCCGAGACGATGGATGCACGCGCCGAGGCACGCTTGCGGGTCGAAGGAGGGGCCGATTCGGATGTCTCAGACATCGTCTCTTGCTGGCGACGCGAGGCGGGGGAAGAGAATGTTCCTGGTGAGGATTGGGTCGCGGCGGCGACATTGCCGGTTAGACGGTGGACAGGGGCTGAGGCGTTGGCGCTCGATGCACTGGGGCCAGCGGCGCCGAGGGAATCGTAGCCTGGTGGGGGGACATAGTCGAACAAAGGCACGAGCAGATGCGTGACGCCATGCTCGTCCGACAGTTCTCGCGCTCGATGGTATGGGATCCTGGGAGGAGAGGAAACAAATCGGAGTCCGATGCCAAACCGAGACGTGGTGATAAGAGGTGTCAGTCCAGCCAGTTCATGGATCATCGCTGTCAGCTGAAACTGACCAAGTTCCTTGATACCTCCCGTAGCCCCCCTGCACCTTTTCATGTACGCCGAGTGCAATGTCCTTTTCGAGAATCTTTGTCCGGTTCCCCTTCGGCACACCAGCTACCTTGAGGATCTGAGTCGCGTTGAGGTAGCTGTCGGCGCGTCGGCGCATGACCCCGATGCCTCGAACCATCATCTCGTAGACGGGGACGGAGGAATAGACGGCGAGGCTGCGAAGCAAGTAGGAAGGGAATGTGGGAGGCTCAGTCTTGGCATTCGGTCGTGCGAGAACGGTGCACGTGTGGCCAAGCGGGAGAAAGGGGAAGAGGCTCACTAGATGTGCGGGTTGTTCTGGACACTGTGATTGAGGAGGGACAAATGTATGGTCAATTTGAGCAAGGGAAAGGTGACTCGACAATGAGCAATTCAGGAGTGCGGTGCAGACGGAGCGACGCGTCTCCGCCCGCCTTGACCCTCGGCCCAGACGTGACGCCGCGTGTCGTTACATGCCAAATCGGCTTACTTTGGATTCGGGAACGATTCTGCCGATGCTGAAGCGGATGTCGAAGCATTCGCCTTCGCCCTAGCTACAGCCATCTTTTCCGAGTGCGGATGGGTTCCGTTTCCGAAGGGGATGGGTGCGGACGCGGGGCCACAAGTGCTCGTGTCGCGACGTGAACGCGTAAATTGAGGAAAATCGGCGGGCGGCGCGGGACGACGGGAGGGTGCCTGTGTTGAGAGGATCACGCGGAGGCTGTTGGCGCTGATCCGAGGAGTTTGGTCTTAATGGCTGAGTCGATGTGGCTGTGGCTGCAGTGGTTCGCTGTGTAGAGGTGGCTGGGTGAGGTGTCCAGACGCGAGGAGAAAGAGAGCGCGCATGTGCTAGACGCGCCCTGAGCCTCGAGTAGGGCGGCGCAGGGAGGATCCGGGAAAGTTCAGCCCAATGTGCGTCTCGGAGCTTTTCACTTTTCGGGCGCATTTATGCCTTGTAACATGCTACATGAGGTAAGTTTTAGTGGTAGGGTAACTTTTTCAACATAACTCGATAATTGGTCTTACGTCGGAAAACATACACCACTTGGCTAGGGATATCTGGTGTACAGATTCGGGGTTTTTCGAGACGAACCTTGGCCTGAGCTTTCCCGGATCGGTCCTGCGCAGGTGGCGGCGGGGCTCGGCGGAGGCGACTTGCCCAGTGTTGACTTTCGCAACGCCGAGGGCCGAGGCGCGAACCGAAACCGGAGAGGCGTACACGCAGGTCATCCTTCTACAGCAGTACCAACATGTCGCTCACCAAGTAAGCTTCGGGCCCCGTATAATAAGGATTCCGTACTGACCCCCTCCCTCTCTGCTAACCCCCCGCAGCGACACCAACAAGCTCTTCCAGTCGGATGCCCAACGCGCTCGGGCCGCCTACCGCGTCGCCAAAGTTCAGCTGCACGAGACCACAGGCAACCCCATCAAGCTCTCGACCGTACCCTTACGTGTCGTCGTGAAGCAGCATCCCGTCCAGGGCCCAGAAGCATGGGTCGCCGAGAGCGGCTTTGTCGTACGCCGGATCGACCTCGAGGTAGGTCGCTCCTTTCGACTCGATCCATGTGGGGGCAAGCTTCCGATAGAACGAGCAGAGTGCAGCCTCGCGTGGTGCTCATACCGTCTCTTTCTCAAAGCTAAGCGGTCTCAGAGTCTCTTTTTCACAAAATCTAGTCGGGAAAAACCAGGCAACTCTACCGAGGCCACCTCGGACCCGTCACCTCGCTCGACTTTTACACCCCACCGCCCGCCTCGACCTCGACCTCGGCCAAAGGCAAATCACGCCAATTAATGATCAGTGGCTCGTGGGACAAAAGTGTCAGAGTATGGGACACAAAAGTGAGTTATGGTCGAGCTCTTCGAGGCTACCCTTGGTGAAAAGTCGGTTTTTCTCAAGAGGCCGATTGACGTGTCCACAGAACAAAAGCCTTCTCTCCACCACGATCGCACACATCGATTTTGTAAAGTCCCTGGTCGTCATTACCGAGCTGAAGCTTTTATGTACTGGATCGTCAGACAAGGAGATTCGGGTGTGGGACTTGTCCGTTCTCGACTCGTGGGACTTTGATTCGGCGGATCGAGACGCCAGCACCTCCTCCAAGCCAGAATACGAGGCCGAGAACGAGGCCGAGAACGAGGCCGAGAACGAGGCCAGAAACGAGACATTCACAAGTACCAGCACAGAGACTGAGCCCACACTGGCATCAACGGGAGCTGCACCACCCGCAGCAAAGAGTCTCAAACCCTTGCCGTTCCTCCTCTCGCTCAAAGGCCACACTCGACCGATCGAACGTCTGGCATACTACCACGTTGTAGCCCCTCGATCAAAAGCTGCGTCCCGGAATAAAGACGAGGACGATGATGATGATGCTTCGAGGGAACGAACGGGGCAGGTGGCACTCATCTCGGTCGACTCTCTTGGTGCGCTCAAGGTGTGGGAACTCTGGCGGGACGAACAGGGTCAGCTTCAAGGAGAGCTGCGCAGCGATACTCGACCGCACGAGATTGGGATCTACGATTTAGTCGTCGGTGATGGCGAGATCTGGACGGGCAAGTGATGAGACAAAGTGCGGTTGCAATGAGGTTGACCACTGATCATACGAAAACTTTCCTATCTTGAGCAGCCTCGGCTGATAATTCAGTGCTTCTATCGACATTCGATGCCTCCTCGCCGTCCTCGGCTCCGATACCGACGACGCGTATCGTCCACCCATACCATCTTAAATCCGTTTTGCCTCTCGAAATCGCCTTGCCGAACGTCAACTCATCGCACATCTTAACCGGCAGCGCCGACGAAGCAATCCGGATCCTCGACCTAAACCTGATCTCGTCTTCCTCCCATCCTCCTTTCCCGTGGTCCGGGATCCCATGTCCCTCCGACGAGAAGATGCTCGGTCTTGTACGACAAGTCGAAGGGCATTCGCACGACGTCGTCGATCTGCAAGTTTATACCCAAGTTGGACTTCCGGAACAAGGAGGCCGACTCGAGGCTTGGATCTTGAGTGCTAGTGTGGACGGGACATTGAGGAGATGGAGGTGGCCTGATGTGTTGATTTCGCCTTCGAAGGGGGAGGTAAAGGGATTGATGGAGGTCGAGGCGAAAGAGACGAAAGGCGAGTCGCTGTTGACTGCCGACGAAGAAGCCGAGCTGGAGGCTCTCATGGTGGATGATTAGTCAGGCAGGTGTGGAAGAATAGTAATATTGAAACAGAAAGCGATGCCCACAGATTGATCTTGAGACGCACCGAAGATGACTGCTGAGCAAAAACCTGTCTGAGCGGAGCCGACGGCATATCGATGTTGTCTCACCCAATTCTCCGCACGGCTTGACTCGAAGCGAAGTGATTGCGCTCGTCGGCTCCGCTCCTTCGCAGCGACGCGACTCCCGCTCCCGAGACCTTTACCCCAACCCACCCGCTTGGATAATACAAAGATGGTCGCCCCTACGATGGCCGAGGCTATGCCTACGATTCTCGTTCTTGACTTTGGGTCAGTAGTCGCGACATGATCGTGCACAAACTTGCGAGAGAGGGGCTGACCTGATCGCTCTCCTCGCCTTTCGCGATTGGACGCTTCTCGGTTGGTCTGTGACCGTGTGTCAACAGATCTCAGTACTCGCACTTGATCACTCGAAGATGCCGGGAATTCAACGTATATTGCGAGATGCTGCCTTGCACCCAGAAGATAGCCGACCTCAAGTGGAAGCCCAAGGGTGAGCGAACGAGGCCTCAATTCGTGCAGCTCGACCCGAAGACCAGCTTCGGATCTCTGAACAAGGTCTTGAGGGGTGCACGAAGTAGTGTGGGGCATCATCGTGTCATGATCTATACCGACTCAAAATTTGTATGATTGGAGTGATAGGTATCATCCTGTCTGGCTCGCCCTACTCGGTCTACGATAAGGATGCGCCGCGCGTCGACCCCGCCGTCTTCAGCTACGGCGTGCCCGTTCTCGGCATCTGCTACGGTCTCCAGGTCAGTCACGTCCTGATTCCTCGTGGGAGGCCTCAGGAACTGACCGAGAACCCCTTTTTTTGCTACTAGGAAACCGGCCATTACCACGGCGCCACAGTCCAACCTTCGGAGCACCGCGAGTACGGCGAGGCCAAGATTGAGATCGTCAAGCAGCCCGCCGGTGCTTCGCCGCACGTGGACAAGCTCTTTGAAGGCATTGCCAGTGGAAGTCAGGTAATTCTACTCCGTTGAATTTCAGACTGTGAAAGAAAGGATCACTCACGCTTTCGGGGATATTGACAGGTCTGGATGTCCCACTCGGACCGTCTCCACTCGCTCCCCGAAGGGTTCTCCATCATCGCTACGACCGACAACGCCCCCTTTGCCGCCCTCGCCCACATCGAGAAGCCCATCTATGGCGTGCAGTTCCACCCCGAAGTCACCCACAGTCTCTGCGGTCGCGAGGTCATCGAGCGATTCGTCATCAACATTTGCGAGTGCAAGCGGGAATGGACCATGGTCAGTACCGCATCGGTCATCACCACGAGGGGAATGATCCACTCGAGGCTGAAAAGTAACTGCGAGACTACAGGGCGCTTTTATCGACAAGGAGATCCAGCGAATCCGAGATCTCGTCGGCCCCAAGGGTCAAGTTATCGGTGCCGTTTCGGGTGGTGTCGACTCGTCAGTCGCGGCCAAGCTGATGCACGAGGCGATCGGCGACCGCTTCCACGCCATCATGGTCGACAACGGTGTTTTGCGCATGAACGAGGCTTCTCAAGTGCACAAGATGCTGTGCGAAGACCTCGGCGTCAATTTGACTGTCATTGACGCATCCGATCGATTCTTGGAGAAGCTCAAGGGCGTCGAGGATCCGGAGAAGAAGCGCAAGATCATTGGTAACACCTTCATCGAGGTCTTTGAGGAGGAGGCAGCTCGTTTGGAGAAGGCGGTCAAGGACACGGGTGCCGAAGGAGGAGAGATCGAGTGGTTGTTGCAGGGTACCTTGTACCCCGACGTGATCGAGTCGATCTCGTTCAAGGGTCCGAGCGCAACGATTAAGACCCACCACAACGTCGGTGGCTTGCTCGAGAACATGAAGCTCAAGTTGATCGAACCACTGCGAGAACTCTTCAAGGGTAGGTCTTGCGGCGTGACTTATTGGCTTGGCGCTCAAAACCTCCCAACTAATGAGGACGCTCACCATGGGACGAACAGATGAGGTCCGCGCCCTCGGCCGACTATTGCACATCCCCGCCCACCTCGTTGGTCGACACCCCTTCCCTGGACCGGGCCTTGCCATCCGTATCTTGGGTGAAGTCACTCGCGAACAAGTCAAGATCGCCCAACACGCCGACTCGATCTTCATCGAGGAGATCCGGGCCGCTGGACTGTACGATCAGATCGCTCAGGCTTTTGCCGCATTATTGCCGGTTCGGGCTGTCGGCGTCCAGGGTGACCGAAGGACATACGATCAGGTCATTGCTCTGCGAGCTGTGGCTTCGGAAGATTTCATGACCGCCGATTGGTTCGACTTCCCCCCTGCTGTGCTGCGCAAGATCTCGTCGCGCATAACGAACGAAGTCAACGGCGTTGTGAGCTCTCCCGGATCTTGTGACACACATTCTTTAACTCAATACTAATCTTGCTCAATTTTTCACAGAACCGATGCGTGTACGACATCTCGAGCAAGCCCCCTGGCACCATCGAGTGGCTTTAGATGCCCGCCGAAAAGGGCGCGGTTATCCTTCTCCATTTCTAGAGCGTTTTTCGTTTCAAATCTTGACTAAATTCACCGACAATCCCCCTTGTATTGCCACTGTTATTCTCGAGTACCAAGATATCCCCGTGCAACCCACTTTACCGATATATCATTTGGCAACTGCATGACCCCTGCAGGCTTAATGTGCACCGCCATGGCGTCGCCACGTGTGGCCAACCCCGCGCGTGTTGAGTCACGCCAGCGAAAAGAACCGGCGCGAGCGGGCGCATATTGGCGGCGCATACGCGCGACGCGTCGGAGAGCGGACGCGTCGGGAAAGTTCAGCCAGCCAGTTTAGCCAGGATCGCGATATGCACGATGAATTGAAAGGCTAGGTGGCAGTGTTGCTCCTCCCCTGACAGGTTCGACACCCGATACGTTCCTCCTCCATCCCCTTTTACCTCGACGACCTTCCTTCGACCCAACTGACTTGTCTCACCCACGGTCGATTTTAGGAGACTCCTTCCGTCTCGCGCCTCGATCGCACTCCGGACTTCCGCCCGCTGCGACCGCCATGTTGACACCTCGCGTCGTCGTCTTGACATTGGCATATTCGGCGCTGCGATGGACCGCTCTCCCCCAAGACCCTTCTTCCTCCTCTTCTTTACGGTCTTCATTCTTCGTCTCGGCTCATTCGGGTCCTTCGTCAGGGACAGCTCATGATGCAGCTGCAGCAGCAGCAGCAGCTGGTAGTCTGGCGCACGGGAACGACGTCTATGCTGCGGCGGATGGGGAGTCACTTTCGTCGGTCTACGAACGTGCGGCCTGGGTCGATGAAGGTGACCTCCCACAAGATGAACAGTTCATGATTGGGGGTGATAGTGTTCTGAGAAACATGGGTCACGTTGGGTCCATGTTGAATAATGAAGGGAGTGGGGGCGATCTGGATAAACGATGGCCACCGAATCCGAAGTGGACGATGAGCAAATCTCCCGCGGCGACGACACCTTCCCGCACGACGACAAAGGGCAATCCTGCCACTCCTGTGGTACCTCAAGCTACCACTACAACAACGACGACAAGAACCACCTCCACGACACCAAGGACGACAACCACGCCGAAAGCGACCACCGCGAACTCGACGACCCCGGTGCAAAACCCCGAAGTCACACCGACGGCAACGGGGTACACTCTTCCCAAACCTCCTTCGTCGACATGTGGGGCTCCTTATTATAACAACACGGCTGGGGGTGTAATCTATGGAGCGAGAATCGGGAACGTCGCATGGCGAGCTGTGTCGACCTCGTTTGTCAAGAGGAATGGAGCTTATTTGACTCTCGATGGAAAGGGGTACCGGATCGTTGGACCGAGTACGTGGAAGCTACGCTGTGTTGTTCAGTAGCTCGGAGGGCTCACAATTCACTTGGTTCTCTTCCTTCAGATGCTTACTGGCTCGGCTTGGACGAGAACGTCAACTACGGGATCAGCTACCCGGACAAGAGTCGAATCCGAGAGGTGATGGCCGTAACGGTTGCTTTGGGCGGCAACACGATTCGCTCGCACTCGTTGGGTGTCAGGTCAGTCTTAGGATCAAAAAACTTGCTTCCCTTGAGCTCTACTGACCTCGTTCATGGTTCTTTTCGTCAGCACTGGCAACTCGTTGAGCGTCTGGCCTAACGCTTACAATACCAACTTGAAGGCTGTGGGTCTGGGCGATTCGAATCGCCATGGTTTTTGTCGCGGATGCTGAGTACAGGGTCGAGTTCCTATCCAGTTCGATACTATTGACTATGCGATCTACGCTGCAAGAGCTTATGGCCTTCGGTTGATCATTCCGTTCACGGGCGAGTTCATCTTCTCGTCTCGGGGTTGTAACTGGAGCAGATGAACTGACCTCGCGTTGTGTCATATTCCGGGTCCTAAGATCAATACACGTATTGTATGTGCGACCGTAGCGTCATTTCACCATTTAATTCAGTACTAATGATCGTTGTCACTTCTCCACCCAGACCATGGAGGCAAATACGACTTTATTAGGTTCGTCTGGGAAAGATCATAACTGCGCAGCGTATCTCCGTGCATTCCCCTAATGACCTCGCTTCCTTTGGTGTTACAGATGGGCCGAGGGGGACACCTCCGACGGCAATTCGTTCTATTGGAACTCGGACGTCGTGAAGATATTCAAGGATTACATCAAGATGTATCTGAACCACGTCAATACCTACACCGGAGTCGCACTCAAGGACGATCCGACAATCTTGGGCTGGGAGACCGGAAACGAGTTCGGCGCTTACATGCTTGGGGCTGGCGCACCTCCCGCCACCTGGACTTCCAACATTGCCTCTTATATCAAGTCAATCGCACCGAACCATCTCATTTTTGATGGCACCAATGGCCTCGTTGACTCGAGCGGTTTCCTCCGAAACACCGGTGTGTCGGTCGCCAACGTTGACGTCGTGACTGATCATTTTTATCCGGCGCTCGACTGGCTTTTATCCAAGGACCAGACGATGATGGGGTACTATTCGAAGAGCTTCTTTGTCGGTGAACTGGACTGGACGGGAATGAAAGGGGGATCGGATATGGCGTCGTTCTATTCGACGATCGAGAGTTGGGGCTCGTCCGGATCGATGGCATGGAATCTTATGTCCCGCGATGGACAGTGCTGTAACTGGATCTACCACGTACGCCCCAGTCGGCCAGATTCAAGCTCGCGAAGTTTTTACTGACAGCTTATCTCATTACAGAACGATGGCTACTCGATCTACTACCCGAACGGGCACACTCAAGCCGAGCAAGCTTCGCTGCTCGCGTTGGCGCAGCACTGGCATCGCATGCGCGGCCTAGCACCCCCTACCGTGCTGGCCGCGGTGGCCTGTCCCCAACTGCCTATCCCTTCATAGACAGCATTGGCTCTTGACTGTACACCCTCCTCTTCCTTCGTTTCGCATATCCACTTCCTCCTCTGTGCCCGCACCATTTTGTTGTTCGAGAGGATGGGCGAACGAGTATTCTATCCCCTTTTTCCTCCTAGTTCCTCCTCGGAGCGACTTTTTTTATCTATCCGCCATCGCGCAGACACTATTACCAATTGGTCATTTGTACTATATATCATTCGCGAGATGAGGTAGCTCGGAGACAACGACTTGAGAGACGGAACCGAAGATCAAATTCTCTGCGGCGTGCTTCCTGAGGGGCCAGGGCGAACCGAAACAAGCAAGCGATCTCGCGCCCGCCAATCCGGCCCTTTTTGGGGCCAATCAGCGCACACGCAAATGAGGGCGGGGTGCTCGCTAAGCTTGGCTTTCTTCGCTCTTGAAATCATCCAACCCACCTCCTCACCCGTCCATCCACCTTTGAGTCATCATGGGGAAGGTGAGTAACAATTGCTCTAATTCAGGCATACCTCAGATATAAGCCTCCTGGCCCCGCGCTCTCGTATCGCTGGCAAGACGTGAGACTCGTCGTCCGGCAACGTGGTGATGCCGGTGCCGTCGTGCCGATCGAATCGAAGCGAGTCGGCACGGGTGAACAACGCGACGGGCGGGTTCAAAATGAATGGCAGACTGCAGCACGTGCATCTAGAGTACAGATCGCTGACCCTCTCCTACCGTCTTACCCCACCACCCCCCGTTCCTATACTGTCTCCACCGTCGGTGCGCGCTTGGCTCCGAGTCGCGCTTGGCCTGTCCGTCGACCCGAATCACGCGACGAATGTCTCGTTATCAACTTCCCTCCATCAGACCTTCTCCGCCGCCGAAGTAGCCGAGCACAAGTACGCCGAGTCGGCATGGACCATCATCGATGGCGGTGTTTACGATGTCACCGAGTTTTTGGTGCGTCACGTGCCCCGTCTGTGGACGTTGTCGGAAAGTTGGGACCTGCTGACATATTCTGTATCTGCCCCTGTACATCTAATAGGAGGATCACCCTGGTATGTTTGTTCGTCTGGCAGTGCGTTGCGTTCAACGAAGCTGACTTTCTCTGCGACCCACGACGCTTCTTTCACTCAAAGGAGGAAAGAAGATCCTGCTCAAGTAAGCTCGACCGGCCCAAGCGCCCCAATAACATCACCCAACTGGACCAGCTCCGAACTAACTGGCACTGATTCTCTTTTCTCTGTTCCTCTCCTCCTCCAGCTCGTGCGGCAAGGATTCGTCCGACTCGTTCTGGAAGTTCCACAACAAGAAGATCTTGACCAAGACCGCGGCCAAGTTGCTCGTCGTCAGTGCACCTATGCATATGTACCTCGATCTTTCCGGGACGGATGCTGATACTAGGCTGTGCTCTTTCCCCACTCCGGATCTTGAAACACTCGTCATACAGGGTTCCGGTACGTCCCCTTTTCTTCGGCTTCTTCCCATCAAATTCGGCTCGTTGCTGACACTATATTTACCTCTCCACAGTCGAGGGTCAAGCCAAGCTTTAAATGGACTACTGCGTTCCCGAACTGATGCGTATTGAGCTTTCCCTTCTGTTGTTTACTGGAATTACAGCTCGAAAAGGTCGCTACGTGCTGTTCCGAGTTGGGCGAGCGACCCGCTGAGCTGAGAGAGAGAGAGCAAACCAGAGTGCGACCTGGGGCGGACTTCGAGCAGCCTCGAGTCCGAGCACGACAGGATGGTACTCAAAAAAAAAGGTGCGGGGACTATATGACACATGGGTTTCCAACATACAAGGGGCGGGTACGAGTACTAACTACGGACGACTCACTGCGAATTCGGAAGGGGCTACACGCTAAGGAAGAAGAGGCTAGAAGCAAGAAAAGGACGTACGGAAGAGGCACAACTTACGGGCACTTTGAAGAGAGAAGAAAAGTATGTGGATATCTATATGAAGAGGGGCACCGCGGGGCTATAGCACAGAAGGGAGGGTTTGCCCCGCGCCGAACCAAGATGCATGAGGTTCAGTGACTTGGCCATTCACGTCGGTGAACAGCGTTGTTGGCCACTCTGTTGATCCGGTCAACCATGACCAATCTTGTTGCTCGTTGATTGAGCTAGGCCACAGCGCTTCGAGGCCGGGGACTTGCGCTGCGGTAGGGAAGGTCGGTGGAAGCGCGGGCTGTGGAATGGCCCATTGGGTTGGCATGCCGTGAGGTGCGATCATCGCGGGATTCATAGGTATCGGGTTCATCTGACCGTTGTCATGGTTATTGCCAAGGGTATGTGGTGATCGAACATCGTGTGTCGGTGAGTGCATCGAGGGAGAAATCGGATATCGGTTGTTGATCAAGTGACTCACAGGAGGTGCAGAGGGTGGCACCGTGTGAGGTCGTGGAGCAGGTTCGATAAACTCGCCCGACTGACGATCGTGTTCGGTGATCATCGTCTGGAGGAGCTCAATTCCACGCTGGGTCATGGCGTTGCCGGGATCGGCCAGCTGTTGCATCGCTTCAATTACTTCGGCGCGGAGGCCCAATGCCGAAGCAGGGTCGGGTCGACCGTGTATGAGTTCGGTGCCCAGAACCATCCCCGCGATCACGGTCAACGATGACACATGCCATGACTTCCTGTATATCTTTGGTGCGGGTCGTCTTCGTTCCGCAAAGAACTCGCGCGCAGAGTTCAAGCAGATCTGACGGGCCGGCAAGAATTGCGAGTCGTGGTAGCTCTTGCCGAGGAAGAGACGGAGGCACATGATTCGATGGAGTGGGATAAATGTCCCCCACAGGTGGCGGGCCCAGGGCAAGTAGTCGAACGGAGCGTTGAGGTCAACGTGAGTCGGATATGGTGTGGCTCGTGGCTTGAGGGCGGGACAGAAGTCAAGCAGGTGTAGGAGGCGATTGTCGATCGAAATGGCGAACTCCCACTGAGCCTCGATCGTGGGTAAGGCGAAGATGACTTGGCTGAATTCGCGGAACAGCTCGGCGATGCGACTGACCCCGAGCAAGTGGGAGACAATGGTCGGTTCGTGCAGAGGTCGGGGAACACACGAGACGTCATTGGAAAGGTCCTCGTCGTTCGCATTGAGTGGATCGACGGTTTGAGCTGGCGGATAAAACAGGCTGAAGGGCTGGCAGTTCTTGGCCGGTACGAGACTGAATGAACGCACAAATATCAGCACTGAAGCGTTCAACCGGTCTAGTCGCCACGACCCACCATTCCGCGATGATCAAGCATTTCCACATTCGCCGAGACAGTTCGCGGTTGATCAGTCCAGGTCTCGGCTCTTCGGCGGTCAAGATATGGAACTTGAGGTTTTGCGCGAGACCAAGGGCGCAGTGCATCAGCGATCCAAAGTAGATTGATTCACCGTAGGCATGGCCGATGAGGGGAAGAATGCAGATCGCTTGCAGCGACTCAAGGCTGGGGTGACATAAGAAATCGGAGCGTTGCAGTGCTTCGAGGGAGGCGTTGAACCAGATTCGAGGAAGCGACACCATGTCTTCTGCCGTGTAGCCGATCTGAGCTCCATGTTCGACGTCGAGAAAGTATAGCGTCGACTATTCGGGTTCGCAAGCAATGGTCAGTCGGCCGCGGAGTGCGGCAGTTCGCGGGGTTACGGTCACGTACGGCGATAATCGCAAAATCTGATGACGAAAGGTGCAAATTTGGGATGAGCAAAACGTCTCGTCCAGATGTGCACAGTGCACTCACATCTCGCAAGGACGTCATACCGGGGTACCCGCTCCCTTTCGCCTCTTCGAAGGCAGTCCAACCACAACGCATGTTCTTGCAGGAAGCTGGGCACGTGAACGACGCAATGCACCCATTCGAGTAGCCGGAAATGGTTCTCGACCAAAAAGGTGCTCGTTTCGATCGGCACGAGGTCGAGCAATGGAACGGTGTGGTGCGACGGGATGTCTGAGCGGAGCGAGCTTTTGCCGTCTGATGAGAAAGGTGCCTGGTCCCAGCAAAACATCAAAAAATCAGCAGATGCTCTGAGATCAAAATGTGAAGGACTGTGAGAAGCAGTCTCACATTCTGATTTTTGGGGTCCCTCAGGCCCAGTACGTCCAGTTCGCACGATTCAAGCACGCCGGGGGGATGGATGGACGTTAGGGAAGCTGCTCCAGGAGTTGGAGCCAGAATATTTATGGGAGATTCGTGAAGACCAGCATAGGATCCCTCACGCGATCCCGGTCTCGAAGCGAGTGCGGATGCTTGTGGCGTCCCGGCTTGACCTCCCTTGGTGGCCTGTTTTTGGGCCCTGAGCAACGCGTTGATCTGTCGTTCTTGGGCAGCGACTTTCTTGCGTAAAGCGACGTTTTCTTGATTCAGTTGCTCGACTGTGAGAGGTAACCTTTCTTGGGGTCCGCCGACGACGTGTCCGCGCACGACAACGGGTCTGTGGACGGATGGATGCGCGGCAGCGAGGTATAGGGGTTGAGTACTCTCTGGCACGGGACTAGTGACGCGGGAGATGTATGGTGCCTCACTCTCTATGACATTGGTCTGATATACCTCTTGCAATGCAGTTGCTGCACGGGAACTCTTTGTTGCATCGTATCTGCGGGGTTCGCACGGCAAATTGGGGGATCAGCCGTCACGTGCGCTGAGGAGCTAAGCTGGCGCGGATCGCAAGGCAGGAGGCGTCGGTGGGGGTGGTCGCCGATCCGAGATTCCGAGTGGACATGCCAATGCCTACCCCTAAGCACAGGGCTAGACAAGGAGATGGAATCTACCACAGTGACACCAGGTGTCATTGTATGAACCATGTAATCGGTGCGGGAGGCAGACGAGGTTACAGGCAGGCGGGCGGCGTGGACGATACATTTTGGCCCATGCGATTGAATAGTCTATTCCGAGCCGCGAATGGGCCGAGTGATGCTAATCCGCGGGCAAGCTCAACGAGAGATTCCAGCGTGCCTTACCTTGCGACGATAGCAATACGTGCAGCTGCGGGGCGGGTGGACGCTCCACAGCTCTGATCAGTCGACTAAGCTCTATTTATGCAACTCCGTGTCAACTCCACGAGACTCACCTGGTGATGGCACGCTGCCCTGTCCGGGGTATCCCACTGGCTCCACTGCTGCTGGTGGCATCGCCGCCAATGTTGGCGCTCGATGTCGTTCGGATCGCGCCCATGCTGGAACTTGAGCTGCCCTCAAGAGGGCTCGTGCTGGACGAAGGTGGGCCATGACCATCCGGAGGCGAGACCGAGGCCATCGTTTCAAAGGGTGGGATGAGGACTGGCTGCCAAGAGCCGGTGGGATGGGCTGGGCGGTCCTGTACGAAACGATGCAACGGGGTGAGGTCACTTGAGGTGGTCGGTCACTGGTCAAATCATCGAGCGTCCAGTCGAGCGCGAAACTTTCTCCCCGCTGCGGCGAAGTTTAGGTTTATTCTAGCCTCTCGCCCCGGCGGGGCAAGCGCTGGCTCTGGCATGGCTCGCCATTCCGGGTTGACGTCCCGAGCCTAGCCAGGCTGACCACCAATATTGATCGGGGCAGCACACCTGAATAATTGTTTCATCAGTCTGCAGCTCACAAGAAGTCAACGCATTTCCTAATTTTATTGGCGTCTCGGTCAAATTGACCGCAGAGAATTCACCGCGGACCGAGCCCGAACAGGCTGATGATCGATCACTCATCAACAGAGAGGATTTTCAGTCGAGTAGGTCGGCACGGATCAGATGCCGGTTTTTATCGTGCGGTTTCCATTCGGTTCGAGCTTGAGGAGACAGTGAATGAAATTTATTCGGCGGACAGACGGCGCATACATCTGGGGGCGAACGGAAGTTCTCCCCTCAGACTCGGACCTGCTCTATTCTGACCTGTAGTCTGCTGTATTTACGGCTTTCTTGGTCGCTTTTGCCTATTTGAAATATTGCACCCCGTCTCTCTGTTCTACCGAGCGAACTCCCCCTAGCGTTGCTGCGCCGGTATCGCGTTCGAGTCCTCCCATGAGTCGGCAAACGCGTCCGAGTTCATCTCGTCCCGCTCTTTTTCAAAGTTGAGCCTTGCTTTCGCTCGCTTGGATGCTTGCCGAGCCTCGTCGAGTTGTTGCTTCCATCTGTTCGCGTCTTGTCCCGTCCTTTCGACCGTCGCCAGTCCAGCCAGTCCACCCGAGCTTGTGCCGTGCGCGGCGTCGATCAGTCGTCGCACCCGCTGCCTCAACGGCGGTTCCTGACCGTGGAGGTACACCCTCAACGGCCCATCCTCGAGCGCATCACGTTCACCACTCGTCTCCCCCGCTGATTCGATGTCGATTTGCACGCCTCCGAGACCGCGTTGTCGTTCGTAGTGCACGACCCGATCGGTCAAGAGCTTGTCGCGCAGGACGAGTCGGTCGATGCGCATAGGAACCGGGTTGTGGATGTTTTGCATCGGGGGTGCGAAGTTCGATACGATGTAATTGTCCAGCTTGGACGTTTGTAGCGGGGCAAAGGTCGGCGTGGTGTGGTACAGGTCGATGAGCGACGAGAGCGCGGCTTTGTGCGAAGAAGCGGCGACATGCTTGTTGGGCCGTTGCTGACGAGCGGCCAAGGTGGCCAGCTTGGACGTTGAAGCGACGGGGACTTTAGGGGGCATGATCGATGAGGGTCTTGGAGGAGGCGGTCGCACTGGCACGGATGCTGCGGATGGCGTGGAGCAAGAGCGGGCCGGGTCTGCGTTACGAGTTTGACCGTGACCAATCGAGCGGCTCGACCCGCGCACGCATGTCGTAGGCCGACACTGGTGCCGTGACCTCTGGCTGACACGTCCGGACGAAAGTGAATCCTGGCTGATCGAGATTATTTCGGAGTTAGGCGCTGTAAGACATCTGCTCAGCGCTTTTCAAACTACAAATAGCACTGCGGATGGGTCACGATTCAGCAGTGTCACCCGGTCTCAGCTCGGAGAAATTTCGGGACGAGCTTCCTGAGCGGCAGATTCGGACTAGACCTGATGGCGATTTCGGCGGCGCCGACTCGAATTGTTGCTCTTCTCTGCTCTGCCGGTCCTTTTCCATTTATGTTTCCTCTTCTTCGTGTTCATTCACCCTTCCGTTCTTCAGTCATCGACCATGGCTCTGCATTCGTTCTGGAGACGGATATTCGGCCGTCGCTCGAGCAAGGGCAAGCTCACCAAGACCGCTTCAACGATGACGACGACGGTTGTCAGCCCGCGGTGAGTCCCGGTCCGATTATCGTGGCGTGATTGCGAACCCGGTGCTCCACTCGGAACGAGACGCCGGATGTCCCGGGCCGTCGCTATATCCACTACAGTGGCTGAAATGTTTGACTTCGCCGTCATACAGATCTCGCAAGGCTACGAATGCGCTCAGCCGTTTCCGGTCGCCTCCCTCGCGGCCCGGTGCTGCGACTCTGCCTCGCGAGATCGTGTTCTACATCTTTGAGCTGGCGGCTGGAGATCCGAAATCAGGCAGCCAAGCGCTCGCCACGATTAGCCGCCTGTGCACCACGTTGCGCGACGACTGGGCCCTGCAGCGACTGTATCATCACCCCAATCTGCAGAACCACCGATTGAGCCTCTTCATCAAGACGCTCAAACGATCGCCCTCAATCGCAAGCAGGGTCCAGCGCCTCACGCTGAACGGTTGGGACCCCTCGGTCACGTCGGCTTCGGCTTCCGTTAATGGAGAGCGCCGTGGGGCCATCACCCCGAGGTTACCCCAGATCCTTGACCTCTGCCATAACCTCACGGACCTCGAAATCATCGGAAGCATCATCTTTTCTTTGACCGACTTTGCTAACGGTCATGGTAAGTGATGTTGACTTCATCTTCTATCACCACCGTCGGCCCCGATACGCCCTCGGCGCACGGACCCCCGAAGTCTCCGGGGCCCTAGCGTCATCATGATGACGGGTCAAGGGGCCTACCGTGTCCAAGCCGAAGCGCGTACTGCCAGGTCGTACTGACTTGATTTGTTAACTGTCATCACTGCTCGGCAGGACTCGTCTCTCTCACCTTGAACCAATCGGTACTCTCGGACCGTACGACGACATCACGATATCACCCTTTTTTCACGAGCCTGCCATCGCTCGAATCTTTGACGCTCAAGCACTCTTTTTCGGACGTCCCCACCGCGGCCCACTTCCTCTGTCACAATACCCTGCCTGCGCTCAAATACCTACACCTCGGTGTCTTCTCGACCATCGAGGAACCCACTGCGCGCCGTACGACCGGACCGTGCGAGCCAACGAAACTCGCCCAGCAACTCGAATCGCTGGTTATTCGCGACGAGCTTTTGGGCGAGGCACGCCAACTGACGCCATCCTCGTCGACGGAGCTCATCCACCCCGCTTTCGACTTTATCAAAAAGTGCACCAACCTCCACGAGCTCTCGCTGCCCCTCGCAGCCGTCACTCAGGCCGTTCTTGGCAATCTTCCGCCAAGGCTCGAGCGATTGGAAGTCCAGTCACCGGCGACTTCGCGCACCCCTACTCCGGAGGTCGAGCCGTTGCATATGCTCAAAGCGGTCAACAACCTATCCTTGACCTTCCTCCAGCTCGACGCCGAGTGTGAGGCAAGCTCAACCGTCGCGACGCCCATGATGGGTCGATCCCCCATTTCGTCCGTGTCATCGTCCCCCTTCTCGACCTTGTTCCCGACACCCGAGCGATCGCCAGCCAGCGAGGCGTGCGCACTGTCGCAACTCTTGACGCTCCACGTCCCAAGGTCATGGGAGAAGTACGGCTGGGGGGTTTACCCTCATGCGAAGGGCTCGCTTCAAGGCGGTGAGCTGGACTGGTCCTTGGGGAGGGTGTGGAGGGTCTGCGAGCGGCGCGGTATCGACGTGCGCTTCGAGGACGTATGAAGGGTGCCGGTTCTCCCGAAGGTGTACATGGAAGGGGACACTTGTGTTGTCTGTATATTAAGACTGGGATATGTATCGCATATGGGGCAGGAAGTACCCGCCTGTGCCTGGGGGAGGGTAGATACCTGGCGAAGAGTCTCGAATCCGACAGTCGATGTCGGTTCAGGGGCCTTCGGATGGATTTGCTTTTCCGTTGATCGAAGAGGGTTGATGACCTGTGTATCTCTACCATTAGAAGAACTTGACTTGCTTGTGTTGGAAATCATAGAGATTGTGACAGTTTACCAAAGAGTCGATACATGGTGAAAGATTTGTGTAAGAAGCTGATCGACGCGGCGATGATCTCCAGCGCCGTTGCTCGCGGCTACTCACGGCCGCGCGTTGGGCCCTATTGGACACTGGGCAGTTTCAAGCGTCCAGTGGGAGCCAGTGGGGTGACAACACGGACCTCGTAGGACCTCGTGCTGCACCCGGCCTACCTCGCACCCCAGCCCACCACTCGCTCCCTTTCTCGAATAGACAGGTCGTCGTCGACCCCTCTGTATTGACCTCTACGTCTGTGCCTCCGCATCAGCTTCCCAACCGTCGCTCGCCCGCACGCCGTCAAGCTCAAGCTAGCGCGCGCCACTTTAACTGCTTCGAGCTCGACTCATCCCCCGCCTCAGCCGCAGCGTCAGCCTCACCGATGGCAGACCTCGTCTCCGAGACCGATGCTTGTAAGACCCGTCCTTCCGCGACCTCTTGCTGTGCCGTATCCGATTATGGGACACGGTGTCGTGTCGTAGTGGGATGCTCTGTTGGGTCCGAGTCACCACCTCCTCGTCAGGCGTTCTGCGGCCCCCCGCTCGCCTCCACTCGCCGCTCCAAGCACAATACATGCTGCATGCCTTATCGGCCTATCGTGCTTTGTCCTGGCGAACTTATCACCATACGGTGCCGATTGGGGAAAACTGGGCGTCGGTTGGGTGGTCTTGCACACCGTATCGGATACGGGCATGCTTGCATGCGACGACCGAGTCGGAGTGCTCGTCATCCGCGTACCATCTCCGTCCCCAGCACCCGACGGCCTCTTCCTGTTCGGCTGGTCGACATGTCATGCAAGCCGCCTTTGGTCATGACGACCGTCTTTGCACCACACGACCACCGCCTCCGTCGTCCAACGCTATTCGGCCATCGTGTTGGCCGTCCTCACCACATGCGCCTTCCTGCGCTGATCAGTTTACTGACGCTCCGATGCACATCCTTTACACCTCTTGTTCGGACATGGCCATGCCCCCATCTCACAGGGATCGCGCATTTGACCGATTGCAAGCAGTTAACCGAGATGGACGTCAAGCGGTTGTGCGACAAAGTCAGTCGGCAATTGGGGTCCAGCGACGCTGACGTCCACAATGATCTGCGCTTGGCGTACGTGCCTTGCGCGGCCGGCAATCACAAACTGACCCGATCCACTCCGCCATCTGACTCGATCACGCAGGCACGTGAGATCCTCGTCGACGAATCCAATGTTCAGCCCGTCAGATGCCCCGTCACCGTCTGCGGTGATATCCACGGTCAATTCGTGCGTCTATACTCTTGCCTCCCCGCACATCAGATCCCTTGTCTCTGACCGAAACTAACCGAGTCCGAATGGCCAACTGCCTACATCTAGCACGACCTGTCGGAGCTGTTTCGAATCGGTGGCAACTCGCCCGACACCAACTACCTCTTCATGGGTGACTACGTCGACCGTGGCTACTACTCGGTCGAGACGGTGACCTTGCTCGTCGCGCTCAAAGTGCGCTACCGTGACCGAGTGACCATCCTCCGAGGCAACCACGAGTCGCGGCAGATCACCCAGGTCTACGGCTTCTACGACGAGTGCCTGCGCAAGTACGGCAACGCGAACGTGTGGAAATTCTTCACCGACCTGTTCGACTACCTTCCCTTGACGGCCCTAATCGATGACTCTGTGAATCCGCTCTGGTGTACCTCGAGGGCCACTACAGGGATGCGAACTGACGCTCGATTGTGCGCATTCAGATCTTCTGCCTCCACGGTGGTCTCTCCCCCTCCATCGACACGCTCGACCACATCCGCTCGATCGACCGAATCCAGGAAGTGCCGCATGAAGGCCCGATGTGCGATCTGCTCTGGTCCGACCCGGATGACCGCTGCGGATGGGGCATCTCGCCGCGTGGTGCAGGGTACACGTTCGGACAAGACATCTCCGAGGCATTCAATCACAACAACGGGCTGACGCTTGTTGCTAGGGCGCATCAGGTGAGTTGATCCGAAGGCGTGCGTCCGTGATCATTTCCGTGCTGACGCTCCACCTTGGCCTGCCCGACGCGTAGCTTGTGATGGAGGGATAGTGAGTTCGAGTGAGACGCATCGCTTAGATGGGACATACTCTGATCATCGTTGTTGCTGAAACTCACAGCAACTGGTCGCATGATCGGAATGTCGTGACTATCTTCTCGGCACCAAACTACTGCTATCGCTGCGGCAACCAGGCCGCGATCATGGAGATTGACGAGAACCTCAAATACACATTGTGCGTGCATATTATCTCGTCATATGCTGCCCGTTGCACCACTGACCCGCCCTGTTCCGTCGTATACCATGCAGCCTGCAATTTGACCCGGCGCCGCGATTAGGCGAGCCGCTGGTTTCGAGGAGGGTGCCTGACGTGAGTTGAGCTTGCGCCGGAGTCCGTTCTCACTCGGTAAACATTGTGCTGACGTTCTGCTCACAATTTCCTGCGCACAGTATTTCCTGTAAATGACGCCGACGTGGAACAAGGCCCCGGTCTGCTCTAGCAGGCCGTAACCACGAGATTACCCTGTTTGACTCCCGCCTCCCCACCGCTCTGCAACATCCGGATGACGATGCCACGCGTGTCCTGTGTGTGTGTGTGTGTGCGTGTGTGCCTTCGGACGCTTTCTTCTACCCGTCTGTTCTTTCGTCCTCCCTTTTACCCGGTCCTTCCCTCTCTTGCCTCCCTTTTTGAAGATACTACCCTCCATTGCTGCTGCTGGCTGCTGGCTGCTGCTGTTATAGCGGAAAAAAACCCAGGCTACTGAATGAATGAATCATGAACTCAAAAACCAAAGCGTTGTGTCCGACGAAATGCAATAAGCCAATGTTATTTGGGACGGCGAGAGGATCGTTGTCTCCGAGCGCTCCGGAGCGTAGCAATCGCCACCGGGCGCCTCGAGCCGATTTCCTCCGGGGGAAGTCGCGCGCCACAAGCGGTCGTCTGTGGTCGTTCGTGGCCTTTTCTGTGCCCGCCCACATTGCCACGAAACCCCACGTCAATCGCCACGCCATGTCGCTGCGATTATTACCGCGACTTGCAGGTCGTAAGTACACCCGAACGGACAGGTTCATAGTCATTAGGACCCTGTTGCACTTTGTGGTTGTGTATGATGCGGTTGAGCTGATTCCGAGCTGGGGTGGGGTTTCCGATGGGCGCAGGACTGGCGTCGAGAACAGTCGCGAGCACCAGTGCCCGCCAGCTGTCGACGTCGGCCGTTCGCCAGCGTGTCGTTGCGACCTCCCCCGTCAAGGCCAAAGAGGTTCCCGTAAGTTTTCACTCTGCTATGCCTCGTGCGGAGCTGCGTGTGGGCGTCGTCGTCGTCGTCGTGGCCGGTCCATGTCTCCGTGTAGGCCGCGGTTACTGGGCCGACTCACGCCCGCCCCGATTTGGCGCGACGCTCATTGGCGGGCGATCGAAATCAGACGTCCCCCGGCCAGCTCCTCTCCCGGGGCCCAAGGCATTTGTAGATCGCAGCTCACTGACGCTCCATACCGCTTTGAGCAGACGACCATCTCGGGCAAATATCCTCTGATCGAACATGAGGTCAGTCTGAGAATACTTGGCCCATGCAGGTCGTAGCAAACGCGGGGTCTTGTCGGTTACTCCGGCTTTTCCCCTCTGCCGCGGCCTCTCTTTTTGCATGGCGCAGCGGGCTACGTGCGTCCATCATTCCGAGCGATTACTGACGTGTAATATTTCAACATTGTCGTCGCCTTGACCGACTATTAGTACGACGCCGTCGTTGTGTGAGTTGGCGCGGTTCCCTCTCCTCTTGACGCATCCGAGGCTGATCTTGCCGTGTCTCGATCGGTAAAACAGCGGAGCTGGTGGTGCCGGTCTTCGAGCAGCTTTCGGTCTCGCCGAGGCCGGATTGAAGGTCGCCTGCGTTACCAAGCTTTTCCCTACCCGATCCCACACCGTCGCCGCTCAAGGTGGTATCAACGCCGCGCTCGGCAACATGACCGAAGACGACTGGAGGTGGCACGCGTACGACACCGTCAAGGGTGGCGATTGGCTCGCCGACCAGGACGCCGTCCACTACATGTGCCGAGAGGCCCCGAACTCGGTCCTCGAGCTTGAGAATTACGGTCTTCCCTTCTCCCGCACCAAGGAGGGCAAGATCTACCAACGCGCGTTCGGTGGTCAATCGCTCAAGTTCGGCAAGGGTGGACAGGCGTACCGATGCGCTGCCGCCGCTGACCGAACCGGTCACGCCATGTTGCACACCCTTTACGGCCAATCTCTTCGCCACAATACCGAATACTTCATCGAGTACTTTGCCACTGGTAAGCCCGGGATCCTCGCCGAGATCAAGTGATTGAGCAAGGTGCCGATTGACTGACTCTGGAGTGTGATATTGGCTGCACAGATCTGATCATGGAGGACGGCGAATGCGTCGGTGTGATGGCGTATAACCAGGAGGATGGTACGATGCACCGATTCCGAGCGCACAAGACCGTTCTGGCCACCGGTGGTTACGGGCGTGCCTACTTCTCTTGCACCTCGGCCCACACCTGCTCCGGCGACGGTGCCGGTATGGTTGCGCGTGCGGGCCTGCCTCTGCAGGATCTCGAGTTCGTGCAGTTCCACCCCACAGGTATCTACGGTGCAGGTTGCCTGATCACGGAGGGCTCGCGAGGTGAAGGTGGATACCTGCTCAACTCGGAGGGTGAACGATTTATGGAGCGATACGCGCCGACGGCGAAGGATTTGGCCTCGCGTGACGTCGTCTCGCGTTCTATGACGATTGAGATCCGCGAGGGTCGCGGTGTCGGTGCTGAGAAGGATCACTGCTACCTCCAGCTCTCTCATTTGCCGCCAGAGGTCTTGCACGAGCGATTGCCCGGTATTTCGGAGACGGCTGCCATCTTTGCCGGTGTCGATGTCACCAAGGAGCCGATTCCCGTCTTGCCGACCGTCCATTACAACATGGGTGGTATCCCGACCAAGTACACCGGTGAGGTCTTGACCGTTGACGAGAACGGCAAGGACAAGGTCGTGCCCGGTCTCTACGCCGCCGGCGAAGCCGCCTGCGTATCCGTCCACGGCGCGAACCGTCTTGGTGCCAACTCGCTCCTCGACATCGTCGTCTTCGGTCGCGCTGTCGCCCACCACATCTCGGAGACGCTCAAGCCCGGGCAGCCACACAAGCAGATCTCTGCCGACGCCGGCCTCGACTCGATCGCGGCTTTGGACCAGATCCGCACCGCCGACGGCCCCAAGTCGACGGCCGAGATCCGATTGGACATGCAAAAGGCGATGCAAAACGATGCGGCCGTGTTCCGCACACAGGACTCGCTCGAGCACGGTGTCAAGGAGTTGAGCCGCGTCTTGGGCACGTGGAAGGACGTCGGCATCAAGGATCGATCCATGATCTGGAACTCGGACTTGGTCGAGACGCTCGAGTTGAGGAACTTGCTGACATGTGCTGACCAGACCATCGTATCGTGAGTCATATCGTGACCTCATTTGGTTGTCCTTCGATTTACAGAACTGACTGAGGGTTACTTCGACCTTACCTACAGTGCCGAGGCGAGGAAGGAGTCGCGAGGTGCGCACGCCCGGGAGGACTTCCCCGACCGCGACGACAAGGACTGGATGAAGCACACGCTTTCGTTCCAAAAGGACGTCAACACGGACAAGGTTAAGCTCTCGTACCGTGGCGTGGTCTCGCACACCTTGGACGAGAACGAGATGAAGGCGATCCCTCCCTTCAAGCGCACGTACTAGACGCTCTCTTCCCCGTGATATGTCTCTTCTGTTCCTTCTTCATCCCCTCCCCGATCCCGTCCTTCATTCTTACTTTGTTTATTTCGGCGTAGGTTGTAGCTTGTGTCCTTTACTCCTTTCTTTTTCTCCTCGTCGAACATGAAACGATAGCGCCCAATCGCAACAACAACGAGCATGCAGAGCCTTCTAGCATATTCAAGACCAAGTAGCACACCATGGAAGATCGATGTCATTTGAGTCTAGTAGCCGATGGCGTCACTGAGACATGGACCACTGCCTCGGACGAACCTCAGAAGAAAAGGGCACTTTTTTTGATCTGGTGCCGCCGCGCTCGTACTGCCCACTCTCTCTCCGTCTCGTCGCTCCCCAGTTGTGCACTGGAAGCTTGAAGCGCCGAGAACGAGCAAGTGCTCTGAAAGAGCTGGCATCGGGGGAAAACAAATTCTTGAAACCGTCAAAATCGCAGAGTGTAGTATTCCAGTATTGCATTCCATCATGAAAACCAGGGGATGGAAGCCATCTTTCACTCCGAGTCGAGGAACTTCTTAAGCTTCGCCTGGTCGAGAATATCGGATTCGACCAAGTGGGAGTGGGTGGACTGTACGAAGATGAAGAAAGGACGAGGTTAACCATCAAAAAAAGAGAGTGAATGGGAAAGTTGAGGGACTTGCGTCGGATACGCTTGTCGAGGAGGGCTTGGACGTGAGCTTGACAATGGTCGGGATGCGAGAGATGCCGAACGCTTCTCGGAGGGGCGAAGATTTCCACCTACGTATACACGAGTAGGACGGAGCACGAAAGAGGAGAGAGCGTCAGGTGAGAGTTTTGATCCGAAAAGGGAAAAATTCTTGGAGTGGTTTCCAGCGAGTGTGATCGAGTGGTAGAGTGTGGCTCGGTGCTCGGACGTACTCTGAACGATCGCCTACAAAGACCAAGGCGCTGTTGGCCTCGGGCACGTGTTGGTCGATCACGGGCTGCGCCTTGCGGCAGTCGATGCACCATGATTCACCCTGGAACACACGAGTAAGCAATACTGCTTCATTGAAATGTGATCAAGCGCATTTCACCCCGCTTCAAACTCACAGTGCTCGAGTCGATGGAAGCGAAGAAGGTGAGGAAGAAGGGCGATGACGACGAGGTCGCTTCGGGCACTTGGGACAAGACTTGGTCCGGGGTCTGCACCGTAGAGGAGGGAAATACTAGAGGCATGATGAGGGACGATTGAACTGGATGGAAGGGGTAGATGAAAGCCGGGTGAACGATCGAATGTGGGGAAGGATAAGACGGCAAGGGCGGTGTACACGACAATAGGGACCCGTGTGGTTTACCTGATTAAACTCGAGTCATGCATGTAAGCGCCGGCCAATTCGGGCACTTGTCAAGCGCCTGTAAAGTCACGCGGCGGACCCGATCGGGGTCGTCGGTTCCTCCTCTCCTTGTCCTTCTCCCTCTGCCGACCCATAGCTCGACCCGAACCCTCGGCTATGTGGAGCTCATTACTACTCCCCATCGCTTTCGCAGCCACTTCGGTGCTCGCCTCGGGCGACCTCCCTTTGCAAACCCGAACCCAAATCACCTTCAACTCGGGCTCGCTCGAAGGCGCGCTCGAACGAGGTTCAGATCGGGTCGACAAGTGGGTCTCGCAGGGCGTGCGACAGTTTGATTCGTTCGTTCATGGCAATGGCATGGCTTGTAAGTGCATTCAACGTTGAAAGAATGATGAAAGTGGCCTTTGAGGCCGATTCGGAGCGAGCCAAAACGGGTTGTTCCGAGGAAGAACGAACGACCGCTGCCGACACTTCCGCTGGGTCCGTGCTGGGTCCATACGCCTCCGCTGGCGCCTCGACGAGCCGATTTCGGCCCTGGGCCAAGGATGACGACGCCCGGCGGCCCGGGGCAGTGATAGGCATGCATGGTAGCCTCAGCTGACCACTATACTTCAAACACTTTCAAACAGACGAACTCATCACCCACACTGATTTCCCCAAGTATTCGATCCGACTGAAGGAGCCCAAGGTGAGTCAGAGAAGACCAGCAACACCGCGAGGTTCAGCGCTCAGCCGGTAGCCGGGGGAGTCCGACCGATCGCTAATGACGACTGCTGCTGATCGTCCACCCATCCCCGCGCACCCACCCCACCACACACAGCTCTGCGACGACACGGTCAAGTCGTACTCGGGCTACCTCGACCTTGATGACGACAACCACTTTTTCTTCTGGTTCTTTGAATCGCGCTCAAAGAACCCGGCCAAGGATCCGCTCGTGCTCTGGCTCAACGGAGGCCCCGGTTGCTCCAGTTCGACCGGGTTGCTGTTCGAACTCGGGCCGTGCTCGATCACGGACGAGGGCAAGAACACCATCTGGAACAAGTACTCGTGGACCGAATCGGCCAATGTCATTTTCTTGGACTCGCCCATCAACGTGAGCTTCAGTTCTTCAATGCTCGCCCCTGTCCCTCCACTTACGACTGACTCGACTGTCTTATCATTCCCTGCGTACAGGTTGGCTACTCCAAGGGCACAAAGACGATCGCCAACTCGCAAGACACGGCCGAGGATGTCTACGCCTTCTTGCAACTCTTTTACGAAAAGTTCCCAAAGTTCTCCAAGAACGACTTCGTGAGTCCATAGTCTCGTGACTCGCGAGCGGCGGAAATCGCTAAAACTCACCCCCTTCTTCCTACAGCATATCACTGGGGAGTCTTACGGGGGTACTTATATCCCCAACATCGCCTCGGTCATCTTCGACAACAATAATAACCTCGACCTCACCAAGTCTAAGTCAATCCACATCCCTCTCGCCTCCATGGCGATCGGCAACGGCTTGACCGACACCTACACTCAATTCGCGAGCATCCCAACCTTTTCGTGCGGTGGCGGCATCCACGAGCCCATCTTTGACGAGCAAACGTGCGCTTCGCTCTCGTCCAAGGTCGCCACGTGCCAGCGCTTGACCCAATACTGCTACAAAGCCCCCTCGCGCTTCACGTGTGTTCCCGCTACTCTGTCGTGCTGGCAGACCGCAGGTCCGATTCAATCGTCTGGATTGAACCTTACGACATCACCAAGAAGTGCGACCGTGATGGCGAAGATGGACCATTGTGCTACAAGCAGATGCAGTGGATTGAAACGTACCTCAACCAGGCCGAAATCAGGAAGGAACTCGGCGCCGACCCCGATACGACCTTCACATCGTGCAACATGCAGATCAACCAGGCCTTTACGTTCAACGGCGATGGTGAGTCACAGAGCTGGAGAGATTCTCGGTGATCTGCGACACCGTGGACTGACTTTTCTCGGACCGGTGGTGTCGCGTGTTACCAGTCGCTCACAACACGGCGGCTTTGATCCCCAAGATGCTCGAGGCGGGCATCAGGTTGCTCATCTACGCCGGTGACCGGTGAGTGGATGACCATGTGGGAACTTGCTCAAGACTCTATGCACTAACGCATGTCCTCCATGTGTTCTGATCTACCTTTAGTGACTTTATGGTGCGTCTACCCCAATCCCTGCGCGCGCGAAGCCAAATCTGAACCCATCATCTCCCATCTCCCATTTAGTGCAACTACATCGGCAACCTCGAATGGACCTTGGCCCTACCCTGGTCCGGCCAAGCCGAATACAATCAAGCCAAACTGCACGACTTCATCATGCCCGACGGCCACGCTGCGGGTTTGACCAAGAGTTATGGCGGGATGACGTATATGCAGGTTTATGAGGCTGGGCAGTGAGTTTTCTCTGCTGTTTTCAGTCAAGATGAGGTGGTGGGTGAGCAAGTGGGGACTAACGCAATCTTGCCTCAAGTTTACGCGCTGCAGCATGGTGCCTTATGACAAGCCCAAGGAAGCGCTCGAGGCGATCACCCGATGGATGCAAGGTGGCGAGTTTTAAACGAAGAGTCGCATCTGCTTATCGCAACCTTCGATCCGGTTTTGTCTGTCGATCCTTCCTCTCTGAGCCTGGTTCCTCGGATCCACTTTGGATAAAGTGTTCAGCACGTCTTTTATCCCTCTTACCTCACCCCTACTTTGATCGCACGGACACCTGAAGGTCAAGTTCGTTGATTTCCGGTTTCCGCGCCTTACTGAGCGGCAATGCAAACTGTACAGCGTTTCAAATCGCGGCGAGCGATCCCAAATGCGTTTTCTTCTTTTTCGTATCACGAAAGACAGTGCCCTGGGATCGTAATCGCTTCGAAGTCGTGTGGATTAGTTGGTCCAATGGATGGAGCGTTCGATTACAATGTTACAGGAGTGGCAGGGAGGGGGGGATGTGTGAATATGCGAAGTATTGAACGACAAGTACAAGAAAGGTAGACTAGTGAACGATGGGGGAAGCTCACGGGAAGAATCAATTCGGGGACCATTCGAAGTTTTTGTGCTTCGGATGGAAAGGGGCTTACAGAACATCTAGATTACTTGGAGAGTTGTTTCTCTGTGGATGCAAAAAGGGAAACGAGAGGGATTAGAAGGCTATTGGCTTTTCGGGGCACGATGGGGATCGCGAGAAGGGTGTCGGTGTCGAGAAGAAAGCGTACCGAGAAGATCCTGCAGTAAGAAGCGAGAGTCAGCTACTGCGATGGAATTTCATAGAACGAGTCATACGAGCCTACCTTTGCCTCGTTGACTTTGGAAGCGATATAAGGGCTTCCTCCTCGATCGGGGTGGTTCCTTTCAGAGGGGGCAGCATCGACAGGGTGTCAGTCCTGAGTCCCTTGATTCGGTAATCTGTGCACGTACGCCAACATGATCCGTCGGTGTGCGTCCTTGAGTCGGTTGATGGTCATGTGCGATTCCCTGGGTGGTTGAGATGAGGTGTGAGTCTTCCGGGCCGAGGCTCGATTGCGGATGGGTGTAGCAATCATTGTTGCATTCATTCTTTCAAGAATGATGTTGTCGGACATTTCAAGATCGAGTTGTCTGCGCTGTACCATTCCCTGCATGTACGGCGAACCTCGAAAGCGTAGAGCTTCGCAAGCCCCTTCCCGCCCCTCTCCAAACGCCCCACTTACCTCAGCCCCAAGATCTGCGCCGCCTCCTTCCTATCCATCTTTCCCTGGAACCCTCCCTTGATCCATTCGTCGCTTGCTTTCTTCTGACCTGCGATCGCGGCCATCAGCGGAGAGAGTTTGGCGCCGTTCTTGGCGGCCGATCGGAGCGAGGCTCTTGCGGCGACGCCGAGTCCCAGCAATGCGCCGGCTCCTACCAGGACGGAAGCCATTTCCTTTTGTGGTTTGAGTTGAGGCGGAAGGGTGGAGGTGTGCGTTTGCGAGGCTCAGTGGCGTGCGTAAGGGCAGCGGAGGGCCGCTCTCGGAAGCGCTCCCGAACGCGCTCGGCTGCGAGAGAGCGAGCGAGGCTCACGGTCTCCTCTTTCAGGCTCTCCTCTTTCAGGCTCTCCTCTTTCTTGCTCTGGCCCGCACGCTCCAGGGGTCTCCTTTCCATTCCAAAGCGGGCGGAAAACAGAACGACTCCTCCAAAAACATGACAACTGCCACTTCGAGAATACCGACGACTCTGAGCTCCCATTCGTCGCCTCCGACCAATTCGACGACGGCCGCT
This sequence comes from Microbotryum violaceum, assembly GCA_022506055.1. NCBI lineage: Eukaryota > Fungi > Basidiomycota > Microbotryomycetes > Microbotryales > Microbotryaceae > Microbotryum > Microbotryum violaceum. The sequence continues at coordinate 157,533 of JAKMXP010000025.1, read as the reverse complement.
CATCATCATCACCATCCTTACGCCCGACCGGCTCCGTCGAGCACTTTCTCCACTTTCAACCTCAGCGCCATGTCTACCCCCGCCTCTGCTTCGACCCCTTCAAATTCGAATTCGAATTCGAAAATGCCCGGCTCGACCCCGACGGCCGCTTACGCGATCGCTTCCTCGTCGCCTACCTCTTCCCCCAAAGCCAAATCCACCTCGACCCTCACCAACCCCTCTTCCCGAACAGCGCACAGCCACATCCCTTTCCCGTCCAACTCGACTCCTTCCGCTTCCATCCTGGTCTCGTCCGACGCCAAGAAGCGGCGTGTCTCGACAGCGGCAGCTGCGCCGATCCCTTCCTCGCCACGACTCAAAGCCCCTTCTTCTTCGATCCCCGTCGCGAGTTCTTCTTCGGTCACTTCTTCCCCCGATCTAGCCGGCGCCATCGGAACTACGAACACTACAAGTACGAGCGGTAGCAAGAACAAGAAGAAGAAGGAGAAAAAGCCCGCCGCCGCGGCTCGCTTCTCGACCCTCTCCGCAACTGCGATCGAATTCGATCCTACGCCTGCGACGACGGCCAAAGTTGAAGAGGCGGAAATGGCCAAGAGGGTCGAGCAGGAAGTGTTGAATGCCGAGGCGCCGAGGTTCGAGCCGCCTGTGGAGGTGGTGAGGAGGATGGAGGAGCAAGAAGAAGAGTTGCATTTGAAGGAGCAGCAGCAGCAGCAGAAGAAGAAGGCTGAGGACGTAGAAGTGAACAAGGTGGATGCGCCGGTCGAAGAGATCAAGGTCGAGGAGGGCAAGATTGAGCAGTCAGCGCTTGTCGAGGAAACAAAGGCTGATGAGGTTCAGACAGAAGCCACGCCTGAGCTTTCAGAGGCGGCCGAGGTCCGACAGGAAGCAGAGGTACCGGTGGTCGAATCTGAAAAAGTTAAGGCTGAAGCTGAGCCGGAAGTCGAGCTAGAGCTCCCTGCACCGGAGCCCAGCACGAAGGAGGCCGATGCCGAAACCGCTGTGCAGGAGGCCGAAGCGAAGCAAGTGGAGGAGGCTGCGGTACAGGAGGCCAACTCGGAGACTCCTGTTATCGAGAAGACTAAGCAGCAAGTCGAGGAGTTGGCCGCTTCTGCATCCGAGACGGCGCAGGTGAGCAAGACGAACACTCTATCCTTCTTATCCATGACCTCTGTGCTGAACGCTGTATCAATACAGGCTGCCAAGGAGCACATCTCCACCACCGCCGAAGAAACCGTCGAACGAGCCGAAGTCCAAGCCGAGCATGTCGTCGAGCAAGCTAGTGAGCTGACGGAGGCGGCCGTCGACAAGACCTCTGAAGTGGTTGAGAACGCCAATGAGGTCGTTGCAGAATCGATTGAGACGGCCCAGAGAGTCGTTTCGGACAAGGTGGATCAGGCCGCCGAGGTTGCAGAGGAAACCTACGAGAAAACCAAGGACGTTGTTTCGGACGCTGCCGAGACTACGAAGGAGGTTGTTGAGGATGCTGCTGCGATCACCCAGGAGGTCGTGTCGGATTCGATCGAGACGACCAAGGAGGTCGTGTCGGATTTGATCGAGACGACCAAGCAGGTCGTTTCAGATGTCGTCGAACAGACTCAGGAGGTCGTTTCGGAAGCTGTCAAGACAACGAAGGAGTTTGCCTCCGAGCCATACGAGACTACCAAAGAGGTCGTCTCCGATTCCCTCGAAAAGTCTATCGAGGTCGCCGAGGAAGCAAAAGACTACGTTGTCGAAGGGGCTCAGTCGCTCGTGGAGAACTTTACGGCTGCTGTTCAATCCGCCGTTCCGCCTGTGGAAGAGACCCGAATTGTGGAGCAGGACGTCTCGGCGCCGATCCAAGTCGAAAGGGAGATTCAAGCGTCCGTCGTCCCCTCATTCGCAGAGACCGACCTCCTCATCTCAGCCGAACAAATCGCCGCTGCCCAAGCCACCTCCGATCGAATCCAAGACCGCATACCCGGGTCACCTCCCTCGGTATCGGATGTGATTTCTTCCACGGGTATTCCCGAGACGTTGAATGAGGACGAGATGCCTCTGACGGCGGAACAGGTCATCGCGCTTCCTAGTTTGGATGATCTGCTTGATGTTGATGAGGTTGAGCCGATTAAGGTGGAGGTTGAGGAGCAGGAGGCTGAGGAGCAGGAGGTTGAGGAGCAGGGGGTTGAGGAGCAGGAGGTTGAGGAGCAGGAGGTTGAGGAGCAGGAGGCTGAGGAGCAGAAGGTTGAGGAGCAGGAGGTTGAGGAGAAGGAGGTTGCGAACGATGGGCTTTCAGTTTCGGCTCTGCCGGAGCATCTTGCTGCTTCAGGCTCGGAGGCCAAGGATGTCGATACACCGATTGCACCCATCTCGGGTGAGAACTCGGCACGTTCGGCGGATGAATCGGCATCAATGCTCCCTGCCACAACAAATGACGCCGCCGCGCCTTCCGCTCTGGGAGGTGAGATGCTGACTTCGAACTCGGCTCCACCGCCCTCCCACGGCAACGACGACGACGATAAGAAGGACCCCTCTCACCAAGTGGAAGACGCACCCTCTTTGACTTTAACGATCGTCAACACATGGAAAACGACCCCTTGGGCAGCCAAGTTACCTGCTATCCTCGCTTCCGTCGTGATCAACTTTGGTCTGCCGTTCATCAATGGGGTCATGTTGGGTAAGTGTTTTGACTTCGGCTTGTGGGACAGCGCTTGGTGAACTTAGAGACTGATCCCTTTCGAGCATCCTCAGGTTTCGGTGAATTATTCGCGCGCAACTTCATTGGTGCCCGAATGGGATGGGGCAACCCTTTCCGAGCACCGGGGCTCGACACAAGTGGGTCACGAGCCAATACCGCCGGTGTAGGTTTGCGGGCTGCAGGACCTTCGAAGATCCCTCCTGGTGGTGCTGGGAAGAGAACGGCGATGGAGGTGTTGGAGGTTGAGGCTATGAGTATGGCTAGGGAAGCTTAGGGCTTGATACTTCAATGTCGCGAAACACACGAAACATCATTGTGATCTCACCAAAACTTGTTTTGAATCGTGGAAGATCGCTGTGGGACTTTCTCGCATCATGACGGAGAAGCTCATGACGGTATTGCATATCGTTGCAGAGAGAGTACAAGGTAGAGGGTAGATCGAGAGCAATTCCGCAAGATTGGGTAAGAAGAGAAGATTTAACCATCCACAGAGGCACACCAAAATCCGACCCGACGGAGAGAAGCTGTTTGGCTTACTTGCTTCCTCCCTTTTTGCTCAACTCGGTCCGCAAAATCAATTCGCGCCAAAACTTGACGACAAATTCGCTCGTTTCTTCGTCGAGGACCTATGACAGACAAAGGATTAGCAACGAGAAATCGAGCTGCTGAATGACGAGCTGCTGAATAGGTACGCACCGGTTCGAGTTCCTCGATGAGCGCTTGCGGCGCGGCGTGTCTCCTAATGTGGGTCATCACGGCGCTCAAGAGTTCCTCTTCCTCGAAGCCCAGGGACTCAACGATCATACTTGTCGTAAAGGGCACTAACTCCTTGGTGATCAAAGCCTGCGCGATTGGTGCAATGGCGATCAGCATGGGAACTTGACGGCGACCAGAACTGCACGTGTACGTACCTCGCTCAGTCCGGACCAGTAGATCGGCCAGGCAAACACCTCATCTTTCGATCTCGGTATCCTTGCTTCAAGATCTTCCTTCCTTTCCTTTGACGACTTGCCATCCTCCGCTCCTCCTCCTTCGTCGTCGTCGTACACCAGAGGGATGAGCGCACGCTTCGTTTTGCGCTCTTCGTCATCATCGGCCAAACCCAATAAGCTCGTCGCAGGTTTGGCCGGTTTGATCGCAGCTTTAATGACGGTTGGTTCGAGCTTGAGCTTGACGTCCAATCCTGAAGGCGGTGCGAGCAGTCCCAATTGATCAAGGAATGCATCACCCTGCTTGGCAGCGGCTTCATATTCTTCCTTCTCGCGTTGACGATCGAGTTCATCGGCTTCTTGCTCACGCTGTCGCTGAGCTCGGCGTTGGGTCCTCCATCTCGATCGATCGATGTAAAACGACTCGCGCCCTCGTTCAACTTCAGCTTCGTCGTCCCATCGTGCCAAGCGATCCAACATCGCGTCTCGTTCTCGGGCTTCGCGCTCCTCTTCGGCTCGCTCGCGTGCTCGTTCTCGGTCGTAGTTGTTGATCCGTTGTCGCTCACGTTGCTCGAATCTCCGCTCGCGCTGTGGAAGTGGAGATTATCACTCAGTTAGACGCAAAAGAACCAAGATTCATCTAGAATCTGGTACTCACCTCGTGAAAGAGTGCCTCTGCATCCCTGTACGCCTTCTCTGCCCTCTCGCGTTCCTTTTGCGCATCGTCCAGTCCCGTCCCTTCGCTCACAAAGCTCACAGGCTTGTTATAGCTCTGCGGATCATCCTTCGGAGCGCCCGTAGCTCCAGGTCCCAAGTTGGAGCTTGCCGATGGTGAAGTCGATGAAGAAGCAGCAGCCAGAGAAGGATGCGAATGTGACCTCGCCGGCCCAGTCGGGACCGATCTTCTCTCCGCCAAAATCCGATTCGTCACCGCCTCCTGCTCTCTCTTCAACTGCGCGGCCTTCTTCTCCGCGGCCTTCTTGAACGCGATCTCACGAAACATGGCGATCTCGGACGTGATGGCTTCGCGGTGGTGTTCGGGAAGGTCTTCGGGTGCGAGATCGCGAAGATGGGCGGGGATGCCATCGTCGTCGGGGTCGGTCGAGTCGCCTATGGGTGCTCGAGCGGCGGAGGGGGATTCTCCCTTTTTGATGCGGTCTGCGATAACACGTAGATCGTTCTTGGCTTGTTCCAATAGGTCGGCTTGGGACTGTGCACGATAGGGTGAGGCAACTCAGCTCCGATTCGCCGCTCATCGCGACGAAAGGCTTGGAGGACAACGCTCACATCGTCGTTCACCCGCGTCTTTTCGTATTCATCGAGCCTCGCTCGTACTTTGTCGTCCGTTTTGATCAACAAGGCGTCGGATTTGCCTGAGGGGTAGCTGATGGCAGCGCCGTTGAGGACCTCGAGCGCACGAAGGACTACCTCGGGGTCACCGTATTCGACAAAGGCCATCGGTTTGGCCGGACGAGTGACGGACAGAACAGGTCCAGCGATCTGAATGTTTGAGACGATACAGTGTGAGTAGGTGTCCGAGTCTTCTGTGCATTGAAGCCACTCGGGGCTACGACGACGAGCACCCTCGCAGACTGACCTCCAACAGCTTGTTCAACCACCCATCACTCATCTCGGCGATCTTGCCCACGAACAACTTGAACCTTTCCTGAACGAGTTGAGGAACAAAGCCAGGTGGTGGACCTCCGCCTCCCATCATGCCTGGGTCGTGAGGAAAGCCAGGTGGAGGTGGGTACTGCTGCTGCTGCTGCTGCTGCTGATGCGGATGTTGTCCGCCGTGGAACGAATTCGGTGGACCTTGTGGCTGATGATGGTGGAAGCCTGGTGGTCCTGAACCTATCCCAGCATGTCGGGGTGGGTATCGATTCATAGGTCCTCCGATGGGCGGCGGTGGTTGTGCATAGTTGGGGTTGCCGCCGGGGGGTGGTCCGTACGACCCACCACCACTGGGACTGGCCCCTCCTGCTGCTGATGGAGGGGCACCAAAGCCTGGTGGAGGTCTGAACCCGGGGGGAGGGCCTGTGAGATCGAGCTGTCAGTTATGGCATCACTGCATCGTCTCACACTCCAGCGTGACTCACCTCCTCCGTACATCTTGCACGCGAACGACGGGAACTGGATCGGGTGCGGATGAAGAACCCTGGGTCGCACCGACGATCAGCTAGCATCGAGCAGCTTGTCGAATTGTTCGAAAAGTGCTCGTGATTATTTCTCTCGTGCTCAGGACTCGGGAAAACGAATGGATTCGGAGCCCAAACCTACTCTTGGGAAAAAAGATTTCATTTTGTCTAATTACATCATAAATTGTATCATCTGTGGAAGGGCAGAGCGTACATAATGATCGTCGGCAAGACATCTTCGATCACACTGGCTTTTGACTTAGAACCACTTTCGCTTCTGCAGAACAAGGATAGTACGGCGATCTTATCAGTCTTGAGCATGTGCGCGTACCGTGTTATGCTCCACTCACTTTGAACCCCAACAACTCCAACAAGCTCTTGCCCAAACTCCCCACCGCCCTCGGCACGACCGTCGGCGACCGAATCGGCACGCCCCTCACCTCGACCTCCCAAGCAACCTGACCATCGATGTAAACTTGCACACGCACAAGGGGTTGATTCACGACGCGCGTGTCGACTTCAAACGTCGTGAACTTGTGGTTCCCGTCGGGGAGGTAGTTCAGCAACACGTCCTCGCCCGTCGCACCGCGGTTGTTGGCTTGCGAAAGCGTGCGAATCGGCAGGTAGAACATGTTGAGCGGAGAGGTCGAGAACTCGGTCACCGTCGTGCGAATACTGGCGGCGGCGAACTCGTGGCGATCCTATTGTGAGACAGCGTCTCAGCGACCGGTCGAGTCAGAAGGATGGGAACGGTCGAACTCACCCCCGAGAGTACGATCACGTTGGGCACATATTGCAGCGTGTCCATGATGGCATCTGAGTCCGATCCGGGATAAGATCAGCACCCAGCATAACCAAGCAGGAAGCCACAGACGACTGACCTCGTTCGCTCAAGAACCCGGCCCATGTATCTTGGCCATGATTCCACAAGCTATTGAACGGAACGCTGCTCGCCACAAACTTCCACGTGACGGTGTTGTTGACCTCCTTGAGCCACTTTTCAAACGAGTCGCGTTGCTTCTGTCCCAGCATCGTCTTGTACTCGTCATCGACCGCGCTGTTCTCGGATCGGTAACGACGCGTGTCCCAGACGAAGAAAGCTGCGTCACCATGACGGAACGAGTAGTAGTCCTCTCCCTCGTCGACGGGAGAAGGGTTCGCCGACCCGAGATAGTCGCGGTACGCCGCATTAGCCGTCACGAAGGACGGATCGGACTCTTGCGAAGAGAAGTCGTTGCGGATCTCATGGTCATCCTTGGTGTAGAGCGAAGGCAGCCTTTCGAGGAGAGCCAGCATGTCGGGTGAGCCGAGCGTTTGTCGGTAACGTTTCTGGTACTGCGCGACCGATGGGCCTGCATAAAAGGGAACCTGTGGGGTACGCGGGTTGGACGTATTAGCGAAGGCATGGTTCGGATGCTACTCTCTGTAACCCACATCGGCATAGATAAAGTCGCCGAGCATGAGCATGAACTTGAGGCCCTTCTCTTCGACGACCTTCTTCAGCAAGCGAGCGCCCTTGATCGACTTCTTGTTCCAAGGACCCGTGTAAGGGAAACCCGGCTTGACGCACGACGTAGAGACGAAGGAGAAGTGAGTGCCCGCGCCAGGCGAGCCAGCCGAAGAAAGCGCAGGGTCGGGGAAGGTGGTGAACGAATAGGTCGAAGGGAACGAAGGGTGTTGCGATGAACTGAGGGTCGGACGAAGGAGGCGGAATTCGTATTCGGTCTGGGCCCACAGGCCCTTGAGGTGGAGCACACCAGTGTAATCACGGTTCTCCTCGACACACAGATCACCCCCATCGATCCATTTGCCGAGTGGCTTGGTCGGACGGTAGACGACGCGAGCCCCGGCAAATGAGTCGACCTGGTCACTGAGCACGGCGGAAAGGATCGTCTCGTTGGTGGACTGCACCGGTTCGGCCTTCAAAGCATTGTGGACGGGAGGTACTCGAGCAAAAACCTTGGCCGACATGTGGTCCACGGCACCGACACGGGCAAAGGCGAGATCGTGCTCATGCTGAGCCAGGATCGGGGTCCACAGAGCATCGAGGCAGAGGCCCAGGAGAAAGACGTTAATCGCAAGCGTGACGCGGTTGAGAAAGATCGAGTGCGACGGCGTGGAGAGGACAAGGTTGGAGACGAGCGATCGCAAAGTGACGTCGCTTTGGGGTACTTCTTGTTCGGGCTCGTCTTCAAAAGGAATGAGAGCATCGGTTGGCTCCTCCGAGTCGAGGGCCTTGATCTGCTTCTTCTTCTTGCGTCGGCGCAATGAGCCCGCAGCAGAGGAAGGGGACGTCAGCGTCGAAGCAGTCGAGCCGGTCGAGACGGTTTCGAAAGCTGCGTCACTCTTGAGCACGATCTCGTTGTCGCTCGAGGTGGGCTCGGTCGCGGCGATTTCAGCGAAAGTGGGTGCGCCAGGGGAGATGACGGTCTTGGCTCCCGACGTAGGCGAGGCGGGTCGCTTAGAGTCCACCTCGGTCGTCTCCAAGAGATGAGTTGGGAGCTCCTTGGTCGGGGTGGGCGAGTTGTAGTAGAAGCAGAGCGCGTTGAGGAGGAAGAATGCCGGGAGCAAGTAGGTGCCCTGACGTCCTGGGATCAATCGAAGAAACGCTGCGATTGGAAGACGAATGGCGGTGTCAGCGATGGAGCTCAGTACCCCTTCATATTAAAATTGACCTACACCATACGAGGAATCGATATACGAAACCGGTGAAGCCGCCGGTAAAGGCGAGCAGCGACACCTGCAACCGCCAGAGGGAAATCAATCAAGATGAGGCGCACGGTCATCCGCTGCGAGTGCTTGTTTAGCCAGCAGAGTTAAAGCATAGATATGTAGCTTACCATATTATGCACGCAGATAGCTGACCCAACTGACTCTGAGGTGGGGTGGGAAGCTACAGGGGGAGACGGAGGAGCCTGATCACTCGACTGCAGGTGGTCAGTGCGTGAAAAAGCGACTTCAACGCCGGAAATGCGCAAATCGGAGGAAGCGAGCAAATCGCTTTGCGCGCTTGGGATGACGCCAGATGACGGCGATCACACACGCGCCTGCACGCATGGGAAGGTCGGCAGGAGCCTTTTCGCCAGTTTTTGCCCGCGCCAAAATCGCTTTCAGTATGAGTAATGGCCACTTTGGGAAGGCTGGGAGACCTCCCCAAAGCCATACCGCTGGTGGCTGGACATGGCGTGGTGTTCGAGTCATCGACCCACGGGATCATCGATCAAAGCGAGCATAGAGCTCCAACATACATCTTCGATCCACTGAACCCATTTGATGGGGGTAGCCACCCTCCCCCGTTGCTTCATTCAGCAAGCACGCCGACGCTTCACTTAACTACTGCAGCCCCCACCCCCACCCCCACTCCGTGCGAAACCGGCCCAGATCGCGCAGTCGCCGTCGTAGTGGCAGCCGAGTACAGCCTCTGTCGCGCCAGCATACAAGTGCATACACGTGCCTGCACGTGCGCCTCAGCGGATAGTCATACTTACTCGTTTTCCTCTCAGTCAGTGCTCTCCGCACGACGTCTCACAGCTATGCACCCTCGCGTACGCTCGGATCGAATCGGCCTCCCGCGACTTGCTTCGTTGCGAAGCCCCTTCATTCACCAACCGCTGAGTGTACTGCGTCCATCTGAGGTGGAGAGAGTGTACTGCGTCCATCTGAGGTGGAGAAGCAGCAGGGTGAGGACATCAATCCACGAGGAGTGATCAGCTGGACAGTAGGCAGTATGAAGAGTTGGCGACAGAGTGAGAATACCTTTGGGAGACATGGCAGAAGCGTTCAAGGGGGCAGTGAAACAATTGAACGGCACGTGAGGCTTAGGCTCCGCTGGGTCAACCAAATACCTTCAGAGCAGGCTGAAATGAATCCGGATTCAGTCCATACTCGTGTAGAGCCTTAATAGACGCTTGGATATAAGTGTGACGTGTGAACATTAATGCACAGCTATGCACCCGTATGCACCGACGTGCAGTCTCAGGATCGAGCGTGCGAGATACTCGGATCCGATTCTTAGCGCATGGACCACCGTGCATCACAGTGCATGACAGTGTACATCCGTACGATTTAAGATGATAACCCATGAAACCCACCCACCACAGTCATGCATGTTCATGCACTATCGCAAAGACGGTGTGAGCGCGGAAGATAGACTTCCGATAGGAGAGAGGTAGCGACGCCGAAAATCAGGACCACAATGTAGAGCGAGTGATGACAAAGCTACCAAGAGTAAACAGCCGCGCGAGAAGAGAGCCTCACGCGCTCCCTAACTTAAAACAGATCAACCTCCAAGGCGAAAGTGTCTAATGACCAAGCGCACGCGCGGCCTGTGGAAAGATACAAGCATGGTTCACTCGAAAAAATCGAGCTACTAATCTGTGGCCCGCCCCCGCTGAGCGGCTGATCTACCTCCGCGTACGAAAACGCCTACTTGATATCGATTCCTTATCTTGGGAGTACACAAGAACCACTCTTCAATTTCTCTCGCTTCGATTCGCCGCGTCAGAGCTCTCGCTTGAAGCCGGCCCAGCGACCAAGCTCCGCGTCGAAATTCGCAGTAAATCGAGCTGAAAGCTCGCCGCACCTCGGGCAAAGCTGCTGGGGCAACAACCACTGTATCGGTCGCCGCGAGCTCAACTAAGGGTGATACTCACAGCTCAATCTGCTTGCTGAGACTTGAACGAGCGTGATCCACAAGGTGTTCGCTCTTTCTGAGCCGTGAATCGCTGACCTCAATGCGGGGTGCACGATGGGGCCCTGTCCACGATTTCGCTTCAGATCCGCTCCGTGCCACTGTATCGGTCGCCGCGAGCTCAACTAGGGGTGATACTCACAGCTCAATCTGCTTGCTGAGACTCGAACGAGCGTGATCCACAAGGTGTTCGGTCTTTCTGAGCCTTGAATCGCTGACCTCAATGCGGGGTGCACGATGGGGCCCTGTCCACGATTTCGCTTCAGATCCGCTCCGCGCCGAGCTCGGCCGCCTTCGACGCTCGGCAGAGGTGGAGAAATCGAAAGAGTTGGCGTCATCGATATGAATCAAATGTTCAGGTGCGCCCTTGACCACCCCCAAGTCAGCGACGACATCACATACCTCTCTCTCTTCTTCTTTCTTCTTCTAATGCTTGGCTCTTCACTTTGGGCCTAGCGCGGCAACTCCGGGGCCTCATTCGGTTCACTCAAGAGTAGCAATTGTGGTTCAGCAAGAGTAGTAACCTCTCGATCTGGGAGTGCTTCCCATTTCACTCGATCGTTCTTGCTCTTACTCGAGTGTCGTGGATCGGGTGCGGCAGCCGTCTCTGATCCGCTGGTGGTGGTGCTTCGACCCAAGGGTTCTCATAGGATCTGATCTGATCTGATCTTGATCTGAATTTCTTGGATCAGATCGATCTGGATCCAAGCTGGGCTGGATCAACAAAAGATAGATCAAGCCCCCCCCCCAAAAAAAAGCCAAAAAAAAAAAAAAAAAAAAAAGGGGGGTGGGGGGGGGGGGGGGATGTAGCGTCAATTAGCACTTACTGTAGTTGGGCCGTTCCCAAGAGCGCACGAGGCAGTCACGTCGCGGCGCGGCTGGGTCTTCCTCACGCCGTCTCATCTCATCTCATCACATCATCAGCGGAAGCTCTTCCTCACACGAACCACACGACCTGCCAACCACCATCCCGGCTTTCACAAGCATCATTATAATGACTGTCCGCCGACCCAATAACATTCCTTCCGCTGAGGATGACAACACTCCGACTCACTTCTCTGATGAGAAAGCCGAGGCTGCTTTCCTCAAGGAGCTCAGATACGGCAGCGACAAGCTCCGTTGGCGCTCTCGAACGGCTGATGTCGCGAAAGCCTACCTGTTCAAGCGCTACACGAAAATTTGGCAGCATTACGACATCAAGATCATCCGCAAGTTCAAGACACCCGCCCCAGGCGAACCCGACGACGGCTTCGGCGGACGCGGTAGCTTGTTCCTCCAGCCCGTGTGCAAGACGCGTCCGAACCAGCACGTGGTCGCCGGCGCGTGCTACGAGGCTGCGACCAAGGATGGCATCAGCAATTGCCTGAGGACGATGGCGAAATGCGCGGCACATTGTACAGGGAAAGTCGTAAGTATGGATTTGAATGCGCCTTATGACATGCGATTCAAAGTACGCCATCTGACCCGCAACCACCTCTCTCAGGAGCAACCATCGATCACCTCGTCCTTCTTCAACAAGATCCGCTTCGCCGCTTGCGTTGTCTTACATGTCGCAACATCCAAGGAGGCGTTCACACATTTCGATCGAGCACGCAACCCGTATTTGACGTTGGCTTTGGCGACCGCCAATGACCAGGCTTCTCTCAGTAGTAACGACACCGTTGCTCGTCATCTGAAGGCCGTTCACGACGCGATGGCCGCGGAGCTTGGAGCGTTCCTCGTCAAGCGCAATCGCGGTCTCCATCTGGTGCTCGATGGCTGGAGTTCCCCCAACTCGCTCAGCATACTCGGAGTCGTGGTCATCTACGAAGATGGAGGTGTCACGCATCGCAGAATCCTCAAGTTCATCCACTGTACATCTCGCCATACCGGTCGAGACTTGGCCAAGATGTTGCACAAATGCTGCGAGGACTACGGAATCTCTCATCTCATCCGATCGTTGGTGATGGACAATGCCTCAAACTGCAACACATTGGCGGTTGAGTACAAAAAACTCAACACGGACTGGTACGGGCCCAAGATGCGTGTTCGATGCTTCGCCCACATCATCCAACTGGTCATGGCCGCGCTTTACTCGCCTTTCAGCATGACACCCGCTCGAGTCGGTCAAGAAAAGAGGCCGAGTACCTCCTACGAGCCCCAAGCTTCTACGCCAACTACAAGCGATCTCATTGCCGAGATTCAAGAAGACGACCCCTCCTACACCAACATCCCCCAGCTGGCGGAGCGTATGAACGAGGCACAAGATGCTGCTGATACCGCTCACCTCGCCAGCGTCACTTCGGGCAACGAGGAATTATCTGCTCTTGTAATGGTCCATGAGTCGACAAAGGGCGTCTTACGCCGGGCTTTTCAGTGGGCCGCGGTCGAAAAGATCAAAATCCCGGCGCGCGCACGAGGCGAAGCCGCCTCACTCATCCACGTCATTGCCGATTTCGCGCAACACGTCTCGGGATTCTTCGCTTCTGCGTTGAGTAGGCACAATTGGGCCACCGCTGTCAAAGCCCGCCCCGCTTTGAGCCGACCGCGTCAAACCGAGCTCACACGTCGGAACGATACCCGCTGGAATTCAACCCACGAGTGCTTGACGACCTTTGTTGACTTCGAGCAAGCAGTCGAGCACTATCTCAGCAGCACTGGTACGAGTGGGCCAACCACCGACAAATACTTGCTTTCGCCAACACAATGGGCGGATGCGGCCGCGCTCGTGGCAGTCGGTGAGCCTTTCAAGCAGCTCGCGGTGTCCGTTCAGGCCGGTGATCCCCAGGGCTGGAAAACCATTAAGCACTTCGAGAAGATGGAAGCCGACCTGTTTGCAATCACCATCGACCACAAGGCAGGAAATCTCCTCAGAGTGGGTGCAAAAGCTGCTTTGTTTGTAAGTGGTGAATACTACGCCAAGATTGGCGATGACGCGCTTCCGGCGTTTGGCTCGGTCTTCTTCCACCCTGGCCACCATCTCGAGTTCTTCCTCCGAAAAGGCACGGCCTGGGTCGAGGAAGATTGCGACGGAAAGCTGGAGGAACTGCACGAGATGTACCTGCAGGTGTACGTGCCAGTGTACGGCTCCATCTATCCCGGATCTTCAGCACCTCAAGCGTTCGCGCCCGACGAGGAAATCTACGTGCAAAATCCCAGGTCTTCCGCGACAGCCGGTCTTGACCCTTTCCGGGTATACGCAAAGCAGGCTCGAATGTTCCATGATGATCTGGCTCAATATGGTTATAATCCGGTGATGTACTGGAAGGCCCCGAAAGCCATCCCGTCACAAGCGGCACTAGCGGAAATGGCGATCGACTTCTTGACGATCCCACCCACCGCTTGCGATGCGGAGCGAGCTTTCTCCGCGGGAAGTGGTGGTGGTAGTGACAATGATGCGCTCAACACCGATAGCGACAACTGGTTGTAGTCATCTGTTGCCATATAAGGCAGTTCAATGTCTCAGATCAAATTGATCTGCCTTTATTGGATCAAGAAAAGATAGATCAACTCGAAATGGGAAAAAAACAGATCAGATCTGATCTGATCTGCCGGTGATCTGATCCTATGAGAACCCTTGGTAGTGGTGGACTTGGGATCAACATAGGTCGAAGCAAGGGTTCTCATAGGATCAGATCACCGGCAGATCAGATCAGATCTGATCTGTTTTTTTCCCATTTCGAGTTGATCTATCTTTTCTTGATCCAATAAAGGCAGATCAATTTGATCTGAGACATTGAACTGCCTTATATGGCAACAGATGACTACAACCAGTTGTCGCTATCGGTGTTGAGCGCATCATTGTCACTACCACCACCACTTCCCGCGGAGAAAGCTCGCTCCGCATCGCAAGCGGTGGGTGGGATCGTCAAGAAGTCGATCGCCATTTCCGCTAGTGCCGCTTGTGACGGGATGGCTTTCGGGGCCTTCCAGTACATCACCGGATTATAACCATATTGAGCCAGATCATCATGGAACATTCGAGCCTGCTTTGCGTATACCCGGAAAGGGTCAAGACCGGCTGTCGCGGAAGACCTGGGATTTTGCACGTAGATTTCCTCGTCGGGCGCGAACGCTTGAGGTGCTGAAGATCCGGGATAGATGGAGCCGTACACTGGCACGTACACCTGCAGGTACATCTCGTGCAGTTCCTCCAGCTTTCCGTCGCAATCTTCCTCGACCCAGGCCGTGCCTTTTCGGAGGAAGAACTCGAGATGGTGGCCAGGGTGGAAGAAGACCGAGCCAAACGCCGGAAGCGCGTCATCGCCAATCTTGGCGTAGTATTCACCACTTACAAACAAAGCAGCTTTTGCACCCACTCTGAGGAGATTTCCTGCCTTGTGGTCGATGGTGATTGCAAACAGGTCGGCTTCCATCTTCTCGAAGTGCTTAATGGTTTTCCAGCCCTGGGGATCACCGGCCTGAACGGACACCGCGAGCTGCTTGAAAGGCTCACCGACTGCCACGAGCGCGGCCGCATCCGCCCATTGTGTTGGCGAAAGCAAGTATTTGTCGGTGGTTGGCCCACTCGTACCAGTGCTGCTGAGATAGTGCTCGACTGCTTGCTCGAAGTCAACAAAGGTCGTCAAGCACTCGTGGGTTGAATTCCAGCGGGTATCGTTCCGACGTGTGAGCTCGGTTTGACGCGGTCGGCTCAAAGCGGGGCGGGCTTTGACAGCGGTGGCCCAATTGTGCCTACTCAACGCAGAAGCGAAGAATCCCGAGACGTGTTGCGCGAAATCGGCAATGACGTGGATGAGTGAGGCGGCTTCGCCTCGTGCGCGCGCCGGGATTTTGATCTTTTCGACCGCGGCCCACTGAAAAGCCCGGCGTAAGACGCCCTTTGTCGACTCATGGACCATTACAAGAGCAGATAATTCCTCGTTGCCCGAAGTGACGCTGGCGAGGTGAGCGGTATCAGCAGCATCTTGTGCCTCGTTCATACGCTCCGCCAGCTGGGGGATGTTGGTGTAGGAGGGGTCGTCTTCTTGAATCTCGGCAATGAGATCGCTTGTAGTTGGCGTAGAAGCTTGGGGCTCGTAGGAGGTACTCGGCCTCTTTTCTTGACCGACTCGAGCGGGTGTCATGCTGAAAGGCGAGTAAAGCGCGGCCATGACCAGTTGGATGATGTGGGCGAAGCATCGAACACGCATCTTGGGCCCGTACCAGTCCGTGTTGAGTTTTTTGTACTCAACCGCCAATGTGTTGCAGTTTGAGGCATTGTCCATCACCAACGATCGGATGAGATGAGAGATTCCGTAGTCCTCGCAGCATTTGTGCAACATCTTGGCCAAGTCTCGACCGGTATGGCGAGATGTACAGTGGATGAACTTGAGGATTCTGCGATGCGTGACACCTCCATCTTCGTAGATGACCACGACTCCGAGTATGCTGAGCGAGTTGGGGGAACTCCAGCCATCGAGCACCAGATGGAGACCGCGATTGCGCTTGACGAGGAACGCTCCAAGCTCCGCGGCCATCGCGTCGTGAACGGCCTTCAGATGACGAGCAACGGTGTCGTTACTACTGAGAGAAGCCTGGTCATTGGCGGTCGCCAAAGCCAACGTCAAATACGGGTTGCGTGCTCGATCGAAATGTGTGAACGCCTCCTTGGATGTTGCGACATGTAAGACAACGCAAGCGGCGAAGCGGATCTTGTTGAAGAAGGACGAGGTGATCGATGGTTGCTCCTGAGAGAGGTGGTTGCGGGTCAGATGGCGTACTTTGAATCGCATGTCATAAGGCGCATTCAAATCCATACTTACGACTTTCCCTGTACAATGTGCCGCGCATTTCGCCATCGTCCTCAGGCAATTGCTGATGCCATCCTTGGTCGCAGCCTCGTAGCACGCGCCGGCGACCACGTGCTGGTTCGGACGCGTCTTGCACACGGGCTGGAGGAACAAGCTACCGCGTCCGCCGAAGCCGTCGTCGGGTTCGCCTGGGGCGGGTGTCTTGAACTTGCGGATGATCTTGATGTCGTAATGCTGCCAAATTTTCGTGTAGCGCTTGAACAGGTAGGCTTTCGCGACATCAGCCGTTCGAGAGCGCCAACGGAGCTTGTCGCTGCCGTATCTGAGCTCCTTGAGGAAAGCAGCCTCGGCTTTCTCATCAGAGAAGTGAGTCGGAGTGTTGTCATCCTCAGCGGAAGGAATGTTATTGGGTCGGCGGACAGTCATTATAATGATGCTTGTGAAAGCCGGGATGGTGGTTGGCAGGTCGTGTGGTTCGTGTGAGGAAGAGCTTCCGCTGATGATGTGATGAGATGAGATGAGACGGCGTGAGGAAGACCCAGCCGCGCCGCGACGTGACTGCCTCGTGCGCTCTTGGGAACGGCCCAACTACAGTAAGTGCTAATTGACGCTACATCCCCCCCCCCCCCCACCCCCCTTTTTTTTTTTTTTTTTTTTTTGGCTTTTTTTTGGGGGGGGGGGCTTGATCTATCTTTTGTTGATCCAGCCCAGCTTGGATCCAGATCGATCTGATCCAAGAAATTCAGATCAAGATCAGATCAGATCAGATCCTATGAGAACCCTTGACCACTACATGATCACTCTGACGTTACACAGCCGCACGCTGGGCTTTTTTCACTTGATCCCCAATGACATCACTCACTTCGACCTGGCGTGTACAACTTATCGCTCAAGAACGGTGAGTCAGCTTGTCGTGCGGCGTTGCTGCCCGCACCGCGGTTGCACGATGTGACCGTGATAACCTTGCCACTCGGCGAACCTGGTGACTGACATTGCCACATGCTCGTTACTCTGCACTACATCGAACTGGAACCATCTGCCATCGGGAACGACCACGCTCATGTGAGGATCTATTATAGAACCTTACCTGTAAATCTTCTTAGTGAGGGCGCACAGAGCTGCCGGAGCGGCCGCAGAAGGTTGACACAGAGTCCGAAATGGGACTTAGTGTCGACGAATTGCAATAGCCTCGCAGCAGTGTAAACGTCTTAAGGGCAAGTGTTGAATGTGTTAGTAGACCTTGCACTGGTATCAGGGACCGGATAGCTTTAGAGGTCTGAAGCTTTTCGAATGGTTGGAAGCGACCCAGGTCCGACTCCTGGTCCAACCGTTCTCTTCTTTGGTCGATCGTTCGGAACCACTGTTAATTCCAATAGCCCAGATTCTCCTTTGTAGAACGGGGATCTGCAGGTGCTTGGGTTAGAGTAATTGATCGACCTCAATATGCCTCTCGGCTGACCCACTGAGTCGCGCTTTTGGATTTGTGTTTATATTCGGAAGAAAGGATAATGGGCTTTGGCGCGTCAGGAGGAGTTCCACAAGTGTAGGAGACTCTGCTGGTGAAGCTCACAAGACGGTCGAAGTATGGTGAGTCAGCACGTGCGACGTTTCCCCGCTTAACGTCGGTCGCACATGTACAGGCAGGGGGGACGGGTCCGACTCGGACGGACTCGACCTCGTTCGACCATCACCAGCGTCATTCATCATCATGCATGATCGCGCTGACCCTACATGCTTTGCTGTTGTACATTCAGCTCTCGATCTTTGGTTGAATACTGGGTGGATCACCATATGGGATTTTTTCGCGGGGAGCCCGACCAGCCTGTCAGTCTGTCAGGTGCCAAGCTCGATCGCTCGCTGGTTATCTCGGCCTGGCGCCTGGCAGGCTGGCGCTAACCACCCGTTAATATCCGTTGCTTCACACGCGCGCGCGCGCCACGGGCCATTTGCGGTTTTCTTTTTGTCCAGTCCGAGCAAAAGGAATATGTGTTTCCTCTCTTTGATTTTGTCCATAGTTCTCTTTTTTGTCGTACATAGACTTTGGATGGGCCACGCGCCTCGGATAGGCCCAGACTCCCCCGTACGGAGATTGACCCCGATGGATGACGTACATTGCCCAGTCGCCTCGAGATGCTCACACGCTGTGCACCCTTCGCTTCACCCGTCACACCCGCCCTCGTTTCGTCCTTGGGGGTGAGTGTCTACAATTACTCCTTGCTATTGCAAAGCTCCACTGGTTTCTTCGGTTGGCACAAACTCACCCAGACTGCTTCCCCACTCGTTCGCTCTTGCCGCCGCGTACAGAGCAACCGGAAACGTGCGGAAGTCGCCCAGCCGCAGTCATGAGTGGTCAATCGTCGCAACCGGCGTCGCGAGTACTCGGCGACAACGTCTCCTCGGATGAGAACCCTTACTCGGACAATCCCTACTCGACCGAGACACTTTCTCTGTCGGGCCCTCCCGCGGAGATCAACTCGCTCGACGATGAAGCCCCACCCCACCCCGCCGGGTCGGCTACGGAACGCACTCCCCTCATCGCCTCGTCGAAGAGCCACAACAACAACGGCAAACCCAAGATCCAATCCCGCTTCAACAACACAGGTGGAGATGCGGTCGTGCGCGTCAATTCAAACGGAGCGACTGAGGACGATGGCAACGGCACCAGTGATCCGGACTCGCTGCCCATCCACAGGCAGCCTCGACCATGGCGACTCAAGATCGACTTTGCCATCGCTGTCATCCTACTCTGTGAGTGGCGAATAGGATTGGGTTGAGTGAGCCCATGGCTGACATATACACTTCTCATACCAGACGTGAATGTGTCTTTCCTCTTCCTTTCGATCCTCTCGATCAAATCCCCTTTCATCGCCCACAACGCCTTGCCGGCCCATCGAGGATCGACCTTCCTTCCCATCTGGATATCTTTCCTATCGAGCATCACCAACGTGTGAGTGAGCGAGAGAGGTGTATCTTCCTGTTCTCTAGCGACTTACCTCACGGCTCTCACACAGTCTCGCGTTGCTCTCGTTCGTCTACCCCAAGGAGGCTCCTGCCTTCTCTGCTCTCACCTCATGGTTCTCGGCTTTTTCGGCGCTCGTGATCCTCATCCTCGCCGTCGCCGTCACACAGCTTCGTCGACACGAGGGTGTCTTGACCTTCATTATCCTCGCCTTGTCCATCGTCTCGAGTCTGCACGCCGGTCTTTCTGCGCTTTTGGCGGAGCGTTACGCGCCTTTGCTGATGGCCGACCCGGTCCCTGTCGAGCGTGACCCACCTACTTTCACCTTCTGGGACAGTCTACGTCGGGTTGCTTCGGGCGTCTGGGATGTGATTCACGTTTCGCTTCCTCTTGCCCTGTTGCACCTTGGCGTCGTCATCGCCTTTATCTTGCTTTCGATCAGCGTTTTCATCCGCACCGTCGACTCGTCGCTCGACGTCCCTGGCCAGCTCTGGAAGGTCGACCCTTGGCTCTATATGCGCAAGAACTTCCCCGAGACGGGCGGAAGTGTCTTCAACACCGGTGGCCGACCTTTCAAGGTTCACCTCGCTTGCCGAGGTGTTGGTATCGATGATCCCTTGCCACCTCGTGTGCAGTCGAGCTTCATTCCTCCTGGACGCGAGGCGATCAGGCGAACGATCCTCATCGAGTCGGATCAGGGAATTTCGGGCGCAGAAAGCGCACGATGGGTGCTCAAGATGCTCAAGGAGGGCGAACTGACGAGCGGTGACTTTGAGACGAGGGTCTGCTACTGGGATCGACCTGGATATGGGCTCAGTGACAGCTCGCCTACATCTGCACTTCCCGAGGTCGTTACGGCCTTGTCACAGGCACTCACCGCCGCTGGTGAGATGGCTCGCCTCGAGCCACCGAGTTCGCTCGCCTCTGTCGACAACTCGACTACTGGTCACGAGCTCGAGACCCGCTTCGCCCCCACGCCTTTGGCCCGCTCGGGATTTATCTTGGTTTCGCAAGGCTATGGATCCCTGGCGTCGTCACTCTTCGCGACGATCAACCCGCGACTCACGCACTCGTTCCTCTACCTCTCTCCGATTCCTTCGCGCCTTCAATTCTCCCAGACCAAATCATGGTACAGAGCGGTTCCGGGCTTCTTCACCCGCACGATCCCTGCCGTTTCGACCGAGCTGGGCATCTGGGCCATGGCATCGTTCGTGACCGGTCACAGTCGGGCGAGTCGAGTCTTCTCGTCCGAGTACTCGGGCATCAAGGGTTCGATGGGCAGGGCGTGGCTGCAGGAGGAAGGCGAGCGTTACAAGGGCCGTGACTCGTTGTCGCACGTCGCTTGGGATCGCAAGAAGGGAAGGTACCCTGAAAGACATACTGGTGAGTTGAGCTCTCGGATCGTGAGCTATAGACGCATCGTTACTGACCAGTGTGACTAGCTCTTTGATCGCAGTCGTCCTCTCCGGCTCGCGACCCAAACAGTACACCAAGGAGCAATGGAAGGAAGGCCAAGACCACTTTATTAACGATGTGGTCCGTGAAGGACTCGTCCGACATGAGACCGATTGGGCCGGTTACTGCGACGACGGAAAGGACGGCGAGGAGAGGTGCCGCAAGGCGCTCAAGGATCTGGTCAAGATGGATTGATCGGTGGATTGATGGGTGATGTGTTATTCTCTCGATGTGTGTTACTGTCTCTTTATACAAAAGCTGTTGAGTCTTTTGCTGAACTTACATACCTCGACTCAAGAGAAGACCTTATCTGGTTCAAGCGCAAAGAATGTGGAAGCCCTGAGAGGGGTCCTGAACGCATTTGAAATGCCTTAAGCTCTCCAAGAGCATCACTGTGAATCTGCGAACCTGCGATCTACGCAGGTACCGTGTGCACGACTCGAAGACACGATCTTTGAGGTTCAAGGACTGATGGCAGCACGTAAATGGATGGATGGAAGTACATCGGCCATGGCGAAGGGACAGGGGGGGGGCCTATGTGAAAGAAGGTCTCACGAATGACATCACGCGTAGGCACGTGATAAGTAACGACGACGGGCCGATGATCTGCAGATTACATTGAGGATTGCCGTCCCTGTCGCGGATGGTATGAGACACCACGGGCCTCCTGTTGAGCAAAAAACCACGCTCCCAACCCCCAGGCGGGCGCAACACAGACAAACAGCCGGGGCGGCGTCTGCGCGCGCGCGTGAGCGTTCGTCTCAATCGCCCCCAGCCGGTGGTTAGCGCTTTCCCTTTGCTTCCTTCCCACCACTCGCCCGTCCTTTTGCTTGGACCTCCTCCCCTTCCGTCCTCCCTCTTTTTTTCGGCTCTTTATTTCTACCCCCACGTCCTCGACAAGACACCTCTGTGAGTTGGTTGCGTGTACATCGTGTGATGCTCCCTCAGTGGTGGCCTCGGCGAGGAGGGTGGCGTGGGTGATCTCGTGTGAAAGGAGGCGCTCAGGACCTCGCGCGTCGTGGAATCTACACGAACGCACGCTCGCACGCCCACCTGCCTCTCTTTTGCCACTAGCTCTGACTGACACGATCGAACTTGTTGTTGCCCCTACCGTACCCGCTCCTGCCTAGATAGCAATGGCCACCGTCGCTGAAACCACCCCCGTCGTCGCTGCCCCCGATACGCCCGTCGAGACCGCCGCTGCCGCCCCCGCCGCGACAGAGGAGACCACGTCGGCTGTCGCTCCTGCTGCTGATGCCCCCGTCGCTCCCGTTGCTACTGCCGTTGAGGAACCCAAGGTCGAGGCCAAGAAGAGGACACCCTTGACTGATCTCAAGAACAAGCTGTTCAAGGTAGGTTCCTCCGTCTTCCCACGTGTGCTTCTGCATGGGTCCCTGGGCTGGGACCGCCTAGGCGCCAGGCTCTCGCAACCGTGGCCTTTTGTGTCCGTTGCCAGGCGTGGTCTTGGCTCGGCCTTCCTCGTCGAGCGTCGTGTCACCTTCACTGGTGTTGTAGCAATTCCCTGGTTCATCAGGCCCGCACCTGTCGATTAGAGTAGCCCTGCACGTAGTACTCCACGCGACGGCTGCGAAGGTCGGAGACAAAGGGGGTCTGTGCTCGACGGAGCCGGGCGCTGCTGGAAGGGCCGCTTCCGATCAACGCTTGGAACCTACCGTGGCAAGATCAGCTAGAATCAGTTTTACGTTGTGGCAGGAGCGCATACCACCTCCAACATGACCTTCAGACCTGTTCGAGCATAGCGCTCATAGCTGACGAGAATATCATCGCCCCCCCTTCGGCCCTCCACCGCAGCACAAGGAGCCGGCGAGTCCTGTTGCTGAGGAGCCTGTTAAGGCTGGTGAGGCGCCTGCACCAGCTGTGACTGAAGTCGGTGAGCTGCGAATGACGAATTTGAACTTCACTTGCACACTTTGATGTCCTGACGTAATTGGATTTTTGCCGGTTAACTAGCCAAGGAGAACGTCGCCGAAGCGGAGGTGCCCGCCGCGGCCGCCCGCGAGGCAAAGGAGGAGAAGTCCGTTAAGGAAAAGCGCCCCAAGTCCCCCCCCACATTGGTCGAGAAGTGAGTCTCGTGTCATTTCTCGCCTGGCCTTTACCGGTGTCACTAACCCGTTGCTCGCCTTCCCAGGGTCATCGGATTCTTTGACAAGAAGATCGAAAAGAAGTCCGAGAAGGGTGAGCAGCATCAGCTTCCGTGACTGTTCTTTCCGCTGACTGCTCGGTGCCCTTTGCTTACGTGATCCTACAGCGACGACGGAGGAGGCTGCCTTTGTCCCGCAAGTTGTGGAACCCCAAGCTGCCCCCGCAACCGAGGTGAGTTGATTCAATGAGCACCGAGTTTACTCCGGTAGACATGATCTGATTGGACTCATCTTTTCGTTCTCGAAGGCACCGGTCGTCGCCGAGGAGGTCGAGGTGGCGGCTGAGACAACCGCGGTCGCTGCCGAAACCCCTGTCGCTGAAACTTCCGCTTCTCCTGAGTCCCCCGTTGAGGTGGGTCCGATTTGGCTCATCAGACCTCATCAAGGCGAGGTAGCTGAAACGTTTTGGCGAGCTCACAGAAAGATGACAAGCCCAAGAAGGACCCGATCAAGCTCGCCCGACGTTTGTCAGCTCGAGTCGGCGCTCTCTTCCAATCGCCCAAGAAGGAGAAGGATGTCGCTACCGAGGGTGCCGCTGCCGTCGAGGGTGCACCGAAAGTGGAGACCGCGATCGACGAGTCCAAGCTCGATACTGTCGCGCCTGTTAACCCCGTTGCCGCTGCCGGTGTTGAGGAGACTTCAGCTGTTGAGGCAACCAAGGAGCTCGAGCCTGTCCCGGAAGCGCCCAAGGTCGAGGAAGCTGCTGCCGAGGAGCCCAAGGTCGTCGAGGTGAGTTGGCTGTTTCGCACTCCCATGCGCTAGCCATAACAGGTTATTGATGTCTTACCGTGTGTTTCTTAGGCTGCCGCACCCGCTGTAGTCGAGACACCGGCCGAAGCAGCAAAGGAGGCCGAGCCCGTCGCCGCCGCCTAGACCGCCTCGTCCCGCTTCGCCCCTATACCTCTGTTCCGTATACGTTGCCCTCTGCTCTATCCTCTTGTCACCGACTCTATCTTGGCTTCACCCTCATCGGTTCCGTCCATAACGTCGCATCCGTACTTAAGCCTCGCTTGCTCTACCACCTCTCCTTAACGCCCTTGCCATCGTCTCATGCTCTTCTCTGTTCCGCACGTTTCTTCTTCTATCTAGCACCACACCCACCACCACCCCGCCACACCACCTAATATTGCTTCATTATCATTGCTTTCTTTCTATTTTTACTTTCTGCAACATTGCATGCTTTTGCTTTACTTTGTGAGACTAAAAAGAGACAAAAACACATTCGAGGAAAGCTTGAGTACTCAGGACGAGTGAGGGAGGGTCTCTCGGTTTGGCATGATGGGAGCCAACTTCTGTGTACCGATCTGCATGGAGTAGGTGGTACCTAGAGTCCTTTGAAACACCATGCAGTGTACATGGTCACGATATTTTCAGCTCGTCATACTCCGTTTCATCCTGGTGAGGTTTTTTTTGTAACGCTTAGAGTTCCAATACCAGAGTCAAGAGGAGGGAGGGAATAGGGTGTAGCAAGGGGACTCATTCTACGAATACGAGCGTCTCGATGGGGAGAGGAAGACACCTAGGGGAGGGAGTTGCAAAGGGATCGAGACAGGTGTAATGAGAATGGGAGAAGGGAAGCGATGGCAACAACGAGGAGGGAAAGGAAAACCATCAAGTCCACTGCCCCACTTGCGATAGTTTTTGGGGTTGTGATTCGCTCGTTCTCTGTTTGCGTCAGCCAAGCTTCGGAAGCAGACGATTAATAAACTATCTACTTGTCCTCAGCAGCGGCGGTCTTCCTTGCTCGCGTTCGTACGCCTTCCTTGGCCTCGTCCTTCCTGTCCTCGATGACCTGCGCCGCCTCATCAGCGTTCTCCTTGACGTCTTCCGTAACGGCGTCAGTCTTCTTCTTGAGGTCCTCGGCTTTGTTTTTGACGGCCTTCTTGGTCTCTTGAACGGTCGAAGAAGAGGGCAAGATCGAAGCGAAAACAACAGTCAAGAGACCGACGAGACCAGCGAAAGCAGCGGCGATGCTGGCGCCAACCAAAGGCATCGTCTTGAATGCTCCGACGGGGTCCTCGACGGCCTTGTCCATGAAGCGTTGCAAGTGGAATTGACCGAAGCCGATAGGGTTCTTGCTCAAGGTGGGGCGAACGAAGCGTTCACCGGTCAAAGGGTCGACTTCCTCCTCGTCCTCCTTGGGCGTCGCAGTCTCCTCAGCCGCGGTCTCGATCGGGACCTTGACCTTGAACGTCTCGGCGGCGAATTGTTCGGCGAGAGCCTCAGAGTCACCAATGTAGATGTTGTCGAAGAGGATGTTGTCGGTCATGGTCCACAACTCGAAGCCGACACCAGACATGGGGGTGAAGTCGGAGGGGGTCTTGTCCTCAAAGTAAGCGGGGTTGGCGATCTTGCGAGGGGACCAAGGCCCCTTGTAGAGCGGGTTGTCGATGAGGGGCGCGAACCACTTGCCCTTGTAGGCGGGGTTGGCGATCATCGGTCGCTTCCAGGGTCCGCAGCCACTCGCGGTGTCGCACTTGGGGTTGGGGATCATCGGTGCGTCCCAGTCACCATCGTCCTCGGTGCTCCATTCCTCGGGTTGCTCGGCATCGGGGTCAGGGATCTGAGCCGGCTCGTCCTCGTACCAATCATCGGGCTTGGTCGCATCGGCGTCCTCGATCGTCTCGGGAGCATCTTCATCCCAGTCGGCGGGCTTGGTCGCAGATGGGTCCGAGATCTGGGGCGAGTCAACCCAGTCCTCGGGTTTGATATCAGACTCGTCGTCAATCTCCTTGGGTGGGTTCACGGAGGGGGAAAAGTCTTCAAGAAGGGTCGCGTTCTTGGACGACTCGCCGTTGATCTTGATCTCTACCGATTGGTCCGGTCGGACGATGAGCGTGTACAGATTCGTAGTCCTGGAGATGATAGGCGTAGGAGGTGAGGTGAGGTGCTTTTCTTCAATCTCGCCCGTGACGGGGTTCTTGTGTCGGAAGATAAAGTGCACTTTGGAGGTCGAACCGCACTTGTCGGGGCCGAACATGATCGTGTCTGGGTTAAGAGGGATATTAGTGACGTGTGCTCAGGAGGTGCCTAAGTTCGAGTTACTCACAGGGTGTTGCGTCAGAGAATTCCTCGGCTTGGATGCCCTGCGAGAGAGAATAAGAGCTCGAGGTAAGCACGGGTGGGAGTGCGTAGGCGATGGTTTCACTACGCACCTGGGCCGAATCACTGAGCAGTTTGAGGTAGGCGCCACCGCAGTCGAGCCCGTTCTGGAGCTTGACCTCGTACTGTACAACGAGCGTCTTGTCCTTGGGGTCAAGTGGCTTTTCAAAAAGGGCCGAGATACCGTGGTGGGCCTGGGGGTCTCGGATGCGCGGGTGAAAGGAGGTCAGTGCCCTGGGAGGGAAGAGGCGCGTACAGTACGGGGGACGGAGCTGAGACGACGGACGGCCGATCTCCCGTGCGGTCAGCTCTCAAGAAAGGGAGAAAAGAACTGACCGCCTTGGACTTCATCACGAGCCCTTCGTCGTCCGAGATACCGGGGTAGACGGTCGGCGCCTCGACCTTCCATTCGCCAATGTAGGAAAAGACCTCGGCATCCTTGTCGGTGTTCTTCTTGGTCGCCTTTGAGGGGCTCCATCGCTGGGTCCAGCTCGAGGTGAACTGTTCTACAAAGTGGCCGCTGATCGTCGAGGGCTGTAGGAAGATGTAGGCACGAGTGGGAGACGCAAAGGGTCGAGTAGTGCGCGATGCGATAGACCACCGCGCGAGGTCGGGACAGGGTCGGGAGGGATGTGGCAGGCGACGTTGTCAGTTTTGGACACGTCAGACGTAGGCCGCGCGCGCTGAGGGGGTGACTGACCTCAAAAGTGACCGGTCCAGAAGCCAAGACCGAAGAGGCCGAGGTGGCGAGTACAAGCCAGGTGGTGATGAACCTCATCTTGGGCAAACGATGGTATCGCAACGAAATACGTGCAGGGGAGGGTCGCAGTGGGGAGGAGGGAGACGAGCGAGCGAGCGGGCGGCGCGTCCCCGTCAGTTCAGCGGTGCGCTCAGAGCCAAATTAGCCCAAAAAGGGCGCCGGGGGGCGTTGCGCGTTGCAGCCGGCCAGCCCAGCCCAGCCCAGCGCAGGCACCGCAGGCAAGCGCAGGCACGGGCCACGGGCCAGTGTTCCGCGACATTCGATTCGACAAACCACACTCGGTCGTGCGCCGCGCTCGCCTGGATCCTCTTCACAGTGCTCCAGCCACCGCACCTACGGCAGCGTGCTCTTTCAAACCACAACTCTCTGACGACCTGCTCCTCCTCACTGTCCGAGTCGCAAAAACACTTGTACGCACCCCATTCGCGGCGTGGCCCACTCTTCCGCTCCTCGTCCGTCGACTCGGACTCGGCGCACCCCCACCTGCAGCCTCGGCAGGCCTCAGCAGCTCAGCAGCTCAGCAGGCCTCAGCCCGCGCAACCGCCTCAGCGTACGACCATGTTCTCCTCCATATTCGGCAGTCGAGCGACCGAACCATCACCATCGCCCGCGTACGATGTGGGCTACGACGAGCTGCCGTCACCGTCAACCAGTACAGCGCCCCGTACGCTCGCACGTCCCGGTCACGCGGCCAGGTACATCAACGCGGACGAGGCCAAGCAGATCGACGCCGAGTTGATGGGACCCGACGGCGCATTCTCACTCGACCAGGTGCGTCTTGTAGCTCCTTCTAGTCAAGTCGTCTGGCTGATCTCCCCACCCCATCACTCCTCAGCTGATGGAACTCGCGGGACTGTCGATAGCCCAATGTGTCAGCGAACTGTACCCGCTCGGACCTCCCCTCCCCCTAGATGCGAACGGCATCAAGCAGAAGCGTACCAATGAACGCGTTCTCCTCTGCTGTGGACCTGGGAACCAAGGTGGTGATGGTCTGGTCGCCGCCAGGCATCTCAGTCAGTCATCGCCTCAGACCTGCGCTCCGAGATTGGCTCCGAGCTTTGACTAAGACGGGTCGTCGTACCTTTGCCTGGTCCTTGGACACGTAGCTCAATTCGGATACGCTGCCAGCATCTTCTACCCCAAGGTAAGCGCAAGCTGTCACTACCCCGAGAATAAGGTTAACGTGTCAGCTACTCGCGGTTCGTAAACATTAGGAGAGCAAGGGCGAAATCTTCAAGGTCGGTCTTGCCGAGTGCTACCGAGGCGATGATCCAAGTACCAGCAGCTCACGCACCTGCTGCCATCATTTTGATCTTGCAGCGTCTCAAGAAGCAATGCGAGAACCTCGAGTTGCCCTTGATCGCACCCGCGCCCCTCGCGACCTCGTCTTTCCCCATGGCCCCTGATGCTCAAGCCAACGCCTTCAAGCGCGCTCTGGACCAAGCCGACGTCGTGATCGACTGTGTCTTTGGCTTCTCGTTCCATGGCCCACCTCGTGCGCCTTTCGACTCTGTGCTCAAGGCGTTCAAGGCGGCCGGTCGACCGATCCTCAGTGTCGACATTCCGAGTGGATGGGACGTCGAGAAGGGCAATGTCGACGGTGAAGGCTTCACACCAGGTAGGTCGACTGAGATTATTTCTTTTCTTGTTGTTCCATCTCTCTGACCCTCCTTCGTCTGTCCTGTCGGTCCCCCAACAGACGCGTTGATCTCACTGACGGCACCCAAGCTCGGTGTGAAAGAGTACGCCGAGGAAGGTCGCACGCACTGGCTAGGAGGCCGCTTTGTCCCCTTGTGAGTGCGCCAAGGCATGATAACCCTGCTACCCACATGAAGTTGAATGGGGTTCCCCGAATTTGGTGTTGCCCACAGTGCGATGGTGAAGGAGAGGGAACTCAATCTGCCGAGTTTTCCGGGATCGATGCAGTGCGTCGATATCACGATGAGTGCGCCGGAGCAGTAAGCAGGATCGGAGATTGGATGTTGTAGCTCGTGCAATTTGTATCTGTCATATAAAGCTTTGCTGCATATATTCAATAGTCCTCAAACTAGGGCGCCAATTTGTCCGGCGGCGCACTCCGGCACCTGGCAGCGGCTATATTAAGATCTGCAGGGGTCACAAGCAGCGGCGACTCGAAAGTCGAGAGGGGGTTGGCCATCGTCCATTCGGCCTCGATCGACGGCATCATGGCGGCGAGATGCCCAACGCCTCTGATCCGAGGTGGATCGTCGACAATACGGACCTCGACCCGATCGAGATATGCTCAAAGTGATGTCCTCCTTCCCCCCGGTGTGATGGGTTCCCGGAATGGGATCGACTTCGCAATCGGTGCCTCCGCCTCTGGCTCCGGTTCGGAAACTCCACGCCTGTCGCTCCCCTGTCGATCACCCCGAAGGAGCTTGTCGACCAGTTCCAGTCATTCAGCATGGTTACCCCAACTCCCCTTCAGCTCATCGTCGTCGTCCAAATCGGCGTCGGCGTCGATCCTCGCTTCGAACCCGATCGCCGACCCGTTGACGTTGCTTTCGCGGGAACTCGGCGCCTTACGCTCCAACGTCCAATCCCTCCTCGGATCAGGCCATCCTTCGCTCGACACGATCGCGAAATACTATTTCCAAGCCGAGGGCAAACACGTGCGACCGATGGTTGTCTTGTTGATGAGTCAGGCGACGAACGGGCTGGCTCCGGGATGGAAGGGACGGAGTGAACAGGCCTGGTTACGCGAGGAGAACAACATCGATGATGCTTTGGAACGACGCGACGTGCTCAATGACGATAACCCCGACTTGTTCCAAGCTGCCAAATCCTTCTTTTCCGATCCGCTCGCCGCTTTCCGAGCAGGGGAACCTTTGGGCAAATCGACGACCAGGACTTCGGCCGGAGTGGATCCGACGAACGGTGGATCGAGTTTGTTGCTTCTTCCCTCTCAACGGAGACTGGCCGAAATCACCGAAATGATCCACGTCGCTTCCCTCTTACATGACGACGTCATCGACCTAGCCACGACGCGTCGAGGAGCGCCATCTGCGCCTTCCCTCTTTGGCAACAAACTGTCCGTGCTCGCGGGCGACTTTTTGCTCGCTCGAGCATCGTTGGCACTCTCACGCTTGGGCTCGAACGAAGTCGTCGAATTGGTCGCTTCCGTTTTGGCCAACCTGGTCGAAGGTGAAGTGATGCAAATGAAAGGCAACGTACCCGCCGCCCACGTCTCAAAATCCTCGACCTCCCTATTCTCCTCCTCCACACCCACACCCAACAAACTCACGCCCGACATTTTCGAACATTATATGAAAAAGACGTACCTCAAAACGGCCAGTCTGATTGCGAAATCGACCAGGGCGACGACCGTACTGGCGGGGTGTGGAGTTGGACAGGGTTGGGCACCGGGGGAAAGGATCAAGGACATTGCGTATATCTATGGCAGGAATTTGGGGATTGCTTTTCAGGTACGTAAGAAAAGGTTTAACGCCGCACTTGAGGATCATTTCACATATTGTTATCGTTGATTAACCAACTCAACCATCTCTATGCTTGACACACACAGTTAACGGACGACATGTTGGACTTTACCTCCTCCGCTGCTGAATTGGGCAAACCGGGGGGAGGGGCCGATTTGAAGTTGGGGTTGGCGACCGCTCCTGCTCTTTATGCATGGGAGGAGTTCCCGGAGTTGGGCTCGATGATTGAACGCAAATTCTCCGAGAGGGATGA
The DNA here is from genome assembly GCA_022506055.1 of Microbotryum violaceum. Classification (NCBI taxonomy): domain Eukaryota; kingdom Fungi; phylum Basidiomycota; class Microbotryomycetes; order Microbotryales; family Microbotryaceae; genus Microbotryum; species Microbotryum violaceum. The sequence continues at coordinate 127,221 of JAKMXP010000025.1, read as the reverse complement.
TGTGGAACGGGTACGTAGCGGGGCGGGGCGGTTCCTTGGGACGCGTTCTCGGTGAAATGCGAATGCTTACCCCCCCCCCCTCGTTGATCGATTGGTATTGCTGCCCACAGGCCATCGATATGATCTCCCGTTCCTCCGGTGCTGAGCGGACATTCGAATTGGCACAACGGCATAGTCAAGTCGCGATTGCTGCGCTGCAAGGTTTACCTGAAAGTGCGGCGAGGGACGAGTTGGAGAGGATCGCGAGAGAGACGGTGAAGCGGAAGAAGTAGACGACTCTTTTAGATAGCCTAGATGGGATTGAGCCCTCCCCTCGATTGCCTTTTTTTAGACCTTGGGCACTAGAAGACATATCAGTCCTAGGTAGAGAGAACCTATTCTATCGCATGTAGTTGTAGCTTCTCTTGTGCACTTGTGCCAAGACCGAAAAGTGGGCGTGATGCCCAACAGCCGTTTGATGGTTTAGGATTACATGACAAGGGGTATGCGAATGATGCTTGCGGATAGAAGGAAAAAGATAGAGTCGAGAGAGCGTTTTATGATTGTTGTTGCCGTTGAACTTCTTGGAGGAGATCTCGGAGGGATCTGAGGAGGAGCGAACTTTCGAGGTCAGCGGGCTCTTGCCTCGAGAGTGGTGTCGGGCGCGGGCAAGACTGACGATTGTGAGGTGTTGATTTCGGATTCGAGGTACTGTGTGCGGGTCGGTTCGGAATTTCAGTGGGACAAGATGGCTCGAAAGGGGCTGATCTGATGAGCGGACCTTGTGCTTCTTCTCGAGCACGTTGAGTTCGTCGTCGACCTCTTTGGCTTTCCCCTTGAGCGTGTTTTCGATGTTGTTCCTTGATTCCTGGACGAACCTGTTTGATAAAAGCAACAAGATCGACCAGAAGGGTCGTCAGAGTGACCGGACCGAACAAAGTGGGGGGCCTCAGGCCTGCGCAAAGATGCTGAAAGATGGACTGACATCCTCCCCACCCCCCTATAACACGTCACCGGCGGATCCCTAGGCAAGGCTTCAATCTCCCTCAAGGTCAAGGCGGTCATCTTGCGATCCCTTTCCCTCGCTTGGGCTTGGGCTCGAACGACTTGGATCTGCCGCGACGCTTCTTGGTACTGCGATTGGAGTTGGAACAGCGCCTGGTGGGATGGGGGGGGGGATGAGTGAATGGCTTTGGGGATATGGGATGGGTCGGTAAGGGCTTACTTTGCTTAGAGATTCGTCCATGGTGGAGTGCGGGGGGGAAGGGGAAGGTGAACGCGCGGATAAGTGAGTGGTGGCGAGTGGACGCGAGTGGAGGCGCGTGGAGGCGCGTGGAGTGGAGCCTGAGAGGCTGAGAGAGGCTGAGAGGGGCCCGATCGACCGAGCGAGCCGGCGCGAGGCAGAGCGAGGCCACGCGCGACCGTTCGGAGCGGCTCGAGTTTGTGCTCCGTCCTCGTCCGACCCGTCTCGTCCCATCTCTCAGCCGTCAAGGGTGGTGCAAGTGTGTTCTGTTGCCCAGCTCGCACCTTGAGCCGGCTGCTGATCTTGGTCCGTTCACGCCCCACAGCCATCGTCGCTTCGTTGCGGAGCCCATTTTCCTCCCGTCGACGACAACCCCTAAGCCAGATCCACCTCACCATGGCTTCACTACGAACAGCATTCGGTGCCTTGCTCCGACCACGATCCTCCACCTCCTCCACCTCCTCCACCTCCACCACTGTCGTCGTCGCCAGCCGAGCCTTCACCTCTTCCGCCTCCGTGCGATCGACCTCCCCGTCAGAACAGTCAACGACGACCGGAGCAGCCGCACCACCAGCTTCCGAGGCCAAGTCCAGCTCTCGTACTGAATCTTACCAATCCCAAGTGCTCAACCAAGCCACCCAACGCCTCAAATCCCAATCCACCCCGGCCCCGAACCTGCGCCGCGGTCCTTCTTCCTTCCCTTCGACCCGAGCGCCTTCCTCCTCTCGTAATCGAGCCCCCGCGAGCGATCTCTACGATTGGACACGAGTCATGAGAACTACCCCGCTCCCACGAAGCCCCCGATCTGAACCTCAACTATCACCCGAAGAGATCTGGGCCTCGACCAATCCTATTGGGTACACCCTCCCCGTCACCACTACGACCGCCCGCTCGGTCCCGGTCAGGAAACGGGATCTCGCCCGAGCGTATCGGGCACTGACTCGGATCTTGAACCAGAATAACGTGAGGAAGGAACTCAAGAGGCAGGAGAGGTTCGAAGGGCCGAGCGATAAGAGGGTCAGGTTGGATAGTGAGAGGCATAGGAGGAGGTTCCAGGTTGAGGTCGGCAAGCAGGTCGGAAAGGCGATGAGGTTGAGGCAGAGGATCTAAGATGGAAAGAGTGGAATGAATGGAGCGGGTCGAGTTGTACACTCCATCACTACAGAGGTAGTATAACGGTGTGTAGAAATCTTGCTGAAGCCAGCTTTTACTTTGAACCAATCCTCCATCTGGACACGTTCCAATCGATCAAACACACAAGACCCATCCTCACCTAACAGGACGTTTCCCAACTCACGATCGCCGTGATCGACGTCCGGCAGATCTCTCATCATACTGCCGAACATCGAAGCCTGCGGATAATGTCTGGACCAGCCGAACCAATTTGCGCTGCGCCCGCTAGGTCACGCATACCTTGTTCGTTTCTTGAGCTCCTCGGTATGGTCAGCGTTCTTGATGACCTGACCACCGTAGCCCAAGATCAATGCAACCTCACGTCCGTTCGTGCAGCGAAAAGTCCGATAATAAGGGGGGAGGCCGGCACGAGCCACTGCCGGAAGAAGAGGAAGCCCCTCTACTTAGAAGAGCGATTACCGAAGCGCTAGCTCGAGGTATTCGTCCTTAAGACACTTGATCACCACAAGTTCCTGCCAGGAGATGAATCGGCGGAACAACTCTGGATGCGTCCCTAGGAAGTAATCATTCATCGACAGGCGTGCTCCGAACACCTTACTGCTGCCGCCCTCGCCCAACCATTGCGCAGCATCAAGGTGCGGCAATATAAAGGGGGTCTTCCCCAGCGTCCTCCGCACCAGGCCGGCAGAACCGAACCCGCCAGGCGCGTAATGCGCGCCATACTGCTCAGCATACATGCGGGAGAAGAAGTCAGACACGGACGAAAGAAATTGGTTTCGCAAAGCGTGGCCATCCCTATTGCCTTTGCCCGCCGCCGGGAGGTCCACTTTGTCGAACGCACTGCGAACTGAGATGGAGCTGATCTCGAAACCTCTCCAGCTCCATCGGATGAGGCCGAAATCTCGCCTAGTTTCTAAAGCACAGGCTCATTCTAGGCTAGCTTGGAACGATCTACCGACTCTCAATGTCAGCGCAATGTTCAGGCTGAGTTCGTTTGTCAAGTCGTGAGAAGAGAAAAGCGCTCATGGGACACATGGCCGGATTGAACGAAAATTGGGGCGTGACCCAGATATCGACAGGGGCAGGAACTTATGGCAAAATCACCTCACCGGTTTCGTTGCCAATTCGTTTAGGTGGCATTTCCGTAGACTCAAGGGCACCTTTGAGCATCCCGGACGAAGTGGCGTCTCGGACCCGGGGTGAAGCACGACTTGCCTCGGCGCCGGCGCCGACTCGGAGGTCGTCACAGCGCGTATGCACCAAAGGGGTAGGGTGCAACCCCATGGTTTGCAAAATGCTCCGTCAGGTAGCTACATAGGCTCGATGGAGTCGCTTGGGGAAATCTCCGTTATGGTGACCTCTGACCGCTTAGGCGAAATTTGCGGAAGATTGGGGAGAGCGGCGGAGAGGGCTTCCGTGATGCACGAATTCGAAACCTATTCCTCGGAACGATTCGCTTTCAGGACGAGATTTTGCATTCTTTTCCTCAGTGAATTGGAATGAATTGGGTTTCCATGGGCCGGGTTTCGAGGCCATTCTGAATTTTGGGCAGTCGGCTCCGAATCGATTTATAGACTCGCTTGAATGCCAGAGACAGCTTGATCGCTCTTGAGCTTGAACCACTAATAGCTCACGATGCCGGGCGAAACAAACCTCCAACAGCTACTAAGCGGCATCGAGCCCTTGCTCGACGATGTGATCTACACCTTCTGCACCGTCCCCCTCGACTCTTCCACCTCACCAGGGTGTATCGGCACCTTTGACGAACGCGAAGGACGGACGCTCATTCTCCCCTTCGAGATCGCCAAGACGATCCCGGCCTGCAAAGACGCCGAATCGGCGGGAGAATGGGCCAAGATCACGCTTCAGATCCATTCGTCCCTCGAAGCGGTTGGGTTCATCGCTGCTATTGCTACGGCGTTGGGGAAAGAGGGCATCAGTGCGAACGTCATTTCGGGGTTCTATCATGATCATGTGTTTGTGCAGTGGGGGAGGAGGGACGATGCGATGACGGTCGTTCGGGGGTTCGCGAAGACAGACTGAGCGGTCACGTGACGGGCCGCTCGAATTGGTTGGCAAGACGAATTACCGGCCGGCAGTCAAGAACCTGGCAAGTTGGGACGTGGACGTCAAGTTCGGGCGAGATGTGATGGATGGGGTACCGAGCTGTGTTGTAATCTAGATCTGTGTGAGAGCCTTGCGAGCTGCGGTCATTGTGGAAGTGACGGGACGAGGCCCGCCCGAGTGCTTGGGATTCTCAGACAGCTGTGCCGCTCCTGCATCGTGTACGGTGCAGATGGGACAAAGAGGCCTTTTCGCTACGATCACACGTGTGTTGAGCCCACCCAAGTTGTGATTATACAGTCCTCCAAGCGACTCTGGACTACTGCCACGGCTACTGCGGTCGCTCAGGGCCGCTCGACCAGGCTCGACCAGGCTCGACCTCGCTCGACCTCGCTCGTAGTCGCTCGTCCTCACTCGACGGACCGATCGGCGGGCGGCGAGCTCGTGTCCCTCTCTGTCTCTGCTCTCTCAAGTCGGAGAGGGGCTTGCCCAGCTCCGTCCTCGCAATCCAACCACACCGCTTTACGAAAGGAACGCGATGGATCCCGTGCAGGGTGGTCGTACGCCTTCGCAGCTGGCATTGTCGATGGGCATGTCGTCGGCGGTCGTCGCTTCAAAGTCGACTTCGTCATCGATCGCCTCGGGTAGCACCGCGACCGGCCTGCCATCGTCGCAGCAGAACGGCCCTGCGCGTCGCAAGGGTCGACAAGTGCAGGATGTGAACCATGTCAGTCTCCTCAGTCTCCTCCCCACCGCACCTTCCGAGCGGTGTGCCTCGTCTGCACGAGCTGACGGAGCGCTCTCGTCCGTGTGGCGCCGACCGGCCGGAACGATTACGCGATGAGCTACAGTTGCTCGGCTTCACGTTGCCGCCACGGAGTACACCCCCTCTCGCCTCCGCACCTCGACGATCCAACAAGCGCAATCCAGCTTATCATGGCTCGTTCGATCGCGCTCGCTACATCCACACCTTCCGCTTCGTCGTCAAGCCCGACAAAGGTCAGTCCCGGTGCGGCGTCGTGACCCGGGGAGGGCGGCGGAGAGTGGCCAATTTGAATGCTCCAACTGACGGACACCCCGACCTTGTTGCAGACTACACCGCCAACTTGGCCGATCACGATGTTCGTTTGGACTGGGCCGATATCCTGCAGGTCATCCTCCCCACTGCATCGAGCGCGTTGTCGACCGTGTTGTCGTCGACCGCGACCGTGCTCGACCAGCAACCTGGCTCGGCTCCGACCTGTCCCATCTGCCTGTCTGAACCCACTGCGCCCAGGATGGTGAGCTGGCACAAAGTGGACAACTCGACCTGGTCTCATTTGACTGACGTCTTGAATTGCTTCCATCTTTTGCTCTCACAGACCAAATGTGGTCAGTTTTGCGATTGACTCGTTTGTCGTTCTCCCACCCGCATGAAGCTGACCTGCTTATTCCGGGGATCATCACAGGACACGTATTCTGCTTCCCGTGTATTCTGCACTATTTGGCGCTCGCGGATGGCCAGAAATGGCGCAAGTGTCCCGTCTGTTGGGAGTTGAGTCGCGCTCCTTTCTTCTCTCTTGGTGATCGGTTCCCCTCCCCCGCATCGACCCCACTCGCCTCGCCTATCGAGCCCCTCGAGACCTCGCGCGGCATGAGTTGCTGACTTTTGGTCTGCGTTTTTCTTCTTCTTCTCAGCTGGGTGTATGCCAAAGACCTCAAAGTCGTAAAGTGGCATGATGCCGTCACCTCGGCTCAGTACGACTCATCGCCGACCGCGGATCTGGCAGCTCTTTCGATCCAAGACCTATCCCACTCTCTGCTGCACGACCATTCACGGGACACGACCGCTGAAAGTCTTGGAGCATCATCTGGAGGTGAGCCACTCAAGATGCGACTCATCCGTCGACCCCAAATCTCGACGCTCGCACTCCCTCGCTCCGACACCTGGCCGTCCGAAGCAATTCCGCCTCTCCGTGCGCCATGGAACTTTTCGCCCGATGCATTTACTTTTGCCAAATTCATGCTCGGCTCACCCGAGTACCTCAAGGAGGGGCTGGACCAGAACATGCGCGAGCTCGAGCAGGAAGTCTCGACCCTACGACGGTGGGGAAGGCAGGGTGGGACTGATGAAGAGTTGGGCATCGTCTTTGTTCGAGCGGCGATGGTCAAAGTCTCCGAACAACTCCAAAAAGTCGGGGCCCTCAAAACGACGAGTGTCATGACGGCGCGGAAGAAGGCGCTCAAGGAGATTCAGGAGATCAGGGATCGGCCGGGTAAATTGCCGTTGGGGCCTCCTTTACCTCTTTGTTCCGAGACGAGTTCGAGCGAAGTCGAAGACGCTCCTAACGAACTCCTCGGGATTCGATCGTTGAATGGTGGACGTATACTCTCGGGTGATGCACCGGTCTTCCAGCCTGGCGGTCCTGGAGCTCGAGCTCGACCCCAGCGCAAGAACGTGAATCCTGCCCCTGCGCTCGACGCCGATTCGACCTATTACTTCTATCAGGCCGCTTCGGGCCAAAATATCTATCTCCACCCACTCGACACCAAGATCCTCAAGTCCCATTTCGGGACCTACCAAGGCATGCCCGACGTCATCTCCGTCAAAGTCGAAGGCGCAGACGAGGGCTCCATGAACGACGATCTACGACGGAGATGTCGCTGGCTTACGCATCTACCGACCTCGTGCGACGTCGTCTTTGTCGAGGCGGACTTGTCGTCCGTCGTTCCGGGATCGAGTTTGGTACCTTACTCGCACGCTTTGAAGCAACGCAGAACGAATAGGAGAGATAAAACGAGGAGAGAGGATAAGGCCAAGCTCAAGTCGGAGCAGAGAGAAGTCGAGGCTCGTCCCGTCTACATGGCGACTTATGGATCCATGGGGACCGGACATAACAGTTGGAGCAACGTGCCCATGACGACGGCTTCGACGCAGCAGATGATGGCGTCGACGACGGCGTTCCCTCCTCCTTCGTCGGGATCCAATCCCGGTAGCTCGTGGGGTGATGCGCATGGGTTCCCTTCCTCCGTTTCTCCTACAAGGCCCGCTCCTATATCATCTTGGGGGTACCAAGCTCCTTCCACTGCAGGGAACACTCATCCCCTCGCAGCTCCTCGATCCTTTGCCTCGGCTCTCTATTCCTCTTCCAGACCTTCCGCTGGCCGACCTTCGCAGGGCCATGACCTCGACGAATGGGACGACGCTGAATTCGATGAACGCTGGCACGATTTCGAGGATCGATTACATGGCGCTTCCTCCAACTCGTTCTTTTCGCATAATTCAAGCGGGAAAGCAAATCGAGGTGGGGGGAGCGCGAGTGGATCGAATGCTGGTGGTGGTGGGACAGGGGTTAAGGATGGAAGTGCGACGCCGAAGCAGGGTTTCGGGGGAAAGAAGAAGGGGAAAAAGGCGGCGTTGACGTTGAATCTCAGTGGGGCGGCAATGAGAGGGACCGGATGAAGGAGGGGAGGTGTGCGTCGAAGATTGATGACGGGTTGGGTGACTGTAGTGTTTTCGGTTGTTTGTATGTGACGAAATATAGAAAACTCGCATTCACCCCGCAGAACGACTCCAATTCTTCAACAGAGAGAGAGAGACAGAGAGCCGTTCACGGATTACGACGGTCGTTTTTGCGTTTGCGTTTCGAACCTTGCACAAAAACAGATTGCAGCAGCGTCCGGGCGTGCTATACTACAATTTATCCAAATCCGATACCGTAAAGGAAGAAAACACAAAAAGAAACATGAAGAATTGCGAAGCTGCGATGAAAACCCATTCCGATATGGAGAAACCCAGGATCCAAAAAAAGGGTGCACAGAAAAAAAGCAGGGGTACAGGAAAGGTAAAGGGAAGAGAGGAGATCCGAAAGACACGATTGAACAGGCGGGTTAGCCTGCCATGCATAGGTCGATGCACAAGAGGCAGTGATGGTGGTAGCATGGGAGGGGCAAGATTGTACTTGCAGGTTTTGTGATTCTTTATGGACGCCCAGGAGACGTTCTCTTCTTAGCGACTCGGAGCGTACAGAGACCCTTCGGTCTCGACCGAACCAGCGGTGCTTTCACGAGCTCCGCGAGGAATAGGGGCTCCGTGTTCGTCGAGGTCGTATTCGTCCCCGGAGTGATGACGTCCCTGATCGTATTCGACCTGTCGGTTGTCTGGTTGTTGCACCTGCTGTTGCTGGTGATGATGATGCCGCACAGTAGGGGAGCTGCCTTGCAAGGGCGGGAGGTTGAGCGACGCCGAGCCCGCACCCGCGCCCGAACCTGAACCCGAACCTGAGCCTGCGCCAGCGCCTGCGCCGACGCTTGTGCTTGCAACCCCGCGCGACGTCGATTGATGCGGGTCCTGTTGCCCCTCGCGGTTACCAAAAAAATGTTCAAGTTGGATCGAGAAGGAGGCATCGCTTTGTCCCGGGGCTCGATGGACCCTGAGATGCTGATTGAGGTTGTCGTGGCGCGAGAAGAGTTTTGCACAGCCCGGCCACTGGCATTGAAATGCTGCGATAAATGGAAGCAATAGGCAAAGCATCAGCTAGCTGGAGTGAATGTGCTTTGAAGAAACAAATGAGACCGCTCACGTTTGATCTCGGTGTGGATCGAGCGTACGTGCCGCTTTAGATGCTCGCTTCGCTTGAATATTTTGTTGCAGTCAGGAACCTTGCATAAGAAGATCTTGCGCGGCTTGCCGGTCTTGGTAACGCCCGAATAGGCAATTAACGCTTCGTTCGGATCGATGTTGGGGTTGCTCGGGAAAAGGAGCTCGGGCGACGACGGTGGCCGGCGACCCCTCGAGCGTTTGGTTGGCAGCTGCATGAACTCGTCATCGGTCGGGATGCCGGCCAGCTTGCCTGGTGGAGCCGATGCTGCTACACCCGGGATACCTGACCACGGCAGAGATGGAGCGTTCGGGGCGAGCATTGAGCGCGGGGTAGGGTGGTACACATTGCTGCTTTGCCGAACGGCTGCTGCGCGCCGAACCATCGTTCGGCGTGCGGGTCTCCGTGAACTCCGCGAGCCCGAGGACTGTTGTTCCTGATCCTGGTGGTCGATTTGCCCGTCATCTCGACCGTGGTCCAGATCTTCTCTCGGCCCGAGGTAACGCAATTCGTGTTGTTGGTGATGTTGCGAGTGTTGTTGGCTCGGGTGTTGCTGGTGGTGCACGTGTTGCGCGTTGTCGGAGTAGTACATGGGACCGGAGAAGCCGGGTCGATGTTGATCACTGCCATGGTCGTGGTAAGCGGGCGGAGGGTGTTGCTGGAAATAGGGATGTCCTCCGTACTGCATCGTGGACGGATCGAGACCATCTGCGGACCCCTCGGCGGAGTGCTGGCGCTGAGGGTACCCGGAGGGATAAAAAGGGGCCTCGTTCTCCATGGCGTGGTGTGCCCCTAAGGCCACGTGGGCGGTCGGGGTGCGGGGAGACATGCCTGCGAGCATCGGCACCGCGGGGAGATAAAAACCTTGAGAGTTAGTTTGGGCTCCCGGGGGTGGTAATCGGGGTAGAATCATGGGACGGGTGTCGGGGGATCGTTCCATGCGTGGAGGCGGCGACTGACCGGCCGAGCTCGATCCGGAACCGTTTCCATGCTGATACTGATGCTGCTGGCCAGAGTACATGCCCATGGCGTGCTGTTGGGCAGGGTGGGGCATTGCCGGGATCGTGTAGGACTCGTGGGTAATCGAACTGCCGTACACCACTTGAGCTGGCTGCTGGGGATGGGGCATGGACTGCGAGTGATTGTGCAGCAGCAAGCTGCGAAGGTGGTTTCCACTCGTGCCACCTTCGAGATTGTATTGTCGAGGGGTGTATGGATGGGGCTCCGGAGTAGCGTAGTCGTTAGAACCAAGAATAGGGTACGAGCGTCCCACGGTAGAAGAGCGATGATCGCCCTGGTCGCGGCCACTGTGCTGGTCTCGAGCGGAGTATTCGTGCCGACTGCTAGGCCTTGTCTCGCAAAGAGGAGGCAATGGAGGGAGCCCTCGTTGTTGCTCGGGGGTCGGGACCTCCTGATGGCGGAGGGAAGGCGAGTGACTGAGTATCGGGGTCAGTCCGGAGAAGCTCATCGAGCGGGGCTGCTGCAGTCCGTCGGGAAGATCGCGCGAGGAGAGGTGCTCCGACGTGAGATCGTACTGAGGAAAGCGAGGCAGATCACTCTCTGGAAATTTTTCCTTGTCGGAAACAGCGGCAACGTGCTCAGAGGACAGGACTGCTCCGCTCATCGCGGTCGAAGGAGAAGGATGACGGTGGGGGCTCTGAAGGGGTTCGGGTGTAGGTGATCGCAACTGGTCCTGTTCGAGATCGGCCTCGGACCGGTTCGGCTGGGGACCGCCACTGGGGGAAGGGAAGGTGTACTCCTTGAGGTGCTGATTATGGGTAACGAGTTCGATCGAGGCAGATGCGGTCTGTGCGCTCCGATCGTCTTGAAGATCGGCACAAGAGTTCGGCGGCGAGAACGCGACGGTGGCGTTGACCGGGGGCGAGACGATTGACATTAACGTGGTTAACGGAGGCGACGCGGGTAGGGCGGTGCCGCTCGCGATTCAGGGCTCGGTGTGGTGTGGTGGCCAGAGGAGCTGGGAAACGACAAGAGATGGGGTGGTAGTCAGTCAAAAAAAATCGCATCGCAAATGACTCTTCAGTAGAAAGAAGGTTGATGGCTTGGGCTGGGCCGGGCGTCGCTGGCCACGGTCAACTGGCAACAACTACTCGCCGACCGTGCGCGCCGGCGGGAACGGGCAGCGCTCGCATAGTTCTAGCCGGCGAGCCAGCGCTGGTCGCTCAAGGACCGGCAACCCGGTCCAAAGCACCAAGTCACGGATCGGCAATTCAACAAAGTGTACCAAGGCCGTCACAGCGTCGATCCTGTATCTAGACTCGTCGTGGCCAACGCTGCCAGCGCGATGCGACCGTGCGCGCCGCCGGCTGTGGAGATCAGCACCAGCGCTAAACGCAAGGCTGCCACCGGTCGTACGGGCAAGAACGCCGTCGACGAGCGGGCACGCGATCGGAGCTTGTCGATCAATTCATCCCAAACGACCAGCAGCCGAACAACTCACCTTTTCTGGTCCCAAAGGGTGGTGTGCAATTTGATCTTGTCGCGCAAGACGAATAAATCGAGGTCGGAGTGACCGTGGGGTGCGCAGGCAGGGCGGAGTAAGGCTACGCGAAGTCCAAAGTCGAAGCACAGGGGGAGGGGGGGTCGATTCTGGCACAATTCCGAGTTCGGGGGCGCTAATCAAGCGTATCGAGGGCGGAGCTCGGCCGGTCAGGAGAGGACGGGATTAACACGACGTGGTGGCAAAGGGGGGAAGGGCGGAGGGGCGTATCGAGTGTGGAACAGGAGGAGTGGGCGTCAGGCGTCAGGGAGCTGGCTAGGGGGTTCGCGAAAGTTGGCAGGAGAGTGAACAAGGAAAAGCAAAGAGGGCAAGAGCGTGGTCACGTCTCGCACGAACTGATGCCCCGAGCGAGTCGTATATCCGGCCCGCCCCCGACGCGTGCGCTCGAGGGCGTGCGCTCGCAAGTGATTGCCCGCCGATCATTGAGCTAGTGTACTTAGGAGAGGCCATCTTGTCTTGCAGACGCACGCGGTTACAAAAGTCGCTCTCCACCTTCGGCTGACTTAGCCGTCATCACACCACTCTCGCTTCGCGTCAGCGTAGATGTCGGGCACGGCCCCACGATCGCCCTTCCCTTCCCTCTCCTTTCCCCGTGCGTACGCCTCCTAAGTGACCCGACGCGGCCCAAGTGACACCATCTCCCATCGATCCCCTCCCTCACGTCACACGCAAAAGTGTCGCACAGACTAAGGGGAATGAACACTCAACTACGCTATCTGTGGCAGTGAGGTATCACCTGGGGTCCGTTTCAGTGTACACTGAGTGGGGGGGATGTACTCCCGGCTCGACTGCGCAGGCGGCTGAGGGGCTCTCGGGCCACAGTGGGCTCATTCTTAGCCGGGCGTCGCAAGACCCGTCCGAAAGGCCTGTACATAATGTTCACAACAGAGCCGCATCCTCGTGATACGTAAATACCTAACATGATACCAGGCTGGCGGAGGCGGTCCGCCAAAACGCTGGCACATGGATAGCACTACCTATCCGAGAGCGAGGGGTCTCCTTTTCCAAGACAAACTGATGTTCAAGCCCCGAATTGCCGAAAGCACCGCCGCCGCTGAGCCGCTGGGGTCGCCGCATCGCCGCCGGTCGTCACCAGGTTTGCGGCCACCGACCGAGAACGTGACATCGAGGGAACGAGATCACCCGTGCCGGTAAAACATTGAGACCGGTTCGTCTGTACGCTCAAGCTGCTGCGATTATCCACCAGTCGGTGCATCGGATCCTCTGGTGAGACACGCTGAATTAAAACCCTGATTGATCGACGGCGGCGAACGAAGAATAACGCCGGCCACGGCTATCGATAACTGTAAGGTATGCGCCTCTAAAATCTGACGTTCTTGACCCCGCTAGACTAAAGGCAAGTCGTAGCTAGAACTCGATAATTCTAGCATCGAGTTCTAGCATCGAGTTCTAGCTACTCGGAGGTTACTTATAGGGCCATGAGGGATCCCCTTATATCAAGAGCCGGATCCAGTCGGGTAATAAATTGTTGGGAAGCCGGTGGGCGCCCCAGCTTTCGCGTTATTTCGGCACACATCGGGCCGAACGGGTCTGTATCGTCTCGATAGTCTAAAATCTACACTGCCGCTTCATCACAGCAGTGCGATGACGGAATTCGAGCCTTGAAGCTGCCTGCCCCACAAAAGGACAGATGCTCTGCCCAGCGGCATTTCCGCCAGTTCGAAACAAAGTCCCGCTAGTTGCTATGGGTCAACATATATGGATACTTAACGCAAGAATCCCACGTGTTGTCGCTTGTATCGAGTTGCGAACCTGGCCAGATGAACCGGCGGCTCAATGATCCCCCGGCCCCTCGCCCACCGCTGTCCCAACCACACCGTTTGCCAGAGTTCTAGATCGCCTTCTCTCGTCGACGAATCTTAAGATCGGTGATAACCGACCCGATCAGTACGAGTGAATATGGTACAACAAGTGATGTTTGTATAATCTAATCTAGTCTGTATAGATCTCCCCTAGCGACACCCAAAGTGCATCCGAACCGCATTCGACCTGATCGATTCCCCACTCGACGCCGTCTCGGTCCAATCCAAGCTTTCGCAAGGGCAAGTCCACTTTGGTCGGTTCATAGATCCGTGAAGGGACGGTTGGTTTCTCCCGAGTCCGTGGAGCAGATCCGACCGTCCCAACTCCCAATCGTCCGTGCGAGTTATTGACGCCCCAGGTGTACAAAGCCGAATTCCCATCGGGCGCGTCTGTCGCAAGAGGTGAGCCGCATGTCAGTTGAGCTACGTAGAATCTCGAGCCAGTCGGAGTGACGAACCTCGTATAGTAGTAGCCCAACCCCACCCAGCCCGGATACGGGTGATCCCACACCCTTCTAGTGCATCGATGCGCTGTACGGTCTTCGACTCGAGGGTTGAAGATCCAAGACCAAGAGCGCCATATCCCGCAGAGTAGACCGAGCCGCGATCTACCCATCCACATATGGGATGGTAAAGTCAGTTACTTGGTTGAGAAGTGAGTGCTTCGAACGTGGATCCAGAAGCGCGATCAGAATAAGTCACGCAAGGCGCTCGCCTCGACGCAAGCGACGAGTGAGTCCCCCCGTCTGTGTTTAGCAAAAACCGGTGTTGTCCTGCCTTCGAGTCTCCGTCCGCCTCTTCCTAAGAAATCCAGACCAGACTCGTCCGATGGCCCCGGCACAAATATTTCATCACATCGCAGGCCCTGGTAGCTGAAGCTCGAAGACTCACCGTCTAGAACGATGGCGAACGATCCTCCACATTGATAGTCGACGATCCTTCGCGATGGAGTGAGGAAGGAACCATCTATCGGTATCGGCGTATGCATCTGATCTATCTTGATCCCTTGCAGGCCCTGGGCATATTCCTACGGGTGGATGAGCAAATTCATCGCTCAGAGCCTCGAGAGCTTGTTGGAGCACGTGAGAGCAAATGCGCACTGAATTGCCCCATGTCCACAGTCTACCTTCCTTTGTGATCAAGGCAGATGTATCCGCTCCGGCTCGTATGGTCGCGATGCCGCCTTGTGCCACAACCTCGTCTGGTATCGGCATGGGTGTGAGCTGGTAGATGTCGAAGAGGCAAGCTTCCCCGAGACCGAGTTGCCCATCTGTGTTGCAGCCCGAACCATAGAGAGCCCCATTCTCTGTCAGATGATGCAGTTCATCAGTAAGTAAGCGAGGATCAGTAAGAGCGCTCCCACATCATGATTTACCTGACAGGATCAGAACATGCTCGAAACCTGTTTCGATCTGGCGTATTCGGCCTAGTTCTGGCGGGAGCGTCACCTGGGTCGCTTTTGACAAGAGTGACAATGCCGGTTCCTCGTGCTCTTCGAGGGGAGGTGGTGGATAGAGGTTGGGTTGTGCCAATCGACCTCTCGATAGATTACCGCAGACGTAAAGTGCCGACTCGTCTGAGCACCGAGAGCAGAAAAGATAGGAGCCGAGTCCATCATCGAGCCCAATGAGCAGGATCCGCATCAGCGGTTGAGCAAGCTCGAGAATGATTCGTAGTTCTTCGCTAACCGACCCTGCTGTTCCAATACGATATAACCACTCTGGCAAGCGGCCTTGGTCGACAGTATGCGATCTCCTTGGAAACCTTCGACTAGGCCCCTCGTCTCCTCTTGGCTGGCGAAATCAAGCCCTAGTTGCCCGGCTTCGTTCCTCCCAACAGCAAAAACTCTCCCTACGCCCGTCGAGTTCTCATAGCTGAGAAAGGTGTGGCCTTGGCCTGCCGAGATGGACGTGAGGTGGTAGCCGCCTGCGACGTCTTGAGCTCTGCCGATCGAGCCGAGCCACGACGACAAGGGCACGGGCGACAGGGAGGGGTTCGAAGGTGACTGTTGAGAGCGTGAAGAGTAGGCCAGAGGTGGGGAGAGCGGGTTGTGGCCAGCGAGGAGCAGGTGCGACAGGCGACGGATCGGACGAACGGACGAGTGTACGATCGACGTCATGGTGGGCGAGCGACGACGATCGGGCTGGTTGCGGCACTTTGCACCCCAGTACACCCCGTACCACCACTCGTGAGCTATTACCAGGTGTAGATCTACGCTAGGAGTGGAGAGTCACAATGGTAGGAGTTTGCGAACCACGTCGCTTCACCGGCGGCAGAGCAAGGAGCAGAACGACACAAGATGGGCGGGGGGCCCCCACATTCAGTCCAAATTCGCTTCTTTTCTCCCGGTGCTCCATTGCGTTTCCTCCGCGCCTCATTTCCTCTTTTCTCTCGCCTTGGACCTGCATATTCGTCGCATCGACTAAGCGATCCTCGAAGCAAGGTTGTGCCTCGGTGTCGATAGGATCTACCCCATCCCACGCTGCGTCGCAGGCGGGTCTCGCTCGCTCTCCACCTTGCTTCCATCTCTCCCCACGTACCGCCCGACGTATAAACCTCCGATCACCGCTACATCGACGCGTCTTCGTACTATGGCATCCACAGAACGACCTCAATTCTCGGCTGAGCAATTCTTTGCCGAGCAACCACCACCCGCGAGGCTGCAGGAGGACCTCAACGCCGTCCAGGCCTTTGTCGAACGCAATGCTTCGGCTGGACGGAGGGTCGTACTCGTCACCGTGAGTCATACCTTCATTGTGACACCTAGATTGACGTAATGGACCCTGATGTATCACTCCTTGGCATCCCACCGCCGCTCGATCGCTCGTTTGACCGAACTTGACTGGAATCTCTGGACATTCAGAGTGGAGGCACTACCGTCCCTCTCGAACACAACGTGTCAGCCATCCCGGAGCCTGCATATAAACGGCTCGAATTTCAAACAGATCTAACCCGCGTTTACTCTCCTCGTTCGTACAGTGTCCGCTTTCTCGACAATTTTTCCGCCGGCACTCGGGGCTCAGCTTCAGCCGAGCATTTCCTCCGCACGGGAGACTATGCCGTCATCTTCTTGCACCGACAACATTCGCTCCAACCTTTCTCTCGCCACTACTCGCATTCGACCAACCCCTTCCTCGATCTGCTGACAATCGTCAACGACCACGAGCACGCGTTCCGAGTTCCCAGCAAGGACGACAACGACGGCTTCTTGTTCCCTCCCGTTCCGGCCGTTGGGACCATCTTGGCGCCGCTGTCACGACGACCTTCTGCATTGGATGGATCCGACTATAGAACTCTGCCCAAGTCACCCGTGATGTCGGACGGGTCACCGCAAATCCAGATCCCGCCGCCGCACTTGGAACCGATGCTCTCCCTGCTGAGATCGTACAAGCTCGTGCAGAAAATGAGGATCCTATACTCGATACCGTATACGACCATTGACGAGTATCTGTGGTACTTACGAGGCGTTAGTCGCGTCATGGGAACGGCCAAAGATTCGCAAGGGCAGGCGCTGGGCAGGAGAGGGATGTACTACTTGGCAGCAGCCGTGTCGGATTTTTTCATCCCGTCTCAGCGAATGGTCAGTGGGGCAAGGTGAACCCGTTGAATCAGCAGTGGCTCACCGGGAACTTTTCTTCCGCATTCATGCGCAGAGCACACATAAAATCCAGTCGGGCAAAGGCTCGCTCGTCATCGAAATGGATCAAGTTCCAAAAGTGCTCAAAGCGATGGTCGACGAGTGGTCGAACGACGGATTTATTGTTTCCTTCAAGGTGAGCAGATCCTCAGGGATGATCATCCCAACCTGACAGCATAGCGAAACACCATCTAACCCACTCTAATACTTCATGACCTTTTGTCCAGCTCGAAACCGATCCCACCATCCTGATTCCAAAAGCTCGAGCCGCGCTCGAGCGCTACGGCCACCAACTGGTCATCGGCAACACGCTCACCAACCGCAAGCACGAGGTCGTATTCGTGCTTCCTTCCGGTGAAGAAGATTGGTTAAGGATCGAATTACCGACCGCTTTGGGGGAAGGGGAAGCCGTTAGGGAGATAGAGGAGGACATCATCGCGAGACTGGTGGGGCTGCACGAGAAGTGGATCGATGGGAAGGGGGCTTGAAGAGACCTAGGATCTTGGATAGGCGACAGCGTATCTTGGTGGTGATAGGTCCTGATGATGTTATTACAATAAGGTGTGGTCACAAACGCTCCAAAAGACAAGAATATGTGTGGCAAGAATAAAGAAGAGAATGAACCAGATGACTGCGCGCGCTAGAGGTATAAACACGCCGCGGCGCATGAGAAGCTGAGTACACCCACGATAGGGGACGGAGAGGATAGAAATGAAGAGGAAAGAAAAAGACTGGACCTAAAAAGCGTCCGATGTATATGCTGTCTCTGCAGGCCCAGCAGGGGCAGATACTTCGTCGAGGCAATCTTGGACGGCATCTGGAGGATACTCTCTCCCCACGGTCAACGAGACTCTAAATGGCCCCACTACGACTCCAGAACGACGCTCGACAATCCGCTCAAGGTGTCCCTACCATTCCAAACAACTGTTCGATCCGAGCGCCCGAATCTCGATTCGCGAAGTCGTCGGCGAGATACCCGTTCGACTGATCGCCGGCGGAGCTGACACTGTGGCTGCGGGTTTGGAAGTTGCCCGATCGTTGGAGTGCACCTGATTGCTGGTACGTCTCTGGTTGGTGGGTGTAGTGGCCGCTGTATAGCTCGTACGCAGAATCGGACATCGGGTAAGCTCCTGGGTGGCCTCCGTAGCCCATGCTCGAGGGCATGTTGGGGTTTGACTGTGCACGGGCGAGGAAAAAGGATGTCTCCAGGTTAGCTCACGGTCTGGAGACCAATCGATCGTTGGTAGCGCCTATACTCACAGATCCATATGGATCATATGACGATGCACCCATGTGCATACCCTCGGCGCGTTGGAACATGTCGGCATAGTCGCTCTGGCTCGGCCGATGGCCCGCACCGAGCATCGCCTGGGCCTGCTGCTGCTGCATGTGATGCATGCCCCTGCCGGCCGGACTAGGTGGAGGGTGGCTGAGTGCTCTAGGACCGTGAGGAGATATCGGCGATGTCAAAGGTTGGTCCATGTAACTCCCGCCGTTCCCATCGCTCGTCATCGGCGTCGGGAGGTGCGGCACAGGAGGTACATTCGGGTTGTGGCCGATCCGGATCGCTGCCGGGATATGGTTTCGTCCCTTCGAGGACACGCGGCGATTCGAGGCAATGGGTCGACTCTGACTACTGATTCTCGGGTTGGCCTTGAGTGCGATCTGGCCGCCGTGGGTGGCCGAGTTGGCCTCAAAGTTGCCACTAGATGTCGGTTGATAGCTCGGATGCGAGGGGAGCGGAGGCGATCCCGACTCTTTAGCCTCCTGTGACGAGATAAACATCAAAAGGGAAGGCGGAAGAGGGAGCAAACTCTGCATTAGTGGAGAAAGTCTCTGTGCCCTTCCCTATCACGAGCGACTGACTAAGCATGCGGCGATCAACTTCTGCCCCTGCGATAGCTGGCCATTCTCGTCCTCCTTGACCAGCGGCTTGAACTTGTCGGTAGTGAATGTATAGACCCAGCCCGACTCAGATACCACAAGCAACAAGACCTGAGTGCCGGTAAGAGTCGAGAGTTCGTATGCCTAGTGATGATCCAAAGCAAGTTTGGACCGATGGTCCGTGCGACGGGCGAGGCCGAGGTTGAGCGGTAGATAGGCACCGGACGGGGGCGTGGGCGCGGGTGCAGGCGCGGGTGAAGATCGGGCGGGCGGGTGAGCGGGGTCAGTCACTGAACTTTATGATCGGAGCTAAGACTGCGCAATCGTCCGGCGGTCTATGCAATGCTTGCATCAACGGCACTGGAGTGTAGCAACTGACCTTCTTCATAATACCGGCTTTTCGCTTCGAAAAAGTGATGTGCCGCTTGCTCTTTTCCTCGATGTATTCGATCTGGATCTTGCGCCGTGACTTGTCCTCGTCATCGCCCGCCGCGGACTTGAGACTCTGCATCGATGCCGTTGAGTGAAGGTTGCCCTGACTCTTGCGCTTCTTAGGCCTGGGATTCGATCCTTCACCATCCGAATCATCGTCATCCGAGGGAGGAGACGCCCTAGGGTCGAACAGGATCATCGACGGCTGATTTGACCCGATCGGTTGAACGAGACCGGCTGGCGCAATGCCGGCGTCGCCAGCCGGGCCAGTGTTCGTTCGGTAATCGTCGTCGAAGCCGGCTTCAGGGTTCAAGTGCATGTTATTGCCATATTTGTTGGGATCCGTCGACTCGGAAGGTGAAAGGCCGGCAGCGCTGGAAGCGGGGAGCTGCGTCGAGTCGACGGTGGTCGTCGCGAAGGGCGGCTGCTTCGAGGAAGGCGGCATGGCGAGGGCGAACCGGGTCCAACGGAAGTCGTTGATGGGTTCGACCGAGGAGCTCTAGACGAGTCGATGCGTCGCTTTCGATGTGAACAGCACGTAGGATCTTGGGTAGGGTCACTTGGGGCAGTTTACAGAGATTGGACCAGAGTAGATGGTTGGTGTTTGTTGGGCAGAGCTCAAAAGTCAGACAGCCGTTGGAGGCCGGAGGCAACGCGCACGGACTCTGCGAATCTGTCCCTGATTCGACCCGCTAGAGATCCGGTGTCGGCTCGCGCTCGGCGCCTTCAAAGCGCCGTGTGCCTCCCGGTTGCCAGCGCCGTGTGAAGAAGTCGTTGGAAGTCACCCGTGACCCCGTGAAAAAGGCCATGCCTCAATCTCATCAATGGTCTTTTCATCGTTCGATCACCCCTCCCTCAAATTCGTCATTACGGGCTCGGTCAAGGCTCAAATGCACAAAGCCCCTCTACCCGGCTGACCTTTACTTTATCGAGATGCAGTGCTTGCAGTGAGCGTTTTCACCGCTGATAAGGTTCCTGTACCTACCTGTCCCCCGGAATAACTCTCTACGCCTACTGGGAGCGGGGTCTTGGTGTGCATCGTGCTTCGTGGGACGTGGCATCGGTTACATGCAGTGCCTGGCACTGCGCACCTGCCGAACGGGGCAAGGATCGCCCGGTGTCAGTCAGGAAGCCCCGATGATTGCAAGAGCGGCGAGCCAGCAGAAGTAGATTCTTCCTTCAACCTCTGCGGCCACACAAGCTTTCAAATAGGCGCTGATGCCGGGTCCCGCGTGCGATTAGGCGCGGCAGGCGCGCGTGCAAAGGCCCTGGGCCCTGGGGCTACGGTTGCGGCTACCGTCACTTGCAAGCACGGGTGGATTCCGACGGATGTTGGAACGTGAACCGTGAACCGTAATCTCAAGCGGGATTTTTTACTTTCCATGCACGGATTTCGGCATCTGGGCGCACAGTTAAAGTAGTGTCAATTCGTTCCATGCTCGTCGGTGCAAGGCGGTATATATGCACTTTCCGGGTGCTTGATTGCATGCTGGGCATGCTGGGCGTTGCCATTGCTGGGCATTGTGGGGCACAATGCCCAGCAGGCCGAGGCTCGTCGATACGTGCATAAAGAAAGGCTCGATGCGGCGGCGGGCCCGGGATCGGTCAAAGCTGGCTCAGGGTCCGAGCGCCTCGCGACGATGTCTGCGAGGCCTTGTAGGTCGTCGCACCGGTTCAGGAGATACCGCCGATATAATCGCGTTCTATATTGTCTTTAAACAAGACTAGCTGGAATTTATGGATTAAAACATTCTCAGGAAGCTGTCCTCCTCTAATCGCCGAGATCTACAATACCCACGAGTTCAGGAACAGCTATATACTGTTTTGGCAAATTGGTTGGAACTAATACGATCTTGCGTCCGTCCGCGTGACTCGTGGGTACCAACTCCGTACCCAAGTTGTTCGAGGCTTTGAGCATGTTTCAGAAAGGTAGGCAACGAAGACGCCGCCCACCTCATCGTTTCCGGATGCCTGGGCAGGTCTCTAGGTAGGTAGGCAGGTAGCCAGTGGATGCTTGTCTTTCGAAATCGCGACGAGACTCCTAGTTATCCAACGACGAATAACTGCTTTGGGCGCCTCCACCGATTGACGAGTTGGGAAAGCGTTCTCGAAGATAGAAAGTCGGCAAAAGTTGCGAGACCGAAGAAAGATTTGCCGGGCCTCGAAAGCGACAATCTCGGTTACCACCCACCGTACAGGGGTTGGGTGTTGGCTATACGACAGGATAGCACGCGTTTAAGAACTCTAAAAGTCATAGGCCTGCACTCTCAAGCAGCACCAAACATGGCCGACTCGTCGACTCGAGACCCCTGTTGCGACATTGCGCAGTTCATAGAGCGGATCAGCTAGCACACTCGACTTCAAAGCAACCTGGTGTTCGCACGTACTGGATGCCGGTACTTTTGAAAGGCCTTGATCAAAGCATCTCTACGAGAAGGAACAGCTAAGAAGAAGCTGGGTCTGTAAATTGCACGCATCACAAGAATTCTCCCACCGGCTATAGACGCGAGCTGCAGACCTCAAAAGACTAACGGTGCCGTGCCTTCCTCGGCCGATACGGCAAACACATTCCTAGGTAGGTAGGTAGAAGCTACCGGCAATCCGTGTCAAAGTCGTGGGAAATACAGCAAGACTTGCCTAATGCATCCTTGGCTCTCACCACCACTGTTCGGTAAAGAATCGAGGATTCAAGTCGAGATCGAGCAGATCTGCAGGCACGCGTCGCTGTGCGGGGGCGTTGGGCGTACACCTATGACTTTGGACGATCGTGTCCCAAAAGAGGAATGTTCCTCGCGAAGCTTGGCTGTTCCTACACCGACGTCGGGGCCCCGGGCCATGACTTTGCGAGTCGGCGGACAAGTTGTTCGAGGCTTCTGCTCCTGAGAGTCGGCTCTTCGCCTAAAGTCGGACGACGGACAGCGAAGCGAGCCACGACGAGTTGTCCGAGCATTGGCCATAGCATCATGTACCTAGGTAGCTGAGTGAAACCCACTCTCCCACGGTAGCTAAGGGGGAAAAAAAAACCCCGAAAATGTTGATGTAGGTTTCTCATGGTTCTTCGATCCTGTGTGCAAGATTGGGACACCCGTGCTAGCCTCAGAAGAATCTCGAAGTCCGTCGAAAAGTCTCTCAGGCTCAGCGAGCTAGTATGCACAACATGCCTGGGTAGGTAGGCAAGAGCAAACAGTCGTCAAGTGGTAGAGCGTTAAGCTTTTAACTCAAGGAGAAATATATTCTTAATCTTGGCTTAGGTATACTGTGATGAACATTGGCATCAACCGACTCAAGCTTTGAACTTAAGCTCAAGCTCAAGCCGCACCCTCACGTCCGAGCGCCTGGTCCGAGCTCCAAGATCGCCTCGACCCGGTCGCAAGCGCGTGCCCAACTCGCGCTCTCCATTCCACCGCCTTCAATCATCTTTCAAGCACTTTGCAATCATGTCACGGTATGGGGGACCTCCAGCAAACAGCTATGGCCAACCGCAACAACGCTCGAGTGTCGTGTTTGGTACGTTCAGCCGATCTCTGTGGCATTGGAACGGTGGCGCTGACCTTGGCAACACCGGGTGTGCCGTGCTCAGTCGGCAACCTGCCGTTCGACTACACCGAGGAGCAGCTCATCGAGGTAAGCGGAATCCACGTGTCCAACGTAGAGAGTACTAGCGCTCATATATGGCTTTTTTTGACTACCGTCTGCAGACCTTCAGCTCTGTTGGACCAGTCGTGTCGTTCCGGTTCGTCCTCGACCTCGCAGATCACCTGTGTCTCGCGACTCGAACCAAAGCTCACCCAAACCCCACTTTCACAGTCTTGTATTCGATCGTGATTCCGGTAAACCGAAAGGGTTCGGATTCTGCGAGTACAAGGACCCGGAGACGGCGGCCTCGGCGCTGCGCAACCTTCAAGGGGTCGAGGTCGGTGGCCGTGGTCTGCGCCTCGACTTTGCCGATACAGAGGACGCACCGCCATCCAAACGAGGTCCTGGAGCTGGTCCGCCTCGGTATGGATCGGGAGCTGGTGGTGGCGGTGGTGCACACGGTGGGCCGCCCGGAGCGCCGTCGTACGGGGGGGCCGTTCTGACGCCCGGATACGACCAAGCTCCGAGAGCGCTCCCTACGGGTGTACCACTTGCACCTGGCCAAACAGCATCCGACAACATCACAAACACTCTCGGCACAATGCCGCCGGGCCAGCTGCTCGACATAATGAGTCAGATGAAGGTCAGTCCCGGCCTCGCAGCTTCGCGCCATCACTTTTGGGGATCTCTCGAATGCTGAAGAACCCACCACGCTGGCCCTTGTTCATTGGATCACAGGCGATGGTCACTGCGTCACCCTACGAAGCACGCACTCTCTTGACCACAAACCCGCAACTTTCCTACGCCCTGTTCCAAGGCATGCTCCTCATGAACCTAGTCGATCCGGCCGTTCTCAATGTAGGTTTACTTCGGATCACAAGCCTGCGACCGGTCACACCGTTCTTACAGAGGCCTTTTTATTTTGATGTGCCCATAGAAAATGCTGCCACAGGCCGCTCCCGCCCCCGCCCCGATACCATATGGTGGACCTCCGCAAGCCGCTGGCTACGGTGCACCACCTCAATCCGGTTACGGCGGTGCCGCCCCACTTCCATCCGGCTATGGCGCACCCGCAAACCCACCCTATGGCGACAACGGCTACTCCCAACCACCTCCTCAAGCAGCACAAGCAGGGTATGGTTCGGTGGCCTACTCTTACGGAGCTCCTCAACAAGCGCCACCATCTATGCCGGCGGCGGCGCCAAGAATCGATCCTCAACAGGCCGCCGTAAGCTCAACATGCCAATGCTCAGGCTCTGGGTTATGACGCTTTACTGATTTTTTTTTGCGCTTCCCGACGACGCAGTTGATCCAACAAGTGATGGCGATGACACAAGAACAGATCGACATGCTGCCGGCCGAGAACCGCAACACCATCATGCAGATTGTGAGTTTTGGCATAAAAGTGACGTCCTAGTTGGCAATCCTTGGCGCTTGCAAAGATACCCGTTCGGCTTTGAGAAACAAGATGCTGATGCATTCCGAACGACTCCTTCTATTGCCATACGATAGAGGGCCCAGGCCGCGGCGGCTCAACTCGGCGGTCGACGATGATTGTGGCTGCCGGAGGAGGGACAAGATGCGTGCACACTGCTACTGCAAAGACGTGATTGTACCTGCGTATCTAAGTAACTAGTCTAGTTGCCAAAAAAGGAGTTGGTATTGTACCTATCAAGGAGCCATCTGCAATTCTAGACTTTCCCCAACGAACAGACTTGCCTCAGCACCACGTCTTGAAGCCCATCAGCTCAACTGAGATGTGCTTTTAATACATCGGAAACAGCTAGATTGATAATCACGAAGTTACCCCAAGACTCCGCCGTAACTTTGCAGACTCGGAAGGCGACCGAAGTAGTGCCTGGCAGCCGAGCCTCGCCGAGCTCCGTCACCTCTCGCCACGAGTTGCTCTTACATCCTTCGGATACAACCGCTCTTCAGTGTACAAAGCGACGTAAGACGACAAGAACCCAAACTCTCAAAATTCTGATCTTCGATCCCAGATCTTCGAAGACATGACACGGCAATCGCAACTGATCAACAGCCTTTCGACGCTCGTGATGGTCTACACGATCTTGTACCTGCGCCTCGTACCTCTGCCGAGCTTTATCACGCCCAAGATCCAGGACGAGATTATTCCTGTTGTAAGTAGTGCCATGTGAAAAAGCGAAGGCGACCCTCCCCGTAGCGTTCCCAGGCTTCCGAAGGTTGACGAGAGCTCTATGCTTCACACTTCGACGTCCACGGTCGCTGATGATACGTCGTTCTTACACTCTGGTACGTAGCTCCCGTTCAACATCCTTGTCGCGATCGGAAGCTATTGCCTTTTAGAGCTCGGATGGGGTATCATGACGTTTGGGGAATGCCATGAGGCGCAGAAGGAGTTGATGAGGGTCAGTCCCTGCCGTGCCGAGGATGGAGACTTGCTGAGGGTCACTCAGGATGCTTTACTGACACGAAGTACCCCCACGGGTATAGGATATTGACGAGGCACGAACAGAACTGAAGAAGCAAGGCATCTCGATCGATTGAATAACGGAGCGTATCGATCCCCGTAGCATGGCGGATTTATGTGGTTCAAGTTTCGTCACAAGAGCCATGTAGCTGCATTCCTCTCACCTGTTGTACATCAGATCGAAACAATTCCAACGCCTTCAGTATCATGGTATAGGAGATCACGAATACAGTGTTGCCAATACAAGGAAAACCCTTCAGTTCACGACGAGCGACCGGCAGTACCGCCCATCACCAACCCACAGTCTGGGCTCATTTTCGCCCTCGACCACCCCTGCCTCCACCTCTTCCGCCGCCCCTCCCACCTCGTCCTCCCCTCTGTCCCATGGATAGCGCCCCTCGTCCACCGGTCAACTGCTTGATCGCCTTGCGCTCGTTGATCATCGAACCCGCCGAAACGTCCTTGCCCGCCGTCGGGGCATCGTCCGAAACCTTGGTACGCTTGTTCGAAGGCGTGGCTCCGATCTTGGTGAGGATCGACATGGCCTTGTTGCGTTCGGCTTTGGCGTCGACTTCGTTGGGGTCAAACTTGAAGGGGACGGGGGAGGAATCCATAATATTTGATCAGTTTTCAGCTAAGCATTTCAGCAATTCGATGCCAGACATACCTTTCGCTTGATGTTCTTCTCCGCAGTCTCCCCCTTGAGTTGAGCATCGAATTTGCCCATACTCGCGGTCGCCTTCTTGGTGATCTTGAGTTCTCGTTCGAGCTGCACTTTGCGCTTCTCGCGCTCGCTCGCATTGGCTTGGTTCGTCGCGACTTGGGTCGCGGCGTTCGCGGCGGCGCGTTGCATGTTCTTGAGACGTTGGGTCTCGTTCTTGGCTTTGCGGGCGTTGCGTTCTTGTTTCGAGTTGGCGACGGGGTCGAAGGAATTGTCTGATGAGGTCGAGGTCGAGGTTGAGCGAGGGGGAGAAGATTCGTCAGCTTCTCGCGACGAGTACAATCATCATACCGAATCGAGCAAGACTTACCGGCATTATCAGGCACTTCGGTGATCCACTGGTCCTCCGACTCCTTGTTCTTGCCCTTGTAACCCCACCTCGGGACCCAATCCTGCTTCTCCTCGTCAAAGACCATCCGATCCTTCTTGGGTTTCGGCGCGATTCCTTTGGCCGTTGCAAACGCTTGCCATTTCGTCATGGCTTTGGCTTTGGGCAACTGTGTTGGGCGTGAAGTCGATGAAGGATCAGTGATCGTGCTCAACAACGCAAGCGATAGATGGGAAGGTCGTAGAACTGACAGGCTTCTCACGGGGAAGTTCAGTCGAAATCGGGGGCAAGTCGGCCACAACTCCATCGTCGACCAATCGCGTCGGTTGATTCCAAATGCCGTTCACGAGCAATTGAATGCCGTCCCTCGCGTGCGAAAGGAGCGTCTGTTCACGATCCACTCTGGGAGGTGTAGAGAGCGGTGGTCGGTTTCAGCTTCGGGTTGCGAAAGCGAGTCTGGAAGGTCGCTCGGGGAAGGCGTGGGTGCGGAGAGGGAGGGAGCTGGACCTACTTGTATAGTTCGTCCTCGATGGGGTTGGGGTCCAGGATGGCCATGAGTCCGAGGTCGATCTCGACGGGAATCTCCTTGGCGACATGGATCGCCAGTCTGCGAGAAGCGACGGGAAGCAGTCAGTCGCACCGTCTGCTACAGAACCGCGAGTCGGATCTGTCATCGCCCAGGGACCTACTGCTTGGAGGAAGTAGCTTCCAAGATCTCTGATACGTCCATCGCTGTTGAGGACGACATGTTGGACGGGTTCGAATTGATGCGGGGTGGAGCCGACCAGCTGCGCGACGTTGCGACCAAGCGCCAGCAAACCCGTGCGAAGTCCAAATTGACCGATCGGACGCGCACGGACCACTTACCCTGGCGGAAGCTCCAGTAAATGACCGAGGTCAGGGTAGATGCGGTCTACAGCATGCCACTGTGGAATAACCACAGCATGGTATGTCGTGTATACTTGTTGTCGGAGCTCGTCCTCGTTGCTGACATTCCGTCTTTGCAAGTGTTGTCCCTCGAAAGGAAAGGCAACTTGCACGGGGTCACCCAGATGAACTCGAGAGAGCGCTGGGAGAATTACATATCACGGCAAGCACACCAAAATAAGACCAGAGACAGACTAATCATTCGATCATTTCATCTCTTCTTCAGCTCTGCAAATCTCCTCGTCAAAGCCTCGTACGCATCCTCCTCGGTATTCTTGCTCGGTGCAGCAGGGGTCGCACTCGAAGCAGGAGCTACGATTTGCGGTGCAGGAGGGGGTAAGACCCCGGGTGATGGCAAGCTGGTGCGTACGATGACGGTATCTTGGGCCGCTGAGGGGTCGACGGGAGGGGTTTGAGGGAATCCGGCGGCGTTGTCGAAAGGTGGGAGGGACAGGGGCGCTTTCGTCGGCGTGGAAGGGATTGCCGGCACGGTCGGCACGGGAGCATTCTACTCGAGCTCATCCGGGGCAGGCCAGTCAGTGGGTGTTCGTGATTCAAAGTCTTTGTTCTATACTCACGGCAGGTGTAGCGGCTTCGACAGGTTGGTTGGGGTCGGGGAAACCTTGTGGGCGCCAATCGATGGAGTACTAGTTGAGATGGTCCCCTTAGTCTCGGGTGGGCGGATCGGTTATTCGAAGCCCAACTCACAGCTTTGGCGATCTCGTACAGGTAAAGATCAACAAGCTCGGGAGGTGGAGTGGCGACAATGAGTTTGGACGTGATCTGCATGGATGCCGACG
This sequence comes from Microbotryum violaceum, assembly GCA_022506055.1. Taxonomy (NCBI): domain Eukaryota; kingdom Fungi; phylum Basidiomycota; class Microbotryomycetes; order Microbotryales; family Microbotryaceae; genus Microbotryum; species Microbotryum violaceum. The sequence goes on along the minus strand of JAKMXP010000025.1, from coordinate 99,120 downwards.
TCAGTGAGGCTCGACGACGGGTCGGGGCTACTAGTACGTTACGCACTGACCCGTTCGGGGACACAGTTGTCAGTGTTGTCCATACACGCGATCGCAAAATCTCTACCTCCCTTGGCCATGAGCATGTCTCGCAATACATGCAGTTCTTTGAGCTCGGTTCTGTGGACATGGACGGAGGGGACTCGAGGCTCAGATCGGGAAGGGGACGTTCGGGCCCCACAAATGCTCGAACTGACCTTGGCGCGGCGTGGATGATGCCGATCACAGCTTCAGACACTCCAGGATCAATTTCCCTGTTTGTTGTGAACAAATATGTCTGCGGTGAGGACCATCCTAGCTGCGGGATGACCTGGCAAGTAACGACGGACTTGACTTGTTCCAACAGGCCAAAGCGGGCCAATAGCAGCTCGCAGTAGAGCTCGAGCATTTCAAGTAGTTCGATTGTCAAGTCATCGCCCATTACGCCTTCGACCTGTAAGGTTCAGTGTCGTGGAGTCCGTCAGGGTTGGTGATCGCATGCCCGGGACGAAGCGGAGCCCCCACCTTGATGCCGGCGGACTCGACCTTGCCCTTCTCAAGCAGGGATGCGATCTGGATGCAATGTGTTGTCGGATCAGTACAGAAACACTTAGCTGTGATGGCTATCCTTGAGTTAGAAGGGGTACTGACCTCTCTGCGAGTGGTCTTGGCGAGTTGGGTCTTCTTGCCAGCCAGGAGGCGCAATCGCTGGATGGCCAACTTGAGTTGAATCTTGGCACGTTGAGGACTCCATCCTGCCCCACTCCCACCTCCACCTCCTCCTCCCCTGCCGGACGAGGACCGGTTGAACGACAGCTTGAGGACGGAGGACGGCGTGCCCGGGTTGGGTGGGGCGGTGACGTCGCCAGCGGCTGCTGAAGCTGCCGGATTCACGCCCTCGCCAGGAGTTGCTGCACTGGCTTTGCTACAGTCGGCCGAGGATGTGGGCTCGGACGACTTGTTTGGCGTTGGGGAACGCCCGAGGAGAAAGTTGAGGGTATTCACGCTGGGCAAGTTGGATCTGCCCCGGAAGACGACTCGGGACGACGGCGGAGTGGGGTGTGAAGAGGAGAGCCACAGCCGGCCGCGAGCCCGCTCTGGCGCGCCGGTTGGCCGAGATGTCAATTTGGCGATTTGATCTGATTTGATTTGATTTGATCACGCGGCGGAGACACGCGCCCGGCTGTTTGGTCTTTTGGCGCAGCTCGCGCTCCTCTCGTGCCTTCACCCCGGTCGTACTCGCCACCATCACTGTGTCCTCTCACAGTCCCACCTCTCGATGGATCGGGAAGACGCGGACTGGCTCTGTCGCGAATCGTCACCGCTGTCACCGCTTCCTTCGTCGCAAGAAGACGGCGACGCCGACGATGGCGATGACGAGACCGTCGCACTGTCGCCCACCGCGCTGCGCTCGCCTCGATCGCCATCCTCGAACGAGGAAGTTGGTGCGACCGAGCACGAGCACGACACGGATCCACGAGCCTCGAAGCGACCTCGGATGTCGACAGACTTGGAACCCTCTGTGCCTTTACTCCAGTTAGCTCGGGATGCCACACCTCCTCCTGACCAAGCACGTGACGACGACGCGTGTCGACGCGACGAAACAACCTCAATCACTCCCCACGCGCCACCGATCGCGAGCATCGACGCCGCTGAGACGACGATTCTACCTCGTGCGGACGATGCACACCTTCAACAACAATACACGCTCGCGAATGGTGCCGCTCTGATGTTTCAAGACCGCGTCGTCGAAGCTTTGTCCTCGTGGATCAACGAACCCTCGTCAATGGTGTTGGCTTCCTATGGGGCATCGCAAGAGCTCCGACAGCTGCAACAAGAACTCGGATCGCAGGATCTCGACGATTGGACACCGTCTTCTCAGGCTGTGCCATCTTCACCGGCCATGGCAGGTCTCGTATCACCTGTTTCCGGGCCTCGGTCACGGCGTGATTCAGCTGCCGACGAGACCGGCGCCGATGATTCGGGCGTCTTTGTGATGGAGCAGGACTGCGCAGAGGACGACGGCGAAAAGTGTGTTGATGATGGTCATGCAGAAGAGCTAGAGCCTGTTGGAGTGGATGTGGAAGCTGAAGCAGAAGTGGAAGTGGAAGCAAGCGCAGCCGCCGAGGCCGTGGATGACGAGTTGGAGGATTACGAGGGCGACGACATGTGGGACACCGCAAGACTGGACGACCTAGATGGGGAGCTCGGTCTCTTTCAACCGACAGCAAAACCGACCAAGGTGGAGAAGGGTAAAGGTCGAGCGCAAGACGTGGACGACGACGAACCCTATGTCGAAGAAGAGAACACGGAGGAGCAGTTGCGCCAATTCGGATTCGGCCACGTTCCACGAGGGTTTGATTTCGCCAGCTCTCAGGCCCAAGGGTCATTGGTAGGCACATTTGTGTTCCGCAGTAAAGCGATGCCGAAAGAGATCTCAAAGGCCGAGGTCGACAGAGTCAAGGCGTTGCTCGATGCCGACGACGAGGACGATCAAGCCGGCGAACCGACGACAACACAACGTCCAGTCATCGTCACTCGCGAGCTTCCAGCGTTCGTCCCACCGATGCTCAACAGACCCGACGGTCGACCACAAGGCACGGATCGGCCACGCGAGATAGCAAGCAAGGTGCCAGTTTCTACCCCACAGTTTGCTCGGCCGCTGATCGCCCCGGCGTCCCAAGCGCCAAACCTACCGCCGTCGTCTCATCCCCTGACACCACACACCGCATCGATGGCCCCTTCGAGCGATGTCTTCGGTTCCGGATCACGGCCGGCCGCACCACTCGCCTTGTTCTCAAGAGCGAATGGTCGACCCCTCCCAGCCCCTTCAGAAGTCGCTCTTCAGGTATCTCGCGCGATGATGGAATTCTCTCCGCCCCGAGCACGCCCGTTTTCCCACGGCATGCCTTCCCCGAACCCGAATCACAAGGTGGATACACCAACCAAGGTCGGCCGTCGATCTCCATTACTTCCCATTGAAAATAGCTTCGCTCCCGCTAGGGCAGTATTACCGTCATCGAGTGTCGCAACGGCCGAGGTCGAGTTACCGCCCGTCTCTCCGTCTCCAAAGGTGTTCTTGCCGGTATCGACTGCACAAGCCGCCACACCACAACCCATCCGGACTTCCATGCGCCCATCCTCTGCCTTTCGACCACCGCTCCTAGGTAGTCCCACGGCCGTGACATCTACCCTAGCCGGTGTCAAGACTGCACCAGCGATGCGTCGATTGAACCTCGGTATGACTCCTCGCGCGCGAGTTGGGGTCAATGGATCGCCCGTCCCCAAGTTTACGACGCCGTTCAAGAATGGCAAGCGTCCTGAGGGCCTCACGCCTGCTGGTATCGCTCGAGTTGACCGGACACCGGCAAAAGCTCGGGGATCCAACGTCGCGAGGGCTACACCCAACATCAATAACACCCAGTCAGCAGCGACCGAGGTCGTGGGGCGGCGCAATGCCACGAGCGTCTTTGATCTCAACGCCCCAATGGAGCCAAGACAAAGTCTGCGGGAGTTTGGCCTGTACCCGGGTACGGTCAATGAAGCAGCTCTTCGCGCCCTTGGGATGTAAGTCTTGTCCAAAGCTGCAACAAGAGCTCAAGTGAGGAAGTTCTGACCCGACTCGAACCACCCACAGACCTCTGGAGATCATTCAAATGGACCACATGCGCGCTGAAAAGTATGCATTCCCAGAGGGACTCGGTGCTGCGCAAGCCCTGCAGTCGCTCCTTTCTGCCGGTTGCGATTACGCCACTTTGCCCTGGGTCGCCAACCATTGGTCGCTCGTCATCTGGAAACTCGCCTCGTACGTTCGAGTCGAGCCGAGGATGTACAAGCAGGCCGAGTGGTGGTCTTTCCAAGCTGCAATCCGCCAGTTGAAGTATCGTTATGAACGCGAGATAAACCAAGCCCAACGGTCCTGCGTCAAGCGCATACAGGAGCGGGACTCGAGCAGCTCTTTGCCGATGGTGCTATGCGTGTCGAAGATACGTTATGGGGATCCAAACTCGTTCGGCGACGAGGTGAAAAAAGGGCATACTGGCCGCATGGATGTTGCTGGACTCGAATTGACCGACGGCTGGTATCGGATACGAGCCAATGTTGACGCGACGCTGAAGAGCGCAGTCGAGAGGGAGAAAGTCAGAGTTGGAAGCAAGATTGCTATTTCAGGTGCCAGGGTGAGTCGACCAGCACAAAAACCTCGTCATCTTGAGCAATATATTTCCCAGTCAGACTGAATCGGTGTCTCACGTTATTCACTCGATTAGCTCGAAAATTCTTCCGAGGGAATCGACGTGCTAGAAGCTTTGTATACCACCTCGCTCGCCATCACCGGCAACTCTACCTCTCTCGCACGATGGGACGCCCGGCTCGGCTTCACCGGTCATGCCTTTACGGCCACACTCGGATCGCTTAGTTCCGCGGGAGGTGTCGTGCCCCTTCTCGACGTCATCGTCGAACGAGTCTTCCCTCGTGGATACATCGACGCGGGAAAAGGATCCGGGGCTGAGCCATGGAACGAGGCGGAAGAACGACGGCGACAAGAGGAATGGCTGGTGAGTTTCGTACCAAACCAGAACTCTTGTCATCTGAGACTTATGCCAAGCGGTTCCATTCGAACAGAATGGAAGCGCTAAAGCTCGGAACGGAGGTGTCAAGGAGGCCAAGGCGATTGCGTTGTGGGATGAGTTGACGGACATGCTCCGTGAAGCGGTTGAAACGAGCAGTAGTGGTCCCGAGACGGCTCGGTCTTCGTCAGGTGCGTTCCATTCTGCCCGAGCTGTAAGAAAAAGGTTCGAAGACTGACGGACTGCTCGGCATTCAGATGATCACGATCCGGATGAGGTCTTGGATCGGCTGAAAGAGGCAGCGTCCCGTATTCAGCGCGCCAACATTGTTCGTCGATTATCGTCTCGACACGTTACCTCGTGCTTGAACAAGTTGGCGGAGCGGGCCAAAATCGCCAAGGAAAGACGGTCACGCGGCTATGACGCGGACCAATCGGTGAGTTCTTCCAGGCCTTTGCAACGACCTGTCCTTGGGCCGATAAATCCGTTCGACCTCTCAGCAGATGCAACGCGCTCCACGGAACGTTCGAAGCTTCCGGGTCATTCGCATTCGGGATGCTCGCGTTACGGACGAGACGAAATCGCAGCGTACTGCGCAACTCACGGTGTGGGACTGTGACAACCTTGGCGATGACTTCTTGCGAGAGGGAAAGCGATATATGGTGAGTCCTGGCATATGCTGCGTATCTAGTGCATGGCTAATGATTGATCGGGGTCATCACGATTGCTAGATTTCGAATGTTGTACCAAGAGGCGTCTGGAATTTGCGCAGCAGCGAAATCACCCTCTCGACGCGCAAGGATGCGAAATGGAAACGATTGGCCGCCTCGGGCGTGCCGATCGATAACGATGTAGATTCTCTCTGATTTCATTCTCTTAGTACCCTATTTCGTAGTTGCATTACGTGTATTGTGAACTACTCTACGCATCGTCGTTAGCATTCATCTCATATTGCGCTCCATCAAATCAGAGGGCAGCGAGGGAGCTTGCGCAGTTCTTCGAACATCATGCGGCCCCTGAGGCCTGAGGTACGAGTGGGGGAAGACGGCAGGGTGGATTCGGTCGCGTTGTAGATCCATATTGCTAGCTCTGACCATGGGCGAAGATTCGATGATTAGCTCCATCATCCGTCTCTTTCTCTGCGGCGTCTGGACTCACTGCAATGAGCTTGCCCAAGGTATTTAACTTGAGTCGAAAGCGAGCTGCTGGATACCCCGTGGTGGACTTGAAAGGGTTTATGACGTGATGCTTCCTTGAAGGGTCCTCGAACCCCTTTTCGGAATCGCGTGCGATATCGTGCTCACCATAGCCTCGCTTTTGGTATTGGTGATGGCAAATTGATGATTCCGGCACCAGCCAAAGTTGCCTAAACGGCCTGGGCACGCGTCTTGCACGAAGTGTAGTAATCCCGTAGAGTGTATCGACATATTTAGAAAATATCTGCATTGAGATTGTTTCGTGCCTGACAACGAGCCTACTTACGCAGAAGGACCAACAGACGAGCTTCGCACACAGCATCGATTGAGTACCTCGATTGGCCGTTCCCTTCGATACGCAACCATCTCAGGGAAAAGTTGTAACGACTCCTCTTACCTTCTTTGAATCACCTCCTTCCACGATGAGAAAACTGCCCTGTCCAGCTGACCTTTCGCTTCCCAGAACCCTGAGGACACCTCCACCAAGTCCGGAGCGATGGGTACGCTGAGGTCGTGCCCGATCTTTCCGAAGTTGTCTAAGACGAGTTGAGGCCACCATTTTGGAACACGAAATACACGTATGTATTAGTGAGCACAGTGCATGCTTTTCTGGGTGACCGATCATCACGCACATTCACCTTCGAACCGGGGACAGAGATAATTCGCCGCCTGTCCAAAGCAGCAGATTAGGACACCGATGCCACAAATAGGCAAAAGTGACTTATGACTCAATACTTTTCCCACAATAGGTCCACGAGTTATCTTCAGTTCAGCGCACTGAGGGGTCGCGTCGTTTACCGTTGTCATCCTCCGGCTCGCCAATCTGTTCAGGAGCCATGCTGGACGGGCAGCCATGGAGACGCTGAGGCGGAAATTTCTAATGACGCGGGAACGTATTGGTCTTGGGCGCCCCTCACTCTGGTGCTGAGAATTGGAGATGGGCGAGACTAGAGCACGGTGTGAGAGGCGCGACGTTGGACCCGCCGGGTGAATGCTCTAGGAGCTTGTCTTCAATTCACTTCGAAGGAGCCTCTTCGATGGCACCAGACAAGTGCCGAGCTACCGGCTGGCGTTGCGAGGAAACAATCACTTATCGTAGAAAATCAAAGGATTTCAATCACATACTACAGTGGATACTGATATGAACATAGGAACTGCGTCAGTCTGCGTTCGTGCCCTAGAAATTTGTGAACCTGGGGTGGCCCCCTCATGCACCTTACCTTTTCACCACAAGTGCGCCAGTGCATTTTCCAGCCCTGGTCATAGGACCAAGCGCGCTGGTAGTTCCAGGTACCTTTTCTGGCCTTTTGGCTTAGATCAAGTGTAGTATCTGTTCTTATCAGTTTTGATTACTGATAGTTGTTCAACGAACAACATCCAATCAAATCTTATCTTTCGTTGCCTGGGTGTGCAGTTCTTGGGCTTGCCCTCCTGCCTCTCAAGATGTCCCTGCTATCTCACTCCCAGCACGGTACGTCAGTGGCGCCACTTTTTTCTTTTGCCACTCGTGATGCCTTTTTCCTTCTTTTCGCAATGCCTGGGTACCTAGGTGGGGGCAATAAGTGAGCGCAACTCGACACAGCCATGACAAATGCGATAATTGTATGAAGCTCAGATTACTCGGCGGTGGAGTAAAAGCGGGTTCCTCGCAGTACTCTCGAAGGTGCTTGACGGATAGACCGTCCCAAAACCAAGCTTTGGGCTAGATGCGCAGGCATTGCTCGAGTTGCGGTGAAATGGGAAAAGGGTGGAGGGGTATTAAGGGTTCGGCCTCGGGCAAGAATGGTTTTTCAAAAGCCGTAGCCACGACAGATCCATAGGGAAGGCCGTATCGGTTGTTGTTCCACAGCGTAAATTTAGCGTTGTAGGAAGTTATCATGCCCAAGTCGGCGCAGGTCCAAGCATTGGGGTCGCGGCAGGGCAAGCATTCCGAGGCTGTACAGATGACGACAAGGCGAAGGGAATACATCAGCGAAGTTATCATGCCCAAGTCGGCGCAGGTCCACAGCTCAGTGTGCGCCGGACAGGGACCAAGTCGGACAGTCTAAAGGATTATCGAGACAACTCCTCCCCGTCCCTATTGGGGTAGGATCAAACTTTGTCGGTGCAGTCAACGGGCGCGCACCTAGACGACGACGCGATCCACAGTGCGTGAATAGGGGCCCCACAACCCATGCATCGCCCACTTACTCCTCGAGGTCGTTGATGGCACCGTAAGAGCACCTCAATGGGGCATAGCGAGTGCAGTGCAGGCCCTGTTGTTCTTGAAGAGCGAGGCGCAAGACACGCAAGCATCATCTGTGATACAGATATACAGATCAGATTCGTGCATCAGTACACAGTGCCGCAGAAAACATTACGCTGGCCTCGGTGAGAGGCGATGGAGGCGGGGGAGTGAAACTAGGTCGTAAAGTAAACAATGGAAGGCTTCTGTGGAGCGTGCCGAGATGGGGTAGCGAGCGGAGAGTAGGAGGGCCGAGGAGGAGGAACAGAACTCACCGATGAGAACCTCGTGTCCCTTGCAAGGACTACGCTTCCTGGCTTGGGGGACCACCTTCTCCAGTCTGCGGGTGGCAGTTGAAATGACTGGAGGGAAGAACAAGCACAGCGGCGACGATGACACCGGAGCGAGCGAACAGCATTCCGCCCCGCAAAGGAGGATGGAAAGGGGCCCGACCAGAGATCGACGTTGGGCGGTGTTTTGGAGCCGATGGGAAGTTCGAGATGGTGGAAAACTTAAAGGAGGGGACGAAGGAGAGGAATCGAGAGACGAAGCGCGATGATGATCCGGAGAGGATGAGCGTAAAACAGAACCTAGGATTTTTGTCATGGGTAGGTAGGTGAAAACACGAATAGGCATGCTGACGCGTTCTGTTCATCACGGTCACCGCGAAAGCTGCCAGGATCTTGGTACCCGCGTCGCGCGCATGCTGATTCCGAGCCGCGAGTTCTGCCGGCCGCCGAGTCCAGGCTGTAGACTAAAGAGCTAAATGATGACTGCAACTGCCGGTGTGCCATCCGCGTGAGAACCCTTTATCACTCGCGAGATCCACTAGACTCATTTCTTACATACCTATCGAGTTCATGTACCTACCTAGGTAGGAAGGTAGGTAGGCGGGCAGTTTAGATAGGTAGCTCGCAAAATTGTGGGTACGGCGATACCACGATGCGTAGAGCCACCGCGCAGCCTTGCAACGGTCATTAACCGACGTTAGAAATATCGAGAGCAAATCGCACTCGCTCACGCCGAGGACGAGCTGTCCGAGAAAGCAAGTCATGAGAAATAACATCCATTTCTATTACGATATGCAGCTTTGCGCAAGAAGAGCATCACAAAGGACCGAAAGCAAACATGGGGAAGAAGCAAAGAAGTGTCCGTCCCGCATCCGGTCGCTGCCGGGCTGGGGGTTAATCATTCTGATCTGATCTGAGGTTAGACAAACAAATGGGGCAATATGATAATATACTCGTAAACCTCGGCGATCAAGGAGACAAAGAAGCTGAAAGAACTTGGAGAAACTTAAGAACAGACACAGATGCCATCTTGGCCACAATCGGGATAAGCGGAAGAAGGGCGTCTTTCGGTGTAGCTCAAGCAGGTCGGGATGAGGACATGAGGCGTAGAGTCGTCGTGAGAATACAGTGTAAGGGTTGTATCAAGCGCCTCAGAGTTGCGGGGGTGCAGCGCCAGGCGGCAGGGAGCCGCCCCCTGAGGTCGGAGAGAAGACGGCGTCCTGTCCCCCTTGGGACGGCCTTGAGCGCTGATGCGACGATGTGTGACCTTGCTGCGATGGTCTACGCGTACGTTGGACGATTCTCACGCCTTCCGAGCCCGGAACAGGTCCCGCATCTACAAGGCTGACGCCGCGTGGCTTGCTCGGCTGGCGCACAGGTCTCGACGTGTCGGTAGCGTTGGACGCCGTAGGAACGACGCTCGAGCGACCGGAGCGACCTTGCGACTCGTCGGACGGTGTCGAGCCCCTCCCGACCTCAGCTGGGAAACTCGCCGTCGAGTCGAGAGCCGTAGAAGCTCTCTGTTGCTCGCTGAGGATGGCCTCCCTTTCCAACTCGTCACTGTCATAGCCCTCGGCGAAGCGAGGGTACTCGTGCGCGTGCCCCGGGTGGAACGAGGTCGTCGAAGAGTGCGGGCTAGCCACTTGTTGCGCCAACGGCGCAGGGAGCTCGAGCTGGGTAGGGTAGCGGGGAACGGTGCTCAACGAAGCGCTGGCTGGCAGAGAGTTGTACGTATCGGTTGAGACGATCGAGTGGCGGTAGCTCGTCGAGCGGTGTGGGGAGCCGTGACGGACGTGCGCGTTCAAAACGTCGTAGGCCGAGTCGCGCGAGAGCGTTCCCGCTCGGTAGCGACGATCGCGTTCAAAGTCGGCCCATCGCTTCATGACGATATTGCTGCTGTCAAACGTGCCGTCCTTGTCGGAGTGCGAACGTCCATCGTCACCCGCGACCTTGCGAGTCTGACCCCACGAGAAGTCGTCCATGTGCAAGAAGGCGTAGACAGGGAGAACAAAGTTCCAGATCGGCAGCGACAGGAGATAGACCATCATCCAGCCGAGGTATTCGACCTTGCGCGACGTGACGACGATGAGAATTGCCGGGATACCGAGAATGATGGCCAGTAGGATGAGAGAGAGGACAGGTTTGGTCGTGCCGGGGATGATGGCGATGACAATGAGATATCTGTGGGACGGGCGATAAGTTCGATCAGTCTCAGCGTAATACAGTATATTGCGCAGCGCGTCATAAACTCACGTGGTGAAGGCAATGGCAGCAGGCAAGACCAAGGTACCAGCTAACTCCATGAAGATGACGAAGCGCATCGAGAAGCAGAATACACCGCAAAGATCGGGGACTTTGAATAGCTCGAACAAGTTGTGTACGGTCGAGTTGATCCAACGACGACGTTGCGACAGAAGGACTCGGAACGTGTCAGGGACCACAGTCTTGCACACGGCCTGGGGGCAGAACATCATTTTGCGGCGCGGGAAGGTCGAAAGCATCAACGTCGTCAAGTATCGATCTTCTCCGAGGAGCAGCAGGTTCTTCTTGTGTAGCGTATCGACGACGTTCTCCGAGTAGTGCATGACGATGTCGGGGTTCGCGAGCACGGGCACCCAGTATCCGTCGGCTCCTTTTGGCGCCTTGATGCGGTACATCGAGAAGCAACCGGGCAAGCAGGTCACACCACCAAACATGGATTCGAACGCCTTCGTCAAGTGATGCGACACGTAGTATTCGAACACTGCAAGATCAACTTCTCGTCAGCACTCATCCAGAGCAAACACCAGTTTGACCATGCTCACCTTGGATCATCGTTACCCACGTTTCGCTCTTGTTCGCGATCTTTGTCTCACCACACAATCCCATGATTTCCGGGTCGTGGACCATGCACGAGATCATGCGCGAGACCGAATCAGGGAAAATTTTGGTGTCGGCATCGACCATGAGGACGACCTCGTATCGGTCCGGCGAGATACCGGTGCATCGCCACAGCGAGTTGAAGAACTCGTACTCGAACGTCGTCATGCGCTCATCGAACATGACCTTTTGCAGGAAGCCCATCAACATGACCTGCGAATCACGCTTGCCTCGGTTGCCCGGTTTGGGATCGTTGATCTCGGACGGGTTGCCGATCTTGGCGACGAGTACGATCGGCACGCGCTGTTGCTTGCTCATTTCGACGGTGTTGTTGTCATAGTCGTAGAAGCCGGCGAATATCTTGGCCTGGTTATGTGCTTTGTGCCCATCGGCGATGGCGACGTACGACTGCGGCTCGACCTCTTCGACCGGCACAACGAGCTCCTTCATCATGCCGAGCACGATCTCTGGCGTCGTGAGGCGATTACCCGATCCCTTAACCATGCCGTCGGCGATGACGAGGATGACCTTATGCGAGTTGGGGTAATCGGTCGTCGAAAGCGAGTCGAGGGTGGTGCGCAAGCCCTCAATGGACTCGGAGTAGGCCGTGACGAGCAAGATGGAATGCACGAGGGGGTAGTTGAACGGCTGGTAGTCCGCCGGGGGTTGCGCGGCGACGTCACCGAGAGGAAAGGGGCAGCCGGGACCGTTACCGAGGGAGTCGCCGGTGGGGGAGCGAGACATCATGTCGTAGTTGAAGACCGAGGGGGGAAAGGAAGCCGAGCTGGGCGACGCAAGCCCACCGGGCGAACCAGGTGGGGAGTTGCGCATCGCGCCGCCGAGGAAGTTCTTGCTGCTGAGACTGGGCGCCATCGACTTGCGGTACTCGCCGTACTTGTTCTCCGCACGCGGTGATGTGACTCCTGAGCCGGCGGCATGTGCCTTGAGCAAATCACCGCGAGAGAATCGACTCTTGTTCGGCAGCATCGACTTGCGTTGCAACTTGACGTTGGGGCGGAAGCGCGCCGGGGCCGGGCGATAGATGTCCTGGGTCCAGTTCTCAATCTCACTTGCACGTGCGCGTCGTTGCTCGTACGTCTCTTGAGGGAAACGACCGATCTTCCACGACAAGAACCAGCCAAATATGACGGCCATCGCGAAACGGATCACCACGACGCCGATGATGACAACCAGTGACACGTAGAGCACGACGTCGGACGCGACACAGCCGATCGAGTTCGAGTCGACGAAACCGACGCGGATCGTGTCGACGAGGCATTCGGCGACGCGTCGCTGCTTTGTTGAGACCATGTGCGCCGTGATGTCGGTCGCGGTGAAGGTCGAATTCGGGACCATGAGCGCATCAAAAATAGCAGGGAACGTGACTTGCGTTTTGTCGAGCCACGTCAGCAACGAAAAGTCGAGAACAGCTCTGTGTGAAGTAGCAAATACAACTGCGAGTCAGCCCCGAGCGTTCAGACGGCAAGGCACACGAACACGCAAAGTTGTGACCTACCCATCGTAGACACCCAAATTTCTCGATGCATTTTTGAGGTCACTCCATTCGAAGTAGACCTGTCCCTGCGACTTGAGCTTGCTGAAGGCGGCGCGAGCGTCGGCTTGCGTGTGGCACAGTCGTCCTTCGGAGTAGCCCGTCAAGTTGCGCGTGCTCGTTCCGTACTGGTTGTAAATGTTGCAGGGAAAGTACCAGCCGAGCTTATTGCCAGAGGTCGGGATCCCGGTGCCCGCGGTTGGGGTGATGACGTCGAGGCACTTTTCGTTGACCTTCTGGAAAAGGAACGAGCCGTCCATCCCACCGGCGCCAAAGGACGAGTAGAGCGGGTTCGTGCCGGCGCCGATTCCGTACGCTTCGACGTGGGTGAAGTTGTTGAGGTCATAATCGTAACCATGAAAGATCATCGAGCCTCCTTGGATCGTGTTGTGGCGGTAGCGCAGTGGCGGCGTGCCACACACGGAGCTGGTGAAGCCGAATGTCAAAAAACCGACCGCAGCCATGCAAGTGGCGATGATGCAGAGCATGCCGATCTTCTCCCGCCACGCATCACGACGATCTTTGGAACGCAGACCTGTACATAGAACCCAGAGTTCGCGCGTCAGTGGCTGGCATCATCGACTCTCGCAGCAGCGAGCGCAGACCGCAAGCAGCGCAGCGCGGAGAGCGGAACTCACCAAAACACTTGAGCACGGCGGACGGGACAAGAATGGTGACGACTTTGCAGAAGACCATCCACGGACCAAGAGGCTGTTTCTGCATCTTGGACATGCGACTCTTCTCGTATGACTCTCCGGCCATCACGACCTGGTTCGATGCACCCGATTGAAGGTTGTTGGGGCGGCGCAGCGTCGTGCCTCGCTTGAACATGCTCAGCCCGGTTTCGGTCGCCATGCCTTCCTCGCGGCCGAGCACGCTCTTGCCTCGACGAAGGCCAGTCCCTGATCCCGGGCTCGCGGTCGAGTTCCCTGCCACGATGGAGGGGTCAATATGGGACAAGCCAGCGGTCGCGGTGTGGCCCGTCCGGGATACTGCGGCGACGCCTCGGCCCTCGAGCTCCATCACTGCGGCGTGCTGGCGGTAGTTGTACAGCCGATGCGACTCATCGACGCGCTCTCGATCGGGTCGCACAAGCGACTTTTTCCTTCGGAATCCGTTCCCTGCCGCACTCAAGCCCGTTGCTGTGGCCGAGGTGTCGTTGCTGCTGAGGTGATGGGGGTTCTGTGACGAGCCCCCCCCGGACGGCGGTTCACCCGTCGCGCCTCCGCCGCCGGAGCCGGAGCCGAGCAGGTTCGCGCGAGATGCATCGAACACGGAGAACTGCACCCTCGATGACGAAGCACCCGCGACGGCGGGCACCGACAGATCGGACCCGTCCGCGTAAGGGTTGGGCATCAACGGCGGTCGAGACGGCTGAGGGTCCTGGGCGTAATAGGAGGGCGCGGACAGATCGGTGCCGCTCGACGATTGTCGATTGATGGACGGCGGCAGTGCCTGCGCTCGCTGTGGCCTCGAACCGACGCCCAGCGCGGACGGGGGAGCCGATCGAGCCGGTCGTCCAAAGTCTTCCATTGTCTCGGACGTGTTGGGTCAGACTCTGTCGTCAATGCTCTTCGAACTGACAGACGAATGGCAGTAGGGGATCGACGGCGACGGCGGACCCAGCTGGATGGGGGCGAGCGTTTGCTGGCGCGCCGGCGGGGTGCGACGACACTTGGGTGCTTCGGAGCCCAATTGAACCAATTCCTAGCGTTTGGTCACACCAGAGGCGAAAGAGCGCTCGGGGCGTCGTTGCAGTCGTAACAGAGCTCGATCCAGTCGGATCGAAGGGTCGTGAGCTTCGAACGAGGTCGCAGTGGAGACGGAGCAAGGGACCGAGCCAAGTTCCGGGGGGGCGACGGCGTCGATCTGGTGTTTGTGACCGGGAGAGGAGAGGGTTAGGAACGGGCTACGGGCACATACGACGGGCGGCGCCGACGGCCTGCGCTGGCCTGCGCACGCGAAAGGAGCGGGTGCGCGCGAATACTCTTATTCACAGATTCCACGTTTCAATTGCGAAAGGTGAAAAGCAAAGCCCATCGCGATGGTCGGCATTGCGCGTGCACAAACAACCGAAGGCCCAGCATGCCACCACCTGCAACCTCTCGAGTCCTTACCTCTGCGCAAACCTCGGGCTTTGGCGCACGCGATTAGTAGGTATGTTGTTTGTCATCTGCCTACGCCAATTAAGACTTCATTTTTTCTTCTGCAACATCACCTTCATCCAGCTCCTTAGCCCGCAATCTCATGTGGTGAACTGCACCAAGTTCAACGGCCTGCCCTTCAATCTCGCCATCGTGCTGAGCGGTGTGCACCCGCGTGCGGGCTGATAGCGCTAGCGCCAAGTCCAAGCGCGCCCCACCCGGCGCAGTGGCGGTCAGCGGCGGTGACGGTCGAACGTTAGGAGAGAAGCAAGATCATCGACCCGTCAATCGTCCCGTGCCACGGACGTCAGGCACTCGTGGCTTCTTGATAGGGTACTCTTAAGTAGGGCGACCCCTGAAGGTCTAGCCGGGACAAACAACGCTCTCTAATTTCAAACTCTCATGTTTCGGGAGCGGTGAGACAATCGTCACTGGCGGTCCATCGCCTGAACCCATATCCTGCAAATAGGTTTTCATTCACCGTGCGTTGGCGATCCTTGCATCGTCTCTAACTTCACCGAAAGAACGGGTTTTCTGTTGAGCTGTCAACGCCGGACAGACAACTCGAATCTTGCCACTAGTAACTCAACCTCTAGGAGGAGACGTCTGATCGTCGAAGCTCAGCCACTGAAAGCAGGTTCCAACGGATACAGGAAGGCCGCTCTCGAGAGGTTGTCAACATCTTCTGAATACAAGTAGCATATACGTAGAATGAAGTCTAGTCACAAGGTTATATTCCAAAAACATCTTGAGCGGGCCCCTAACCCTCATCGTGCTCATTCCTCGTCCTCATCCGAATCAATGATCATCTTCCGCCTCTTAACCGCCGCGCCGGCAGCCTTCGCATTCGCAACTTCCCCTTCGTCTTCGCTATCGCTCATCCCCCTCTTCTCCGACGAAACATGATCCCCATTCGTCGGTAAAGGACCGACAGAAGAAGCGGACGTGGACCTTTCTTTCCCCGTCACGTTCGTCCCCGTTCCCGGAGACGCCGTCCCAACATCCTCCTGCTCTGAAGACGACGACGACGACGAAGAAGAAGAAGACCGCTTCTGACCTTTCTCCTTCCTCGCCTCCCTCCTTAGAACCTCCAACCTGTCCTCATCCAAGTCCGATTCGTCCGAAACATCCACTTCTCGAATCGGCGCAAACTCCTTGTTCTTCTTCGGTCGACGACTGACACGTTCGCTCTTGTCCTTTTGGAGCTTCTTCGGGGCGGTCTTGGCTTTGGCTTTAGTCCCACCTGTTGTGGAGGCCGATTCGATCTCGCCTGCTGCCAATTTGGCTCGTAACTGAAAACGATCAAAGCCGATATCAGCATTCTACTCAACGCACCCCTGTCTGCCAAGAGATGAATCAGACTCACCTCAGCTTCCCTCGCAAAGAACCTCTGGTCCTCGAGCTCATCATCGTCCGAGTCCTCAATAAACTGAGCACTCTTATAAGCGACCATATCCTCCCTCCCCTTCCTGACCCTCTTCGTAACCTTTTTCACCACCTCGATCAAGTTCCCTTCCTCATCATATTCAGGCGTGTCTTCTCGACGTGTACGACGTTTGACGGGTTTGCGTTTCTTGCGCAGGTAGTCGGCTGCGGTCTTGCCGTTTGGATCGACGGGGTCGAGGAGGAAGTTTTCGATCGTTCGAACGTCACCGTCTAGTGTTGCTGGCATGAGGGATGATGGAATGCTCCAAATCAATTCGGTCGAGTCGTCATCTGTACGGAAAATCACAGAAGAATCAGCAACTCAAAACCCCCGATAACAACCTTTCCCAATCGTGGAGAGTACTCACTCTCCCTACTCTCCCAATTCAACAACCCCATCAACAACCTCAAAGTCGCATTACCCGTCACCTCCTCTTTCTGCCTCGTCCCTTCCTCGAAAACCAATTGATGAGGCATGAACTTGTCGATCGCGAGTTTGGAGGGACCCTTCAACGTCGCGGCTTTGCGTCGGATCGCTTCGTCCGAATCAGGTTCCTTCTCACCACCCTCAGCGGCAAGTTCGGCATCGAGAAGAGCAGCTGATGCCCCGTCGGTGGTGAGAACGATTTCGGTTCGTGCGGCTGAAGCGAGGGTGAGTTGGGCGAGCACGAATTTGACGAGGGAGAGATCATCGGCGTCGACGAGGCATGCGACGGCGATGCCGATTTGTTGGGTTAGACTGAAACCGGGCGTGACTTCGACTTCGCCTGGGATCTTGAACTGGTGGTCAAGGATGAAAGAGGATCAGTACGTGTTTGGTGTCTACGTGCTCAAGGATGGACAACGTACCCTGAAGCCCGGTCCGGCCTCATCGTCCGAAGAAGCATATGGGTCGACCTCGCCCATCCTCATCTTGCTCAATTGCGACCTCGTCTTGGGGAAGAAGCACTGCAACATAACTCCAACAACATCAGCCCACCTTCCCTTCCCGTGCTCCCTCATTCCATTACTGACCTCAAGTAGCAACAACGGTTTCTCTTTGATGGCCTTGAAGAACTTCTTCAAAATGAACTCGATCAGTTTCTTGAGATCGGTCGTCGCTTGATCCCTTGCGATTCGAACATGATCATCGTCCAAGATCCGTTTGAAGAGATCCAAGACTGATGGCTTTGAGTTGTAGAACGCAAGTGTCAGTCTCTTCCGGCTCCACGAGCACAGGTGTAGAGAAACGCGAGACTGACTTTGAAGAACAATCCCTCGGATTTACTCTTGACCGCTTGACGGTGCATCAAACTGACGATCCGTTTGAGTTGTTCGGGTGTCTTGAAGGATTTGTATGATTCGAGGTAGGTCATGCAGGTTTGGAGAACGCCCTCGTCGGCGAATTTCTAGAGTAGAAACCCGAAAAATCTCTGATCAGCAAAATGGTCTTGGGGATCGGGTCCGCGGGTTGGGTGTTCTTGCCTCCTCGAACTTTGCAAATTCAAAAGCGTGTTCGCCGAACGAGACGACCGACCGATCAACCTCATCCTCTTCCTCGTTCCCACCGAGGCCGAACTCATCCTCTTCATTGTCCCCATCCTTCTTCTTGCCTGTGCGCTCTCAGAACCCCAATAATGAGCACTCCTCCACACCCAACACCATCCGCCTGAACGTACCTTTCTTCTTTCGACTCTGTCCCGCCTTTTTCTTCCTCACATACATATAAGCCTTACTCTTGGCATACCTCTCCAACATCCTCAACAACACATACGCCAAATTGATGACCGAATCCAAATACTTGTGCGATTGCGTGTTGTATTTTGTCACGACGGTGACGACCATGTCGAGCGTTTCGGCTTCGTAATAGATTTTGTTTTGCAGGATTTCGGCGACGTCGATGTGGTCTGGGATACCAGAGGCGGCTAGAGCTTCGATCACGAGGAGCTGTACGGGGTCAAGTGTCGCAAAGAATCAGCGACAATCCCCCCCCCCCCCCCCCCCCCCCCAAAAAGTTAACCCCTGACTCCCGCTTTCAACTCTGACTCACAATTTGTGTAAAACATTCAATTCCGGCATGCAAATCCATCCAAAGCGGTGGTTTTTCCTCCAAAGCGACCTTCATCCTCTGCGTCACGAACGCAATGCTCTGCGTCTCCGTCATCTCGGCGATCAAACCGAAATCATGCCCCTCTTCACTACTCGGATCGATCCCACGAGCTTGTTCGTCCGCGTAGACGAGAAGGAAGAATTCGAGAAAGAACCGGGATAAGAAGAGGAATCGGATGGTATCGGATTCTTTGACCTTCATGCGTTCCATGCGGATGTCTTTGAGCACGGAGGAGAAGAAGGGGTTGAATGCTGAATCGATGAAGGAGAGGGCGACGCGTCGGAGGACTTTGATGGCTGACGGTTGGAGAATTGATGGAGGGGCAAGAGCATCCTGTGAGATCGTACAGAGGCTCGATAAGTCAGAGTCCGCGAACGTTCGAGCCCGGGAAACCCGAGTTATGTCTTGCACTCCAACGCACATCAACTCGGTACTTTTTCGCTTTGGTCTTCTTGATTTGATCCATCGTTTGTTCAGCACCCCTCGACAACGACGACTGCTTGTGCATGATGTACTGATGTCCGTCCTGTATCTCGAAAACCGACTCATACATTGGTCAGCGTTCACTCATTATGCCCCTTAAGCCTTTGGTGAGAACTTGCCGATTTGAGCGCGACGGTGGTACCGAATCTCGAATGCCTCGTATTGCCCAACCTCGCCGCGGCTTTCTTCTCCTTGCCTTCAGAGTCCAAAAGATCCTTCAAGCGATTCTCCGTGACCTACGAGCAGCATCCGTTAGTCATCGAAAGCCGTCTTTCATGTTCAACTCACCTCCATGAACTCACCTTATCTGAAGCAACCATCAACTCATTCGGTCTCGCACACCTAAACACCAAATGCAGAATATCCAACACGACCATATTCCAAGGCGCGTATTCTGACGAGGTCGAATTGTGTGCGATGGCGACCAAGAGATCAAAGATGCCTTCATCGTACATTTGAACGATGAGAGAGGATTGCAGTTGGGCTCGTTCGATCGCTTCGGACGATTCAGAGCGGGGTGGACGGTCGACCATTGCGACGAGGTTACGGAAGGTGTAGAGGATTAAGGAGATGACGCTCTCGTCTTTGGTAGTACGATCGCTGTAGGGGCGAAGACGGCAGTGAGCTTGGCCTTGTAAGTGTTGAGGAGAAAACTTGCTCCGCTCACTCACCGACGAGTTTTTGACAAACTAGGTGTCATGAGTCGGAGCATGACCCTGAGCACATCATTCCTCAGAATGATGGATTTGTACGTCAACTGCGCGTCGATCAGGGAGGTGTAGTCCTGCGACTTTTTGAGCTCGTCGTGGGTTTTCGCCTCTTGTAATTCGGCGACGACGTCGATCGGCCAGGTCATGGCTCCGATCAATTCGACTGGAGGGAAAGGACAACATTCAGTAAGCCTCATATCCATATGATTTTTCACGCAACAAGTTGCAACGTACCACAAGCCAAACCTATTCGTTCCCCTTTGGCGCCCGACTCCAAGGTCGCGAGCAGGATGGGGACCAGATCATTCTTGAGCAATCCGACGTCGTAAAAGATCCTTGCGACCGTTCGATCGTCGTCCTTTTCGTCCATCCGCCAGAAACGTTTCAAGTCTTTCAAGCAGCCTGTGCGCGCCAACAAGATGTTTCAAGGACGATCAGTTTTTTCAGAATGGGGCGAGAAAGTGAGGGGCTTTGCTTTCGAAACGCGTCGAGCCACGCTGTACGCGGTCTGCTCCAGCAAGAACGGGGTGAGAACGTACCGACGACTTGATCACCCAACGAATACGCCGAAAAGATCTCGCCATCGACGTCCTTGAACTCTTCGACACCGCCCAAGGCCGTACACAGCGAGGCGATCGGCGGTTTCAACGCGAGGTATTTCCTGGCCGTATCCAAAGGATCAGCTTTACTCGTTCTCGCTCCATCACGTGAACACGTACTGACCTTGATCTAGCGGACAGTCCAGGATCGAAACCGGCTTCATCGTCCTCATCATCGTCCGGCCGGTCTCCTTCGCGCTCGTCGCCCGCTCGACTACCGCGATCGGTCCGACTATCCGCCTCGCTGTGCAGTTCTTCCCCACCATACCGTTCGGCTCGATCGTCATCATCGTCGTCGGCGTACCGTGAAGAGTTCATTTTTCGGTGCCGGAAGTTGGGGAGGTGAAGGCGGAGCGAGGGAAGGCTGGAAGAGAACCGAGGACGGGACTGCGCGTCTCGGCCGACGCGTCATAAACCGAGCTGGGACGCGCCTCGACCCGCACCGAAAGCGCGTCCAAACGCCGGCGCACCATCATCGTCTACGCTTTTCCCCCGCCCCCCCCCCCCCCTTCTCCCTCCCTCCTCCCAAGCGGGCAATGATGTCGTTCCCGTCCTCGTCCTCGAAAGCGCACTCGCGACCGATCGCCTCTTCGTCCAACGCCAATGCCTCCCCCCTTCTAAGCCGACAAAAGCACTCGGTCCCGTCCACCTCCACCTCGACCCCGTTCCGCCTGTCCTCGGACCAACTGTCCGAGATTCGCGAAGCGTTCGAGTTGTTCGACCACGATCGGGATCAGCAATTGGATTACCACGAGTTCAAAGTATGTCTGCGGGCGTTGGGGTTCGATTTGAAAAAAGCCGAAGTGGTGAGGTTGTTGAAGGAGGCGAATGGGGTCGGCCATGCGAACGTGGGCGCGGGCGTCGGGGTCAACGTTGGGGAGATGAGGATCGGCTACGACAGGTTTACGAGTCTTGGTTAGTTCGTCGCCGAGTATGGAGGCGGGGCACGAGTCGTCGGCCCGAGAGCTGATCGTGCTTGGGGGGCAACCCACACCCACAGTCGAAGGTATGATTCAACGAAGGGATCCGATGCTCGAATTGAAACGCGCGTTTCGACTCTTTGACGAGGAGGGGACGGGCAAGATCTCGTTGGACAACTTGCGCAAGGTCGCCAGTGATCTCGGCGAACAACTCGGAGACGAAGAATTGTACGCTCACGCGAGTCACTTTGCGAGAGCGCGCTAGAGCTAGAGCTGAGATATCTCTCTGGTGGCTTATGCAGACGAGCCATGATTGACGAATTCGACTTGGATCAGGACGGCATGATCAACGAGGCCGAGTTTATGAGGTTCGTCGGCGCTCTGTTTGTGCCGATCCGATCGCCAGCCGAGCTGACCCTTGCTGCAGTATCATGGCCGACGATGTATGAGTTGCTGTTGGGGTGGTATTCCCCTCGTTGTCTCTCTTTGTAATTCAGCATCAAAGAAGTAACCTACTCGCCCCTCTCGTGTCTGATCGTCCGCACCGCGCGCAAGACTCGTTCCAATTGGCAGAATCCGTGCTGACTCGTATCCTACAGCTGCTCCTCCCTCTCCTGCTGGGCGACGACCGCAGCAGCGGATTCCCTCTGCCTCGACGCCTTGAGCACTTTGATCAATTCAAACCTCTTGCGTTTCGAAACGGGTTTACAGTTGCGTATTTCGACTCGATCACCGATGACGCATTGCGATAAAGGGTCGTGGATGAGGTATTTCTTGTGCGTTTTGAACGACTGTTTTCGGGAGAGAGGAGGGGGGGTATTTGGCGCAAAGCACACACGATGCTCTATCGGCTCTCGCTCACCTTTAATGTCTTGTGATGGGTCTGCTGACGCTCGACGGTGACGGTCGTCGTTTGGGCCGCGACGCCGGCTTGGGTCACCAGGCCGTTCAGCACCAGGCCTTTGGGCAGCGCATAGCGCGAGGGTGGCGGTGGTGATGTAGAGGACGGCGAGGGGTTGGAGGAGGTGGAGGTGGAAGTGGATGCGGTCCAAGAGGAAGAGGAGGTGTGCAATGCGGAGGAGAGCGCGGAGGAGAGCAGGGGCGGGCGCCGCGCGAGGACGGTCGTGGAGCAGGTGCACGAAGGGAGCGTCGTTGTGACCGCTCGTCGGATGAGGCCGGACATGTTTCGCTGCTGTTGGGTGAGGTGCTGCAGGAGCTGCAGGCCGGCGAGAAAGAGAGACACACCTTGCGTTGGATCGCGCGCTCTGGTGTGCTGGGGGGCGGGCTGGAGCGTGAACTTGAGCTCGGACCGCTTTTGCGAACGAGCGAGCGCAAAGCCGGCACAGCAGTCAACCCGCCGTCGGCGTCGGCCTTGTTCCCTTTCACCACTCACCCCCGCGTACATCGTCGAACGCCCCGAGCGGCGCTACCTCGACATGACAGTATCCACCACCACAAGATCGCTCCTACTACGATCCCCGCGCTGTCCCCCCCTCTGCACCGCAACACGGCCCACGCTGCTCCCGTCCTCGCCGCTTCGTCATCCACCCCGACGAGCACTCGCGACCACCTCTCCCCGCCGCTCGACTCCCACCTCGGCCGATGTCTTGCCGTTGGAGGTCACCAGCCTTCCGAATGGAGTCCGAGTAGCGACCGATCCTGCACCGGGCCACTTTGTTGCCGCGGGCATCTACGTCGATGCCGGCAGTCGATACGAGAGTGACCTGACCCGAGGCAGCGGTCACATGGTCGATCGATTAGGCTTCAAGGTACACGCCATCTTGAGAACAGTCCAACCATACCACGTCCCGACTGACCCTGGCGTTCTCGTATCCTTCTACAGAGCACCTCGAACCGCACCTACGAGCAAATGGCCAAAGAGATCGAGCAACTCGGCGGCCAATTTCTGTCCTCTTCGTCGAGGGAAACGATCATGTACCAAGCCACAACATATACCCATTCGCTCGATTCGGTCGTATCCCTCCTCTCGGATACCGTCCTGAACCCTTTGATCACGCCGGATGAACTTGATCAGCAGCGCGATGCGGCACTGTGGGAGATTGGCGAGATCAAGACCAAACCCGAGATGATTCTCCCCGAAGTCTTGCACGAAGTCGCTTTCCAGCACAACACCCTGGGCAACCCTCTCCTCTGCCCCGAAGACCGACTCCAAACCATGGACACGAGCACGCTCAAAAATTTCCTCAAGATGTGGTACAAGCCCGAACGGATCGTCCTCGCCGCCGCAGGGGTCGAACATGATCGCATGCTCGACTTGGCCGACAAGTACTTTGGTCATCTCGAAAAGGGGGTAGGCGTAGGCTCGACGATTACCCCTACCACTTCCTCAAGCCTCCCTTTCGTCCCGAGTGCTACACCCACCTCCACCCCCACCTCGGCATCAACAGCCTCGTCCTCGCTCTTCCGCCACCTCTCCACCTCTGCCACGTCCTCGGCATCCCTAGCTTCTTCCTCCGCTTCACCCTCCCCCCTCGACCCCACTGGCTTCGATTACCTCTCCACCGCCCCCGCGACGTACACAGGTGGTGAACTCTACCTCGATAATCCCGATCTCGAATTCACGCACATCTACATAGCCTACGAAGGTCTATCCATCCACGACCCAGACATTTACGCCCTCGCGACCCTCCAAGTCCTCCTTGGAGGAGGAGGTTCTTTCTCCGCCGGTGGTCCAGGCAAGGGGATGTATTCCCGCTTGTACACCTCCGTCTTGAACCAACATTACGCCGTCGATTTCTGCGCCGCCTTCCATCATTGTTATCTCGATTCGGGTCTCTTCGGTCTAAGTATCGCCGTGAACCCTACATGGATCGCTTCCGCGCCTTGGGTCTTGGCCAACGAATTCGACGCCATCACTCGACCGACGAGGGGAGGGATCGATCACGGCGACGTTCAAAGGGCCAGGAATCAGTTGAAGAGTTCGTTGATGATGGCATTGGAATCGAGGATGGTTCAAGTCGAGGATTTGGGACGACAAGTTCAAGTTCACGGAAGGAAAACGCCTATGCAAGAAATGGTCGCCTTGATCGATCAAGTCGGCCTGGACGATATCTATAGAGTTGCAGGGAGGATTTTGAGACCCAAGAAGAGTTCGATCGTGGGCGATCGGAAGAGGAGTGGCAAACCGACTATCGTGGTGCAGGGTCAATTGAATGGGTTACCGGATATCCCGGGGACGTTGGCGAGGAAGGGGTTAAATGGCGAGCCATAAGTGGGGTCTTTCTTAGGACGCAGCCTTTTTTTGTTTTTGTATCCCCATAACGGACACCCACCTCTTCTTTTCTGTCTTGTAATCTGGCTACCCAATTCAAAACACCCAATGTGTGAACGAATGCGATAATTGCAGCAACGAGCACGAAGAAGATGCGGGTCCTACGAGCAAACAGCGAAAGAAGGCTTCTATCCGAACCGAAGACCCCTCAAAGCTCATCCCTCCTCCTCTCTTGCCCTTCCTCCTCTCCATCTTCCCCTTCAGCCTCCTCCCACTTCCTCCCAAAAGCCTCCGTCAACCTCTCATACTCCTTCGAGACCTTGACCTCCTCCAACTCCTTCTTCCCAACATCCTCATCCCCATCATACCCAATAGGTCCAGCAGGGGGACCCCCTCTGCCCCCTACACCCCCTACTCCTACTCCGGGTTGCGCTTTGATCTGTTCCAAGGCGGTTTTGAGGGCGCCTGCTAGACCTCCCGGTGCGTCGACGGGGATGACCAAGGGTTTGACGATCGTCCCCGCCGCTCCTGCTCCTGCTCCTGCTCCTCCTTGTCCTTGGCCTACACCTCCACCTCCATCCCCAGCAGCACCAGCAGCACCAGCAGCAGCAACAGGTCCTGGCCCCTCGCCGTGCGCCCCATCCCCCGGTAAGAGAAGCGCATTCAAAGCCTTGGCCAATTCTTGCATGTTCTCCACCCGACCCAACTTATCATCACCCTCTTTGTCCTCTCTCTTCTCCCCTGCCTTCGCATCAAGTTGAGCCAACAACTGTGCCTTCATCTCCTCCAAGGAAATCGGCTGAGCATCGTCAGTGGTGATGGGTAGAGTTATCGAACCGGCTTCACCTTCGGCGGGAGCCATGATAGCCGCTTCGAGTACTTCGCCCGTTGTCGGGTCGTACACCAATTCAAAGTCGATACTTTTCCCCCACTCCTCGCCTCCGCCAGGGTCCTTCGGAGCATTGAGGTCGGTTCCGATCTCCTCCGGTGCGATTCGTTGAGGCGTTACTTGATCTTGTTGCGGTTGTTGTTGTTGTTGTTGTACCGTCGCAGGTACGGTAGGGTACGTCTTCTTGGGCAATCGATGCCCCGCCAAAACCTCCTCCTGATCGTCTCGAACGACTGGCGGTGCCGTCGGCACTTTGGGCGCATCGACGCTTTCTCTCAAATGACGAACGACGGCTCGACATTCGATCGCCAAAGGACCCCTTTCCGATGAGGAAGACGTTCTTTGTCGTTCGAGGAAGACGGGCTCGCTGCAGAGGCGTGGGGTGTGGATGATCATGACGTAGCGGCAGACTAAAGGGTGTTGTGGAGGGAAAGGGTCAGATAACGGATACTGGTAAAGTTTGTTGATGAAAAGGTGGGAAGCACTTACTGGAAGTTTCTCGAATGAGTGCGATGCGATCGATCGTTTGCGTGTTGCAATGAAACTGTTGGTGAGGAACGTTTCGAGTCAGACCGAGCAAAGCCTTCTTTCCCGCTCCTGAACCCGCGCAAGAAGAGGAAAAAAAAGCTCACCTGCACTTCGACCTCCCTCGGTGATCCCGTCTTGTCGCAAATCGTACCATCATCCCAAATTTGAGTGAGGTACAACCCTCCTTCATCGTCGCCCAAGCCCATCTCTGGTCCTCCCCCCAACGTCCCCGGCGCCCTCGTCGAGACCGAAGAAACCGTACCCGGTGCCAAACCCGCCGCATGGGCTCGACCGTTGTTGTTCCCCGTATCTTCGCCTACATTTCGAGGTGGTGAGACCTTTTCGATCGCGGGTTGAGGTGCAGGGTACCGTCCGAGTGTGTAGGACCAGTTGTTGACGTCTTCGACGGGTTCGACCGAGCCGGCGACTCGGAGTTCGTGGAATTGTCGGATGTGCGTGCCGTAGCTGAGAAGAGGGGAACACCGTATTAATGTCTTGCACATTAGTGATGTCCTAGGGTGTAGACACTCACCAAAAGCTGTAGGCTGAAGCGGATGGCGACGGTGCAATCGAACGGTGTGGGGGAAAGTTCGGCACGATCGCTGGTGTCAGCTTATCTAGACCGACTTCCCCGATTCACAGAGAGAATACGCGCACTCACTGAACCAGTTCTTCTTTGAATACAAGCACTGCCTTCTCAACGGTTCCAACAACGCCAGCCCATTTTCCAAACCGCGCTCGCGTTCCTCCTGCCGAGCGACGGCATCCTTGGTCGATTCCTTGACCGAGTGTTCGACCTCATCTTCGCTCACGGAAGGGACGGTGCAGAGGAACGCTTGTCCCGAGGCCGTTCGGAGGAGGTGAACATTCGCGATATCGTCCTGGCCAGGTCAAGGGAGGTGGGGTCAGGACACGTCATACGAGGCACGCACACCAGAGCGCGACCGTCCCCCCACTTGGTCCGTCGATTCGGCCACGACATTGGTGACGAGCGGGCCTTCGGAGCGTGACACTCACAGATACGGCCTTGGCTTGGGAGAGTAGGTTGGGTATTGTATCGTTCAACGCGACTTGTTCGCTGACGACAACTTTGAATTGTGGGTGCGAGTAGAGGTCTCGCGGCGAATGCGACGACAGCGAACGGACCGCCATAGGAGCACTCGCACTTGCGAGCCAGAACCATACCCAGCGTGATGGGAGGGGAGTCATCGTGAAGGTGACCGTATCCTCGTGTTTGTTGTGAGCTAGAGCCCGGGTACCGACCTCCCTCGCGGCGATAGATCCTCGGCGTGTCGAGCGATCGAAAGCAGTCGAAGACGATCGACATGCGGGGGGAGGGGGGCTAGGCTCAACTAATCCCCTCCGAGGCTGCAGGGACGTCTTGCCGTCGTCGTCACGCAAGCTTCTTCCCTCTGCTTTAGGCCCACCTATGGTACGCCAGATCAGCGCCTACCAAAGGGAATCAGATGTGACCTGTAAAGCTCCGCTACACACCTTTCAGTTTCCAGGCTCGAAATTTACGAAACAAAGAAAACGTCCGTTCGGGCATACGCGCTGTGACGAACTCCACAGGCTGAATGACTACTCCACCCGCCCGTCGGAGGTGTTCGAGCCTGGTTCCCAATTAGAAACTAGAGGCACCCCGACCGACCATGGCCGTACTGGACAATTCGCTCGAACAGAGGATTCTGCGGACAGCCGATTTGCTCGACCGAAGGGACGGCACCGTCCCCCTTGGATGCGGGCTTGGGAAGCAGTATCTCTCCGCCAGAAAAGCCCACCGGTGCAATACCATCCTCCTTCGAAAGGACAGTCATTGCAAGCTCGCTTGGGCAGTGCAGGGAGGAAAAAGGTGGTAGGCTAACTTCGATGATGTCGCGAGCGAGAGCGAGAGCTTAGCTCGGACTGGTTCTCAGAGCACGTCATGTGCTGCATCGTATAGATCGCTCAGCCCTGGCACAGGTAGTTGAAGTCAACTACAGTTCTTGATTCACTGCAGTGGTCAGTCCTATTGGTCGAGGAGACAAATCCTAAAGGGTGAGAATCTGCTTTGAGGCAATAGGGGCCAAAGTGCACAAACTGGTCCCGAATTGGCATCTTTCCTCACCGGCTTTGTAGCGGACGCAGCAGATACTCACGCCCACATTCGTTCCGCAGAAAGCTCCGACGAGCCAGATCAGATCAAATTGCAAGAAAGGATGGACGCGGCGGCGCGAGTCTAGGATCTACGCTGAACTATCACCTCCAGGGCTTAGAGGGTACCTCGGACGGCCTTGTCGACGCATTGAGCAAAGTAATCGACGTTGTTGGCGTTCAGTCCGGCCATACTGATGCGACCGTTCGCGGTGAGGTAGATGTGACCCTTCTCCAAGAGCGCCTTGCATTGAGCGGCTGAACAAAAACCAGCAGGGGGAGGGGAGTCAGCAGGGTGTCAAATCGAGCGAAACTTTGAGCATGGACTGCGACTTACGATTCAACCCGGTGAAAGAGAACATGCCGATCTGCGACGTGATGTGCTTCCAGCCGTTCGATCCGGGAGCAGGGGTCTTGTACTTCTCCACGAGCAGATTGTACAATTGCTGACGCATCTCGATGATTCGTTCAGCCATGCCCCTGATGTCCCGCTTCCACTCCTCGAACAGCTCGGGTTTGCTAAGGATCAGAGCCACGATGCGTGCACCGTACGTCGGAGGGTTCGAGATCTCGGATCGCTGCAGCAGCAACAGCTGCGACTCGATTCGGTCTGAACCACCCTCGACGTCGCCTTTGTGCGCAGCTACGATGTTGAGCGCACCAATACGCTCGCCGTAGAGACCCGCGTTCTTGGCGTACGACTGGCAAACGAGCAGGGGAATATTTCGGGAAACGAAGTGACGCACGGCCCAGGCGTCGTTGTCGAGGTCACCCGAGGCAAAGCCCTGTGCGAGTGAGAGGGCGAATTCGACTGTTCGTCAGTGCCAGATCGTCTTGAGCACCCCCACATCTTCCGCCTGCGAGGGTATAGTCAACCTACCTGGTAGGCACAATCGAAGAAGGCATAGTGTCCTTTGGCCTGGAAAATGTCGGCGATATGCTTCCACTGGTCACGAGTCGGGTCGACACCGGTCGGGTTGTGAGCGCACGCGTGCAAGAGGAAGACCGACTGAGGTGGTGCCTCGTTCAAGAAAGCGGTGAACTTGTCGAATGCAAGACCGATCGTTTGGGGGTCGTAGTAAGGGTAGTCGACGGCCGTGCATCCGACGTTCGTTAGGATCGACTTGTGGTTGGCTGTGGGAATGGATTGGGGTCTGGTCAGGTTTGGGTCGCCGACAGCATCCCGTAATCGCACCTCGACTAACCCCAGGTAGGATTGGACACGTAGACGACCTTTTCCTTCTGCGACTTGCCCTTCCACGGCCCGTAGAATCGCTCGAGGAATGCCGCCCCAGTGTGGTTCGCGCCGGTACCGGAGATGGTCTGAATACTGTGGGGTCGCATCACAGACGATGTAAAGCGTCAGACTCGGAGCACTTCCTCACTCTCGAGCGCGTGGCAAGCCACCTACGTAGACACTCGGCCCTCCTTGAGAGCGGCACTGTCAGCGCCAAAGATGAGCTTGCTCGTCTCTTGGGTGAAGGTCGGCAGGCCGGCGATGGGGAGGTATTCGTGGTCGAGTGTTTCATCTTGCGCGATCTCCAACTTGGCCTGTGACGATGAAAGCAGAGATGACGTAACTGCATCAGTCCAGAGCGCGCGAGGGATGGAAACGAGCCTTGTATCGAGCGGCCCTGGCCAATCGAGTCAAGTCGGGCGAGGTGGGGTGCAGTCTCATCGATCTACGGCCTTCTCGCGTTGCGCGCTGCGGACGAAACTATCCAGCTGACGATACATCTATCTTGTAATATAAACGTCATCGACAATTACAAGGCGTGCCCGGAGGCGACACAGTGCGATGAATGATGAAGCCGACCATTGCCGAGCGATTGAACGTGGACCAGGGGTTGGGGTCCGGGATCACGTAGCCCAAGTCGATCAAGGCCAACGTAACGCTGAACTGCCGATCGTGCGGTATGCCTCCAGTCGAATGGCTTGCAACTTCCCCCATCGAAGCGATTCATTCCGGATGGCTTACCTTGCGGACGACGGGGAGCACGTAAGGCTTGCCCTCGTTGGTCCTGTAAGCGCCGATACCGAGGTTGACCTTTTGCGCGTACGAGTCGGCTTTGTAGTTGGCCGTCAGCGCGAAAATTGCATCCGGGGGTGTGAGCGGTGTCTCGGCGAATACTGAGGATGAGCACGTGAAGAATACCACAGGTGAAGGGACGAGTCGGGCGCCGTTCGAGCGGTCGAGCGGTCGCGCCGGAACCGGGCAGCGCGTGGTGGTGGTGGTGGTGAGTGCGCACGAAGAAAGTGGGGCTGCGTCAGATGGGAGATACGACTGCAGGACAGGGATGGCTGCAGCAGAAGATGCTCGAGCGAGATCTTCTGACCGGATCGAACCGACTGACCATCTTGAGTTGAACTCATTTGGGAAGACACTTGCGAGAGACGCGATTGTGCAGAAGACGACATGCTGGCGGTGAGCCGTACGTCGAATGAGATCGGCGTAGGCGCGGGCGCGTAAGGGCGCGTAATGAGCGAGCTGGACCGAATCGAGCTTGGAAGCCACTGCAACGTCGACGGCGGATGCGCTATCCGAGGTGTCGCGAAAGGTAGCAACTCGATGATGGGGTGTATCGGGTCGTTGACCTCAGAATTCACTGATGATGCCTGGCTGCTTGCTGAGAACAGACGACTTGGAGCTGGACCGCTGGGATGGGATGACGGCAACCAGCCAACCGGCTCGCCCGGCTACCTCGGAGCAATCGCGCCTGGCACGGGCAAGTTGAACTGTGAGCTCCATCGAGATCGAAGAGCGACACGCCCGATGGGAGAGGCTGCACCGCGTCATTGTGGCAATATTCGCCGCACGGTACATTGTATTGCACGGAGCAACACCAAAAAGAGTAATTCACACAAGATATAGGAGTATCAGGTCTTTTCCCATCCCAACAAATCTAGATAACCCATCCCCCTTCATACTGCCGCCCCTTGAAAGCCGAGTTTTCACAGCGCCTTGCCGATCATTAGCCTCTCAAGCTCATCCCGTCGGCCGAGCGTATTCCTTCTGTTTAGCTCATCACCTCCCGAGAATCGTGTCTGTCCCGTCTGAGGTGATGTCCTGGGATACAGCGTGGCAGGTGAGCTACCCTGGCCGGAATCGATCGACGGGCTACGCCCTGGTCCCAGAGTCCGCGAGGTCGAGGTGGAGCCTCGGCGGCAATGTGAGATGAACGGGTCATATTCTGCACCACGACTCATGGTTGGGTAGGGTTGGAGACCAAACTCGAAAGCGGAATTCGGGTCCGTATCTTGCTTCCCTTGCGAGATACCATCGGTTGGGCTGCTGCAAGGGGAGGGCCCCAGGTGAGGGGTTTTTTTAGCCTAGCTTCCGCCGGCTTCGATGAAGGTGCGGACATGAACTCACTCTCCCTGTGCATTGAGACTCTCCGAAGTCACGGATCTGAAATCTCGTATGTCGGGCATCGTAGTGCTCCATGTTCTCGGAGCCGAGCTCAACTGCGAAGCGCGGTAGGGTCGAGGAGCGAAATCATCCTCGGCGTTTGTGTCATGGGGGGTCCCCGATCTCAACCCGCCGTAAATGCTGCTGCCTCCCATTGAAAACCGGTAGTTGCTACAATCGACATCGCCATCGTCGTCCATATTCTCCCCTGACTCGACCGCGTCCGCAAAGATTCCATTCTCGCTCTCCGAGTCCGGGCGAGCCGGCGCGTTCTCTGACGTATGGTTGAAGTCGGAAATTGACCCCGCCATCGAGACCGGGGGAACTTGGATGGGCTCTCCGAACGTCAGCGACCTTCGAGCCTGTATCGTGCTCCTGTTCGAAGGCTCCCGTGGGCCACGAACACCTCTCCGCAGGGAGCGCGAAGGCGAGGACTGATGATCGAGGGTTAATGGCGCCGAAGCACTCGGGCTCATCATCCCGTGCGAGGCGAAAGGATCCATTAGGCTATGATCCCCGGCGCTGGAGGTTCGAGATCGTTCTCTTTGTCGAGCTGAGATGGCCGGAGCAGACGCCAGACCTAGGCCGCTCAGAGTCGAACCCCACCCTGCAGCGATGCGGCCCAGGAGAGCGGATCCGGCGCCTGTTCCCGAAGCTGTCGGCGTCGTCATCGAAGGATGTCGCTCGTCTTGAGCTGGGATGATGTAAGGAATATCACGGTAAGGCGAACGGTAGGGTGTGTTGTGATCGTTGTCGTCAATGACCATGCGACGCGGAGGGGTCCCCATCACCGTGTGCGAAGGGCCTCCTATCCATCTCGGGGCTGGAACATCGAACTACGGATCAGCGGCAGGCTAGGCGAAGAAGTTAGCTCCTCTCAAGACCGACTCACTGGTATAAAAGAGCTCGTTCAGATTTGGGCTATGATCAAGGCTTACTCCTCGACTTCCTTCCCTCGAGATGTTGCCCACCGATGCCGAACGACTCAAGGGTACCTCCGACCCCTTTGATCCTCTCTTGGCTCTCCCACTGCTGCCGCCTCCCGAGTTTCGGCTCCCAAATGTCGGCACGCTGCTTTCTCGAGAGCCAGTCGAGGGACTGATACTACCTCGACCGCTCAACCACCCCATCTCCGACACGGGTCGACGCTTGGGAGGTTTGCGAGCTCGGCTGTCGAGATCCCGCGGCGGCGTAGCCAACCTGGACGAGTCGGGATCGCTGTTGCGCACTAGCAAGGGTGTTATCGGCGAGTTGGGTTGCCAATCGTCTTCGAACCCTTTTAACATTGAGGTGGCGGCTAAAGCGTCCGACGCGCTGCGCTGGTGGTGGAAACCGAAACCTCGTTGCGAATACTCTTCATAACCATCCGGCTCGGTGCCGAATTGGTCGCGGGACTCGGGTTCATACTCATTGCTTGACGTATCAAGATGCTCATGGAAGGCGCCGAGAAGCCTCCCCCTTTCGCCGCCGCGCGGTGTCATCGGCGCTGGTCCACCCATCGTCACTTCACGCATCATCGGCCCCACTTCATCCCTCGAGCCGATCGAAGGGGGATCATTACTCCTTCCACCCCCAAAGCTCTCGTTGCCATCGCCTGCGTAGGGAGTCGTGCCTTCTTGACTACGACTGCTTCCCCTCCTGATCCCGAGGATCCCCAAAAGTCGTTCGGACCGAGATCCACTCTCACCCGTGGTCGCGGCGCTGTTTTGACGACTCGAGAGCACGGGCGAGACTTCCGAGGGAACCTCTCTCGAATGCGCAAATTCCCAGTTGTGGATCCCAAGGGCCTGTTGCCTCGATCGTTCTGCTCTGCGTCGACGAATGAAGCGCAACACGAAGATGACGAAGACGAGAAAGGCGCAGATGAGGCACCCGATCGCGATACCAGCGATCTCGCCGCCGTTGAGTTGACTCGACAACGAACGAGGTACGGCAGTCGCAGGTCCAGTGATGGTGATCCCTGGCGTTGTCGAAGTCGAGCTCGACATGGTCAAGAGACCGTCCGAAGTGCCGTCAGTGACGAATGTGAGCACAGCAACCCCATCGGAACGCGTGACAGAGGTGAGCATAGCGACAGGAGGAGTACTTCCGGTGGAAGTGGGGCTCGGAGAAGGTGTGCTGTTCGAGGGTATTGCAGGCCCATCGAATGAACTTGCGGCTAAAGCGTGGATTGGTCGGCAAGCAGTGTTAGCAACCAGAACTCCACATTCTTTCTCAGAGATGTGAACCCACCTGACTGCGGAGTGGCTGAAGACGACGCAGAATCGGAATTTGGAGTATCTGACTGCGCCGGAGTGGCTGGGAACGATGCAGAATCCAATTCTGGAATTCTTGAAGTTGAAGAAGCCGGTAAAGTATTGCTGGTCAAAGGAGGCGCGGTGGCACTAGGGGCGGACGGGGGCACGTTGTTGAAGCTAGACGCGGTCGGGGTCGCATCCCCGGTGGGCGCCGAATCGGGCTGTGCCGTGGTCGCAGTTTCTGGTCAAGTGCAAAGCAGATAAGTCAGGGGCTTTTAGAATTTCGAAGAGAAAACGCGCTAATTCGAGACCTACCTTGGGCCGCAGCTGCTGGTGTGGGGAAGGGGGCCGCAGTCGGCGTGGCCGCGCTGACCATCGAGGCGGCGAGAACAAAAGTGGCCCCTGACCCCGTCGCACCAAGGACGCTGACCACCGTGGGACCTGTTCCTCCAACATTCGTGTAGGGAGCCGCGACTTTATAGGGTACATCCACAGTTAATGGAAGTTGGATGATCTGTGTCAAGTACTTTGTCACGACGACCGCGCCCGTTTGCAGCGTCGGCGTTTCGTCCAGCAGAGTTTCGACCGTGTAATACAGCGTCGATGTTGCGATCGGCGAGGAGGTATACTTCAGCCAAGAAGGCAAAGGAGCAGCCGGCGGGATGTACGTCAAATAAAGTGGCGGAGGAACTTGTGCCATCTTGATAGAGAGTGGTGGACTGTGGCCCACAAACCCGAGCCAAGAGCAAAGTTGAGGTGGAGCGTCGCCTCCCCACGCCGGGGTCGTGTGGGGGGGGGGAGCGATGATGGTAAGGAGGGGTCTAGACTCGAATCGCTGGGTGAGGAGGCATGAGATTCTTGAGGTCTAGTTTCTAGGGGCTCAGAAGGCTGATTTTACCGTCGCTGTAGCGTGCTAGCAGGCCAGCGACTTGGAGCGGCCTTTGAGCTGCGATGTGACGAAAGAGGTCGAGTCCGGGTGAATAGCTCGCAGTCCTCGTCGCTTCGGTCCTCCGCAGCACTAGACGAAAGCCAACGAGCTACTCGGCTAGTGCGAGCTCAAGAATAGTAAGTACGGGTGCCAGTGAGGTGGGACCTGTGCGTGTTGGCGACTTGCAAGTGGTGGAAGCGATGTCGTGAGGTTGACGGCGTATCTAGGGGCGGAGCGCTTCCCAATTTGCGAGATCATTCAACTCGGCTCAAATTCGATCGTCCGAGGCGCGGCGCGAGCTTGGCTTGATTGAGAGAGAAGGTTCTCCTCGCATGTTCTTCTGGTGTGGTGATAAGAAGCTTCCTGCAAGGAGTCTCCCACGGACGTATCAAATTGTTTTTTCGACATTCACCTACTCTCTTTACATCGCCGCAGACCCGATCACGTGGGACTTGTCCCATCAGCCTGCACCAGGGTGGCTGGATCTATGCACTCTCCGTGGCAACCGGGCGGCAACCGGGCGGCAGCCGAACCGACACCCCGACGCCTTTTCCACCTGAGGGACAAAAGCTTCACATTGATCCTACGGCTGGCACAAACAAATGCGAGTGAAATCACAAATTCGAAAATCAATGCTGCCATGGTTAATTTTATGTAGGGTACACGGACTAGAGTTGCACGCACTCAGAAACCCGGCCGCTAACCAAGGGTCGACTTTGCAACCAAGGGTCGACTTTGCGAGATCCGTCGGGCTGACGGGATGCCGGGGCCTGCCGGGGCCTAGCGAGAATCGTTTGCGAAGTCGAGCAATTTCGCACTTCTCCGCTCGCTTTTCTTCGTTCCAATCCGTCTGTTCGACATCACACCTTTTAGAAGTGAGTTCATCTACGGTTCACGATCTAACTCACCTGACCAAGCTGACCGTGTGGTCGTCTTTGGTGCTCCGCCCACTGCACAGTGCTCGTCCTCAACGCCTTGGCGGCTCTCTTGCCTGTTGTTGCAGCGCTTCCTGCAAACCAGCTCCCCTTTACGACCCCTGCGTCAGTCTCAATCATTTCTGAGGTGTCATTTTCGGCCCAAAAGGTCTCGTCTGCTGAGATATGTCATCCATTACCCCTTCGCAGCCCCGTCGCCTCGGCCTTCTTGACCACGCCCGAAAACCCCCAAAACGACTTTGAGGTCCTCTACTCGGCCAACCACCCCGAGCACCGAGTCCGAGCTCGCACTCCCAAAGGACTGTGTGATCCGTGAGTGTGGTGTCGTCGAGGACCGAGACGGTGCTACAGGACTTGTTTCGCTGAACTCCGCCCGCGGCCGACCTTCTCCGAACCTGATACAAAATCTACTCTCAGCGATGTCGAGCAAAAGAGCGGCTACCTCGATACCGCCAACGGCCGTCATTTCTACTTCTGGCAATTTGACTCTCGCAATGACCCCAAGAACGACCCGGTCGTTATGTGGCTCAACGGCGGACCCGGCTGCTCGTCCTTCACCGGTCTGCTGATGGAACTCGGTCCGTGCGGGATCCGCGCCCCCGAACACGTGCCCGCCCGCAACCCCTGGTCATGGAACAACAATGCTTCGCTCATCTTCCTCGACCAGCCCGTCGGTGTTGGATACTCGTACGCTGAGAAGGGCGACAAGGGCACCTGGACGACCGAGGCTGCTGCCGAGGACGTGAGTTTGCCTCGATTTGATCTTGGTCTTTATCCGAGCGAGACCCTGACATCTCCTGTATTCGAAAACAAACATGATTTGTCTGCAACAGGTGTTTGCGTTTTTGACCATTTTCTTCGAGAACTACGCCGACAAGTTCGGTGGTCGACCTTTCTTCATCGCCGGCGAGTCCTATGCCGGTCGTTACATCCCCGTTTTCGCCGACTACATCGTGACGCAGAACCTTAAGAACGAGCTCAACGGCAAGCCCAAGATTAACCTGCAAGGTGTTCTTATCGGCAACGGCTTGTGGGTAATCCAAGTTCCATTACGCTTGGTTGCTGCCGGTTGACCTCGGAACTTTACCACTTTCCTGCAGCACAAACCCCAAGATGCAGTATGGCGCCTACTTCCCAACCGGCTGCACGAACTCGACCGGCTACGGCCCTTACGTCGATGCCAAGGACTGCGCGTCAATGGCCGCCGCTCTTCCCCGTTGCCAAGCGCTCATCCAGAAGTGCTACGATGATGTGAGTGGAGACGACATGTGCCAAGACGGTGCTCACGCTGATACAAAGCTTTGCCCATCCATCGTGTAGCCTACCGACGCCGCTGTGTGCCTCAGTGCGAACCAATACTGCGAGGCGACTCAAACCGAGAGGTAAGCTCGTCTTGAAGTAGAGAATTTGTCCTATCGCTGAACTGTCGTCTTCGACCACTAGGTATTACGAGACCGGTCGCAATCCCTACGACATGGAGAAGTTCGGAGGCTACGCCGAGGAGCCCGACGTCGCCAAGTGGCTCAACCGGTAGGTTTATGATCAAGCTTGTGGCCAGGTGTGGATTATTTTACTCACGAGCGTGTCTTGTCGACTTGTAGTGCCGACATCCGTCACCAGCTCGGCGTCGACAATGAGGTGTCGGGCGGTGTCAAGAAATTTATCGGCTGCTCGGACCCCGTTGGCTTCCGATTCTCCACGACTGGTGACCAGTGAGTTGATGATGCATCTAGTTATGCCCGGCTATCACCAGCATGCCGAACTGAGCGTTTGCTTGTTCGTTCTTACAGATCGAAGGCGACCTACCCCCACGTCACCCACATGGTGGAGAATGGCGTCAGGACCCTTATCTACGCCGGCAAGCGCGACTGGATTTGATAAGTCGACATTACTTTTTGGTGCTCGTCATCTCCTCTCGCATGTCCTGATCATGTCTCTATCCGCCCGCAGCACCAACTGGACGGGCAACAAGTGGTGGACCGAGGCTCTCGAGTGGGAGGGCAAGGAGGGCTTCAACGCCGAGGAGCTCGCTCCGTGGTTCGCTTCGCAAGAGGCCAAGGAAGCTGGCGAGAAGCAAGCCGGCGAGTTCCGACAGTACGGTAACCTCGCGTTCGCGATCGTGGACGCTTCGGGTCACTTTGTGAGTCTTTCTTTTCGCCGCCGTCTGGGCCGCACGATTTTCCCAGATGATGCCCTGCTCAGGATCTGACAACCTGCCTCGCCGATTCGCCTACAGGTTCCTTACGACCACCCTGTCGAGTCCCTGGCCATGTTCAACTCTTGGATACACAACGGGAACTTCTCGTCCCTTGCCTGATCAGTCAACACTGTTGCAAGTTCGCTAGCTCGTTCGACACCTGTAGCCTTCATCCTACCTGTCCCTACACGTCTCGCCTCGCGGCACATTTCTCTATTAAAGTTTTCGACGTCTGTCTGTTTCTTCCACCTCTTTACTCCTACGTAGTTCAATCTGTGAAACAAGACAACTCTTGAACACTGCCGGGTTGACTCTAGCCCCCACTGCCGTGTCGTCGCTCCTCCGAAAACTTCAGGAGAGCTGGAACGGGTTGAATGTTCAAGCTCGACGTTTGAGCGGGGAAAGGTACTTTAGGTAGACCTGGGAGAGCAGAGCTTTGTTGCCGCGCAATTGCACGGCTTTTCGGCGTCGACCAAGCATTGCAGCTTGCAAGCGCTCTTCCCCCACGAGGACCCGGATTCGTGACCCCAAGTCCGCCGCTGAAATTGCGCGTCCGCCGTCGACCCTGCTCGGTCAGTAGCGTACTCTTGCGGGCCGAACAAGCCGTCGCCGCCGTTAGGCATGCGGGGGGGCCTGCTGCCGTGCTCTTGCGCGGGCTCTCTTACGAATCATCGGCGACGTACAAATCCACGAGTGACGTGACCTTTCTCGTCCGTCTTTCTCCTCTATGGATCGAATTTGAACCACTTTGAAGGCCTCGGGATCCCTTCACGACCAAGAGCATGCAGCCGACACTTATCTGCGATGGCCTGACGACGGACGCCGCGGCTCAACCGTCGTCGCCGCGGCAGAGTTCAACAGCACCTTCCGCACGAGTCGATACCGACAGGGATGACTACCAACACGGATCCAAACATGCGAATGATGGTACGGACGACGTGACCGTCCACGATCAAGACATCGTCGGGTCCGCAGCGCCGAACGCTGGCCAGTGGCAACAGGAGTCGGCGGCCGAGATTTCGGGCGCCGCAGAGAAGCTGCCGGCACGGCATAGCAACAACCTCCAGGACCAAACCAACTATCTCCCAGTCAGGTGGGTCCACAACATCATCCTTTAGTTGGACTTGATCTTGCTGACGTCGATACCTCCTCTCACGCGTTTGCTTCCATTTTTAGACAAATCCTCATAGTGAGTCCATACGCGGTCGCCCATCAACCTTTGACATCCCGTGGCAGCCCGAACTGATCGCGCCGATCAAATGTCCAACAGGTCTTCGCGGCAATGCAGCTGGCCGTGCTGCTCTCGTTCCTCGATCAATCGATGCTCTCGTCCGCGTTACCGACCATCTCGGCTCATTTTGGCGCCGGTCGTAGCATCTCCTGGGTAGCAAGCGCGTACTTGCTGACCACTACAGCGTTCCAACCGATCTTGGGTCGCTTCAGCGACATTTTTGGTCGCAAACTCACGCTGCAAGGCTGCATTCTCGTCTTCACGATTGGCTCGGTCGCGTGCGCTGTCGCACAGACGATGGAGCAATTGATCTTCTTCCGTGCGCTCGCCGGAGTGGGTGGGGGAGGACTCATCACACTCGTCTTCATCATCATTTCGGACATTGTTTCGCTCAAGGACCGAGGCAAATACCAAGGTATCACCGAGATAACCATCATCCTCGCCAATTGTTCTGGGCCAATCATCGGCGGAGTGTTTGCGCAAAAATTGTCCTGGCGATGGATCTTCTGGTTGACGGTCATCATTGCGCCGAGTCAGTGTGCTGCCGCGAGACTTGCACACCAAGTTCCCAAAAAAGTCTCGTATACTGACCTTCCGCATGTCTCGTCAGTTGGCATCGTGATCGTTCAAATTTTCCTGCCGCTGAAAGCCGTCAAGGGCAGTATGCGAACCAAGCTCGCACAGATCGACTATGTCGGATCGCTTTTGACGATTGGTGCTTGTACACTCATACTCCTGCCTTTGAATTGGTGTGTCTCAATCATTCTACGGGTGCTAGGTTACAGCAGCCGGACTGACGCATAGGGGGTCTGATCGAATATTAGGGGTGGTGTGACTTTCGCATGGAATTCACCCAGGGTGCTTGGATGTCTTATCGGCGGGTTCGTCTGCTTCGTCGTCTTCGTCCTGTACGAGTGGAAAGTTCCCAAAATTCCCGTGATCCCGATGTACATCTTCAAGATCCGGACAGCCGCCTCAGGTGAGTTCCCTTTTCCGCCTCATCCGTGCGCGGGTTGCCAAGCTGCTGACGCGTGTCGAACATAACCTCCCTGCGCAGTCTTCACGAGTACCACCATCTCCGGAGGCACTCTCATGGCCCAAGTCTTCTACGTTGTACGTCTTGCGTCTTCAGTTTTGTCGTGACATTCGCACGTACTGATTCCCTCACTTCTCTAGCCTCAATTCCTACAAATCGTCCGAGGCGTATCCCCGATCCGTTCCGGAGTCCTCTTCATCCCGCTCTTAATGATGGTAACCCTCATGGTCTTCTGCACCGGTCAAGGCATCGCTCGTACAGGGGAATACAAGGTTTTCATCGTTTGCGGCTATGCGATTTGGTCCATTGGTCTTGGGCTTCTCTCGACTCTGAACGAATCTTCCTCGACGGCCAAGCTGGTGGGTTTCTTGATCGTCACTGGATTCGGTCAAGGTCAAACACTACAGTCGTCCCTCGTAGCCGTTCAAGCGGCTGTACAAAGGGCCGATATGTCAGTTGCGACCTCTACGAGAAATTTCCTTCGTGCTTTCGGGGGTACTCTTTCGCTCGCGATCGCCTCGACAATCATCAACAATACCCTCAAACGCACCTTATTACCTGAAGGATTTGAAGGAAGTCTAGTGGGTAAGATTATTGACTCTCCTACCGAAATATGGCGAGCTACGACCGTCGACGGGCAAACCTTATTCGCTCTCCCGGCGCAACAGAAAGTCGAGATCATCGCCGCCTACGTCAAAGGTTTCCGCCTCGTCTTCATCGTGTTCGCGAGTTTACAAGCGATCAATTTCGTGATTACGATGATTTTTATGGAGAGGTTGAATTTGATGAGGAAGGATGAGGAGGCGTTGAAGGAACGGGGGACGCAGATGCTTGAGGAGAGGAAGAGGAAGAAGAGAGAGAAGCGGGGGGGAGTGGATTTGGAGAAGGGCGGGGAGGAGTCCAAACCTCGTACGTCTTCTGTAGATCATAGTACTGTAGCTCATAGTACTGTAGATCATAATACTGTAGATCATAGTACTGTAGATCATAGTAAGAACTTGAAGTAGAACAATATAGTGTATTCATCGGTAATGAACTTGACGACCCTTCCGCGCTGACTTACTCTCTCGTGCACCACTCGGGTGTCACAGCGTTGTCACAGGGTAAGAACCATAAGGTGTTGACGACACTTCCAAGATCCGAGACAGTACCATATCCGCTTCATAAACTACCATCCACTCTTTCTGCCTTCATCTCGAGCGTCAAAGGTCGAATCGATGCCCCCGAGAAGCAGCTTCAAACACCATCCATCAGGGGTCAAATTGTATCTGTGAACTCGCAATCCTCTTCAGTCATATGCGCGACTAATGTTTCGAAGATGCATGACTCACGGCGGATTGGCACTTCTGCAGTTCTCCGACTCGCGTTCATAATTGCTCGTCACGTCAATCAACTTGCCCACCTCCCCTTGATCGACCTCATTCAAGAACCGATAAGCCTTCTCATCGTTCCCAATCTGCGCTAGTTGGTACGACACCGC
The DNA here is from genome assembly GCA_022506055.1 of Microbotryum violaceum. Lineage (NCBI taxonomy): Eukaryota > Fungi > Basidiomycota > Microbotryomycetes > Microbotryales > Microbotryaceae > Microbotryum > Microbotryum violaceum. The sequence continues at coordinate 57,808 of JAKMXP010000025.1, read as the reverse complement.
ATCGGACGAGTACCTGGTTTGACTAAGATCAGAGTCGGTGCTTTTGAGCACTCGGACTAGGGTATCCCTGGGTTCGCTAGGTTCGCCATCGGTCAGGATGACGACGAGGACGGGTTTGCGTAATGTGCCTCGTCGGGCGGGTTCGACGACGAGCGGTCCGAGGATTTGGCGTTGTAGTTCGGTTCCGAGGGGGGTGTTGCCGTTAAATTTGGTGCGACTGATGAGATCGACCGCGGCTTGCTCCGTATTGATTTGTTGTCCTTGTGAGTGCATAAAACGGATCTGAGCAAACGGTAAAAACAACAGGGGTCAGCTCACCCAGAACCGAAACTCTGTGGTAAAGTCGCAAACGCGCCTGCAACCCATCCGTATCCAGCAAGCATGCCGCTGAAGTCACTCGCTTGACAATAAGCTGCAAGTCGGTGATACGCTCGCCACTTTCTTCGAATCTCATCGACCCCGAGTCGTCAACGTAGAGCACGATATCGAACAAGGCGAGACGGGCGAGTTCGATTACGGTTTCCGGTGGTACGTTCCACGCCGAGGCGATCTGAAGTAGAGCTTTTGATTGGACGATACGTTGAGCCAGAGGCTCGAGGGAGCCTTGAGGGTAGAAAGTGTACAGGTTCTGACGACCGGAGAGGAACCGGAATGAAAGTAAGTAACAGGTCTTTGCTCGACGTTGAGGTAACACGTACCTGGTCCTGGACGCCGCGCTGAAGAACCTGGAGCACCCTGTTGTAGTCGATGAGTCCCCCAGCCTGCTGTGAATGTTGATGATGCTGATACGCGTATGCGCCCGCTCCGAGGGCAGCGACACCAAGGGCACCCGCGGCGAAAGTTCCGTAGTCTGCTCACGGGAGATCGGGTCGGTGAGCGGCGGTCCCGAAAAATCATGGCCAGGGAGCCTGCCACTTACGATGGTCCCCTTTCGAGCCATCCTGGTATCCTCCCTTCCCTGGTCCTGGCATGGGCACCTGTCCCCCTTGTCCCGGCATGGGCATCGATCCTACAGGCATGGGCATGCCTCCGCCGCCACCGGGAAAAGGCATGACGCCGTACTGCTGACCGCCGTATTGCTGTTGGGGTGGCGCACCGTACTGTGGTGGGGGAGGTGATTGCTGATGGACGTAGTCGGGGTGATATCCGCCGTGGTTCTCGGGCATGACTGAGTGCAAGAGGGCGGGGTAAAACCCTGTTCTTCAGCGCCAAAAGGATCTTGGGGAAGACGGGCGCCAGCAAATATGTATCACATACCATTCAAAGGCCCGGCATTGCCATACTGCGACGGGTACTGATCGTTGTATGTGTCTATTCGGTACGACAAGCTTGCGTCAGTCCGCAGCTCGGACTGGGCGCCACGCTCCGAGGTGGAGGACTCACTCTGGGGAGGCCCATATTGTGGTTGGTACTGCTGTTGTGGTTGGTAGGCTTGTTGAGCTCCATAGGCGGCTCCTGCGCCCGCTGCGGCAGCTCCGTAGTATTGCTGCTGCTCCTGCTGTTGAGGCGGCTGTTGGTACTGCTGCTGCTGCTGCTGCTGCTGCTGCTGCTGCTGCTGCTGGTACTGCTGATTCTGACTGGGCTTGCTGCCTCCCGGAAGTTGTTGTTGCAGCATCGGCTTGATCTGATTCGCGACCATGCCCATGACGAGTGCTGATGCGAGCCCCTGTCACGGTGGTGCGAGTGCTCGACGGTCAGCTCGCCCGGCTTGGTTCGCATGTGGAGCCCACCCTCCACGGTGCAGCGAGTCGTTGCTCAGCAGTTCAAGGCTTTCTCGAGCGAAGGAGGTGCAAAAGGAGGGAGCCACGTTTCGGGAGGTGTACTGACCATGGTTGCTGTCTTTTCGTATTCGGGGTCGCAGGAGGATGCGGGAGGAAGGAGAACCAAGGGCGACGAAGCGTGATTATCCAGCCAGATCTGCCTTCGACTCGGCGAGCGCGTCTGCGAGGTGGCGGTGCAACAGCTGAGTTCGAGGCGCTTTCTCCGGACGCCGGTCTGGGAACTTGCAAGTCACGAGATCGATCGAGATACATCACACGTTCGAGTGGACCACTTGATACCCGGATGTTATGCGCGCACGATTCTCATCAAACTAAATTGTTTACCGGCCCTGCATGCTTACCTGGCAAGAGAGAACATTCGGGTGAAGCTGCCGGATCGGTTTCGGTCAAGTCCGTGCGTGGGTCCGAGCTCAGACTCGGAAGCCGAATATTAACAGGGGCTGGACCGGTCCAAACACAAGTCATATCAGGAATATTCACAGTATTGCAGATGATTTTGTTTTGTACTTTTCTTCGTCGTCAAGGTTGCTGAACACGCCAGGTGCCACTGCAGGACTTGCTCACGCGCTCGGCCCGTGGGTGTGCTCCGTGCTACGTACCTGTCCCGTGCGCTTCTCGACTGTAACTGCAATCTCGGTGGAGTTCACCAGACCGCGATGGTGCCGGATCGGCTCGATCAAGCTGTGAGTGACCAGTGCCAGGCGGAAGTCGCGGCCGGAGATTGCCGTCGTCGTTCGCCGAGCGCGACCGAGCGCGACGCCGTGCGACTGCGCTTGTAGCCGCCTGCTGACAGCTGCTGACCTCGTGAGCGCTTGACTGCACCGTGGCTGACTCGATCCGGGATGTCGGGTTCGCCCCACGTGCAGCGGGTCGAGTTGTATTCGACCCCGTCGCCACAGCCTCGACCTTCACCCTCGGCTACCACGGCGAATCCTGCTGCTGTTGGCCCGGCGGTGACAAGATCGAGCACGACCGGGGTCAGCCCGAGTGCCGATATCATGTCCTCGTCCTCGCCGTCTGCGCAGACCGACCACAGCGGCCATGCATTTGCAACACACCACGAGTCGTCTGTGAACAACAAAGCACCCAATTTTCTTCCATTGCACCCGCATTCATACCCGCATCAACACCCGCAGCATTGGCCGACCGACCATAATGGCGCTCGTCCCGGCTTACCCAGCGCCCAACACTCGTCGCGAGGCCCACCCGCACCCCAGTCCAGCAACGACACCAGGACCCAGCTCTTTGTCTCCAACTTGCCCTTCAAGGTCAGGTGGCAGGATCTCAAGGACTTGTGTCGCAAGGTCGGATCCGTGTTGAGGGCCGACGTCGCCTTGTCCCCGACGGACGGGTAGGTCCTCGCCTAGCACTCCTTACAAGAGCCGCTTCATTCTATTGATGAGTCACACTTATCTCACCCCACAGACGAAGTAGAGGGTTTGGTGTAGTACTCTTTGCCCGGAACGAGGATGCCCTCAAGGCGATCGAGGTCTACCACGGCTACACCTGGCAGACCCGGGTGCTCGACGTGCGAGTCGACACCGTCGATCCTCGAGGCGAGATCGCCCTCGCCGAAGCGAACCGACAGAACGCCTTGCAACAACAAGCCTCGCATTACCAGATGGTGCACCAACAGCAGCAGCAGGCTGCGGCACAAATGGCGGGCTACGGGTGGCCCTACGCCGGTGCGCCGATGCCGTACGGTGCCCCACCTCCCCCACCCATCACGATGCCCTACAACTCGTACCCGAACGCACCACCCCAAAGCGGCCACCCACCGTCGAATCCATCGAATGTTGGATCCAACTCGTCGATCGGATCGCCAGCACCCTCGAGCGTTACGTCCACGACCACCGCTCCTTCGAGCGTGGAAGTGATCCGCTCATCACCCGAATTGAGAGGAGGCACCCGAACGCCTCGGCCCTCCACGACTGCAATCCCAGGATCCAAGAACGGCCACTTGGACTGGAGCGATGTGCGGCCGGACATCGGTGGTCGCAATGACAGTGGGCAGGGTCGGGACGGGTATCCGAATGGATCGGCAAACGGTCGGGATCGGCCCAATCAGCAGTTCAAGGGACCGGCACCCTATAATGGACAACACGCCCCACCTCCGCCGCCAATGCCTTCAATGACGATGATGATGATGCCCGTCGCAGGTCACATGCCACCACCATATGTGAGCAGAGAGGAGAGCATTCGTCTGCGTATTCACGCGAGCTGTACTGACGCGTTGAAAGTCTTCTTGATCGGTCACAGGGTCAACGACCACCTGGGCCGCCACCCTTCAACAGTCGACAATTGTTTATCGGAAACTTGCCGTTCAATGTTCAATGGCAAGACTTGAAGGATCTAATGCGAGGCGCAGGAGGATCGATCTCGCGCGCCGACATCGCTCAAGGGCCTGATGGACGGAGTAGGGGGTTTGGTTCGGTCGTGTTTGCGAATGCGGCCGATGCGGAGAGGGCGGTGCAGATGTTCAACGGCTATGAGTTCAACGGTCGGACGCTCAAAGTTCACTTTGACAAGTACGTCGGTCCTGGCGGCCCAGGCGGTCCAGGAGGTCCCGGGGGTGCGGGAGGTTCTGGGGGTCCGCCGTCGATGTACGGACCGCCTCCGGTTGGATGGGTACCTCCACCGGGCCCGGCCTCGCAGTTCGGGGGCCCTATGGACCAGTCGCGAGGTCACCCGCAGAATCCACATACACACCAGCAACAAGCTACGCGCGAGATGGTTTTGGTTACATTGCGGGATCGACAACCTCTGGCGCTACACGAGCTGAGTGAGGAGGTACGCGAGGCCCACAGAGCGGAGCTCGAAGGTGCCGAGACATCCCTGCACCCCTTGGCAGCCTCGGTCAACTCTTCCATCTCTTCGACATCCGAACAAGAGCAGCGTGGTGGGGGAAAGGGCGGTAGTGGGCCAGAGATCAACACGAACGTCGTTAGTGGTGTGGGCGCCGGAGGTCGAGCCTCAGTCCCTCGACCGGAGCGCATCACTATGCCGCCACCTTCGTATCCCTTTGGTCCCGCAGGTGGACCTCTTTCACCCGGCACACCGTATTCGCCCATGGTCGGTCGTCTACCTCCTATGACCCCTTCGATGCCGGCCTTCACCTTCGGCGCTTTCCCTCAAACACCGCCTTTGCACCCAGCCTCCTTCTTCTCGCCCGGAGTTGGACCGTTCTCGCCTCAAATGGGTTCACCTTTCTTCCCGACCTATGGAATCAACGCCGCACCAGGTGCACCCATTAACCATAACGACAACCCCATGCTCCCTCCCGTCAACCACAGCACCGACACGTCTAGCTTCGAATACCCCATCGGTTCGACGATCTCGAACGATGCGAAAACGCCAGAGGCGCCTTTGAATGAGGCACACGAGGATTCGAACAAGACGCCCCCTACAAATGGTCAAATAGCGTCGGGGACTGTGACCGGAATAGAGCAGAGCTACTTTGGTTCGACACTGGCAATCACCGATGAGCCAGGGCCCTCGTCCGATATCGCGACGTCGCCTACTTCTTCTCTAGACGCGTCCCTGGCCGCTCTTCAATTATCAAACGCCGCAAGTCGGAACTCACCCCCTCCCCAACCGGACGGATGGGCCTCAGGACCTTCACCACCCAGTCCACCTCCCGCAACGACGACAGGACAAGCCGATATGGCCGCTTTGTTACACCCTTCCAACGCTTTGAGGAGGAAGTCGTTCGTTCCCGGTGTGAGTCAATTTGATCAAAGAGGACAGGAAGCGTTCGATATTAGGAGGAGATTCGAAGGGGATGGATTTGGTGTTGGTGGAAGTGTAGGGATGGAGGGGGCGGGGAGGAGGGCGAGTTCGGGGGAAGAGGGGCAGAGGAGACCCAAGTTTGGTCAGAGCATTTGGGGTTGAGGGTGAAAGATGGCTGGTGTTGTTGTGCGGATGTTGTATAGATTCAATGATGGGGTAAAGGATACATTCAGTGGTTTAAGGGGGACAAAATGGGGGCGGGTCGATTTCATGGGGTTCTTTTCTGGGGGCCAAGAGGGGTGGGCGGTGTTTTATTTTGCGGGAGACGGGAGTGGTGCATGGACATTGAAGGGGATTTCAACAGGGGCAACATGAAGTATTCGAGCGAAGACATGGCGTAAACATGGTACACACGGGTGATTTTGAAATTCTCAACCCGCTACCTCTTCCATCTATAGCATATGCCCCATAACTATCAATCGACACCCAAGTTATCGACCGCCTCGACCACTTCGTCGGATGTAGACTACTCTTCCTTCTTCTCGACCTCCTCATGGTTAGGCTGTGCTCGCTTGTCTCCTTCGAGCTCGAACGTGATGACGAAGTAAATGTGGTCGATCGACTCGCGCTTGCGGCACACGAAGGTGACGGGTTGCCCGTCCCAGTACTTCTCGAGCGAGAATTTGAGCCCTCCCGGAAGCTTCAGCGAGAGATTCGCGACTGCAGTTCCCAAATCATTAACTCGATCAGCTGGGCTCAAGCTTTGTCCTCTGTGTGGGTTCACGTTTACAGTCGATGAATCCGTTACTGAAATCGCACGTCAAGACATGCTTCTTGTTGAGCTTGACGAGCTTGCGGTGCTCGGCGTTAGCCATCCACTTGCGACGTTGATCGGGCTTGCCGTGAAGTTTCTTCGCGTCACCTTTGTTCTGGAAAAGGATCGAGATGTCTTCGTTCACTGGCCCGGGAGTGTAATCGGGAATCGAGGCGGAGGGATCCGTCTCTTCTGCTTGGATGTGCTGCATCGTGGCTAAGAGCGGGGACTTGTTTGCGCAAGAAGAGCCCGAGATAACCAGGAACCACGTCAGCCCAACTCCTGGCTAGATCTCTCTCGCCAATCTCGACTCACTAAGGCCCATGGTCGATCGGCGTAAATGTCGTGCGTCAACGCAGGATCGATCAGAGGGGCGATCTTGAGTGCAGCTGCTGTTCCATAGGGTAGATAATCTCGGATCGGATGCTCCCACTGTTCGACGGGTCCCGATGAAAGCATTCGATAGGATCAGTCAGTCGCCGGAGAAGTCATGATCGGCCCCACCCATACTGACCTGATTCCCCCAAAGTACATCATCCGCATTCAGATTCTTCTCATTGAACCGGCCACGAAAGCTGATGCTCATCGTATCCGTCGGTGTGGTGTATTCGGTCGTTGGCTTGGAAGGCGCCTCCCCTCCTCCGGGAGCTGTGCCATGGAAGTTGCTGAGGCGGACCGAGACTCTGCCTTCGAAACCTGCTGCTTTGATTTCGATGGGTGCTCCGTTGACCTGTAGGAGAAAATGTTCAGCTCAGTCGGGATGAACGTGGGTTCGAGGCCATTCTCTTCCTTCCAGTGCCCGAACTCGTCCGACCCATCGGCTCGGGGTCAGAGCAGCTACGTCATACCTCATTTCAGACGCCGACTCAGGAGAGGAGAGCCCACGAGATCAAGATCGTGAGATATGGGAGACCAGATCACTCACAACTACGGGCTTGAGGTCATGTATCGAAGGTCCGGTCTTGCAAATGATACGGGGGGTCATGTTTGAGAGCGCCGTGAGATGATGCGATGCAGACGAAGGCCGACCCGTGTGGGCACGCCACGTGAAACACGATCGGCGAGCTCCTCACGATGGTTTCTGGCCGGATCGAGATGCATCTTAGAGCACCTGGGAGGCAGTGAAGCGCGGGCCCACTCAGATAGCTTTCTTGTGAACGACATGATGATGAAACAGACGTTGCCAAGGTGAATGATTCAGCCAGAATCGATCTCGCTGATGATTGATTTTACACACAAAGAAGAACAGCACACGGTACAGATCAACAATCAAGAGCGACACGAGGTTATGGATATGCTATGATCAAAAAAAAAAAGAGGAATCAAGGAAACGGATTAATCGTGGGTAAGGGGGGTGCCCGACCATCTCCAGAAGGAACGGGTCGAGACAGTCTTTAGCCAAGGGGAAGCTTGGGTCGAGATTCGGACGTCGATTGGCGGTGCAGTTGTGCGACCGAGGTTTTGGCTTCGGCTCGTCTTCGATCGGCGAGCATCAAGAACCTTCTCAGATCCGCTTCGAGTACGGGCTTGGTCAGGACGAACGAAGCCCCTTGTTCAAGATATTCTTCCTGGTCGGTGCGTAGTGCGTTGGCGGTGACGCCGATGATGAGATCCGTGCGACCCAGTAATCGCATTTTTCGGACGACTTGAAGTCCCGAAGTGACGGGCATCTGATGGGTTTTCAAGAGAAAACGTCAGCACAGGAGCAGAATGAACCGTTCACACATATCAACGACTCACCTGATTGTCGAGGAATGTGATATCAAAAGACGACGGCATAGACAACATTGGCGGGTTGACGTCGGTCGGCGTAAATGGCATCGAGGATATATTTTTCATCGAGAAGGAGGAGCCGATGGTTCCCGACTCGGGCGGCGACCTATTCTCCGGACCCAGCAGCATGTCGAGCGCAACGGCTCCATTCTCCGCCGTGCTGACGAGGCAACCAAGACGTTCGAGCATGCGGCTCATCAACTTGCGCGTCAGCGTGTCGTCATCGACGACGAGCACACGCAGTGCGCCATCGGCGAACTCGAGTGCGGTCGATTTGCGCGCAGCAGCCGAGGGCACGGTCCCAACCATCATAGTACCACTTGGGGTCGCGTCGGGCGAGATTGTGCGCGTCACCGTACTGGATTTCATACTTGTCGACGCATACATGGTCGGTGTCGACGGTCCGCTCGAGAACGTCGTCGCCGGTGCCGAAGCCGAAGAGAGCAGGTGGCTCGGTCCCGCAGGTCGGTGAAGCCCGCCATCCGCGGGGGTAAGAGCCGATGAGATGGAAGCCGATTTCTCTCGAGCAAAGCTTGTCGAGATAGACAGGGACTGAGAGTTGTCAAGCCGACCAACCGAGGGCGGCAGCGGTGTCGCTGGGGGAGTGTTTTCTGCGCTGTCTCGGCCGAGGGGGATGAAGGTCTTGGGCTGCGTCATCGAACTCGGAGGCGAGAACGTGTAGCTGGTTTGCTTCATCTCGATCCCGTCCTTCTCGCCAATCGATCCAAGTCCAGGTTCACCCGGTCGGTAAGCTAGCGATGACGTGAAGCGAAGATCGGACGAGTGGGCTGAGTTGGATGGAGGTGAAGGCGATGACGATGACTTCTCGAGGTGCATCCCGACCATGTGGAACCCGTCGTCGACGACCTCGCGGGCTTGCGGTCCAACACCAAACGGCATCTCGACCCAGAACGTCGAACCTTCGCCGACTTTGCTCTTGACTCCGAGTCGACCGCCACTGAGCATTACGATTTGGCGCACGAGACTCAAACCCAATCTGCGCGGGAGTGCAACGAGGGCAAAAATTGGTCAGTCATATTCCCCACTCCACGAAGCGCGATACGCGTGTGCTTACCCGGTACCCTTGCCCGCCTGCTGCCTCCCAATCTCGGTCTGCACGAACGCCGAGAAGAGACTACGATCGCCCGCCATGGCTCGCGTTTTGATCCCCACTCCAGTGTCTCGAACCTCTATCCTAGCCACGAGTACCCTCTTCTGTGGTGGATCTGAGGGCGAAGTCGCGACGTTGTGCTGTTCGAGCCGGTTCGAAGACAAGGTTGTGGCTTTGGTTTCATCGCCATCGACCGCCGTCGTGTCCGTGCTGGTACTGTGTTTGCGCCAGTCGGGCGAGTCACATTCTGGGTCGGGGAAGACGAGGCGAGTAACGATTGTGATCGTACCTCCGGCCGGCGTGAACTTGCAAGCGTTCGAAGCCAAGTTGTTAATCACTTGTCGCAGCTGATCCAGGGACAAGATATGGGGTCAGGAATCGGCTACCTGAGGCATGAACATGTCGGATACATACCCTCATCTCGTCGCCCATCATCCAACCGTCACCTTCGGCAATCGGCTCCACATCCGTACCATCCGGATACATGGCCCGCTTTGCGACATCGTCGATGCGCAGGTCCAAGGCGGTCTCGAAGGCAAGCCCCCGAGCATGCGCATCCAGCTTCAACGGCCCAAAGATCGAGTTCATCACATCATGAAGACTGAACGGCCGCGAGACCGAGGTGAAACCACCCCTTTCCATGCGCGTGAAGTCAAGCGTGTCGTTCAAAACTTGGCTCATGGCCGTCAGCGACGAGTCGAGGGCTTGGAATTCGACCGCGGCCTCCGAGTTGGGGTCAATGAGGCCGAGTGCTTTCCACTGCTGTACGACGAGACTGGCTGTGTTAAGCGGCACGCGAACCTCGTGGAAGATGTACCTGTCCGAAAAGGGCAGGACCAATTTGTTTAGGGAGCGGCCTTGCGCATTGCGCCCACCAAATCGTGCAGACACTCACGAGCTGAACCTGCGACGTGCGTCCATCTGTTTGCGCTCATTCTGCTGCGCCCGCGCTTTACCTTGATACTGGATCTTGAGCTCCGCTCGAAGCGTATACATTCGTCGGTCGGAGAGCTCGCGCATATAGTGCAGATATAGGACGAAACCCTGGAAGAGCAAGAGGTTGACGACGTTGCGGATGAAGGTGACGCGATGCGGAAGCAATGTTGCGCCCACGACCACGACCCACGAGAGGCCGCCGATCAAGGCGTATAGTCGTTTCTGGCCGAGCGCGAAGAGGCCGATGACGATCTGACAACTGGGATAGTACATCGTGCCGAGAAAGTCCTTCTTGCCGCATCTTGCACGAGTGGTGTAAAACCTGTATACGCGGAAAGATCAAAGATATGACATCAGGTCCCACTGATCAGAGGCACTGGGCTAGGTAATCGTCAAAGGCCTACCCGCAAGTGTACATGTCAATGACATTATTGGTCGCATAAATCCAAAGCGCGCAGAACGCCACCGTTTGCCAAAGCCAGGGTCGCCTACGCGGGACATCCAATGCAGCCATGGGGACGAGCGGGAAGATGAGCAATGGGTGTATTCCGTAGAACGAGATCTTGTTCCACAGTGACCATGGCCTCTGGAGGATCGCGGTGGCGAGTACCCAACTGAACACGAGGAAGCAAGAACCGAAGATATGGACCTGGTGCCAGCGAAGCGCACAGAGTGAGCACCGAGGTCAGAGAGCCTTGGCACAAGTCTTGCAATCAGCTCACAGATTTTGCGCTCCACCATTGCTCCTTTTGAAAGCCGTCTTCGAACTTGGCGTCAACGTAAGCGGGGAAGAAGAAGCGACTGCAGCAACACCACGCAAGAACAATGGTGAGTCCAGGGTAGCTCAGAAGAAAGCTTCTCGTTCGCCTCGCCGGTGTTGAACGCACCATATCATGCCCCATACGCGCCATCGGAAGAAGCTCCACAAGGCCGAAAAGATGCCCATGTTCTCGTTCGTTGTCAGATGATGCATCGAGCTGCCCTCACTCTGCATCGCCGTTGCGTCGCCCTTGAGATGAGTTCCTCCCGGACTGGTACCTGACGCGGGTGGGCCTTGACCTCCCGAGCATCTCGGTATGGCCCGTCGCCAATCCTCGGGTGCACCCTGTGCTTCAACAACGACGACATCCACCCCGTGGTCCTCCCCGTCCTTGTCGTCGTCGACGCTGCCTCTTCGCTCTCGTCTCCTCGAATGCCCCCCTTCACGGTACGAGCTGCCGTTGTCCGATGTCCCTTCGGTCGTCGGATCTCCTAGTGAATCACCTGCAAAAGTTTTGCAACACGTCCAAATCGCGTCAATCTCGGGCCAAGAAAAGCTCAAGCTGTGCCTCTCGTCCAAGGATGATAAAACATCTCTCCATGCCGTACGTAGTATGCAGCTTTACCGTCGCACCCCGGGTCGCTGGCGATGGACGTTTATCCCCAAGACCGAATCCGACACGAGTCCTCGACGTACCTGGAGCGGAGCCATTCCCAATCCTTCTCTTGATCTGATGTGACCGGGCACAGAGTTGTGCATGTGTCAGTGATGCAATCTATGCCCTACATCCTACATCCCACCAAGGCAAAGGCGCTTTCGTCGTCGCTCGCGGGCTCTGCCTGGGCTCTTGCTCGACTGACCTTGCTCCATCGGACTTTGAGCCCATCCTTGGCCGAAGGCGGTTGGAAGGCGACTGCGGGGGGAGGCAACGGGTACTCGCTCTTGCCCGGCCTGGACGTCGACAGTTGAAACGGCATCTGTGTCGTGGACCGCGTAGAGTACAGGTTAGAAGGGCCCGAATCCGTAGACGAATCTTTCTCGACCGATGCGTTGTACCTCCCTACGTGGGCTCACGAGCGGCGGCGGCGAGTTTCGTCAAAGGGACGACCACGGCACGCCAAGCGCAGATCACTCGACCGATCGCGACGGAAGCGGACTCGAGTCGACGTCAGGACAGAGTTGATGATCCACTTTCCGGCTGGCAGCTTCAGCTGATACGTCGATCAACGTGTCCGAGGATCAGATTGCCGACGAGGGGTTGGAGAAATAAACCGTCGGGGGTAGTAACAACGGGAGCTCTCTCGTCCGCAGGTCGGCCCTCTGCTCGATCAGCCAGCCGTGTTGATCGCGCGCTTGACCGCGCCTCCGAATCTCGCATGAGCGCGGCCGGCAGCATGCAAAGGCACGCGCGAGCGCGGCCGTCGGCCGGGCCCCGCCTGTGTGCAAAAATCAGTGGAATGCCCGAAACGGCGTCTAGCAGGCTTAAAATCACTACTACAGGACTCCGAAAGACCAACATTCGTAAAGCTTCACATTTAGAAGAGTCACAACAGTTAGATACTGTGAAACTCAGAAAATTGCAACCCCTCTTGAAAGGACCGTTCATCTTCCTCCCTCCTATTCTCGAACCTCTTTTTCCCTTCTCCCTCCTTCCAACCCAAAGTCGTGACCGACAAAACCCTAACAAAGACACCATCAAATCCGGTCCTGATGCGCCATTGCACCCAACAATGATTTGCGGTAATTCCATGTCGGCCTCTTCTGTTGCATCTGCGTTAACGTCAATAAACCCCCTTTTGCGGCAAAATCTGGAGGAATTCGAACGTGTGGCGTCTGGCGAGTTTGGGCAATGGGGACCCACTGGGAAAGATCGCCCAAACCGAGGGCCTAGGCGTCGTGTCGTGGCTCCTCCCGGGCTGTCGGCCCCCGAGGCAACGGGTTATTACGCGTCTCTACTCCGTCGGAGTTGGTCATCTTTTGAAGTTGTGGGTTTGGTACCACTTTTGATGGCATGAAGGTGCGGGTAGAGGTCTTCTCCAGCGATTTTGCAAGACAGGTTAGGTAACCACCACGAAAGTTAAGGAGTTCGCACCTTCGGTTTCTTCGGACGCTGAGGCGTAGGACTACGCCCTTCGACCCGATGTCCAATGCGCGTCATGGTTTTCCAGGCGGGCTCTCAGCGACTCAGGCCGAGTTTTGGCGCGGGCTCATCGCTTTCAGGAGCAGTGGCCCACCTTGATGGGTTTCGTCTCCCTAACTCATACTGCTGGACCAGGCGCTCGCCCGTGCCTAGGACATTCCAAAGTCATTTTTTTGACATGCTAGATAGCTACCACGTCATTTTGGTTATGGTGAACAGCTCATTCCTGTCGAGGCCAAAGACTACATCTACCAAAAAGGTTGCAACACAAAACACCTTCATCAAATATTAGGTTCTCGAGCGGGCGCGATTTTATATTTTTCCCAAGCTCGCAACGACCTTGAATCACGCAGAGAGGTGGGCGCACAGCGCCCCCGAGCGCTAGCACCTACATATCGTAAATAGAGGATTTACAATCATGAAAGAAGCCTACTCCAAAATAAAAGGGCAAGAAACAATCACGCCTCGCGTGGATCCTCCGCGCGAAGTCCACAGACTATCACGCCACACTCAAACCTCTTCACTCCTCTCCATTCTCCCACCAAGCAAAGGCACATCATCCATCAACCCGCCACCCGTCTTGATAGGTGGGAGAGTAGAGCCTAATTTGGGTGGACCATTTGACGTCGAGGTCGTGGTTGAGGGGTTGGAGATTGAGCCCATCGAATGGGATAGATTGGCTGACGAGGCGCCGGTGGAGGACTTGAGTCCCTCGACTGTGGTTGGTGTTGTGGGGGTCCCTTCTCCTGTTCGGGGGATGCGGCCACAGAACCTGGAGGATGATTCAAGTAGTGATCAGCATGATCAGCATGACGCGCTCTAAGCAGTAGGAGCAGACTCTCACCAGCTCGGAATCTTTGCGTAGCAGGTTGCGTGGCAGCACAAGCGTTAGACGAACGCAAGACGTCAGCTCTTCTCCTCGAACAGCTCTATACTACATGTACTGTAGTTCAGACTCACCCATCCACGATGTCCATCCTCTCGAATCGCATACGACCCTGTCAGGAAGACAAGTTCGAAAAATCAGCTCACACTCCACCACCCTCTCAAAGCCATTCAACTTGTCTATCAAACTGACAATGATTATACCTCTTCAGAATCCTCAACTGTTGCCCCTTCTTGATATCCAATTCATCACTTCTCGTCTTTGCAAAATCCGTCAAAGCAATATTCGGCGTCGAAACAGAGACGACGTATTGAGGTTCGATAGGGACGTTCGCGGCTGTACTAGGGAGGGAGGAAGCCGAGGAGGCAAGGATTGATGGATCGGCGAGGGATAGGGGTGGGACGGTCGTTTCGAGGAGACAACCGGCGGGTACCCAGGCGGATTTGCGGGGGACGGGAGAGTCGAGTGATGAGGACAAGGGGCCAAGGTCCCGGTATACGACCCACCATCCTTTGGTTTTGGAGATAATGATGAAGGCTGTGAGACAGGAGTGCGAGTTCAGGTCAGTTCAGACTCGTCACGAACCACGCGGGTTCAGGGCCAATGACTTGCTGTCGCCGACCGAAACATCAAATTCGTCCCTGGTGAAATGAAGGCGTGTAGAGGTCAGCCTCTAACCCGTCAAAGAACATACCGCCACAACAACTCACTCTCGTTCCGCCAAATAAGGGTAGATGGCAATACAGTACCCGGGTACCTCTCTCGGCGAAATAGGCGGTTTCATATCGTCCTCCCCGCCCAAAGCCTGCTTGCCCGCTTCCTTCCCAACGGGCAACAACACAGGCGGATGATGCAACCTCGTCGGTCGCGCGCTCACACCATCCCGATTCACCGTCGGGACTTTATCAACGCCGTTTCCGATCCCGGGAGCGCGTTTCTCTTTTTTGGCGGCGTGCTTGGCTGTAGCGAATGCGATGGGGGATTTGATGTCCTTGATGTGGCGGAGCATGAAGACGGGGTTGTTGTTCGATTCCTTGAGTTTCTGGAAAAGGATCAAGGGTTTCTCATCGTAGGCCAAACATCGCTCTGTCGGTGGGGCACATCGTAAATGGAACCAGAGTGAGCGAAGACCTCGTCTGGTACATAACCATCGAGACTACTCACCTGTATTGCCGTAACAGATGAACAGCGCGTATTGTTTCCAGTCGTCGTTGATCTTGTACTTTTTCAACGCCGCGGGCAAGACCTTGTAACAAGGGTCCTCCAGCGTGACTCGGAAGCTTCGATAAGGGTTGTCAGCCGACGAGGACGCAGTACCGCTTGCAATACTGGAGGTGGTCATCGCTGAAGGAGAGGAGGCGGGTTTGCTGCTCGAGTCGGCCGAGCGGTCCAAGCCGGTACGATCACGATTACGATCACGGTCACGGTCACGGTCACGATCGCTGGCCTGACGGCTTGGGACGGCCAAAGAGGAGGTTGTCGATGAACTCAGATCTTGAGGATGAGCATAGTTCGAGTTGGTCGACGAGTTCAAGTGATGATTGAAGGGATGCGAATCACCGGGGCCGCCGTGGTGGTCGTTCGTGACGTGAGTGGAGGAAGTTGTCGGGGTCACGGCCGTAGCAGGAAGTGAGACGGACTGATACTCGTGAGGTGAGAGGTGGTGTTGAGGTGAAAGATCACCTACGCTTGAGGCTCCGGGAGGGTACATGGATACGTCCGAGACGAGGAGACGAGGCGAGTCCATGGGCGAGCGAGGAGAGTCGGGCAAGGCGCTGTGAGAGAGCACACCGGCCGTCGTCGATGGGCGTACCGAGGTCGAACTTGCCCTGGATAATGTCGACTGGTTCGAGAGAGGATGAGGGAATAGGCCCGATGTTGGGGACCGTACGGTCGGCCGAGGAGCCTGCAACGAGAGCAATGCGAGGTCAATGTTCGTTAGTCCCTTGAAGCATCATCTGCGGGCTCTGTCCAACACCGTACCTTGGTCGACGACCGCAGTAGCGTATCATCGCGTATTGTCTGTAACGTGTCATACAACCGTTGCACTTCCATCTCGAGGCTCCGAATTCGTTGATCTGAGACGACACGTGACGAGAAAGTCCGAGATCAGCATTGGCGGCCAAACGGGAGCGAAGGAGGGGCTCCCCACGTACCTCTTTCACCAAGTAAACCGACGACCTGCTGCGTCGAGGCCGCTACACCAAGCTGACCATCCATCATGGCCGATTCCATGTCCTCGGCTGGGGCAAATCAAGGGTGAAGAGGATGGACCGGAGAGAGACGGGAAGAGGAACGGCGAACCGAGGTGGGGTGGGGGTGGGGTGAGGCCGAATTCGAGTTCGAAATGGATGGTCATATCAGCAGGCGAAATGGAGTGGTACCGGAATAAACGACTTTGAACGCACAAGGAGGAACGTAATGCCCCGCTTCGATGGGGATGTTTTGCTGCACCTTGAGGGTATAGACGCTCCTGAGGATCGCCAACCGTTGTCCGACCGAATGGATGCCGACGTCCTTGAGCGCCTCGTGATCGAGGTGTACGAGGATCTCGCCCGTGATGGCATGTTCTGTGGGAGCAAATCACTCAGTCAGGGTCACATCGTGGGGCGTGGTTTACGTGGCGCTGGTGTCTGCGTCTGTGACGACCCTGCCATGGCCTCCTGTCTGGGTGTCTCCTGAAGATACAGCGCGCGGTGAACTGACGATTGAGCTGCTCCTGATAGAACGGAAACCCGAGCGAGGCGAACAAGTCGGCCACACCAGATTCATCGAGTTCGATCAAGGGGCATTGGGGTGATCGAGGTGCGAAAGTGGTCGCCGTGGGCGTGGGACTGGCGCTCGTCTTGTCCATTGTCGTTGGCTGGTCCGCAGTCGGCAGTCGCGTAGGGAGAAGGCAGGACCGGGATCGGCTCGAGGGATCAGCCGGTGGCCCCGAGTAAAGAGCCGAGTGCAGAGTGAGCCGAGGGTGAGGTGTGCACAAAGATCACACTCGGTCCCCTGGCGGAGAGGTGTCGACACCCCCAAGATGGTCTGAGGCTCGGGTCTCTTCACGGTCGGGTGGTCGGCCACAATCCAAAGAGGAGCAGCTGCCGGCCGCGGCCACCACGCGCATCGACAGCGCCAGGCTGGCAGACGAGAGCTGAAGCGCTGCAGAGCACACGAGAGCGGACGCGCGGCCAGACGTGCGCCTGCTTGAGCCGTCCGCTGCAGTCCGTGCGAGTCCGTGCGCTGAGCTGCGCTGAGCTGCGCTGAGCTGCGCTGAGCCCAGCTGAGCCCAAGCTAGGCCCGGCACATTCGCGCTCGTTCGACTCTTGAACACACACACCCGCCTCATTCACCCACCCGCACATCCTTCACCATGAAGTTGGTCAGGTAAGCTCTCAGCCTTCAACTAGTTGGACTTTGTCTCCGTCGAAGCGATGGACGAGCGCACGCGTGTGACACCTCGATCGACACCGGCCCGTATACCGTGATTGACTGCACCCGGACGCACGATCATACGAGTCATGTCACGACTACCTCGGTTTGAGCATGCTTTCCCGTAGTCGGTCGTGTACCGGATCATCTGTTTGTGACCTCGACCTGCATTCGACCGCGACTCCCAAGTCGTTTCACATCCACCTCCGCTCGCTCAAACTACAGACACGGCGTAAACCGCATGCACATCGAACCTGACTGACATGTTTCGCATCTGTTCACAGATTCCTTGTAAGCTCAGCTACTGCCACCTTCTCCTCAGTGGATCCGAGGATCTTTATCGCTCGGTGCCCATTCAAGTCGCACCCACCTCGCCATCTAAATGTACCAGGACAGGCAGCTGGGCGGCATGTGTACTAACGTGATTCAATTTGAAACTCAATCAGATGAAGCTCAACAATGAGACGGTGACGATCGAGCTCAAGAACGGCACAGTCGTCAACGGCACCATCACCGGTGCGTTTGGGCATGCAGCCAACGAGGACACCATGCAATGTCCGCGACCTCATCAAGTCTTAATCCTTCTCGCAGGTGTTGACCTCTCGATGAACACGCACTTGAAGGCGGTCAAGATGACCGTACGCAACCGGGAACCCCAATCACTCGACTCGTTGGCGATCCGAGGCAATAATGTGCGCTACTTCATCCTTCCCGACTCGTTACCGTTGGACACGCTCTTGATCGACGACGCGCCAAAACCCAAGAAGCGAAAGGATGTACGTGCTCTCAGCGTTCGAAAGCGAGAGCTTCAATCTGCTGACTTGGGCTCGCTGTTCGATTTTCAGGGTGGCTCCGGAGCTGGTCGAGGACGTGTCAAGGAAGTGCTGCGAGGCGGTCGTGGACGTGGACGTGGACGTGGTCGCGGTAGGGGGCTGTAGTGGGTCGAGGGAAGAAGCAGCGTGTCAAGAGGATCGGGACTGAAAACAATGATGGCTGGTTTGCTGTGACCCGAGCCTTCATCTACAGTCGAAGCGTATCCTTTTTGTCTTCGAAAATGTATAACCACAACAATGAGTTTGAGAGACGCTTTTCCTGCTGCGAGGGCAAGCATACTAGAGTTAGGGGGTTGTCAAGGTTTACTCGTTCATCTTTTTGCTAAACGCTAAGGGCGCGACACGGACGCCGGCCTTGTCCCAATATAATTTAATCGGCGAGAACAGATAGGCCACATGATAGAGATGCCCTGTTGCGAAGGAAAGGTTTGTCTCGATGCACTTGATGACCAAATGTGACTTGAGTGCAAAGCGTGATCAGTGAGAGCGCTCGGGCCGCCCGACCCGCGTCCATTGAGGAATCCGGGCTTGGCCTCGCTCTAACTCTCGACCACGACCCCCATCTCGACGAGACCTGTGTTCGCCGGCTGTTTGCTGTCTCTCCCCTGTCTCTCCATACCCTATCGCCCGTGTCGTTGGACTCGGGTGCTTTCGATTCGTATCAGTGCTACATCAGCAAATCGCAGTTCATCCTCCAAGTCACAACCCATCGCCGACACCACGACGGGGTCGAGCCGCCACACCGATTAGCCCAGCGTTACCTCGACTCACCCACACCCTCTCCTTCCCATCGACGTCTCATCATGTCGGACGAAGAAGCCTCGATGAGCGAGTTGTCCGATAACTACTCTGATGCGGCCGATGACTTTGATGATGAGGACATGGAGCAAGGTCAGTTGGTCGTACTATAGCTGCACATGGGGTGGATCTTTGCCTTGCTCTCGTGCTCTCGTGCTCTCGTGCTCTCGCCCGTTCCCCTTCCCCTGGCCGCCGGCGCCGCCTCGCTTCCTGCCGCTCTGGGCCGTGTCGGTCGGTGTGTGTCGTGCGCGCCTCCGCCGGCCCACGCCCACATGATGATGACGCGCCTCGACATCGCCTCCACCAGAGACACCTGGCTGGGCCACCCAATCCACTGCCCACGTATCACCGCCGAAAGCACCGTGCACACACCCATGCTGACACTGTGACCCACTCCCACAGACTACGACGATGATTCCGAAGTGTCCGAAGGGTTCATCTCGGACTCGGGCTTCTCTCCACTCGGCGATCCGTCCTCGGCCTGTTCGACCGATCGACGAGGCTCGCTCGACCCCAAAGGCAAGAGTAAGGCTCGCGCGTCCAACACTTCTTCCTTTCGTCGCGTCGGGGAGGTCGAGTTCAGGGTCCTTAGTTCGCAGGAACTCAAGGATGAACAGAGCAGGGCCGTCGATTACGTCGCGGATATGCTCAAGCTCAAGGTCAGTTCCGTCTCATTGACATCGGGTTGGGTGCTGGATGTCATAGCCCGAACCAAGCGAAGGGACAAGCTGTGTACGACAAGTGTATCGCTTGCATGATGGAATCGCTTCTTCCTGTCCTCTACAAGCACCGCTTCCTCGATCTACCTATGATTGTTCCGAACTGACTTTTCGCGCTCGCCCTCTTGCCACTTGATAGCCCGAGGGAGCCGCTGTTCTGTTGCGCTACTTTGCCTGGAAGAAGGAAAAGCTGCTCGAGGTGCGTGCCCTCTCAAGAATTTGCTATCGCTGCAAGAACTAACCTGTACGGCGTGCACGCTCGCGCACAGGCCTACATGGAAGACTCGGAAGGGACCTTGGCCAAAGCCGGCATTCAGGAAAGCGGTTCTCAGCCTCGCCTCAAGCGCGTGCGAGGTTTCGAATGCAGCATCTGCTACGACGACTCGAACCAGGAGACTCTCGCGCTGAGCTGCGATCATCGATGTGAGCTGCCGGTGGGTTGATAAGTCATTATGCTGAGAGACTGACCTCCCCACCGCTACCGTCTCCTCAGTTTGCAAGGCGTGCTATTTTACCTACGTCATGGCCAAGATCAACGACGAAGGCGAGAGTCGACGGATACAGTGCATGGGCAACGACTGCAACGTCATCGTCGACGAACGAACCGTCGAACTCCTCGCCGACGATGACACGTTGGCGCGCTACCGCTCCTTGTTGAACCGCACCTACGTCGACGACAACAACCAGCTGCGATGGTGCCCCGCGCCCAACTGCGACTACGCGATCGAATGCACCGTCACGCCGAGACAACTCGATTGCGTGATCCCGACCGTCGAGTGCGCGTGCTCGCACTTGTCCTGCTTCGGCTGCGGCGAAGCCGATCATCGCCCCTGTGTTTGCCCGATCGTCAAGCGCTGGCTCAAGAAGTGCGCCGACGATTCCGAAACGAGCAATTGGATCCAAGCCAACACGAAGGAATGCACAAAGTGCAATTCGACGATCGAGAAGAACGGAGGGTGCAATCATATGACGTGCAAGAGGTGTCAGTGGGAGTTTTGCTGGGTGTGCATGGGACCGTGGTCCGATCATGGCACGGCTTGGTACAATTGCGCACGGTTTGAGGAGAAGGGTGAGAAAGGGATTGAGGATGTGCAGAGCAAGTCGAGGGCGAGTCTAAAGCGATACCTTCATGTACGTTCTCTTTAGCCTCGCTCTTTTCTGTTGGAAGAGTTTCGACCTGACGTTTCGATTGGACTTTGCAGTACTACAACCGCTATGCGAACCACGAGCAATCGATCAAGCTTGAGAAAGAGCTGGCCCTCCGGACGGAGAAGAAGATGGACGAGATGCAAGAGCATTCAACCTTGTCATGGATCGAGGTCCAGTTCCTTGCCAAGGCCGTGCAGGAATTGACAAGGGCAAGGACCATCCTCAAGTGGACGTATGCGATGACGTTCTACCTCGCGAAGAACAACCAGACGCAGATGTTTGAGGATAACCAAAAGTGAGTGCCGAATCTAGGGCTAGACTGGGCCAACGAACAAGTACTTACTAGACACCTTGTCTTCGGCACATACAGTGATCTCGAACAAGCCGTCGAGTCCCTTGCCGAACTTGTTGAACGACCTTTGGAGGAAGACAAGATTGCGCAGTTGCGTCAGCAAACGACGGATCGCACGGTTTATGTGGCGAAGAGGTGCAAGGTCTTGTTGGAGGATACGTTGAGGGGTTACGACGAGCAGCGATGGATTTGGGCCGATCCGATCAAGCTTTGAGCGTTGAGATGAAGGAGACCCGCCAAAAAGAGGAAGGAGTAGAACTAGAGGATCATCCCTGTTTCGGATTTGTTTTTTCTTCCACCTCATTGCAGAGCATGCTTGCATTTTTCCACGTTTTGTTTCCCTTTCCCGTTCTTTCACTAGCATTTCGATCCACCCTACTTTTTGCCCCTTCTCTTTCCCGCTCTGCTCTCAAATCTAATTTGCCTCCACCCCCTAGCTCTCGTCGCCTTCCCCTCGTTGTTTTGCCTCTCTTTACATCATCATCCATTCGTTTTCTCTCTTCGCCGTACTAGCAGGAAATCGTGTTGCTTCCCTCTCTCCAATGAAGAAAAAGCGTGTTCGGCCTGTTCACTTGCTGGCAATTGACGGGACCCGATGAAAAGCCTCTCTTTCGGCCGGTCTCTTACTCTGCCTTCCACCCCTGCCTCACCAACCTCCCCTCATCAACCTCTTTACAAAAAACTCGTCAACCTGACCGTATAATCCACCACCGTTGACGAAGGCCGCTGCGCTGAGCAATGACCGAGCCCTAGCGGGACTTAGGCGAGTTTTATAGGTAGAAGGCGAGTCTAGGCGCTATTCGTCGCTCGAGTCGACGAAAGCGCAGTCAATATCTTGGGAATTAACAGATGTGGGATCAGTTCGTCGATCGAACAACACTAGTCTTAGAGTAAGTATCATGAGTTATATTGGTAAAAATGTTACCCTACGATACAGCCTCGCACAGGCGGGGCAGCGAAAGCAAGGGGAGGCAAGACCGGGGATGCGCGCGGGCGAGAAAGGAGAAAATAACGGAAATCAGAAGCGAGGGAGCAGTCGAATATGAGGCTATGAGTCGCCGTTGGGGACACAGAATGACTGGTTTTAAGGTCACAGAGGCTCGAGCACTTGTTGGCGCATTCTCCTCGTCTCGCTAGGTGTGAAAAGCGCTCCTCGACAAGCGCTTAAGTGTAACTTCTTGGTTGGGCTGGATCGCGCGCCTGAGTACAGGCTGGCACACGCGTTCGAATCGGCTGTGTATTGCCTGTTCCAAGTCCTGGCCTACCGAATCAGGCCAGAGGACCCCGCCTGGGACTACTTCGATTTCCTATATCACCCCGCCCGCCCTGGTACGCGTCCAGATCATTCTGAAGATCGGGAGGCGCAACTGGTGGACGGTCGGGCGAGTCTCGGGGGCGAGGGCGTCGGCAACGACGTGGATCCGCAGCACAGGGAGCGTTTGATCAACATGATCCGCCGTGAAGATCCCGAGCTGGGCGAGTCGTTGGACTCGGTGACGCGGCTCTGCCCAGTGAAGGGAACCTCGCCGTATACGTCGGATGAGCGCCCGCTAGCAATGGATGCGATCCGGGTGGGAATACGAAAGCTCACAGCGAGACGCTCGATGGGGAAGGCAATGTCCCCGTAGAATCGAGCACCGGGCTCGAGCCGACCAGACGTCTCCTTGTATCCGCAATTCCGTGCTACGACTGGTGGAAGATGCTGGTGCCTGTAACTATAGCCGAACTCTCTATGAGGAGGGACCCTTACTTGGAACAGGGGGGAGGGTCCTACCCTTCCTCGCAGCAAAATGGGAGAAGTTGCACTCAAGCAGTGGACCGCCTGCACGGTCTAAGGCGGGGGAGCGGACCTATAGGAATATATTCATCTGTAAATGCGTATGCAGATGGTACTGGCGTCTCAACGCATTTTGGGCCAGTCCTTGCATGCGTGGAGCGGGATCAGGGACTCAGGGTGCGGCGTGGCTAGCCGGCGTCAAGTCTTTTCCCAGTCTCACTCTTCTTCCCCGGCCACGTGGTACTCACTGCTCGGGATCACACGAGCGTGCAGATGAAAATTGTATTGGAACAGTTTCCCATCTTATCAGATCGTATTGCCGTTCTGCCGAGGTAAGCTTACCATGACTGTACGAAGTTGGTTACACCTCAGATTGGCCCGAGACGAGCGAAGCGTCTGGAGTTGGGGAAGCCTGCCGTGAAGAAGGCTTTGCTGGTGCGTCCCCAATGACGAGGAAGTAGTCCGACAGCAAAAGCCTTATGCTAATTTAGTCTTACAGCCGGTGAATTCAGCTTTTGATGTCTCTGCACCCTAGGCATTCAGCATGGAGCAGTCGTACGAAAGGGAGACAACTGGACTCTGCGAAGCCACGCCCTCAAGGGACACGCAAGGGCTATCATAAAGCATGGTCGGGCAAACTTTTGACAGGGTCACAGGAGGGATGAAACTGGACCAAGAAATAGTCCTACAAGTAGGAAAATACGAATGATTAGAGCGGTAATAGACGTCCCAAGCCTCGTCCGTCAGAGTGTTTCTCGGGATCAGCAGAAGTCTCGGCGCTCGCTTCTCCGGCCTCATGTGTCTTGTAGACGAACTGACTTGTGTAAGCCGTGTACGACGGTGGGATCTGAGTGGTGCGTGGGCAGCTGCACGTACAGTTTATACAAACACTTCTGGGTTGTGATAGATCATGCCTAGATGGAATGGCCTTTGTTGAGGCAGTGAGACACGAAGTGAGGCCGAGTAGTCCGATGATGGAGAACCTGGACCGCGGGCCCCGGCGCCCTCCCCTCCGTTAAGTTAATGGGACACGATCATACGCAACACGAGCGTCAAAAACTGAGAAGCAAGGAAGATTACTGAGTTACATGAACGAATGCTGCAACAGAAGGATTTCGCATGCTGGTTCGGATTCATCTATCGGTCACCAGTGGGAATGCCACGGTGCCGACTCGGACCGGCGGCGACCGGCAGTTCCATTTCTTAGAGTGACAGTCAAGCCGATACCGGGACCCAGCCACCCGCTGCTGCGTAGTGTGAATCCACGCTTTCCATAGGATAGACGCGCTATCTTTTACCCAATCAGCCTGTATCACAGAAAAAGGCGAGAAACAAACTTGGTCGCCCGGTAGGCCGCTTTGCGAATTTGCAGGAATGGTCGTACGTGGCCTCTGATCGGGACGTGAACACCACGGGCAAGGCAGGCAGGTCCAACAGTACAAATTGATACATCCGCCTCAGGCGGCTCCCCGTTCCGCAACATGGTCATAGGGTACATGAAGTACATGGGTCCCCGGATCGACACTCTTCAGTGTCCCCCCCCCCCCCCCTTTTGGGGTTTTTTTTCTTTTTCTTTTTCTCACGTTCGAAAGCAAAATGCCGGTTTTTACAGCGTGTGAAGAGGAATGCCTTGCATCTCAAGTGTGATGTGAATACAGAGCCTTGAGCCACAGGTCCATGGAGTCGTCGCTGCCTCGCGGTGCGTGACAGCGTAGCACTCGCAGAAAGTCGGATGAATCGACTGAAGCACGTGCACTGGCTACCCAAACCGATACCTTATGCGGGGCCCCACACCCCGGTCACCGGGTCGATCGACTCGAGTCGATGCCCGTTGCAGTAGTCGAGTGTGCTCAGACAGGCCAGCGCGTATTGTTGAAGAGAAGATTCATTTTAGCGCAAGTCACTCTTCAGATGGGCTGTCAGGTGGATGCACCGCCGTCTCCAGCTCTCACCGAGATCCGCGAGCTAGTACCTGCGCCTAAACTCTGGAGCTTCGCAGATCCGAACGCGGAGCGCCTGAATTTCAATTTGCGCTTGGCTGCGCGGAGGAACCAGGCTTTCAAGTCCCGACTGAGAGGCGAAGACTGGCCTCACTTACGCCTTTCTTCTGTTTCATACATACATCCACACCACCTTCTCACCATACGACTGGATGACAATGACCGAACCACCCAAGAAGAAGTCAAGACACCAAGCCTCGACGCGCTCCAACGTGAGCTCTTCCGAGCCGCAGCCAGCGGCCGGGACATCATCATCCCGATGTCACGCTCGACGAATCGGCGGCGGACGCGCTCCAATGTGTTGCGTAGATGTAAGTGTGCTTCACCAATCGATTGCTCGAGTCTGTGCCGGACTCAGGTGTCACTTGGATCGCATCACTGAGGGTGTTCCGCTTGGTCCTGCTGAAACGCGTTCTGAGAGCAGACCAGCCCGGCCGCTTTGCTTCAACTTCGAGCACCGACGCCGCCCAGCAGTGCCACTGCCATTGGCTTTGCGTCGACGATGACTGGCACTCCGCAAACGCTCGGATGTGCAACTGAATCGCATTCGCCCAGGTCCCACGGGTCTGTTGTTGCGCCAGACGCGGCAAGACCTACTGTCGCAACAGAAACGGAGCCCCGGGCTCTGCCAACGTCATCAAGCCCCAGCGCCTCGGTATCAGTCGTCGGCCCCGCGACGGCACGCCGAGAAAAGACGGAGCTCCACCCCACCTCGACTGCTACTCATCACAGCACTTCGTACATGAAGACACGAGCCGAGCCGACGAGATCAAGCACTGTACCAAGTGGACCGGCTACATTCGCATGGTCGAGGCAAAGGTTTTGGTGGACTACATCGCACAAAGGAGCTGCGGAGCTCTGCCGCTCGCCTTTTATAAAGAAACCTGCACCCGAGCCAAGCAGGCCATCGATAGGATAGATGGCTACAATGGACGAATCGAGGCGGCAAGCACCGGATTCTTGGCCGAACAGGGCCAACTCAAGGGCTGCGTGTCGGAGTGGCTCGGCACGATCAACGAGCCGGTGAGTGTCGAGTAACGCCGGCGCGAACATGACGTTGGCACGAGCTTGCCACATTGCATCGAGCGATGATTGCTGACGATTTCCTCTTTCCACTTTCAAATTCTCGGTGCAGGCTAGACCCCTTCCCACAAGTCCACATTACTCTGTCCACGGCGGTACTGGCGCAGTCGCGACCTCGAAAACCAGCGAGACCGCGGTGATCCGCAAGCTGGATGGTTGGGCCAGGCGCTGCGGCTAGCAAATTCCAGAGGGTCTGTCGCCGACGATCGCGTCTGTCGGGGTTGGGCTCGGATTCACCACCCAGCGACTGAAGCCCGTCGCCGAGGACTTCTTCAAGGACAAGCGGAATTACAAACTGCCTGCCAAGCTCTTGCAGCTCCTCACCAACGTTCACATAATCCACGACACGCGCCGTCCCGCGCTGCACGTGCTTGGAGTCCATATCAGCACACAAGTTGCACAGTTCGTCTTGCATGATCACGAAGGCGTCTACATAGCCGAGGTCGAGGATTGTTGGGATCCTAAGGGCTTCCCGATCTTGGCGGCGATCGTCCGCTGTATGCACCACCTCAACCCCGAAGCGGCGGGTTTCTCGCCCTTATTCGTCGGGTCATCGGATGTGTCTGCCGACCTGCGCGAGATTGGGGTTTGCACGAGCACGCTCGGATCCTCTCCTGCCGGCTGCGCCCTCGCTCCCGTGGCAGACCTCACAACATCCGAGTCGGAGTTCGAGACGGCTATGGACATCGTAAAAATCGGACGCTCGAGTGCCAACAACCCGCCCTCAAGGCCTTCACTGGCGACCCGTCCGCCACCACGTCCACGCCCCTGGCTCCATGGCAGGTGGCTCTCCGATCGTCGAACAGCAACCTCGATGGTCTGGTCGGAACGTCACTCCTGCGAAGGGCGGGGGTCCAGCCTGCACCGAGAATTTGAAAGTGGAAAGAGGAAATCGTCAGCAATCATCGCTCGATGCAATGTGGCAAGCTCGTGCCAACGTCATGTTCGCGCCGGCGTTACTCGACACTCACCGGCTCGTTGATCGTGCCGAGCCACTCCGACACGCAGCCCTTGAGTTGGCCCTGTTCGGCCAAGAATCCGGTGCTTGCCGCCTCGATTCGTCCATTGTAGCCATCTATCCTATCGATGGCCTGCTTGGCTCGGGTGCAGGTTTCTTTATAAAAGGCGAGCGGCAGAGCTCCGCAGCTCCTTTGTGCGATGTAGTCCACCAAAACCTTTGCCTCGACCATGCGAATGTAGCCGGTCCACTTGGTACAGTGCTTGATCTCGTCGGCTCGGCTCGTGTCTTCATGTACGAAGTGCTGTGATGAGTAGCAGTCGAGGTGGGGTGGAGCTCCGTCTTTTCTCGGCGTGCCGTCGCGGGGCCGACGACTGATACCGAGGCGCTGGGGCTTGATGACGTTGGCAGAGCCCGGGGCTCCGTTTCTGTTGCGACAGTAGGTCTTGCCGCGTCTGGCGCAACAACAGACCCGTGGGACCTGGGCGAATGCGATTCAGTTGCACATCCGAGCGTTTGCGGAGTGCCAGTCATCGTCGACGCAAAGCCAATGGCAGTGGCACTGCTGGGCGGCGTCGGTGCTCGAAGTTGAAGCAAAGCGGCCGGGCTGGTCTGCTCTCAGAACGCGTTTCAGCAGGACCAAGCGGAACACCCTCAGTGATGCGATCCAAGTGACACCTGAGTCCGGCACAGACTCGAGCAATCGATTGGTGAAGCACACTTACATCTACGCAACACATTGGAGCGCGTCCGCCGCCGATTCGTCGAGCGTGACATCGGGATGATGATGTCCCGGCCGCTGGCTGCGGCTCGGAAGAGCTCACGTTGGAGCGCGTCGAGGCTTGGTGTCTTGACTTCTTCTTGGGTGGTTCGGTCATTGTCATCCAGTCGTATGGTGAGAAGGTGGTGTGGATGTATGTATGAAACAGAAGAAAGGCGTAAGTGAGGCCAGTCTTCGCCTCTCAGTCGGGACTTGAAAGCCTGGTTCCTCCGCGCAGCCAAGCGCAAATTGAAATTCAGGCGCTCCGCGTTCGGATCTGCGAAGCTCCAGAGTTTAGGCGCAGGTACTAGCTCGCGGATCTCGGTGAGAGCTGGAGACGGCGGTGCATCCACCTGACAGCCCATCTGAAGAGTGACTTGCGCTAAAATGAATCTTCTCTTCAACAATACGCGCTGGCCTGTCTGAGCACACTCGACTACTGCAACGGGCATCGACTCGAGTCGATCGACCCGGTGACCGGGGTGTGGGGCCCCGCATAAGGTATCGGTTTGGGTAGCCAGTGCACGTGCTTCAGTCGATTCATCCGACTTTCTGCGAGTGCTACGCTGTCACGCACCGCGAGGCAGCGACGACTCCATGGACCTGTGGCTCAAGGCTCTGTATTCACATCACACTTGAGATGCAAGGCATTCCTCTTCACACGCTGTAAAAACCGGCATTTTGCTTTCGAACGTGAGAAAAAGAAAAAGAAAAAAAACCCCAAAAGGGGGGGGGGGGGGGGGACACTGAAGAGTGTCGATCCGGGGACCCATGTACTTCATGTACCCTATGACCATGTTGCGGAACGGGGAGCCGCCTGAGGCGGATGTATCAATTTGTACTGTTGGACCTGCCTGCCTTGCCCGTGGTGTTCACGTCCCGATCAGAGGCCACGTACGACCATTCCTGCAAATTCGCAAAGCGGCCTACCGGGCGACCAAGTTTGTTTCTCGCCTTTTTCTGTGATACAGGCTGATTGGGTAAAAGATAGCGCGTCTATCCTATGGAAAGCGTGGATTCACACTACGCAGCAGCGGGTGGCTGGGTCCCGGTATCGGCTTGACTGTCACTCTAAGAAATGGAACTGCCGGT
This sequence comes from Microbotryum violaceum, assembly GCA_022506055.1. NCBI lineage: Eukaryota > Fungi > Basidiomycota > Microbotryomycetes > Microbotryales > Microbotryaceae > Microbotryum > Microbotryum violaceum. The sequence goes on along the minus strand of JAKMXP010000025.1, from coordinate 28,937 downwards.
CGCCGCCGGTCCGAGTCGGCACCGTGGCATTCCCACTGGTGACCGATAGATGAATCCGAACCAGCATGCGAAATCCTTCTGTTGCAGCATTCGTTCATGTAACTCAGTAATCTTCCTTGCTTCTCAGTTTTTGACGCTCGTGTTGCGTATGATCGTGTCCCATTAACTTAACGGAGGGGAGGGCGCCGGGGCCCGCGGTCCAGGTTCTCCATCATCGGACTACTCGGCCTCACTTCGTGTCTCACTGCCTCAACAAAGGCCATTCCATCTAGGCATGATCTATCACAACCCAGAAGTGTTTGTATAAACTGTACGTGCAGCTGCCCACGCACCACTCAGATCCCACCGTCGTACACGGCTTACACAAGTCAGTTCGTCTACAAGACACATGAGGCCGGAGAAGCGAGCGCCGAGACTTCTGCTGATCCCGAGAAACACTCTGACGGACGAGGCTTGGGACGTCTATTACCGCTCTAATCATTCGTATTTTCCTACTTGTAGGACTATTTCTTGGTCCAGTTTCATCCCTCCTGTGACCCTGTCAAAAGTTTGCCCGACCATGCTTTATGATAGCCCTTGCGTGTCCCTTGAGGGCGTGGCTTCGCAGAGTCCAGTTGTCTCCCTTTCGTACGACTGCTCCATGCTGAATGCCTAGGGTGCAGAGACATCAAAAGCTGAATTCACCGGCTGTAAGACTAAATTAGCATAAGGCTTTTGCTGTCGGACTACTTCCTCGTCATTGGGGACGCACCAGCAAAGCCTTCTTCACGGCAGGCTTCCCCAACTCCAGACGCTTCGCTCGTCTCGGGCCAATCTGAGGTGTAACCAACTTCGTACAGTCATGGTAAGCTTACCTCGGCAGAACGGCAATACGATCTGATAAGATGGGAAACTGTTCCAATACAATTTTCATCTGCACGCTCGTGTGATCCCGAGCAGTGAGTACCACGTGGCCGGGGAAGAAGAGTGAGACTGGGAAAAGACTTGACGCCGGCTAGCCACGCCGCACCCTGAGTCCCTGATCCCGCTCCACGCATGCAAGGACTGGCCCAAAATGCGTTGAGACGCCAGTACCATCTGCATACGCATTTACAGATGAATATATTCCTATAGGTCCGCTCCCCCGCCTTAGACCGTGCAGGCGGTCCACTGCTTGAGTGCAACTTCTCCCATTTTGCTGCGAGGAAGGGTAGGACCCTCCCCCCTGTTCCAAGTAAGGGTCCCTCCTCATAGAGAGTTCGGCTATAGTTACAGGCACCAGCATCTTCCACCAGTCGTAGCACGGAATTGCGGATACAAGGAGACGTCTGGTCGGCTCGAGCCCGGTGCTCGATTCTACGGGGACATTGCCTTCCCCATCGAGCGTCTCGCTGTGAGCTTTCGTATTCCCACCCGGATCGCATCCATTGCTAGCGGGCGCTCATCCGACGTATACGGCGAGGTTCCCTTCACTGGGCAGAGCCGCGTCACCGAGTCCAACGACTCGCCCAGCTCGGGATCTTCACGGCGGATCATGTTGATCAAACGCTCCCTGTGCTGCGGATCCACGTCGTTGCCGACGCCCTCGCCCCCGAGACTCGCCCGACCGTCCACCAGTTGCGCCTCCCGATCTTCAGAATGATCTGGACGCGTACCAGGGCGGGCGGGGTGATATAGGAAATCGAAGTAGTCCCAGGCGGGGTCCTCTGGCCTGATTCGGTAGGCCAGGACTTGGAACAGGCAATACACAGCCGATTCGAACGCGTGTGCCAGCCTGTACTCAGGCGCGCGATCCAGCCCAACCAAGAAGTTACACTTAAGCGCTTGTCGAGGAGCGCTTCTCACCGTCACCCGGAGGCGGCCTTCCTCTCGGGCTGCGATGGCGAACGAGACTCCGGGATCGGCCGCGACACCGCCATCCCAATCGATGAGTACAAGGTGGCCTTCAAAGTGAAGGATGTTGCCGAGCGAAAGATCGCGGTGATGGAAGCCGAGATCGTGAAGCGTGGTCAGCACCGTCAGGAGTTGATCGAAGACTTGGAAAACTTGAGTCAGAGGTAGTTCCTGCTGGCCACGATGACGCCGGAAGAGCGGCTGTGGCAGTGGCGACGGGTTGCGCAGAATGAGCAGCTCGAGTGTGCGTCGTATTGGGGTATGCAGCGGGGTGCGCCAGGTTTCGTCACGCCTCCTCTTGTTCGCTGCGGGCATTGATGCTGCTGACGACTGGTCTCCATCGTCAACTGGCAGGCCCGAGTCAAGGGAGAGGGACGCCGAAGTTTCGAGCGTAGCCAGGTGGTCAAACACGGCCGGCAGTAGAGCACCCTTGTCGCACGCGGCGTTGATCTTGCGAAGCACGTTTGACTCGACGCGTACAAAGTCCGGACCGACGAGCTGCATTTTCAGGATGAACGAGGGCGACAAAGTCGAGACCTCCGGAGCGGTCGCGGTCGCGCTCAGGCTCGGGCGGGTCAGTTGAAATACCGTCGTGCAACGTCCGGACAGAGGGTGCCCGCCCTCCCCCTTCGCGCAGGACAAGAGCTCGATCGGCTCCTTGTCCTCAAACTTGACTGTGCGCCCGACGGACGACCCAAAGCCCGACATGAGTAACGACGCGGGTGCGATCCCGCTCGTGGAGTGGCACGTGTAGTCGAAAAAGGGACAAAACCCGGCCGAGTAGACAGCTCGAACAGAAAAAGGGGACAAAACCCGGCCGAGTAGACATCCAGGTCGAACAGAATCGAGAGCACCGCCGCTAGCTCGCCAAAGCCTTGACCCCAGCAGTCCGAGATGGTCGCGACTCGACACGTCTCTTGGTCCAGTACGACCAGGTATGCCTTCCTGTCGTTGACGGCCAGACCAGGGGCGAACAGTCTGGTCGGTTGCGAGAGCACATGCTGGGTGAGATCAAGTACTACCTTGACCAGCTCGGGCACAAATGGCCCCGGACCACCCGGGAGCTGAGAGCGCTGAGGGGAAGCATCGAACGCGCACGGCACCAGGACGCGGTTCCACAAGAGTCGTTTCGAGCTCGATTCGACTTTGCAGCATGTTAAGAAAGGCGTCCACTCCTTCGCTTCCTCGTCCGGCTCTTGCATAAACTCGAACGGCCGCTCGATAATGTCGTTGAGACAAAGCCGAGCCGGTCGCTCGGCAGTTGCAACGGCGAGTTTGAATTGTTTTCCGTGCGTGGGATCGGTCTGAGTCTACCGCAGACGAATGCCAGTTCGGTCAGATAGTTGGGCTTGGTGTCGGCTTAGCCTTCCAAGCACCTGTGCTCACGGAGCGATGCCGATCTGCGTCTCGGTCGTCCTGACTTACAAGTCGGGCTACTCCCTGCATCCAGGCCAACTGGCTGGTCGAGGGTTCAATCCGCGGGTCCCGACTGCTGTCGTGGGCTTCCAGGAAAAGTTTGCGGAGCTCGGTCTGGGTGTCTTGATCCTGGCCGGACGGAACCTGTTTACCCGACTGGCGAGCACGTTGTGAGATCTCTTCGAACGCCGGATGGTCGATTCCAAATACCTGCTCGACCAACTCCGGCGTCGAGCGCAACAAAAGGCGGGGCACGATGTCGCCTCTGAGCAGTGCGTGTTCCTCCATGTCGTCGGTTCCGTCCTCGAGAGCTGCGACCACTGGGTCCAGGTCGCACATCGTGGGAGGACTTGAACCCGATGATGATGATGACGATGGCCACCCCGACGACGACTGGGACGGGGATGGCGACGGCGACGGCGACAGTCTCTGATAGCAGCCATGTCAAGAGCAGTCGTTAAGATCACGGATGCACAAGTCAGCGCTCTCGAACCTAAAGCTCATGCCTTGAGCCACCTCGTCATTTGCACTCGGTGCTGGTGACTTGCCGTGGTATCATCTTCAAGCGTAAGGACGGGCGAATCGACACTCGTTGCAGCACACTCAGCACAACCGTCTTCGCTCATGCTTGCGTCGCGCGTTCGCTTGCGGGTACGCTGGCTCGGACGCTCTGGATTGGAGCTTGTAGTGACTGGGCAACGTTGTGAATTGGAGGTCATAGTGTTGAAGTGAGCTACGAGCCAGTCCGGTGGGGATGGCCAACACCGGAGTATTGTGATGCAATCAAGGAGCGTGCGAGCCTATACGAGGCACTGGCTGGCAGCAGGCCTCCCCACTCAGCCAGACTCAGTCCTCCCCTGAGCTCCCTCCCTTCTCCTCTCTCCGCCCCTCGATCGCCGCCGATCATTACGCCGTCGCACGTCAAAGAAAGCCAAGCAGCCACGCTCTACCCACTCCGAAGAACGCTCAACTCGGCACGCTCATATTTGAAGCCCGGTCAAGAAGATGGCGGTCGGGTGTACGTACTCGTCCCTGCGCAAGGCCGAGTTCGAATACGCCGCGACGACCGCGGAGGAGCTGTCCGTGCAGGAGGATCAGTTGGTCTGGGTTGTCGAGGATGATGATCCCGAGTGAGTTGGATGGGCGCCTTGTTTTGTGCGGGGGCAGGGGTTGCTGGTGCGCTGGGAGGTGCGCCCCGGGGTGTGCTCGGCGTGATCTCCCACACGGTCGCACCGATCGACTCGGCCGATGCAAGCGAGGGCGGCTATGCCAAGCTAGTCCTAACAAAAGACTTACCAACTGACCCCATCATCCGACTCGATACCTCCCCCCCCCCTTTTCGCAGATGGCACAAAGTCAAGATCAAGTCGTCCGACTCGACCGCGGCCCCACACATCGGACTCGTTCCCGCCTCTTACCTCACCTCCGCCCCCGTACTCCGCGTCGTTCGAGCCATGTACGACTATTCCCCTGCATTGAACGAGGAAGGCGTGGCCGAAAACGATGAGGAATTGGCCATTACGGAGGGGGAGGAGCTTAGTCTGGTCGAGGAGGAGGAGGAGTGGTGTCTTGTGCTTCGGGGAAACGGTCAAGGCGCCGGCTTCGTGCCGACGAGTTATGTCGAGGTGAGACGCACTGTGAGGAATGGTCCGATCCAAGCTATTGGGGCACTCATTTCCCCCTTTGTGTGTGCGCATCTCTCAGGACGCCGACGCGGTGCATCATCAAGCCGAACCCGTCGATCAGCCTGCCGACGTTTCAGAGGAGGAAGAGGTGAGGTGAAAGGAGGGCACCGCATCTTTCGATACATCCTGAAACTGACACCCATACAACGTATTCAGGCGCCTCTCCCCGTTGCCGCACCTGCTCCGGCCGTTTCAACGTATACGAGCACGCTGCCTCCGCCCCCTCAGCGAAACGTCTCGACCACCAGCGCCACGAACGTCAAGACCTGGGCCGTCACCGTTCGTCGCCAGCCTCGAACCCGCTCACCGCATGTGGCACTCCTAGCTAAGACACCTTTCTTGAATCTAAACAGGAGATCGACAAGAAGAAGAAGAAGAAAAAGGGCACACTCGGTGTCGGCAACGGCGCCATCTTCTTCGCCAGCGAGAGTGACAAGGTGGGGCTCAACTCGGAAAGAATCTGTCCGAACCCTCCTTGGTCGAATGCTGACCGATCCTTGCATATTGCCACACAGACCCCAGTTCAACAATACCCCTTGTCGTCACTCGAACACATCACGACCGAAAAATTCAAGCACCTCCACCTCTCGTTCCTCTCGGCGCCCGAACCACTCCATTTCGTCATCGGTTCCAAGGACGTTTTCGAGGAGATCGTCGACAAGATCGAAGCAGATCGTGCCACTTCCGGTTCCTCGGCTGCAAATGCGGCCTCCCCAGCAGTCCTTGCTGCGCCTCGACCGCCTCCCGTGGCTGCCGCTGTCGCTCCCGCCGCTCCTCCACCACCCGTCGCTACTTCAGGCTTCATTCCCCCGCCCCCGCCCATCCGTAGTGCCTCCTCGAGCAACATCGTCCCTTCCGCCCCTAGTACTCCCGCTCGTAACGGAGGTTCGTCACCCACCGTCGGAAGCGAAGCCAACGCCGTCGCTCTGTACGACTTTGAACCCCAAGGCGATGACGAAATCGCCATCGTTGAAGGGGAACGCGTGATCCTCATCGACGACGGCTCGACTTCGGATGATCCCGATTGGGCCAAGATTCGTAAAGTGGGCAGCAACGTCGAAGGTGTTGTACCGGCGAGTTATATCGAATTGGATCCTGGTGCCTCAGCGGTAGGGTCCGCGCCGGCCAAAAGAGCGATCCCTGCTCCTCCTCCAGCTCCCGTCCCTGCCCCTGCCGCTGCTACTTCACGAGCTTCGCAAAGTCGTCCGTCGGCTTATGACGAAGAGGAAGAAGACCGAAGAGAGGAAGAAGAACGTGCTGCCGCAGCGATCATCTCGAACCAACTTTTAGATGAGAAGCGTGCACAACTCGCTCGGGAGCGAGCGGCGAAAGCTGAACGCGCGTCCCAGAGGGAAGCGGAGAAGGAACGTCAACGCCACGCGAGGATGGAGTCTCAACCTAGGGCTGCACCGATCCCTGTACCTACGACCAAGTCGGGATTGACTCAGTTGGGAAGCGACGATGATGCTGAGCCGTCGAGGAAGTCGAGGTCGTCGAGGGGGGAGAATGGGGGCAGGTCGTCGAGGGACAAGGCGGTGAGGAAGCCTGATGCGTCCAAAATTCGGACGTGGAAGGATCGTACGGGACAATTCAAGGTCGAGGCGGAGTTCATCGGGCTCAAGGATAACAAGATCCGTTTGCACAAACTTAATGGGGTCATTATTGAGGTACCTTTGGAGAAGATGTCGGGGGAGGACACGACGTGGCTCAAGAAGAAGATGGGTGGTGGGGACGATGAGAGAAGAGACCGATCGTCGAGAGAGGCGTCGTCGAATCGACAGTCGGGGTCTAAGTCGACGCCGTCAGGCCAGCCCAAGAAGCAGAACACAACAGATTGGTTCGAGTTCTTCCTCAATGCCGGGTGCGACGTCGATGCGTGTCAGCGATACGCTCGTAATGCCGACAACGAGGGGATCGAAGAGTCGCTCATTCCTGATCTCGAGGAGTCAAATCTTCGTAGTCTCGGGCTCAAGGAAGGCGACATCATTCGCGTGCGTCGGTATATCAAAGAGAAATACGCAGGTCCGCCACCCCCGACCAAATCCGACCGCGAGGAACAGATCGCTGCGGATGCAAGGATGGCCCTCGCACTGCAGAACGGACGCCCCACGCCCCCTGCTCCGGGCTTGTTCTCCGGTCCGGATGGCAAGTTACGAAGAGGGAGGAGGAACACGGCCAACAACCGAACGGCGGCCGGAGCGGTGGACCCTACTGCTCTGGTTGCTGCTGGGTCCGAGATCGCCAAGACGCGTGGCTCGACGCCAGTCACCTCGCCTATCTCGGCGCAGTCGACGGGGGTGGCGTCCCTCGATCCTACGAAGAGGTCCAGCTCAACTCAGTCTCAGGTTGGTGGCTTTGATGACGATGCGTGGGAAGTCAAGCCTTCGGCTTCGTCGCCCGCTCCTTCTGCGCCCGCTCCCGTGGCTGCTCCCGCACCTCCTCCTGCTCCCGCTGCCCCTGCCCCTGCCCCTGCCCCTGCCCCTGCCCCTGCCGCACCATCGCCTGTTGCGGAGACGCCCTCGGTTCAGGCTCCCGCAAGGACTGGTTCAGCCGCCGGTCTGACCTACAACGATGGTTTGCTGGCGCAACTCGGCATTGGCAACAACGTACAACGCCCTTCTTCGACTCCCACGGTCAACACAACGCAAATGAACGCCCTCTCCGTCCCCGCCTTCAACCCCAACGCTCCACGAGGTCCCATCACGCCCATCGCTGCAAATCAAGGTCTCCTCGCCCCTCTCGTCCCAACTCGAACGGGTTTCCCTACGCCCTTGATGCCCATGGCAACAGGGTTCAATCCGATGCAGCCCCAATTCACGGGCATCTCCAGCCCAGTGATGGTCATGAGTCAACCGACCGGATTCGTAGGAATGAGTGCCTCTTCGCCTTTGGGTATGCAACCTACAGGGATGAACTTCCCCGCTCAACCTCATTCGAGCGGGTTTATCCAACCTCAACCGACGGGATTCATGCAACCCCAGCCGACGGCGTACATCCAACCTCAACCTACTGGGTTCATCGTACCCCAACCGACGGGTTACAACCCTCAAGCTTCAGTATTTGGTCAGCAACCACAACCACATTTCCAACAACATCAACCTCAACAACCCGCACAACAACCCATCCAATTCAACCCCATGCCACCCAACTCGAACAACTCTTCGAACAAATCTCAAAACACAACCAAAACCGCTCAATTCGAACCAACCAACATCTTCGCCTCCATGAAAGACGGCACTTTCGCCTCCGGATCTACCCAACTCGGTCCTCAACAGGCAAATAAATACGATTCATTGAGAGCCCAACCCACTGGGTTTAACGGAGGTCCGATTCAGGCCCAGCCAACTGGCTATGGGGTCATGCAGCCGCAGATGACGGGGTATAATCCCATGTTCAATGGGCAACAACAACAGGGTGGGTATGGGGGTTATCGATGACCGAGGGATTGTTAGGACGTGAGGTTTTTGTGTGTTTGTGTTTTGCTTGTGACGTACGTTTGGGTGTGGAAGACACGAGAAGAGTGCGGGAGAGAAGCGGATGGGTTCGGGTCAGTGTGGTATTGCAATACATTGCTGACTACAGTCTTCTTTAAGTGGCGTATACCAGGACTCAGTTCGGGAGGGTTATTGATGTACTTTAGTGCGAATCGAGATTGAGACATCGAGCTCACTTACGCAACGAAGTAACAATTTGTTCACTGCTTTCATTACGTCTGCGATGAGTAGCCCTCCAATACTCCAACCACTTCAATACTCTATGAAACAATACCCAAACAATACCCCCATACCTAGAAAGCCTCTAAACTCCCTCCAAATTACTGCAACACCTCATCCTCCTCGACCTCTTGAGCCTCCCCAACGGCGAAGAGATCGTCCATCAAAGCGGGTGGAGACCCTTCCTCTTCGTCCTCGACGATGGTTTGGACGGCTGTGAATACCCCACCTGAACGTGTTCGGTCCCGACCTTGTTTCTTCGATTTGGAAGGAGATCCTTTGGTGGGTCGGGGTTGCATCGCATTGTCCTGTCATACGAATATCAAGGATGTCCGTCAATTATCGAGCCTGCCAGCGTTTCCCCTCTGAAGGTAATAAACCACTCACCGATCGATCCAACAACTCCTCCATCTGCTCATCACTCAACACTTTCCCCAATTTATCAAATTCGATCGTCTCCCCTTTGGTCGAAGCCAACCGTTCGGCCAAATCATGCATGATCGTCGCCTGACTAGGCGCCTTCGTACTCGAATCGACCAAAGCCGCAGCTTTATGCGTGCGCTTGCCCTTGTTTGTCGTTTTGAGTAAGACGTCATCGACGACACCATCGGCGTCCATGGAGCCTCGGAAAGTTCCTTCGCCTAGAACGACTTTTTCGAGCTTGCGTTTGCGGGTCGCTCGCTCGATGATGAGGGAGTCGATGGAGGCGTCCGTTTCGAGACGGAGGACGAGGACGGGCTTGGTTTGTCCGATGCGGTGAGCTCGGTCCATCGCTTGTAGATCACTGAGATGACAGCATGAAGAGGTGGTCAGACATCATTCGTAGACATGAGTAGCTCGTATACCGGACTCACTTTTGTGGGTTCCAATCCGAATCGAACAAGATGACGGTATCCGCTCCAGTAAGAGTGATCCCCACACCTCCCGCACGAGTCGAAAGCAAGAAAAGTTTGCAAGCTACAAATGTGTTCCAGCGACTCAGCCACCCGAGCAGGCCTAGAATTGAGAAGCGAAAGAGAACTCACAATCCTCCGACGTGTCGGTATTGAAATCGTCCATCTGTTCCTGCTCAGGCTTGTTCGCTCCATCGAGTCGATAGTATCCCCAGTCCTTGCTATCAAAGTAATCGGCCAACAGATCCAACATGGTCGTGAACTGCGAGAAGATAAGGACCTTGTGTTGCTTCGCGAACAATTCAGGTAAGATACGATCCAACATTTGCAGCTTGCCCGAAGCCGAGACCAGCCCCTTGTAAAAGTCCTCGTTCGCATCCGGTTGTCCAATGAGGTAAGGGTGACAAGCGATCTGACGCAAGGACATGATGACAGAGGCGAGTTTTTTGTTGTTGATCGCGCTAGTCGCTTGCTTGTTCTTGCTCTGAATCAACGCATCCTCGTCGTCGCTCGCGGTCGTCAGGTCCACTTCATCAGCCATGGCCTTGTCGTACCATTCGTTGAAATCTTCTTCCTCGTAGTTCTTGCGCGTCTTTTGTCGCTTTCGTGCACTACTCGAGACGTCTTCCTCAATTTCGATCTTTTTCTTCCTCTCGACCGTCTTCTCCTTGATGAGCAAAGCTCGCAAGTCCTTGCTGTTCGAATGCAAGCGTTTCGAAGTTCACGCGTCAGTCTTCTTTTCTCCCAGTATTCTGGCCCCTCGTAAACTCACGTTCGTGCCGCCTCGTACAGCTCACGCTGCCTAGGTGTCATGGGGCACTTGAGCACATATCTGCGAGGCTATGGAATAAGTGAACGAGATTCGGAGAACATGAAGCCCTTCGCTCCATACCGCCACTCACTCCTTCTTAAGCGGCAAATGTCGCTCCACGTCCTTCTTGATCCTCCTCAACATGAATGGTTTCAAGATCAAATGCAACTTCGCGACCAAGACCTGAATCTGATCCTGCTTGGACAGAGCATGCCCATCCTCGCCCGTCAAGCCTTCAAAGTTGAATTGCGCCTCCCACGCTTCGACGTCGTTAAAGATCTCGGGCAAGATGAAGGACAACAGCGCGAACAACTCCTGCAAGTCGTTCTGCAGTGGTGTTCCGGTGAGCAATAGTCGGAACTCGGACTGGAAGCCGACGAGGCGTTGGTAAGTCTTGGTCGTCGAATTTTTGATGCGCTGCGCTTCGTCAATGACGAGCACGTCGTAGTGCAGTTTGGAAAGTTCGTTCGCATCTCGTCGTGCGTGGTCGACTGTGATTGTATTGTATACATAAGTCAGCAAACAATGGCGCGAGACCAAACCGATTGTACATGCACGCACACGTCGTCAGGATGACAGGAGTCTCCTCGGGCTTGAGTTTGCGCCGGGGTGAGATTCCGAGCGCGTCCTTGCGGATCGCCTCGCGGGCGTGCTTGTCACCATCGTAGACGATTATAGGCAGGTGAGGGGCAAATCTACCTTACCCACGCAAGGTGAGCTCAATGGAAGTTGGTCGGACCCATGCATGCCGGAAACTCACCTCCGGCACTCGTTGGCCCATGCGCGCAAGACGGCTTTGGGTGCTACGACCATGTGAAAATTGAACGTCTCGGACGGGTCCTGCTGTATCGATTCGAGCTTGATCGCCCGAACGAAGGACAGGAACGCGATCGTCTGCAACGTCTTGCCCGTGCCCTGTGCAGCTCGCGAAAAAAGGATCAGACCACATTTCTTTGCTGAGCACTTCAGAGATCCTCCGACAAAACGAACCATCTCATCCGCCAACAAAGCCCCCTTGATGCCCATCCACCTCGCCGCAAGCCATCGTACGCCCAAGGACTGATAATCCTTCAACACGCCGCCGGTGATGGCCTTGGGTTGATCGAGTTGGGTCAAACCGGCGGCTTTGGCGAGCTTGCGCCGTTGCTTGAGGCTGGTCGCGGGCACGCCGTTGTAGGCCTTTTCTTCGATCGTCTCGTCGAAAAAGTTGGGTCGGGTTTCAAAGTCCTTAAACTGATGGAGGTGATTGTTCAGGCAGCCGTGCGCAAAAGTGGAATTGGCATAAGGTTCAAGAGGAGACGTCAGTCGGTCGTCGGTGGTGAGATTTGAAGTCGGTCGTCACCGCCTGCGTCGTCGCGATCGGCGCGGCCCGACACTCACATTCGACGACACGGACTCGACATACTGTTCGGTCTTTTCAATCAGTTGGGCCAAATGCTTCTTGACCGCTTCGGTCTGCAACAAGGCGCTCTTGTCCTGTGTGAAGCCCACGACAGCAATCAGCGCCGTGTGACCCGCTTTTGACGTCGCGTATGGATGGACCCAAAAGTGACTGACGCCCAAGATGTTGCGAGACTTTGAGCCGCCGCCGCCTCGTTCAGGCTGTTGGTACGGCATGTAAGGAGCATCATCGTCCGCGCGGGCAGGGATCAGCCCATTCGACACCTCGTCGTCGTCATCGCTGTCGTTATCGAGCTCCATCGGCTTGGCGGCTTTGTCCTGAGGAGGGGGTGGCGAAACCGAGCTCGGCCGGGTCGACGAAGGCGAGGTCGACATCTCGAGGGTTGATCGACCGCGTGAAGCTCGTGGGGCAGCCGTGTTGGGCGTCGAGGAACGACTTGAGGCCGTTGTAGAGGATGATGGAGAACCGATCGTCGGTGTCTTGCGTTTAGTGGCGACCATCTCACTCTGGGGCTTTGGCGTGGAGGTTGAGACGGGAGCGAGCTGAGGACGTGACGAAGCGTGAGAGCGAGACGTGGGCCAGCCCGCAAAGGCTCCGGAGCACTTTGCGATCGACGACGACGGCCACGCGCGACGCGCCCGACACCCGAGCAACGCGTCGAGGCGCGTCCAACATTCATTAGGCCGAGGCAACGTTGTCAGCCGGTCGTGCTCCACGGGCAGTCAGTCAGTGAACGGACCCCTTTTGCTCACATCACATGTTGAGGGCCCAACTCGGCAAGGCCCCCAAAAATGGTGCAGCAATCGACTCGTGATGTCATCTACCTGTGAGTCCCTTGAAGTGCTCTGCACGCTCGCCAGTCTACTCGGACGTCGACGGTCCCCTTTTCCATGCTAAATATGACCTCGTCCTCACCGACTATCACCACCACGCTGGATTCTCATTGAACAGCATCTTCCTCATCGTCCATCTCCCAGCGACCTTACTTGTCGGTATGTCAAAGTCTATCACAACCTCTTCTCAGCCCAAAAAGCGACGAAACTCCCACTCCACCAGATTCCCAAGCGCTCTTCTTCGCCCACCGCATCAGTCCTCCAAGTCTACGACTGATCTGTAAGCCCCACAAAAGACCACCTTAACACTCCCGACCTGACCAACCTCCCTTCCCTCTCCCCCACTTACGATTTCACAGTCAATTTCGCCTCCAAAGATGACTATCTCTTACAAAACGCGACCAACCCCATGTTCAGTTGGTTTCAATCCTTCATCATACTCGAGATCATATTCCAAGTCCCTGTATTCCTGTTAGGGATTCGTGGATTGTTAAGGAAGAGTAAGTCTCAGCGCCGTTCTCTACCTCGCACCGGTGAACCCAATTCAACCCCTTTACTTCCTCTCCCTGACCCCGCGTAGACACAACCGCCATCCACCCCCTCCTAGCGATCTACGGTGCCTCATCCTCCACGACCACCTGGGCCTGTCTAGCGACCGTCCTCAACGACCCCCACCTACCCACCCTCGACCAACGGCTCACGTTGTTCTTCACTTATCTTCCGTTCTTGTTGGTGCCACTTGCGATGACGGTCGATTATACGGTTAGGTTGACGAAGGTTTGTAGAGAAATTGATCAGAGGGCGTTGGTGAGGCAGGAGAGGAAGAAGGAATAAGTCTGGTCCGGGGGGGGGGAAGTTGTTGGGGGGTCTATCGAGTGAACAAGCGAACAAAGTATGTATGCTCGATAGAGAGGGACGGAACAGGTTTTTTTTTTGCTATGACGGCAAAAAGATTGGGCGAATGGATGAATAGCTTCAAGTACCAACCAGTGGGAAACTTTTATATTGAATGCAGATACTTTGGCGAAATCAGATCAGGCGCCATTCCACCCTGTTGTAATTTCGGGGTTGGTGTACCGAATGAATGAAGATTCGCACGCGCTACGTGTCGTTGAAAGATGACCTGTTGTGAGATAGAGTATCGCCAAGGTCAATCAACTTGTAGCAGGGCGAATGGGCGAGGTAGATATCGAGTGTGTGTTAAAGAAGCGAGAGAGAGAACGAGACCAAAGCCTTAGACAGTATCCGCTTGCAAGCCATTGATCAGTCTGAGTCCGAATCTAGAAACCACACCTCGCGCGCGCCAACTCCCCAAATCCACAAGTCCCTCTGGACCGCTGACCCTTCACATAATTCCCACAACACACCCCCAGTTTCGCCTGCCTCAACGACCTCGTCTGCGCTGCGATACTCGACATAGTCGCCATCAAACTCATCGAGCAGCTTGGCATTGATGCGATCGACCGCTGCGTTATGCGGAGCTAGGATTGCCTGACTAGAGAACAGCTGAATCAGGTCGTCGAGGGACTCTGTGTCCACGGACCCTAGATCGCGGTAGACAAAGTTGATCAACCCTTCGGTGGTTCTTTGACTATCCGTAAGCAGCAGGTAATCAGGCAGCTGCGGCAGGCCCTGCTTCTGATACTCGATCAAGTGTGTGTGCGTCTGAACGATGCCGAAACGACCTGCCCGTTGCTTGTTGCAAAAACGTCGTCGCAGAGTCGGTTCAACTTGGCTTCAAACACTCGTGCAATGAGATCCGGACGGTTGCTTGCTTTGTCGTTCGGCCCCAGTGCAGCCTTGATTTCCGGCCATTCGGGGTTGCACGTCACCGTGATGAACAGCGAAGGCTTCCCATATTAACGACGCAGGCCATCACATCTTAGTAACGCTGAGTGATCCCGCGCGGGCTATTCGTGAACGTCGAGCCCAAAATCATCGAACGTCCAGTTTGATCCTGGGTCAAGCCGTTGGCAACAGCGTCCATCGGTGATGCCTTGGGCCGTGGTGAGGCGCAGCTTTTCTTGATGCAACCGGATGCAATTGAGTCGATCGATCTCGACTTGGGAGTATCCGTCGATCACGAACTCGAGGAAGAGACGCTGGGTGGCATGCGGAATTGAGAAGTAGGTGTCACGTTCGTGCAAGTAATCTGCAAAGAACTGGGAACGCGAGACTCGGGTTAATCCACCTCGACCCCTTCTCCTTGACCTTCGTCCTAGACGTTCAAACATTCTATGTCAGCCTGTGCTCGCGTCTCAACAGAAAGGAACATGTGAGAAAGAGCCGGAGACGCTTACGTTCACCATCACCATTCTCTTCGTCCCCTACCTCGCCGTCTTCATCCTCGTTGTCCTCCTCTTCGTCTTCTTCATCCAGACCGAGACCGGCAAGTACCTCGCGCAATTGGACACCATCGCCGATCTGCTCTCGGTTTCTGGCGAGTGGCGGGCCAGCTTGGTGGAACCCGCAAAGAGGAATGTTGGGGTGGAAGCCATCTTCCCCTGCAGGAAATAGTAGTGGGTACCGGAGAGGCATCGCAGACGGATGGAGCGAGCTAACGATTTGGTACTTGTGCCGACCATAGGGACATCGATCACCGTGCCCCTGGAGAAAAAGGTCTTGCGGTGCACGATCCCCCGTGTTGGTGTCGGAATCGCACATAAGCATCGCGATATCCGTGCTCGACGTAGGGAGGTTGTGGGTGAGTCGGTCTCGGCCCGCTGGTAGGCAGAGGCGCAGAACCCACTCTTTGGCCGTATCCCAACCTGCGCTAGCTTTGGTCGATGCAAACTCCCTCACAAAGCGATTTCCAGTACGCAGGATGGACTCGAGCTTGGTCAAAGTAGATCTTTGTATGCGACTGTCTGCGCTGTCGGGTCCCAAGTCGAGTGTCGGTGGCCTCGGCCGGGTCGATCAGCCATGTCTGAGCAAAGGCTGGGCGTTGATTCACGGCTGGGATCAGGGCGCCGAGTCGATGATAGAGGCGACCAAACACGCGAAACACGGGGGGGCCAGGAGTACACAGTCGTGTCTGGTCGTAGTGAGCAGCGAGCGAAGTCAAGGACAGCGTTTTCGCGAAATGCTTTAGCTTCTTTGTGCGTGGGTTGCACAGCTCAGCATGTGGGTGTACTGCAGACGAATGTTGTTGGACGGAGCAATTGACCGCTATCCGAGCCTTCAAGAAGCTGCCGATACCCGAGATTGGCCTGGGGAGGGGGAGGTAGCCGCACCTTGCCCTGCGAGCAGCACGCGCTGAAGTGTCCGGTCGACTTGGACCTTTCGCACTCCCAGTGTCGAGCCTTGCAGTGGGTGCACACGGCAGCCTGGGGGCCGAGGTCGTCGCGGATCGAAACGTGGGGCTTGAGGGGTTTGAACGCGATTCGAGCCCTGCGCACGCGCCTTTGCGGAGGTGGCGGTGGGGCGAGCTCAGCGTCGGGTCGGCCATCGCGCTGACCACGCTGTCCGTTCTGCACAGCTGCGCGGCGGGCTCATGAACGTGTCGCAATACTAAGATCGGTTGGATTGTTGTCATGACGCGCGGGGGGCTGATTCTGTTGATCAGAGCGGGAGGAAGAGGAGGTTGAGCCGCGGGGCGCCCAGCAGCGGGCGCTCGTGCGGGCATGCAGGCCAGTGCAGGCCCCTGGTAGAGACTTGGTAGAGCATGGTAGACGGGGCTCAGCGCTCGGCGCTCAGCGCTCAGCCTCGGTCGGCACTTGCGCCGCTGGCGACAACCCTCCTCTACCTGCAAGACAGCAGCCTGGTGTTGGCCATCCCCACCGGACTGGCTCGTAGCTCACTTCAACACTATGACCTCCAATTCACAACGTTGCCCAGTCACTACAAGCTCCAATCCAGAGCGTCCGAGCCAGCGTACCCGCAAGCGAACGCGCGACGCAAGCATGAGCGAAGACGGTTGTGCTGAGTGTGCTGCAACGAGTGTCGATTCGCCCGTCCTTACGCTTGAAGATGATACCACGGCAAGTCACCAGCACCGAGTGCAAATGACGAGGTGGCTCAAGGCATGAGCTTTAGGTTCGAGAGCGCTGACTTGTGCATCCGTGATCTTAACGACTGCTCTTGACATGGCTGCTATCAGAGACTGTCGCCGTCGCCGTCGCCATCCCCGTCCCAGTCGTCGTCGGGGTGGCCATCGTCATCATCATCATCGGGTTCAAGTCCTCCCACGATGTGCGACCTGGACCCAGTGGTCGCAGCTCTCGAGGACGGAACCGACGACATGGAGGAACACGCACTGCTCAGAGGCGACATCGTGCCCCGCCTTTTGTTGCGCTCGACGCCGGAGTTGGTCGAGCAGGTATTTGGAATCGACCATCCGGCGTTCGAAGAGATCTCACAACGTGCTCGCCAGTCGGGTAAACAGGTTCCGTCCGGCCAGGATCAAGACACCCAGACCGAGCTCCGCAAACTTTTCCTGGAAGCCCACGACAGCAGTCGGGACCCGCGGATTGAACCCTCGACCAGCCAGTTGGCCTGGATGCAGGGAGTAGCCCGACTTGTAAGTCAGGACGACCGAGACGCAGATCGGCATCGCTCCGTGAGCACAGGTGCTTGGAAGGCTAAGCCGACACCAAGCCCAACTATCTGACCGAACTGGCATTCGTCTGCGGTAGACTCAGACCGATCCCACGCACGGAAAACAATTCAAACTCGCCGTTGCAACTGCCGAGCGACCGGCTCGGCTTTGTCTCAACGACATTATCGAGCGGCCGTTCGAGTTTATGCAAGAGCCGGACGAGGAAGCGAAGGAGTGGACGCCTTTCTTAACATGCTGCAAAGTCGAATCGAGCTCGAAACGACTCTTGTGGAACCGCGTCCTGGTGCCGTGCGCGTTCGATGCTTCCCCTCAGCGCTCTCAGCTCCCGGGTGGTCCGGGGCCATTTGTGCCCGAGCTGGTCAAGGTAGTACTTGATCTCACCCAGCATGTGCTCTCGCAACCGACCAGACTGTTCGCCCCTGGTCTGGCCGTCAACGACAGGAAGGCATACCTGGTCGTACTGGACCAAGAGACGTGTCGAGTCGCGACCATCTCGGACTGCTGGGGTCAAGGCTTTGGCGAGCTAGCGGCGGTGCTCTCGATTCTGTTCGACCTGGATGTCTACTCGGCCGGGTTTTGTCCCCTTTTTCTGTTCGAGCTGTCTACTCGGCCGGGTTTTGTCCCTTTTTCGACTACACGTGCCACTCCACGAGCGGGATCGCACCCGCGTCGTTACTCATGTCGGGCTTTGGGTCGTCCGTCGGGCGCACAGTCAAGTTTGAGGACAAGGAGCCGATCGAGCTCTTGTCCTGCGCGAAGGGGGAGGGCGGGCACCCTCTGTCCGGACGTTGCACGACGGTATTTCAACTGACCCGCCCGAGCCTGAGCGCGACCGCGACCGCTCCGGAGGTCTCGACTTTGTCGCCCTCGTTCATCCTGAAAATGCAGCTCGTCGGTCCGGACTTTGTACGCGTCGAGTCAAACGTGCTTCGCAAGATCAACGCCGCGTGCGACAAGGGTGCTCTACTGCCGGCCGTGTTTGACCACCTGGCTACGCTCGAAACTTCGGCGTCCCTCTCCCTTGACTCGGGCCTGCCAGTTGACGATGGAGACCAGTCGTCAGCAGCATCAATGCCCGCAGCGAACAAGAGGAGGCGTGACGAAACCTGGCGCACCCCGCTGCATACCCCAATACGACGCACACTCGAGCTGCTCATTCTGCGCAACCCGTCGCCACTGCCACAGCCGCTCTTCCGGCGTCATCGTGGCCAGCAGGAACTACCTCTGACTCAAGTTTTCCAAGTCTTCGATCAACTCCTGACGGTGCTGACCACGCTTCACGATCTCGGCTTCCATCACCGCGATCTTTCGCTCGGCAACATCCTCCACTTTGAAGGCCACCTTGTACTCATCGATTGGGATGGCGGCGTCGCGGCCGATCCCGGAGCCTCGTTCGCCATCGCGGCCCAAGAAGACGGCCGCCTGCGGGTGACGGTGGAAAGCGCTCCTCGACAGGCGCTCCTCCTCAACGTGATTGGATTCGATTGCAATAATCGCGCACCTGAGTACAGGTTAGCCCACGCTTTCGAATCAGCTGTGTATTGCCTGTTCCATGCCCTGGTCTACCGCATCAAGCCAGAGGACTCTGCCTGGGACTACTTCTTTCGATGTCCCGCCGCCCGCCCTGGTGCGCGTCCTCGTTATGCTGAAGATCGGGAGGCGCAACTGATAGACCGTCGGGCGAGTCTCTGGGGCGAGGGCGGCGGCAACGACGTGAAGCCGCAGTACAGGGAGCGTTTGATCAACATGCTTCGCCGTGAAGATCCCAAGCTAGGTGACTCGTTGGACTTGGTGACGCGGCTCTGTCCAGTAAACGTAACCTCGCTGTATACGTCCGATGAGCGCTCGCAGGCGATGGACGCGATACAGGAGGGAATACGACGGCTCGTAGCGAGACGCTCGATGGGGAAAGAGGCGTCTGATTAGAATCTAGTATGGGATCGAGCCGACTGACCCTCTCCTTATATGTGGCATTGCATTCTACGATTCGTGGTAGATACTGACGCCTGTAAATATAACCGACCCCTGTGGCCTGTCCTATTCACGACGAGCTATTCTCAATTGGAACAGGAAAGCGCGTCCTAACTTTCCTCGAAAGGGAATGGGAAGACCCACGCTCACGGAGCGCGCCGCCAGATCAAGGTATTCAGGATACCAGGTTGGCACACGGCAGAAACTGGTAGCAGTCTAGCACTCACTCCCAGGCACCAGTACACCATGTGCTCGTCGGAAAATACCAGCGAGTTGTTGACATGTTTGGCCATTAGATCGATCGGATCGCGGTGCTGCGCAATGTGATCGCTGATCTTCTTCGACTGTGTGGGAGCAAGTGCTATATATCAGTACGATCCTTCAGGAAGGTTCTACTCAAGAACTCACCCGAAGAAGATACTCCTTCCTCGCATCAGCCATGGCTTGAGTGAACGCATCCTTGGTCGCTCGACGGTAGCCCTTCGAGGTTCCTTCGAGTTCAGAGTTGAGGAACCCCTCTTGGCGGACAAGCTTCTCGACTGCATCCTTCGCCGCCGTGTAGAGACCTGCCGAGGTGTTCAGAGCGTGCTATTTACTGGTGAAACTCATCTACCAGAGGAAATGAATTCTAACATGTCTGACACCTTTTGCCAAAACCAAAGTATAATGTAGACCTCATTCTTCACCTCCTTAAGCCTAAGTGGACGACGACGGGGTGTTGGTGTTTTCGAACTTCAAAGCCGGGAGTTGATCTGCCGTGGACGACGCTCCTGCCGGCTGCACCCTCGGAGCCTTTGCCCCACCCGCGGATCCCACGGCTTCCAGCTCCGAAGCATCGAGGTCGAACGTGAGTCGTCTATGATCATTTCTGCTATCGGACGTTCCAGTGCGAACAATGTCCCCTTCGAAGGAGTGACAAGCGTCACTTATGCTATACAAGCCTTTACAGGCGACCCGTCCGCCACGCCGTCCGCCACCTCATCAACTCCCCTGGCTCCGTGGCAAGAAGCTCTCCGATCGTCGAACCCCAATCGATCGACGGTCTGGTCTTCCCCACCTCGTCTCTCGTGCTTCATTGGCAAGTCGCACCGAACGATGAGGATCCACGCCATCTTCTTCCACGTGCTATCGAAGTGACCGACGTGACGGGGTGGCGGACGGGTCGCCTGTAAAGGCTTGAATGGCATAAGTGACGTTCGTCACTCCTTCGAAGGAGACATTGCTCGCACTGGAATGTCCGGTAGCAGAAATGATCATAGACGACTCACGATCGACCTCGATGCTTCGGAGCTGGAAGCCGTGGGATCCGCGGGTGTGGCAAGGGCCCCGAGGGCGCAGCAGGCAGGAGGCGATCCGAGCGTGCTTGTGCAGACCGCGACCTCGCACATCGATCACTGACATGCTTCGCCGGGAAGATCCCAAGCTAGGCCAGTCGTTGGACTTGGTGACGCGGCTCTGTCCAGTAAAGGCAACCTCGCTGTATACGTCCGATGAGCGTTCGCCGGCAATAGACGCGATATAGGAGGGGATACAACGCTTCGCAGCGAGACCCTCAGCGATGGGGAACGCGGCCCTACTACCGCCGACCATTGCAATCACGCCGCTGATAGCGAAATCGCCCATGTCTCACGCTTAGGCGGTCCATAACTTCGTGTAGGTGGTGTATGGTGTACCGTTTACCCCGCGAAGTATCCAGTTTCCAAGTACGCGACAAAGAACGCACCATGACAACTTCGTACATCGTTTTCTTGCTTCCGTCTCCTTTCCTCCCTTGTTCTTTCTTTCTTCTCCGGAAATGAGCCACCACCCATGACCTGACCAAGGAATTACCGGGTGAAAACGAAGGAAGAGAGAACTCGTGTTCCATTCGGATGGCCTGAGCGTGGTGCAGCCCAGTCAGGCCCAGGCTGCGCAGTCTTGGCCCACGGACTGAAGTGGTGGAACAGTGAGTGTGGACTATGCACTGATACAACCATCGTGCTTTCCAAAGGGGTTTTTTTTTTCTCTTTTTCCCCTAATGTGGAACTGCCCACATCGGCTTATCGTACACCAACAGCTCGGTGCAATGCGCGATTCGGGCTCACAGCGCTGCGACTTGAATTCCCAATTCGAGTCGCCGGCGATCCCAGCGTGTAGACTGGTGCAGAGCAAGGATCCGATCATGATCATACCGAGCTAGAGGATTTGCATGCAAGAAAAAAGTGCTCTAGTATTCTATTGATTATTGCACTGAGCTAATGCCCTCGGGAACTCTGACGAGCAGTACATGCATGTGAAAAGTAAGATCCCTGCGCTGCGCCTCTAATCTACTCCCACTCCGCCCCAAGTATGTCCTGACTCTTCTTGACCTCCCTCTCAACTTCCCTCCTCACCTCTTCCGCCGTCTTCCTCTTGACCCTCTCAGGCGGCTCAGGTTCGACTCTTCCTCCATCATCATCATCGCTATCCTCTTCTTCGGAAGCCTCGACCCTCCCGGTCTCAGGCTGGTCCCTGAACACCCCCTGCTCCTCCTCATCATCAGTGCCAACTCCGACTAACGGTTCCCCTCTCTCCCGCTTCGATGACCCCGTCGTCGTAGTGATCAAATCGATCCCCCTCGACGTCCTCCTCACAATGCCCTCTTTAGCCCTATTCATCCACTCCTCCCCCTCTCTCGCAGCCTGTGTCCACGACCCAGGCATCTCATTCCCACCCATTCCTTTCCTCCTCTGCACGCCGAGCGATAACGAATTTGCTCTCTGAAGAATCGGCCTCACCACTCCTTTAGGAAGATCCGATCTACGTCGAGAAGTAGGTGCCCCTGAATGGGTCGCTGATCGAGCGAGGGAGGATGCTGATGCGCCCCATCCTATAGGAATATCTTGATCATCGTCTTTGTCGTCGAGGTTGAAGAATGGGAAGCTACTAGGCGCAGTGATGACTCGTCTCGGAGGGGGTTGAAGGGGTGCTTGATTACATAGTTGATCAGGTCGGATCGTCTCCCCTTTTGAGAAACTTTCGAACCTCGATCGAGTAGGTAACGGATCCGTCAGGACCGTGGCTCGATCAAGTTCGTCTTCGTCGTCGTCATCATCGCTACTGCTGGCTTCAAGCTCCATCCCTTCCACCGTTAGATCCTTCGAAGTTATTCCCATCCCACGCGAAGTAGAGTAAGCTGTCTTTGGGGACGAGACCTTTCTCGAAAAAGGTCGTTCATAAACGATCCGACCGTCATACGTCCCTACAACATCCGGGTTCGACGTCGTCGACGAGGCATTCGAGACGGCCGAGTTGGAACGGGCCATACGTGTCGTCACTCGAAGAGGACTTTCGTCGGTCGTCGAGAGAAGTCGGACTGAGTTCTCGAGACCGATGTGCGTCGAGCCGGTCAACTTGGACGAGGAGGATGAGTTGCGGGTTTTGATGAGAGGTTCGACTGGGCTTGATGAATCCGATAGAGGGTTGTAGCCGCTCGTTGAGATGTGGGGCGTTTTGGACAAAAAATTCGGGGTGGAAGAAGTGGCGCGATGTGTCGAAGGAGGAGGGGGTGGAGCTCCTCCCGGTCGGTGGATCATGGACGAAGAGGGGACTCGAGGTTTGGACGGTGGATCGGCGGTCTTTTTGAGTGAGACTCGACGAGGGGGCGGTTCGATTGGAGAAACAACAGCGGGTTTTCTCGGCGGTAGTGAGGGTGGGAATGGGATTGTTGATGATGTCGCTGCGTCTTTGGGTTGATTCGGTACAGCTCTTGGAGGTACGGTGGTCGAAGTTGAAGTCGATGCCGATGATCGGAAGGGGTTCGTTTCCCTCTTGGCAGGAGCTACTCCGGATTCGCTAACGATCCTCTTGGCAGGCAAGGAAGGTGGTGGGCCACGACCAGTACTTGCGACGGGGACGGGGACGAGACTAGGCGTAGTGATATCTTGCTCCACGGTTTTGGCGGCGGCAGCCGGATGTGGGGGCGGGGAAGGGCTGGCCACAGGGGTGGTGCGGAAGGGATTCGACAAAGCCGTCGCAACGGGAGGTGAGGTCGGACTCGAAGAGAAATTTTGCTCTACTGAGGAGATTTTGGTAGAAGGAGCAGGCACGAACAATTGCGCGGGCTCATCGTTCTGGATGAAGGCTAGATCACGCGTGAGGAACCGGTTCGTCGACGAGTGGGACCATAATCGGAGCATGCCAAGCATGAGGTGAAGGGGGGCGCCCTCCCCATCTGATGAGTCGGTCTGAGTTGCTGATTGTTCGCGATAGAAGGAGAGGATCTGCATCGAAGCCGAGTGGGAAAGATATTCCGCAGAAGGGGAGGGAGCAGGACGATATCAGCACGACAGTCGCTGGTGGGCTCGGCCGCAGAAAGGGCTTGTTGGAGATAGTCTCGTCGACCAAATCGAGAGATGCCCATCAAATGAGTTTGTCCGCACCTCGCGAGCTCCCACTGCTCGACACGAGTTGCATAACACGCCCTCCGACTGCCCGAGTTCGGTGTGCTCGAGGCCGAGTGCTCGAGTCCGTCGCGGCACTGCCTCAATCCAAATAGACCCCACCCGTCTCACACGGCGGTACGCACCTGTTTCTCAACCTTTGGATCAACATCGACCTTGATCCATCTCTTGAGGACTTGCCAAACCCCCGAAGGCGATGTACTGGTGCCAGATCGTGATCCTTGCTCAGCGCCTGGCTGCCTTGGCTCCTCGAGTCGTCCAGGTCGGTGATGATCATAATTGACCAAGATCGAGTAAGCCTCGTATTCGATCGGTGACAAGGCAGAGGGGTCGATCAGCAATGGTCTTGATCGTGCTCCAGGGGAGACCATCACTTGAAGTAAAGGGGCAAGGGCACGCTCTTGGAGACGACGGGGCTGTGAGGGTGCAAGTGTGAGGCGGAGCGAGATCTACCTCAGCGGGCTTCGGAGGCTCTTCCGAGAAGTCGTCCGCGGCTCGGATAAGATGGACAATATCCGGCTTGTTTCAGATGGGGTTCCAGGTTCCGGGCTGTGTGAGTCTCCTTGAGAACTCTAGCTTAACAATAGGAGCTCCTCCTGCTTATCTGGTTCCGATTGTGATGCCCAGACTGTTCGCTTCCGACGACACTATACTGGAGTCTGGCCGCGATCAACGGAGCCTCTGCCGGGTGTAGAGATGGCAGCTTTGCCTGTGATCGTGCAAGGCCTTGTCTGACAACTCCCCGTAGAATATGCCGAGATTCTGCCGGCCAGACACGGTGAGCGCCTGAAATTTTCAGTGCCTTCATCCGCTTCAAGTGCGAATAATGTTAGTAGTGACTCTCCAGGGTGTGATCTCGGCGATCGCTTTTCGGCTTTTGCTGCAAGAGTTTGACGCTGCGGACTTTAGCGCGCGCGACCTAAAGACCTCCCGCTGTAAGCCGTGCTCGCAGGCGTTCCTCCCGCTGTGCCTGCACGCCTGCCTCGAGCCTTGCCCCGTAAGCTCCTGTAAGCCGCACCAGCGCAGGAATTCCTCAAGCCCGCTCCCGCCACGCTTGTCAGTTCCGCACTGCTTGCCGTTGCCGTACGAGTATTCGCTGCGTACCTCTGCCACCTCCTGCCAAGGACCTGCCCAGCGATACGAACACGCAACCCAGTCTTCTGCCCTGCCAGACTACGACGGACAGCTGCCCACTGTGTACGCCTCTTCCTCTCAACCTTCCTTGTCGGATTGTTGACTGGCTGTTCATACCCTGTATGCAGCCGTTCTGCCCTACACCTGCCAGTGTAGCCGCACCTTCTTCTGCTGAGTACCGAGTCACGCTCCCAGAGCTAAGGTACATCACTCCCCCGCATCAGGCTCTACCCTTTGGTACTCCTGCTGTCCTTGTTGGGCATGTGTGCTTACTTGGCTACCTTGCGCAACAGCCTACACTCGTCACCCAACGTGCCAGCGTTCAGGGTCGGTTTCTCACGCTTTTCCAAGCAAAGGTATGCCAAGCCTCCCAGTCTTTGCAGTATTCTAAGTGCTAATAGTCCACGCTTTCCACGCAAAGTGTCCTATTTTTGAGCTGTTTAAGGTCGTACGTTCGCTCCGCTTCGCTTCGACCCCATCTTCATCATGACGGTCGATCCTTTCGGCGACGACTACGTTCTGCCCGTCTGGGACGCCGCGCACTCGATCCCTATCTCCGGCCACCAGACGGAGAAGGCGCTATTGCGAATTGCGGGAGTATGGAGCGACGCGGACGGTGGTCTTCTGACGGAGGCGGATGTTCTGCTCATCAAGACGAGTTCGAGAACCAGTCACTCGATCCCGCGGCCCACAACTTCTGGGAGAGTCAAATCGACAAGCTTCCCTTAGGTGTCGAGCTCAGCATCGAGTCGCTTGCAGATGCAAACGTGCATCCCGTCCTCGCGCACGCTCTAGGCTCGTCTCGTCCTGACTACATCGCTAGCGCCCGCCCCTTCGACTCTGCGAGCTCTTACCGCGTACCGCCCTCCCGCGCTCGCTCGCGGTATTGGCTCACGCCTGGACGAAGACACAGACGACGAGGTCGTCCCTTCTTCCACGTCTCATGCTCAGGATCGGGACAAGGCAGCGAGGATGTACGAACAAACGCTGGCGATCGCCCCGACGGCCTACTCCGAGCTCCCCGACTACGTCCTCAAGCGCAGGGATAAGGAAGACATGTACAAGGAAGCCCTGACTTTCCACCGCTCGCACGTCTACCGCCTGGACAATCAAGCGGCTACCCTCAAAAAGAACCACGGTCTCAAACCCTCTCCCAGAAGTTGTGGGCCGCGGGATCGAGTGACTGGTTCTCGAACTCGTCTTGATGAGCAGAACATCCGCCTCCGTCAGAAGACCACCGTCCGCGTCGCTCCATACTCCCGCAATTCGCAATAGCGCCTTCTCCGTCTGGTGGCCGGAGATAGGGATCGAGTGCGCGGCGTCCCAGACGGGCAGAACGTAGTCGTCGCCGAAAGGATCGACCGTCATGATGAAGATGGGGTCGAAGCGAAGCGGAGCGAACGTACGACCTTAAACAGCTCAAAAATAGGACACTTTGCGTGGAAAGCGTGGACTATTAGCACTTAGAATACTGCAAAGACTGGGAGGCTTGGCATACCTTTGCTTGGAAAAGCGTGAGAAACCGACCCTGAACGCTGGCACGTTGGGTGACGAGTGTAGTCTTCCGGACCGCGCGTCTACGAAAGAGTCGATGCTGTCTTCTCTAGAACTCACAATCTTCCGAATCACATTCCTTGGCTCCGAAGATGCGCACTGACCTCGAATGAGATCGGGCCGCGGCGACTGGAAATGGTGCTGAATGTCTCGTTCGTACACGAGAAAAAAAGGTCGAATCTTTCGGTAAACTTGGTGCAAAAAACAATTCCGAACGAAGTAGGGTTCAAGTGCTTGAATCAACTCTAACTACATTGTGCACTTGCTCTGACACCGACATATGACAAGCCGAAGCTTTGAACACGCTGCGATTGGCTGGCCTGCCGATCTGGACCAGTTCTCTCGGGCGGATCCGCTTTTGAAGCGGCCGCCCACCCGCCGTGTCGACCTCTCTCCACCCGATCCGCCTCCACCTCCAAGCCCGTCCCAAACCATGTCGTTCCAGCTGCTGCGACACTCTGCTCTCCGAAATGGCGTCCTGAGCTCGGCGCGAGCGTTCTCGACCAGTAAGTCGTCGTCGGCGTGGACGAGTCTCTCCACTGCAGTCGGGAGCGAGTTGGCCCGATCGCTGACGACCTCGTTCTCGCCGCGGTACGGTCATCGGCTGATTGCCCTGCAGCTCGACCTGGTTTGGCTGCTGTCAAGCGTGAGTGACTGGATCGTTAAGCCTCAGTCTATCATAGCTAAGCTCCTCGTGGTTCTGTCCCCTCCTTCCAGCCTGTAAGCCCTCCCCTCCCTCGCGTGCCACCGCGTCCTCCTCTCCACCCCTCGCTCCACCCCCGCAGCACTAAGCTCCCTCTCCCCACCCTCCGCAGACATTGAAGGAACCGTCAACGAACCGACCACCTTCCCAGCCCCCAACAAAGCCCACGGTTCCTACCACTGGACCTTCGAGCGTCTCCTCTCCGGCGCTCTCGTCCCTCTCGTCGGAGCGACGGCCGTTGCGTCGGTTCATCCTATCTTGGATGGGGTCTTGGCAGTGGCTATTGTGGCTCATTCACACATGGTATGTCGGATGCGAGGGTTGGATTTGGATTTGGGATGAAAGGGGACACTGATCAGCGCTTGCCGCCGCCGCCCGCCCGCGCGCGAACTCGTTTCTCACCCCCACCTTGGCGCTTGCTCCTACAGGGCCTGGACCAAGTCCTGATTGACTACGTCCACCCCAACAAGTTTCCCGTGATCGGCACAATCTCGAAATGGCTCGTCCGAATCGCAACCGGCGGGGTCTTGGTCGGGGTCTACCAGTTCAACACGAATGATATTGGTCAGTTCGGAGTGGGAAGGCCGCGGCTCTCGTTTGTTTTTTTGGTTGGTGGAGGTCAGCGACTGAAGTAGTTTTGCTGTTTTGTTTTCTTGTAGGCTTGACGGAGTTGGTCAAGAAGGCGTGGCATGCATGAGCGAAGAAACGGGAGGGGTGGATTTATTTGTAGAATTACGTGTCTGGTCCGACGCAGGGTTCGTTGAGCTTGTTTTCGAAAAAGAATTGAAACATAATGCAGTGTTTTTCCTTTTCCAAAGAGCGCATTCTATAAGGAAAGTGATCGTTTACAACTACAACAAGGTTCTACACCCCTGGCGCGCACTGGGAGCTGCACCCATCCCCCTTGCTCATCTCCCTCCGAATCCTTAGAGCATCCTCCATCCACCCTTTGATCACCTCATCCTCGCCTTCCTCGTCCACACCGGCCCACTCGATCTCTTGTCCTTCGTGGTCGACCATGATAGGATCGGAGAGGAAGGTGAGAGGGGTGGAGAGATGTTCGAAACGACCCGAGGCGGGGAGAGGGGGTGGAACGACGGGACGGGTGGTGGGGTGGGTGGAGGGGGTGGTGGGAGGTACGGGTCTTGTGGTGGGTATTATTGGGGGGAGATCGGAAGGGAGGGGAGCGAGGGAACGTTTTGTAGGTTTGGGGAGGTTCAAGTGACCGTTCGGATTGAGCGGTCGTTCAAAATCGATGTTTTCTTGGCCTGGTCGAGGAGCGATGATCTCTTGCGTAGGTGGGATCTCTTTTTCGATGATGCGCACGTCGATCTCTTGAACGCTGGGCGTAGGTTCCACTACTTGTTCTTCGTTCCGAACGGGGTCGAGCTGTACTTGATCCCTCGACGCGCTCTCCTCCTCCAGAAAGAGGATATCGTCCGTTACCTTGCCTAGACACCTTTTCATGACCCACTCGCTCCTCCTCCAACAGAGCGTCCCACAAAACCTGTTTTTTTCATTCTGCTCGTTGGTCAAAGGTCTTGATCGAGCGAATAGTCCCGAAGAACGGAGTTTGAACCTCGGCCGACCACCGTGCGAATCTTGCTCCGCCTCCCCAAGTGACGGTTCATACCCCTGCGCCGGTCTGTTCGTACAGCCGACCCAAGCACACCTGTCCTCCAAATGTCTCTCCTCTAACAAATCCCTCCACGTTCCCGGATTAAAGACCTCTACATTTCTCCTCAGTTCCTCCGGCCCAATCGGTTCAGAGGCAGATGCCCAATCGGCGATCAAGTCGAGCACCTCCAAAGAGGGGGCTTTGAGGAAGTTTTGCGATCGGGTGGAGAAGTGCGTGGATATGGAGGTGTAGAGGGCCGAGTTGGAGGTCGAGGAATGGGGTTGGGAGGAGTGGGTGATGTGGTAGGTTAGGGGGTTGGAAGAGGTGGAGGTGGTGGTGGTGGTGGTGGTGGG